>CM055742.1:8703004-9091912 GCA_029465975.1 Dallia pectoralis
ATCAGTATTGGCAAACTAGCTTACATTTAGGATAGCCTATTTAACGTTTAATCTTCAGTGATGCTGAACTTGCTCAGCCAGCTACCCATTGAGTTGTGTGTGTCATCATCTTACCCAAACATTGGAGCCACCACGCTCAACTAAGGCAAGCGCATTATGGCCGGTGGGTGAATCGACAATGGTGTAATGATTCAGTTCGACTCCCAAGACAAGAGGATGCTCACCTGGCTGGCCAATAGGAACGTGGCCCCGCCCATGACATTATTTTCAAAGTGACAGCAAAATCCTGACACGAGAGAAAGAAACTGCATCGAGAGCAAAGACTTAGGTTTTGAGAGCGAGAAGAAAAAGGTTTTGAGAGAAAAAAAAATGTTTGAGAGAAAATGTTTTCACACTGATAGCAAAAAATATATATGTGAGAGTTAAAAAAAGTATTTTGAGAGAGATTTTTGTTTCTCAGAAATAAT
Source organism: Dallia pectoralis (assembly GCA_029465975.1). Taxonomy (NCBI): domain Eukaryota; kingdom Metazoa; phylum Chordata; class Actinopteri; order Esociformes; family Umbridae; genus Dallia; species Dallia pectoralis. The sequence continues at coordinate 8,703,472 of CM055742.1, forward strand.
TTATACTTTCTCTCAAAACTTTTTTTAGTCTCAAATTTTATTATTTTTTGCTATTGGTATGAAAACTTTTTCTCTCAAATTTATTTTTTTCTCTCATAAAATGCTTTTTTGCTATCAGTGTGATACATTTTTCTCTCAAATTTTTTTTTTTCTCTCAGATCATTTACTTTCTCTCATGTAATAAAGACACAAATCTAGCTCCATACTGCCCGTATGATACAATTCACGATTATTTTGCTCTGAACGGTGAAGTTCTTCAAAAGACAGTCAGTATTTTGTCTTACTGTCAACCAGCATGCAATAAAAACACGAGATTACTAAAGCAGAAATGTGTGCTACTTTATTTCAAATGAAACATCTAATGCATGTACATAATCAGACATTTTTCATAAGAAACAGGATAATCTGTTCTAGGTAACATAGCATCATGGCAACAGTCCGGGGTGTTGTCAAGGTACATTAATGTTAGATAGACTGCAATCTCCAAACTTTTGATTTTAGAAAAATTGTATTTTTTTCTTTTACAAAAACATCTTAACATGTTAACACCCATTTACATTTTAATTTCCCATATATATATGAGAGCTCACAAACATATATATAACAACAGTATCTTCTCAAAGTTTTTAGCTGCAGAAAAGTTGTTTAGGGTAAAACTAAATAATTGAAAATAAACAAATTGTACATAAGGGCAGGCAAAATGATCCATTAGGTAAGTTGATCCTGCCACTGGACAACTGTACACACTTTTTTTTACATGTGACCATGTGGTACAAACCCTTGGGCCATATATTCAGGAAGAACACCCATCAATTCTACTTGGAATTGATGAAGAAAAGCACATGGAAAAAGGGTTGCATTTCTGTTTTACATATAAAGTTAAATCAAAGCTAAAGAGCTACGTTTAAGAAAGTTACCAAGACTGTTTGGAAGAGGCTACTTACCTATTGACTAATAAGTGTTTGTTAGCCCACAGGACCACTTTATTTTTGCAATAATCTTTTCATGGGCCTTGTCATAGTAGCATTCCTAACACAGACATATTTTGTATGTCCCCATTCTAGGGAGTAGTGTGAGAGAGGAACCACACGCAGAGCAGGATAATAATTTTATATACTATTTAATTTAATGAAAACAAACACAACGAACGTAAAACATATAACTGATTGAATTCAATTTGTGCTTAAAGAGCGACTCACTAAATAACACAATAGCTATTTGTAACAACATTCACTGACTCAAGACACGGCATGCAACAATAACTACCAAATGATGAATGTAGAGGATTCACATGTATACACTTAGTGATGACTGATTTGGACTTGGTGTGAATGATTAAAATAACAAGACAAGACAATGTCTCCGGGGATGATTTCATGATGAAACGGAAACCGAGAAACACAGTGTGAAGACCTGATGTCTTTATCTTAACGTGAAAATGAAATAAATGAATGTGCAACATTTAATAGCTGCAGCACATTGTTAGATGGCAGCCATACAAACCTTAACATGGCTTTCCAAAATAAAGAGCAATTTCTTTTAAATTGCCAATAGTGTTAGGAATATAACTAAATATGCTCTTCCAGTCACATTCTTTTTCTGCCATCTCCCGGACTCTCTGTTGATTTTCTATAAAGTTTTTCTCCTCATTAATCCGTTTCACTTGATCACGAAGATCGTTTATCTGTTTAGTCTTCCCTGTTATATCAGTGTCTTTTAGATGCAGTTCCTGATTTGCTTGTTTTAATTCTGATTCTAGATCTTTAATTTTTTGAAGCTTTTGGTTATATTCTTGTTTCAGTTCGTCCTCTCTCATCTGAATTGCTCTCTCTGCATGTTCATACATGTCATTTGTATAACATTTCCCTTCATTGTTTTTCACCATTGTTTTGACTTTGTCCATCAGCTGATTTACTTGCTTACGATCCTCAGTGTCCTTAGTGTCCTTATTGTTAAAGACATGGTATCTGTTTCCACACAGCTGTACAAGCCTCTGCAGTTTTGGTCCAGCCTCTTGAATAAAGTCATTTATTGTCTTGTCTACCAGTTCATCCCCACGGGTGAACAGAACCATAGTGTGATTCATTGCGGCCTCTCCGAAGATGTTTTGGATCCTTGTAACGACCATGTTGTCTTCGTCTGTAAAACGGCTGATTGGGACAACAAGCAGGAAGACATGGGGACCAGGGGAAGAGAGGGTGATGCACTCTACTATTTTGGTTATCACTGAAGATTCTGACAGTTCTGTGTCAAACAGACCAGGCGTATCGATGACTGAGACACCCAAATCTGTATTAATGCTTCTGTCACATTGGCTGGTCACTGACCGGGCAGAACAGTCCACTTTGAATTCTGTTCTGCCAAGGATGTTGTTTCCTGATGCACTCTTCCCAGCACCAGTCTTCCCCACCAGAACAATTCTGTTCAGCATAGAAACTACAAAAAACAAAGTAATCACTTAAATGATAGACTGCAGTATAAAAGCTAAAAAAAAAATCCAAATGCTATTCTAAATTGCACTGTACAACTAAATAGTACATAACAATTATAACTGTTGGTGTATGTTTTCTGTGGTTTCACTATAAAAATTTAAATGCAATCATCCTCAAACTTAAATTACACAAGGAACATGTGATTAATTAGGATATTGTTTTACTGTTCCAATAGTCTTGAGTAAAACAATCCAATTGTGGTCATGTTCAGAAATAGTGTGAAGCAAGAGGTTTTGTTTCAGAATAAAAGTTCAATTTTGTTGGGGATAGGGTTATTGTTATGGTTAAAGTTAGGGAAAATACAGTTTTATTTGTAATTTCTTACATTTTAATGGTTCATCAATGCTTCGTCTTCTCTCTTGTTTCTTAGGGCTTGCTGAAATGAAAGAATAATTACACATCAACATATCTGTGTCACGCAATACTAGTTGGTGTAGTGCATAGGTAACCAAATGCAGAGCGGGATCTCGTTCAAAGGTTTTATTTAAATCAATCCATGAACATATAGACTTGCACAAACACAAACCTGGAGTGCACAATATAAACACCCAAATGAGAACGGGGCACAGTGTTGCCAACTCCTCAGTAAGGAAAGTAGCTATTGGCTGTCCTAAAAGTCGCTAGAAGTCGCTAGATGATAATTTGCATATGCCCCGCCCCTTTACATTAAATTGTGATAGACGTTGTATGAGAAAAAAGTGAGCAAAAAACACCCTAAATATGTTTAGAACTACAAATGTGTTTTTTAATGTCACAGCTCCAACCCTACTACTTTATCCGGGCCTGGAACAGGCAAAAGTAACCCAAAAGAGATACTCTGGTGGAGTTATCTATATAAAAAAAATGTTTGTTTAGTTTCCTTAAGTTGGGTTTGTTTTTTAATGTAACAATTGTGATTGGGTGCGGCTTTACGCATGCGCGATTCATTTTTAGTCTGGACGTGAAGGGTGAACATCTCCTGTTCTGATGGGAGGGACTGCTGTTGGTATTGGGCGGATTCTGAGTGCTTTGGTACGGGGGTGGGCAACACGGTAGCACCTGCTGCTCGTAGAGAAGAGTATCAGAGTAGGAGCGATACGACCATACGTGCTTTCACGTCAGTCTCCAAAAAGTATCCAAAAGTCTCCAATAACACCAGCAAAAAGCAGAATTGTTGCTAGTCGCATTTTTTTAAATTTATCGCTAGGGAGGTCTGAAAACTCACTAAATATAGCGTCAAAGTCGCTAAGTTGGCAACACTGACTGGGCAAAGTCAGAACGACTAAACCGGAAATAAAATGTGCACCCCACCAAAAAAACCTCGACTGGAGACCTGAGGCCTGTACTACGAAGCAAGTTCAACATAAAATGGGCACCCTACCCACAATCGCAGACAAGTGTAGAGCGTCATATTTCACGCAAGAGCAGCAAATAATTATAACAGAAAAATATTAATAATGTAGCGACCCTGGAGTTTGTGAATTTGTGGGTAAGAAATAGAGAGTTATCCATTGTGTGTTTCTTCAACTGCACAACTGTACGGGGCCTTTGTTTGTGCTTCATAATGCGACACGCATTCTCAATTGGCGACAGGTCAGGACTGCAGCCAGGCCATGCTAGCACCCGCACTCTCTGCTTACGTAACCATGCGCTTGTAATCTGGGCAGAATGTGGTTTGGCATTGTTCTGCTGAAAAATGCAGGGACACCCCTGGAAAAGATGTGTCTGGATGGCAGCATATGTTGCACTCAAATTTGTACATATCTTTCTGTATTTATGGCGCCCAATAAAAATGTGCAAGTCACCAACGCCATGGGCACTGACACCCCTATATACCATAACAGACACTGGCATTTGGAACTGACGCTGATAACAGCTTGGGTGGTCCTTTTCTTCATTGGCCCAGAAGACAGGGCAACTGTTTTGTCCAAAAACTATGTTGACTCGTCGGACCACAAAACACAATTTCACTGCGCTACCCTCCATCTCAGATAAGACCAATCCCAGAGAACTGGCGGCACTTTTGGACAGGGTTGATGTATGGCTTTCGCTTTGTAGAAGAGCCTTAACTGTGGATGTAGCGGCAAATGGGGTTGACTGACAAAGTTTTATTAAAGTATTCTTATTTCAACATGTCAGATCGCAAATTATTCCTAAATTCACCCTGTCCCTACTTTTTTGGAACGTGTTAAATACATTAATTGATAAGGTAAAACATCCAATACCTTGTCTTCATACGTTGATTTGTTTTAATACACATCAAAATATATTGACTAGTCTCTCCTTTTTGTTTTTATTAGCAACAACTTATTCGGAATTAGGGTTGTACATGCAGACAGGATTGTTTTATTTTACATGTTTAACATTATCATAAGCTTCGTTAACAAAATAAGATCTGTATTATATCATAATAAGAAATAAATACCTGGTGAAAAAACAGTAGGGAGGACAAGTAAATATCAAATGGTCTTTGTCTGTGAATTAATATTTTAATCAATTAACAGCTCCCAGACAGAATATACTTTAATATAAGCCACATTTATTAAATGTGTAAAAAGGATTACTTACTTTCATAATCTTGCTGCTGTGCAGTTGCCATTGCATTTATCAGAAAACAACAGAACAAAACATGTTGTAGTTCGACTTATCCGTGCATCATAAAAGTTTGTATCAATTTGATAAGTAAATTAATATTTTCTGAAGAGATTCACAGAAAAACAGTTCACTTTTTATCTATAACTGTTTGTCTACAAACTTAAGCCTACTTAATCAAAAACTGAGTTGAAACCTGTAGTATTTTTGGTGTAGTATTTTTGGGAAAGTTGAAAAAACACAATGCGAATCATACAAATGCGAATCTGTTATCCAAGTCGATGTTCTGCATGACCTCCGCCAGTTGTGATGTTATTGTAATGGCTGACTCTGCAACACCCACAAACGTAGACACACACTTGTTCGATTTTGTATATGCGTAATAGGAAGTTGATGTCAACGTTCATTGTGAGTCCCGTAAAGGCATTTCTGTTGCATTCGGTTAACTGTCTGCATGCTTTATTTAAACATATATGTTGCATTTATAATGGATATGATTTAAATCAGCCGGATAAGGAACTGTGAAGTACGGAATTAAGTTGTTCCAGAGAACCAGATATAGCTTCAAGGTAAGAAAATAATCCAGTTATGGACTCCAAGAGCAGCAGATTATCATTAAAGATAAAATGTATGCTAGACTTTTAACACATTTGTTGTTTTAACTGGTCACCATTAATGATACAGAATCGTAAAAGTGTAATCAACCTTGTAGAGTTTGTACATGACTGTATTCTCTAGCTAGAGGACATGATTTTATAGCATGCCAGTCAAAAATATTTCCATTGATAATTGTGTCAAATGATTCTTTAACCCATCTAAAAATCTACTTCAAAGGTATTTCTTCTAAAAGGTTTTTTTATTTTGATGGTAAATAACACACAATTCCTATGTAACAAGAGACAGAGATAAAGCACAAGCTTTTTTAAAAGACGTAATCAAGATTTACATATTATTTAGCATTTTTTGAAAAACCTTGAATACCTGTTTTAAATGTACACATTTTAAAAATATATTGATGTATTTTTGGTTTTACAAGTGACTTAAGAGTTGTAATACTTTAAAGTCTAACAAACATTTTTGTTGGGTTTATATTACCGAAAATTACAATAACACCTATCTGAATGCTTTTTATTATCCTGCAGTGATGGAAATTGTACTGGTGGGAAAATCTGGATGTGGAAAAAGCTCTACTGGCAACACCATCTTTGGGAAAAACATTTTTTCAACATCTAATTGGTTTTCTGGGACAAAGACTATATTTAGGGAGCGTCAAACGGTGTGCAACAGAAAGATCCATCTAGTTGACACACCAGGACTGGACAGTGATCGCCTATCATTTGAAGACCTGAATCTCGTAACACAAGGAAAAGTTGATGTGTTTCTGCTGGTAATCCAGTTGGGCAGATTCACAGAAGAGCAAAAAAAAGCGATCGAAAAAATGGAGAACATGTTTGGAGTGAGGGTGCGGGAGTTCACCATGATTCTGTTCACACATGGAGATGAATTGAAAAAACCAATACACACTTTTATCACAGAGGCAGCAGCCCTGAACCAAGTAGTACAGAACTATGGCCACAGATACCATGTCTTCAACAATAAGGAAAAAATTCAATCACAGGTGATACAACTGTTTGGACAAATTGACCAAATGTGGACAGTAATGCAAAAAACAAAGTACTGCTTTGAGAAACCATGCGGAGCAGATGATATAATAAAAGCTGCGGTAAAAAGGGGAGCACAAGGTGGTGCAATAGTTGGAGCAGTAGGTGGTGCAGTAGCTGGAGGAGTGTTACTCTCTGAAGTTGCAGTCGGTGGATTAGCAATAAGTGCAGGAGCAGCAGCAGGAATTATCGCAGCTCCAGTAGTGATAGGAGTAGGTGCAGTGGCACTAGTGGGTACAGCTGCAGGAGTTATAATAGGGACAGGTGTTGGTGTATCAAGAGTAATATCAAGGTGGTGGAATGGTTGAGCTGCATAATACAAAGAAAAGACGAAATACTTGAAACTTAAATGTATGCGGCTACTTCAGCTGTCTTGGAAATGTGTGCTTCAGAAGTTGTGATACTTGACAATTTCTGACAAACACAAAACAAAGTAAAGTAGTGGTCACACTACAGTAAAGACCTGAATAATGGTGTAAGCTGACTCAAATAAATAGAAAACATATTTTCTTGGATTGAAGGATTGTATACTGTATGTAATAATTCTTAACGATTACTGCATTGATGTCATGTTTGTTATGTTCATGCTTTAAGGGTTGAACCTCGAGGGTTTGTTTCGTGGCATATAGCTAAGGGCAGGACGGAGGGGTGTTCCCAGATGCCCCAGTTAACCAGACACACGGATGATTTACAGTCAATGTTAATACCCTCATTAAACAACTATTCACTGAGGCTTTTTGGAGGTTGTGTGTGTGTGTGTGTGTGTGTGTTTGTGTGTGTGTGTGTGTGTGTGTGTGTGTGTGTGAGGCCTATGTAAATTGGACTTGTGTTTGGTAAGTATATCAGTCATTAGTTTATGAGAACATTTTGGTTTTACCCTAATTGTGACTGCTAAACTAAAAAAAAATGTTTATTTTCCTAGTGTGCACATCAGCATGTTGTCCATTTTCCATGCTTTAGTAAACTTCTGAGGACTTTTAGTCCCTTGCACGTGCACACGCTCACACACACATAAACACACACACTATGACCACTGAAAACATAATGAGCACTCATAAGTGAAGCGAGTATCCTTGGGCACACATGGGTCTGAACTGGACCTTGGATCAGTGGAAGAAGGTTGGCTGGTCCGATAAGTCCAGTTTTCTCTTACATCACATGGGTAAGTGGTGGCAACCGTATGGACTGTGGTAAGACGATAAGCCGGTTGAGGGAGCGTGAGGCTCTGGACAATATTCTGCTGGGGGGAACCCTGGGTCCAGGCATTCATGTGGATGTCAATCTGACACCTACCAAATTAACGTTGCAGACCGGGTACACCATTTATGCCGAAAACAGGGGGGCGGAGACAAGTCAGAGTCTCTCAGCTCTCATCGCAAACCCATACTACAGCAGGACATGTACACCAGAAGCAGCCTCTTATACCCCCCAAGGATGCTTAAAGGCACAATGTGTTGTTACATTACATATAACAAAATGAATGATCAAATATAAGGAAATCAATGTATTGGGTTGAAAAGTAGACAAATCCTATCCAATTGTCACAGAACACCTGACGTATCCCATAAACTGTCACATCCACATTTAACGTGGCGTTCTGGTTGCCTAGCAGGCCTGACCTAACCCCCCTAGTCAACACATGCAGGAACCTGCCGCGGCCACCATGAGCTTATAAATCAAGCTACAACAAACGCAAATACCCCCATCAACAACAATAGAACGTAGCCGAGAATAGCCGTGGACTGCGCCATCACCCGATGCCAACCTGTGCCTGTTTAACTATTACTCTCGCTCCATGTTACACCCGTTTGAGTATTTGTTACATGGAGTAATGGATATTTTTTAATGGTTCTAATACCAAATAAATATATTATTTGGATGAATGCTTATGTGGGTGAGATAAAGGGTATTTAGCACAATGACCAATCTACAATCTACCCTGTATTTACATGGTACACTCACATAATCCGCCAAGGAATGGCAGGAATCCAAACACACACACACACACAAACACACCATACACACACACACACACACACACACACACTGCAGACCACCACTATAACAAGATAAGGAAGACATATCTTGCTCTTGTGAACAACTTTCAGACAAGCCAATGTTGTTTGGTAGACATGTAAAAGATACAGACACATCCATATTGGCCTTCATGTTGCAGAACCCACTCCCATGTCTTTTCGCACATTCCTCCATTTCTTCTCAACCCACCTCAAAGCTTGAAGGTGACTTCGTTTCTGGTGGAATTCCATGAACCAGGTTATTGTTGTATATATATTGTTACGAGTAGGGGACTCTATTTTGTGGAATTTGTGTGGATACGTCTTGTCAAGATTAAGTCATTGACTCTGATTAACGAGCTGGTCTGTCTCTGTCATGACTTGCCCATATTCTCCCGCTATTAATCTTTGTCTCAAAATGTATCGCAAGACTTTTTTCAGTTCAGAGTGATGCTATGTTATTCGATGCATTTGACAAATAAAAAAGCATTGACTAAGCAAAGTAAAAAAAATAAGTAAAGTGAAAACTTCAAGAAGTAGAATAAGTTTGTCTTTCAGTATGTTTCAGGCACTTCCTATTTGCAGCCTATTCAATATCTATAATCAACATATCAACATTGAAAGATTTGGAGATTAATGGAAGTTTTGCCTAAAAAGTACAGTTTGAAGGTAAACTAAGAAAAATGGTAGTCAGCAGTCCTTCAGAGAATTGGCTGTATAGGCATACCAGAAACAGAAAAGAAAGTCATGAGGTGGCAACATTTACATTGTTTGTTCTGGAGCATGTATTCTTCACAGACTTTATCTCCAGCACACCTGGTTGGGTTGGTCAATCAAAAGAACAAGACATTTGGCCAACTAGAGCCACCACTTGAATCAATGAATCCTGTACATAAATAACACACTGAAAGTCTCAGGTCATCTAAATTAAGATTCAACATCCCTGGTCAAATGTTAGGTGTTTGATTGTAGCGTAAATTACTAAATATATTTTTTTATATATTATAATTAATGAACAGTAGTCTATATAGTAAAATAGTAGATATTGTGCTGTATAAAACCAACAGTGACCTAACTAGCTAGCTAACTCGATAAAAATATATGAAAAAGGCCTGCAACTAGTCTTTTCAAGGACATTGGTGAAATTTAATTTCTCTATTATTTTGTCCTCAAAAAGAAAGCAGGTGTCAGGAGTTATGTTTCTGATAAACTTTACAATTCATTTAAGTTTTAGTGGTTAGCTTCAGGGTTTAATTAAGATTTAATTTCATAGCACTTCAATTAATCATCCACCCATGGACTGTCTGCTTTAAAATAGTTCAACTGAAGTTTCAAACAGAGCACAGGGTTCTCTGTCTCCGAACAAAACTGAAAGCAAGCACTTCTACAGATGTAAAATATGAACTGTAAGTATGCTTTGGTGGCTTCCCATTAACGGTTAGAGGTCGCAGCAGTTTCACAAGGTTTCACTTCCGCATGGTAGACGTGCAGTTGAAAGAGTTCACACAATATCCTGTATATCACATGATTTTTATGAAATTGCTTCCTGTTTTGTGCCATTTATCTACAAACTGTATGGCGGTTTTGGCTCAATCGTCCCCTTCGAACACCTTGTAGCGGCAATGTGTCTCTGTAAATGTCATGAAACTCTATAGCTAACAGACTGGTCGACTTTGTAAAATAAATAATTGTTGCTTTCAAAACAGTGGTGGATCATATGAAATGCTATGAATGGGTCTAGTCTTGAATTGTTGCTGTTCAGCTGTCCAATGATAGAAAGGAAATCAAAATGTTTGACTACGTGAGATATTCTAGCTCCTGCCGTTGGTTCATGGAGACATGTTCAAACTGTAGAAGTGTCTGATTGTGCCCTAGTTTGTGGCAAAGGGGGGTGAGTTGGGGAATAAGAAATGAATTGGCTAAATATTTATCTTGCCTTGAGTAGAAATGAACCGCTCTCGTTCTTAGGAAATTGATCCGCATTCCAACCCACAGAGGAAGTGTATGTCCCTAAAAATGTAAACATCCATGTTGAAGCACATTAACACCTTCATATCTCATCGAACATTATTGTCTGAAGTATTGTTGAATGTTGTGTGTTGCATATCCGCTGATTACATTTCATAATAAGTAACTTGTCAATGTTTTAGCTGTATTACATATTCTCTTTTTTAGCAAGACATTTGTAATATAAAAACAAACACACCTGGTTGGGTGGGTCATGCAAGAGAAGAGGACATTTGGTCAAACAGAGCCACCACTTAACCAATGAATCCTGTAGAAATCAATGGCACACTTAAAGGCTCAGGTCATCTAAATAAAGATTCAACATCCCTGGTGAAATGTTAAGTGTTTGTTAATAGTGTGAAATACTAAATATTTTAATAGAGAAATTTCTATTAATATTGGTTAACAGTAGTCTATCTAGTAAAATAGTAGATGTTGTGCTGTAAAACCAACAGTGACATAACTAGCTAGCTAATTTGATAAAGTTATATCAGAAAAAGGCCTGCAACGTAACTCGTCTTTTGCAGGCATTGGAGCAATTTAATTTCTCTATTATTTTGTCCTCAAAAAGACAGCAGGGGTCAGGAGTTATGTTTCCGATGAACTTTAAAATTTATTTAAGGTTTAGTGGTTAGCTTCCACCCATGGACTGTCTGCTTTAAAATAGTTCAACTGAAGTTTCAAACAGAGCACAGGGTTCTCTGTCTCCGAACAAAACTGAAAGCAAGCACTTCTAAAGATGTAAAATATGAACTGTAAGTATGCTTTGGTGGCTTCCCATTAGCGGTTAGAGGTCGCAGCAGTTTCACAAGGTTTCACTTCCGCATGGTAGACGTGCAGTTGAAAGAGTTCACACAATATCCTGTATATCACATGATTTTTATGAAATTGCTTCCTGTTTTGTGCCATTTATCTACAAACTGTATGGCGGTTTTGGCTCAATCGTCCCATTCGAACACCTTGTAGCCGCAATGTGTCTCTGTGGATGTCATGAGACCCTATAGCCAGCAGACTGGTCACCTTTCTAAAATAATTTAATACGTTTTTGCAAATTTATTAAAAATGAAAAAAATCACATGTACTTAGGTATTCACAGCCTTTGCCATGACACTCAAAATTGAGCTAAGGTGCATCCTTGAGATCTTTCTACAAATTGATTGGAGTCTTGTGAATTTTGTTGATGGATGATGGTGGCAGCATCATGCTGTGGGGATGTATTTAAGCGGAAGGAACTAGGAGACTAGTCAGGATTGAGGGAAAGATAAATGCAGCAATGAACAGAGACGTCCTTGATAAAAACCTGCTCAAGAGGCTCGGGACTTAAGACTGGGGCAAAGGTTCTTTTTCCAACAGGACAACAACACTAAGCACACTGCGAATATAACAAAGTAGGGGCCTTCGGGACAATTCTGTGAATGTCGTTATGGCTAGAGAGGTCCAGCAAAAAAAAAATTGACTGTGTACTGATATCAACTGCCAATGTCCAGTTAGCACAGGGTTTAAACGTCATCACGTGACATGATTGTTTTGTAAACCTGCCCAGAAACTTTAGAACCTTTTAATTTTTTTTGTTAAACATATATTATTAAAATGTTTCCATAATGTACAACAATGTCGATCTACGTTGGATATTGAAAATATCTCAGAGGACTCTGACAGGGTGGTGACGCTCCCGCCTCAAGTTTATTTTTTGTGAAGAAGGATGGGGGCTTGCACCCAAGCATTGACTACCGAGCGCTACATAGCGTAACAGTTAGGTTTCGTTATCCACTATCCCTATTTTCTTCTGTGATTGAGTCAATGCATGCACGTATATTTGTGTGCGTATCTTGGAGGGAATGAGTGGAAGACAGCTTTCAGCACCACCACAGGGCACTATGAGTGATGCCATACAGGTTAATGAATGGACTGTTGGTTTTCCGGTACAATGTGAATAATGTTTTTATGGACATGCTTGGCCACGGCGTGGTGGTATACATCGTTCATCGTGAACTCATCCCTGGAAATATTACTTGTCTTGTCTTGTCGTTCTAATCATTCACATCAGGTGTCACTCATTCATCAGTATGTGTACATATGATGGCCCTCTGTTTGCCGTGTTTTGTGGCTTATTCTTGAATGTTGCGTGTCATGTCTGTCAAGTTGGTGAGTGTTTGTAAGATCTGTTTGAATTTAGTCATTGCTCATGTAAGGACCCTTTCATTTTCAATACTGTGATATGTTTCCGTTCGTTGTTTGTTTGAATTAAAACCTATCAAACGCCATATCTGCCCGTGTTCGATTCCCCTGCGCCCCTTAGCATTCATCCATTCTCTCTCACCATGACTTTCTCCATCAGCTCTTTAACTCTCTCATGCTCTCCTCCAGTTGGGTCCACAATGAAGAATCTGGTAGTTGTGGACAGTGGTGTAAAAAGTACTTGAATTTTATACTTAAGTAAAAGTACAGATATCGTACCAAAGATCTACTTTGGTAAAAGTAAAAGTCATTCATAAAAAAATTACTTAAGTAAAAGTCTTAAAGTAGCTCATCTTAAATGTACTTAAGTACAAAAGTATTTATCTGGTGTTAAAATGTACTCAAAAGTATCAAAAGTAAAAGTACAACCAGAAAAAATGGAGACATTTTCTTTCTCCAAGCTTTATTATTTCCCCCCTCCATCGCTTTGAACTTGAACATCAATTTGAACTTGAACCATCACAATTACTTTCTCCTCCTCCTACAGGCTGCACGAAGTCAACAGGCTGATAGGGCGCTCTCAGTGCTCATATACAGGCTGCACGAAGTCAACAGGCTGATAGGGCGCTCTCAGTGCTCATATACAGGCTGCACGAAGTCAACAGGCTGATAGGGCGCTCTCAGTGCTCATATACAGGCTGCACGAAGTCAACAGGCTGATAGGGCGCTCAGTGCTCATATACAGGCTGCACGAAGTCAACAGGCTGATAGGGCGCTCTCAGTGCTCATATACAGGCTGCACGAAGTCAACAGGCTGATAGGGCGCTCTCAGTGCTCATATACAGGCTGCACGAAGTCAACAGGCTGATAGGGCGCTCTCAGTGCTCATATACAGGCTGCACGAAGTCAACAGGCTGATAGGGCGCTCTCAGTGCTCATATACAGGCTGCACGAAGTCAACAGGCTGATAGGGCGCTCTCAGTGCTCATATACAGGCTGCACGAAGTCAACAGGCTGATAGGGCGCTCTCAGTGCTCATATACAGGCTGCACGAAGTCAACAGGCTGATAGGGCGCTCTCAGTGCTCTGCATAACAGGCTGACAGGCTGGCTGCACGAAGTCAACAGGCTGATAGGGCGCTCTCAGTGCTCATATACAGGCTGCACGAAGTCAACAGGCTGATAGGGCGCTCTCAGTGCTCATATACAGGCTGCACGAAGTCAACAGGCTGATAGGGCGCTCTCAGTGCTCATATACAGGCTGCACGAAGTCAACAGGCTGATAGGGCGCTCTCAGTGCTCATATACAGGCTGCACGAAGTCAACAGGCTGATAGGGCGCTCTCAGTGCTCATATACAGGCTGCACGAAGTCAACAGGCTGATAGGGCGCTCTCAGTGCTCATATACAGGCTGCACGAAGTCAACAGGCTGATAGGGCGCTCTCAGTGCTCATATACAGGCTGCACGAAGTCAACAGGCTGATAGGGCGCTCTCAGTGCTCATATACAGGCTGCACGAAGTCAACAGGCTGATAGGGCGCTCTCAGTGCTCATATACAGGCTGCACGAAGTCAACAGGCTGATAGGGCGCTCTCAGTGCTCATATACAGGCTGCACGAAGTCAACAGGCTGATAGGGCGCTCTCAGTGCTCATATACAGGCTGCAACAGGCTGATAGGGCGCTCTCAACAGGGCTGATAGGGCGCTCTCAGTGCTCATATACAGGCTGCACGAAGTCAACAGGCTGATAGGGCGCTCTCAGTGCTCATATACAGGCTGCACGAAGTCAACAGGCTGATAGGGCGCTCTCAGTGCTCATATACAGGCTGCACGAAGTCAACAGGCTGATAGGGCGCTCTCAGTGCTCATATACAGGCTGCACGAAGTCAACAGGCAGATAGGGCGCTCTCAGTGCTCATATACAGGCTGCACGAAGTCAACAGGCAGATAGGGCGCTCTCAGTGCTCATATACAGGCTGCACGAAGTCAACAGGCAGATAGGGCGCTCTCAGTGCTCATATACAGGCTGCACAACAGGCTGATAGGGCGCTCTCAGTGCTCATATACAGGCTGCACGAAGTCAACAGGCTGATAGGGCGCTCTCAGTGCTCATATACAGGCTGCACGAAGTCAACAGGCTGATAGGGCGCTCTCAGTGCTCATATACAGGCTGCACGAAGTCAACAGGCTGATAGGGCGCTCTCAGTGCTCATATACAGGCTGCACGAAGTCAACAGGCTGATAGGGCGCTCTCAGTGCTCATATACAGGCTGCACGAAGTCAACAGGCTGATAGGGCGCTCTCAGTGCTCATATACAGGCTGCACGAAGTCAACAGGCTGATAGGGCGCTCAGTGCTCATGCACGAAGTCAACAGGCTGATAGGGCGCTCTCAGTGCAGGCTGCACGAAGTCAACAGGCTGATAGGGCGCTCTCAGTGCTCATATACAGGCTGCACAGGCTGCACGAAGTCAACAGGCTGATAGGGCGCTCTCAGTGCTCATACAGGCTGCACGAAGTCAACAGGCTGATAGGGCGCTCAGTGCTCATATACAGGCTGCACGAAGTCAACAGGCTGATAGGGCGCTCTCAGTGCTCATATACAGGCTGCACGAAGTCAACAGGCTGATAGGGCGCTCTCAGTGCTCATATACAGGCTGCACGAAGTCAACAGGCTGATAGGGCGCTCTCAGTGCTCATATACAGGCTGCACGAAGTCAACAGGCTGATAGGGCGCTCTCAGTGCTCATATACAGGCTGCACGAAGTCAACAGGCTGATAGGGCGCTCTCAGTGCTCTCAGTGCTCATATACAGGCTGCACGAAGTCAACAGGCTGATAGGGCGCTCTCAGTGCTCATATACAGGCTGCACGAAGTCAACAGGCTGATAGGGCGCTCTCAGTGCTCATATACAGGCTGCACGAAGTCAACAGGCTGATAGGGCGCTCTCAGTGCTCACGAAGTCAACAGGCTGATAGGGCGCTCTCAGTGCGCGCATACAGGCTGCACGAAGTCAACAGGCTGATAGGGCGCTCTCAGTGCTCATATACAGGCTGCACGAAGTCAACAGGCTGATAGGGCGCTCTCAGTGCTCATATACAGGCTGCACGAAGTCAACAGGCTGATAGGGCTCTCAGTGCTCATATACAGGCTGCACGAAGTCAACAGGCTGATAGGGCGCTCTCAGTGCTCATATACAGGCTGCACGAAGTCAACAGGCTGATAGGGCGCTCTCAGTGCTCATATACAGGCTGCACGAAGTCAACAGGCTGATAGGGCGCTCTCAGTGCTCATATACAGGCTGCACGAAGTCAACAGGCTGATAGGGCGCTCTCAGTGCTCATATACAGGCTGCACGAAGTCAACAGGCTGATAGGGCGCTCTCAGTGCTCATATACAGGCTGCACGAAGTCAACAGGCTGATAGGGCGCTCTCAGTGCTCATATACAGGCTGCACGAAGTCAACAGGCTGATAGGGCGCTCTCAGTGCTCATATACAGGCTGCACGAAGTCAACAGGCTGATAGGGCGCTCTCAGTGCTCAGGCTGCAACAGGCTGATAGGGCGCTCTCAGTGCTCATATACAGGCTGCACGAAGTGAACAGGCTGATAGGGCGCTCTCAGTGCTCATATACAGGCTGCACGAAGTCAACAGGCTGATAGGGCGCTCTCAGTGCTCATATACAGGCTGCACGAAGTCAACAGGCTGATAGGGCGCTCTCAGTGCTCATATACAGGCTGCACGAAGTCAACAGGCTGATAGGGCGCTCTCAGTGCTCATATACAGGCTGCACGAAGTCAACAGGCTGATAGGGCGCTCTCAGTGCTCATATACAGGCTGCACGAAGTCAACAGGCTGATAGGGCGCTCTCAGTGCGCTCAGGCTGCTCAACAGGCTGATAGGGCGCTCTCAGTGCTCATATACAGGCACGAAGTCAACAGGCTGATAGGGCGCTCTCAGTGCTCATATACAGGCTGCACGAAGTCAACAGGCTGATAGGCGCTCTCAGTGCTCATATACAGGCTGCAGTCAACAGGCTGATAGGGCGCTCTCAGTGCTCATATACAGGCTGCACGAAGTCAACAGGCTGATAGGGCGCTCTCAGTGCTCATATACAGGCTGCACGAAGTCAACAGGCTGATAGGGTGCTCTCAGTGCGCGCATATACAGGCTGCACGAAGTCAACAGGCTGATAGGGCGCTCTCAGTGCTCATATACAGGCTGCACGAAGTCAACAGGCTGATAGGGCGCTCTCAGTGCTCATATACAGGCTGCACGAAGTCAACAGGCTGATAGGGCGCTCTCAGTGCTCATATACAGGCTGCACGAAGTCAACAGGCTGATAGGGCGCTCTCAGTGCTCATATACAGGCTGCACGAAGTCAACAGGCTGATAGGGCGCTCTCAGTGCTCATATACAGGCTGCACGAAGTGAACATGCTGATAGGGCGCTCTCAGTGCGCTCATACAGGCTGCACAAAGTCTGTGTCAACTAAATTCTACATTGTGTCTACATTCATGAAGATAATTCAGTTTTTTTTGTAGCGGGTAACGACAAGTCCATTGTTAATGTAGCGGAGTAAAAGTACAGATATATTGTTTTAGAAGTAGTGAAGTAAAAGTAAAAGTCGACAGAAATATAAAAACTCAAGTAAAGTACAGATACTCCCAAAAACTACTTAAGTACTGTAACAAAGTATTATTACTTCGTTACTTTACACCACTGGTTGTGGATAAAATGACAGAGACCATTGCCTATCCTAATACTCAGATAACATTACCTGGTTACTGACTGGGTAGCATACCTGCCAACACTCCCGTTTTCCCCGGGTTTCTTCCGTTTTTTTATCCCCGTCTCCCGGACCCCTTGTCACGCTTGTTTAGGTGTGCGGAAGGATGACCCCTCCCAGTTTGTTATTTCTTCCGGTAAACTCCCGTTATTTTCATGGCCCAAACGCCTTAAAAATATTTGGACCAATGTGTTTGTCTACTGTTGACTAGTTGCCAGATCTCGTATATAAAGTATCCTATTCACACCATCCACACCATACAATGTTCACACGTTTGTCACCCTGGCAACGTTTAAGGCAGTTGTGCATTTGATCTCTGCACTGAAAATTCAGACCTGAAAGCGGGGCGATTAATATGGATAGCATCATAGTGAAGGAGGTGTTTCCTCAAAGAAATTAAAGTACAGCTGTAGATTAATATAGTGTTGGACGCAACAATTTACATGCATCATACGGCGTCAAATCGGCAACCTCCATGCTTTTGTAAGGTTTGTTGTATTGATTTTAATATATGACATATCCCAGCACATTAAATGACATATCCCAGCACATTAAATGACATATCCCAGCACATTAAATGACATATCCCAGCACATTAAATGACATATCCCAGCACATTAAATGACATATCCCAGCACATTAAATGACATATCCCAGCACATTAAATGACATATCCCAGCACATTACATGACATATCCCAGCACATTAAATGACATATCCCAGCACATGAAATGACATATCCCAGCACATGAAATGACATATCCCAGCACATTAAATGACATATCTCACCACATTAAATGACATATCCCAGCACATTAAATGACATATCCCAGCACATTAAATGACATATCCCAGCACATTAAATGACATATCCCAGCACATTAAATGACATATCCCAGCACATTAAATGACATATCCCAGCACATTAGATAACATATCCCAGCACATTAAATGACATATCCCAGCACATTAAATGACATATCCCAGCACATTAAATGACATATCCCAGCACATTAAATGACATATCCCAGCACATTAAATGACATATCCCAGCACATTAAATGACATATCCCAGCACATTAAATGACATATCCCAGCACATTAAATGACATATCCCAGCACATTAAATGACATATCCCAGCACATTAGATGACATATACCAGCACATTAAATGACATATCCCAGCACATTAAATGACATATACCAGCACATTAAATGACATATACCAGCACATTAAATGACATATCCCAGCACATTAAATGACATATCCCAGCACATTAAATGACATATCCCAGCACATTAAATGACATATACCAGCACATTAAATGACATATACCAGCACATTAAATGACATATCCCAGCACATTAAATGACATATCCCAGCACATTAAATGACATATCCCAGCACATTAAATGACATATCCCAGCACATTAAATGACATATCCCAGCACATTAAATGACATATCCCAGCACATTAAATGACATATCCCAGCACATTAAATGACATATCCCAGCACATTAAATGACATATCCCAGCACATTAAATGACATAACAACGGCAAATAGGAAAACACAACGGCAAATAGGAAAACACAACGGCAAATAGGAAAACACAACGGCAAATAGGAAAACACAACGGCAAATAGGAAAACACAACGGCAAATAGGAAAACACAACGGCAAATAGGAAAACACAACGGCAAATAGGAAAACACAACGGCAAATAGGAAAACACAACGGCAAATAGGAAAACACAACGGCAAATAGGAAAACACAACGGCAAATAGGAAAACACAACGGCAAATAGGAAAACACAACGGCAAATAGGAAAACACAACGGCAAATAGGAAAACACAACGGCAAATAGGAAAACACAACGGCAAATAGGAAAACACAACGGCAAATAGGAAAACACAACGGCAAATAGGAAAACACAACGGCAAATAGGAAAACACAACGGCAAATAGGAAAACACAACGGCAAATAGGAAAACACAACGGCAAATAGGAAAACACAACGGCAAATAGGAAAACACAACGGCAAATAGGAAAACGCAAATCACAACAGCAAATAGGAAAACACAACGGCAAATAGGAAAACACAACGGCAAATAGGAAAACACAACGGCAAATAGGAAAACACAACGGCAAATATAAAAACACAACAGCAAATAGAAAAACACAACGGCAAATAAGAAAACACAACGGCAAATAGGAAAAAACACAACAGCAAATAGAAAAACACAACGGCAAATAAGAAAACACAACGGCAAATAGGAAAACACAACGGCAAATAGGAAAACACAACGGCAAATAGGAAAACACAACGGCAAATAGGAAAACACAACGGCAAATAGGAAAACACAACGGCAAATAGGAAAACACAACAGCAAATAGGAAAACACAACGGCAAATAGAAAAACACAACAGCAAATAGAAAAACACAACGGCAAATAAGAAAACACAACGGCAAATAGGAAAACACAACGGCAAATAGGAAAACACAACGGCAAATAGGAAAACACAACGGCAAATAGGAAAACACAACGGCAAATAAGAAAACACAACGGCAAATAGGAAAACACAACGGCAAATAGGAAAACACAACGACATTAACTTCAACCGGAAAAGGTAGGGCCTATCTAGCAGAGAACGGACCCTTGTGATTGGACAGACGGACTGTCTGTCTTTTACAGTTTTTTTCCCAATGCTAAAACACAATTTTGGAAACTAGGCTCGTTTTATCAAAATACTTAACACAATTCACAAAACCACACACCAAAACTGCAAAATACCTCATATATCCTGTACAATGAAGCACTGCAATCAAAACTACATATAACATTATCAAAATCAAACTTTTGCACCAACTCACACACACTTCATTCATATTACCAGATTTGTGTCTAACCAACTACACATTGTTGGGCGTAATGAAAAACACTCTCATCTTTATATGCTTTGCCATAATACTAAAAGTGTTCAACTTGTAGAAAATTCTTCAAATACACACATGCTGTTGAAACATTCATTTTTATTATTCACCAAACAAGTCAGTGCAACATATGCACAGCAGATATACAGTATTTGCACTGGAGTGAACAAAAATATGCTCACAAAAAACAGTAAACTGAAAAAATTGCAGATGAAATATACTGTACAACTATATAGAACAAAAAGAGGCAATACAAATAATTAGGGAGCATCTTGCCTCACAGCTGGGTCTGGCCACAACGCCTCGTCCACATGACAGGCAATATCTTCCCTTGCCAGACATCGAGGGAAGAAACGCCTTGAGTGCCTTATCCATCCCTGAATCGCACCCACACCCATCTCATCACATGCCTCTTCCATAGCCTGCACAAGAGGCATGCGCACAAAGGGCTGCCGGTCGTATACCTTCCACCGCCATGCCGAAAAGAACTCTTCTATGGGGTTCAGAAATGGTGGGTATGGTGGGAGGTATTGCACGAGAAATGGTGGGTGGTCAGCAAGGCTTGGACAATGCAGCCTAAAGATATTTCCCCCACAGTAGAGTAAATTGTACAGGAAACGTGTACAGATAGTGTATGACATCAGCCATTCATGAAGTAAACAGGTGTCACCCAACTGATGCACTACAACATGAGGTGTACTACATACCTGTACTCCAGTCTAAATGTCCGGATGACAGAGGCGACAGTAAAACCGCTCAAGTTGGGTTGCACTCTCTGTCCAGCCTCTCACATTGTCAGCCCATGGTTGATGACATGATCAACTAAGGTTGCTCTGATTTCATTTGAAAGTTGTTGTCTTCTTTGGCCAACTCCTCTACCAGCTCTACCCCTACCTCTCATTCTTCCTCTCCCTCTCTCTCTTCTCTCTCTCCCCCTCTCCCTCTACCAGCTCTACCCCTACCTCTCATTCTTCCTCCCCCTCTCATTCTCTCTCTCTCTCCCTCTACCAGCTCTACCTCTCATTCTTCCTCCCCCTCTCATTCTCTCTCTCTCTTCTCTCTCTCCCCCTCTCCCTCTACCAGCTCTACCCCTACCTCTCATTCTTCCTCCCCCTCTCATTCTCTCTCTCTCTCCCTCTACCAGCTATACCTCTCTTTCTTCCTCCCCCTCTCATTCTCTCTCTCTCTTCTCTCTCTCCCCCTCTCCCTCTACCAGCTCTACCCCTACCTCTCATTCTTCCTCCCCCTCTCATTCTCTCTCTCTCTCTCTCCCTCTACCAGCTCTACCTCTCATTCTTCCTCCCCCTCTCATTCTCACCCTTCCTCTACCTGCATCGTCTTCCATTGTTGTTGTAAAGAAAACGGTGGTCACCTGTGGACACGTCCCCCCAATATTCAAAGGAGGACAATTGGTCCACCCCATATTGATCATAGGCTACTGTATGATTATGCGGGCAATATCGATGTGACTGCTAAAACATAACGTCTTTCTTTTCAGCACCGAAAATATAAAATCCCGGTCGGTCCAGTTCACAAATCCATTTGACTTGCCTTACACATTAACAAAAGTTATTTCTCCTGAAATCCATGTCATGTTTTCCCTATACCTTTGTACTCTTGTGAGCGCGGAATGAGACCGACATGGCCCATGGATGATATTCAGTATTTGGTGAACATAATCCCTTAGATAACGACTAGGTGCATTTCACTAGAATTGTAGAATTAGTGCGAACTTCGATTGCAATAATTTACAGATTTATTGAATGGGACTTTAAAATAGACATCTGATACTACCCATGGATGGACTGGGACTAAAAAAGTAAAAGCACAATATATTTCTTAATATTAGCTACTGCATGTGGCATTTTAGAGCTAAAATGTTGAAGTTTAGCTGTTTTAAATACATCATACAGCGCACTAACCACAACTCCAACAGAGTAGTGGGGAAACAAACAAGTGATGACTGTGTGTGATGGAGTACCAGATCACACAGATGGCCAGTCCGCCCCTGATACTACCTATATTACAGGTAGGTTAGCAGCATTTCGCAAACATTCAAACTCAGACTTTTATTTTGATAAAAAAAGGGGGGGAGGTATTTTTGACCTCGGTATTTGAAAAATCCTGGTTACGGCACTGTTAGGAATTATTTTGATGGAGGGCATACATACGACGTAATAGTTGATATGTTGTCAACCAATCACAAGGGTCCGTTCTCTGCTAGATAGGCCCTACCTTTTCCGGTTGAAGTTAATGCCGTTGTGTTTTTCTATTTGCCGTTGTGTTTTCCTATTTGCCGTTGTGTTTTCCTATTTGCCGTTGTGTTTTCCTATTTGCCGTTGTGTTTTCCTATTTGCCATTGTGTTTTCCTATTTGCCATTGTGTTTTCCTATTTGCCGTTGTGTTTTCCTATTTGCCGTTGTGATTTGCACTTCAGGGCCCCCGTACTTCAGGGCCACCGTAGTAATCAATGGGACCTCCTCATGACCTTGGGCAGGGACCGCAAGCACTTCCACCGAAGACGTGCCTAGAGTCTGTGAAACCCTGGTGTAGAAAACTGATACAAATCACCTTATGATCACAATACGAATATGGGACAAATTGAATGACGTAGGCTAGGATTATAGAATAAATACAGATCTAACTGTTTGTAAAGACCTTACATAGCAGAAGTTGAATATAACCAATTACACACCAAATACAGACCAATTACAGACCAACTACAGTCTCACGCCGATTCTGCATCTGCACCCATGAGGTAACCAATGTGATGCAGGTGCTCTATGGATCCTGCCAGGTTGGAGCATGATGATCATATATGTGTTTACTGCCATCTACTGGAGAAAAGGAAACGGCACTATAAAACACTACATGTTCTTTTGCAACGCAATAACAATGTAATAGGCTACAATTTATTTTTAACCCTCACTGTCCAGTTCATCATCAACTTTTTCAAATGAAGCCGGATTTTATTATGCAGTCAATGTATCTTGACATTATGCCTTTCCCGATAACGGAATTGATATTATAAAATGCTCAATTTTTACTATATGTATACGATAATATATATTCAAATAAAGTATTATAACATAAATAAAACGTTCAGGTCAGGGGCGACTTATATCACAGCGCTCGCTTTGCATTCTGGGAAAGTGAATAAAGAGCAGCAGTGGTGGAGTCGAGCTGAGCTATTTTTTGTAGAAAGTGTTGCTTCCCTTTAATCCATGTCGGGTTAGACTCGGATGTAATGGCGCTGACCCGGTTTGAACGGTTCGTGATGTGGCTACTGCGCGGTGCCGGCAAGATGCTGTTCGCCGTGTTCCAGCTGCTGGCGCCGCGGGGAGCCGAGGGGTCGGCGAGGAGACTACCACCAATCATCAACCCTCTGTTGAGGGTCCCCGCGATGCAGCTGGCCCGCAGGATTCGACGGAGAGAGGCAGGTGAACTTCATTTAAGTGTGGTTGTATGGTGACAGACAGGTCATTGTCAGAGAATTATCAGAGAACAGCAGCCTTCATTCCTATATTAACTTATATTCACGATTAACAGTTGCATCCATCGCAGCTCAGAAATGTTAGGGGGGATATGCTGCAAGGTGGATTACTGACGCATGCTGGGATATGTAGGCCTTTACGACATCATCAGTTCATGTATAGTTGGTACCCAAATCTTTGGTATCCTAATCGTTTGTATATTAATGTGGACTAACTTAGATAAAATAGGCAATTAAATAAGTATTTCATATAACATACATAATGTTTTTTTTCTTTTCATCACGGTGAAGAGCACAGAGCCTTATGGGTCGTCACCGAAAACAGGGCATAACTACAGACTTTATAGAGGGCGCATTAGGGAAACACACACATTTTATTTCAGTGGTTTGCAAGAGGGATTTACTTGTAGAACTTATTTAATAATAGTGCCAGAGGGCAATGTATAGGAAGTGGAGGGACTTTACCTTACCTGTATAAAGGTCACTGTAGTTAGAACGGGCACGTTTCAACACATTCACCACAGTATGATCAATCAATCAATCACATTTATTTTATCAAGCCTTTTTATAACAAAGTTGTCACAATGTCAAAATGCTTTTACAAACACCCAGCCTGAACCCAACAGAGCACACATCTACACGTTGATACCAGTTGATACAATTTGATACAAGTTGATACACAGCGGCTAGGAAAAACTTGATAAAAATTTTAGGAAGAAACCTACAGAGTAACCAGGCTCAAGGGTTGCCAGTCCTTTTCTGGCTGTGCTGGATGAACTAATAATAGTTTAGTTTAATAATTATTATTACATGCATTTTTTTAAATGCAGAGTCTTATAAAATAGAATAGTCCATGTCAAATAGTCAGAAAGGGACAACCGGGTGGGTTTAGGATATTAACTCATTTTGACCAGGTTTTTCCTGGATATTTGATGGCATTTGGGATCAATGATCAATTAAAACCCAAGGGCCAATGTGTACAGATGTGTACAGATGACCAGCTTGAGCCAGGGCACTCAGGACATCAGCTATTACCTGGCCATTGGAATATCAAACCTAGTTAGCTTGCAGGGACCCGAGCCGCCTGAGGGTGTCACTAGAGTTCAGTAACCCTCCCAGCTCCCTCTGTGATGCTGACTAACGTTCATGAGCCCTGAGTCTTCCCAGCCCCTCGTCAGCTATAGTGGCCCAGTCCAGGCTTTATTAGTGGAGTTACTAGGTGCTATGGAATAAAACACAGTGTCTTCATCCAAGTCTCTCTCTCCACTGACCGTGTTCTCTCCTCAGGTATCCAGCGTGGAAGTGGTACAGGCCTACATAGACCGCATTCAAGAGATCAACCCCCTCATCAATGCTATGGTCAAGGACAGGTATACTGTGGGTGGTTCTGTCTGTCTGTAAGGGAAATATAGCACAAGTGAGAAAATGGGAGGGAGGAATATCGTGGTGGGTGCAAGCCAAACCCACCCCCTGTCCTCCTCTCTCCCTCTCCTCAGGTTCTCCTTAGCCCTGCAGGAGGCGGCACAGGTGGATAAGTTGATAGAGGAGGAGACGGGAGGAGAGTATGTTCTGGAGGACAGGCTACCTCTCCTGGGAGTCCCTTTCACTGTCAAAGAGGCCTTTACCCTTCAGGGTAAACCAGTAACTACTGCATCTTCCCTACATCACAAAACAATACAATTACTGAGGCTGATGTTATCTACTGGTGCTCTAGTTCATTGGTTTACTACATTGTCGTACACATTCTGCTTTTTGCTTTGATGAATCTGCATTGGTCTTTGGTTGGGAGGTGGTTGGATAATGTTGCTAAATCTAAAGATAATATGGTCAAATATGGTCAAAGACAAACTCTACCGTTCACTCACTATCAGACACTGCCTATACCATTCACTCACTATCAAAGACTACCTCTACCGTTGTATCTTTTTCCTTTCCAGGAATGCCCAACTCCACTGGGCTAGTGACTCGGCGGGGGGTGATTTCGGCGACGGACGCGCCCCCCGTGGCACTGCTGAAGAGGGCGGGGGCCATCCCGCTGGGGGTGACCAACTGCAGTGAGCTCTGCATGTGGCTGGAGTCCCACAACCGGCTGTACGGCATCACCAACAACCCTTACGACCTGGAGAGGATTCCGGGGGGGAGTTCTGGTTAGTTCTGGAAGTGATGTCATCGTGGAGTGAAAGAGAATGTAACAGAACGAACGGAATGGAGTAGATGGAATAAGCCATTAGCGTCATAAATAGCAATACTAATAGCTAATCATTTAGGTGGTCCTATTTGAGACACATCAGATAGTAGCTGGAATATTGTGAGGCGAGGTTGTTAAAACATCTCTGTGTTTACGTCTCCTCTGTTTCCTCATCTCAGGGGGGGAGGGTAGCATTCTGGGGGGCGCTGGCTCAGTGATCGGGGTTGGCTCAGATGTTGGGGGCAGCATTCGCATCCCGGCCTTCTTCAGCGGCATCTTCGGACACAAGCCCACATCGGGTAAGAGCCTGACCGCACGTGTGTGTGAGTGTTGTGGCGTGCTGTCTCAGTGTGCGTCATTTCTGGTTGTTTGCTGTTTTATTGAAGATCCATCCTGTGTGTGTGTGAGAGAAACATTAACGCTACATCCTCTTTTATGTCGCCAGGTGTCGTATCCAACCTGGGTCAGTTCCCCCCAGCCTCGGGCCAGCAGTCTGGCTTCCTGTGTACCGGTCCCATGTGTCGCTACGCCCAGGACCTGGTGCCCATGCTCAGAATCATGGGAGGACACGCTACTGACAGGTACTGAGTCGGCACAAACTGCAACGCAACAACAGGAACAACCTGGCCATTGGGGCTCGCCAAACACTACGGATCAGTCTCTTGACCACACCACTAGAACAGCAACGTCACTGTGACTTCGATTCACACTGGGAGCAGCTGTTACAGCCGTTTGTCTACCGGTTACATAATAACTAGGACATCTCTTTCCTACCTCCCCCCCTCCTCTAGGTTGTCCCTGTTGTCTGAGGTGGATCTGAAGAGCTTGCGTTTCTTCTCCGTGGCTCATGATGGAGACTCCCCGCTGGTGTCTCCCGTCGACCGGCAGCTGGTCCTGGCACAGAGCAGGGTGAGCTAGAGAGGGGGGGGGGGGCACGGAGGTAGAATCTGACAGCTTAATAAAGAGCTGACCGATGAGGTGGAGGGTTGAATCAGAAATGACAAATGAAGAGAGAGAAAGACCATTGAAAAGTCAGTGTTACCTCGTCTCCCCCAGGTCGTGGAGCGTCTGGAGGCCGACCTGGGGGTGAAGGTTCAGCAGCTTAAGCTCCCTCAGCTCAAATACTCCTTCCAGATCTGGAGTGCCATGATGGGTGCCCCTGGAAAGGACGGAAAGGTATCTGCCTGCCTGCCTGCATCTAGCTATATATTTATCTACGGCGTGTTGGTTAGCATGAGTCCACGATGAGTATCTCGATAATCACAGCCTACAACGTGTATCATTTCAACAGAAGCCCACATCATTCGCAGAGCTGATGGCAGACCATGGAACCAAGGTGTGGCCTCTATGGGAGATGCTCAAGTGGACTGTGGGGCTATCCAATCATACCGTGGCTGCTATAGGTGTGTGTGTGTGTGTGTGTGTGTGTGTGTGTGTGTGTGTGTGTGTGTGTGTGTGTGTGTGTGTGTGTGTGTGTGTGTGTGTGTGTGTGTGTGTGTGTGTGTGTGTGTGTGTGTGTGTGTGTGTGTGTGTGTGTGTGTGTGTGTGTGTGTGTACGCATACATATAATGTGGGTGTATTTGTTTACCAGTGTGTTTGTTGACTTGGAAGATGAAAATGAAAAATCCTTCTTTTCGCTATCTCACTACATTCATGTGTTCCTCCCTCCGTTACTCCCTCTCCTCTTCTTCCTTTTCTCTACCCGCTCGTCCCTCACTCCTTTCGCCTCTTCCTGCCTCCCCGTCCCTCCCTGTCCCTCCTCCACTCAGGATTGGCTCTAGTGGAGATGTTCCAGCGGTCCCACCCCACAGAGTTCATAGTTCAGCAGACAGAGTCTCTCCAGAGGGACCTGGAAGAGCTATTGGGGACAGACGGGGTGCTGCTCTACCCCTCTCACCCACACCTCGCCCCGAAACACCACCACCCCCTCTTCACGCCCTTCAACTTCTCCTATACTGGTCAGTGGTGCTTTATGTACATAAGCTGGCCTCACATCAGTGGCTGCTCCTTGGCTAAGACGTTTACGCAATGCAAAGCTAGTTCTCAATTCAAACACTATTGATATCTTCATGCGTTCATGAAATTCCAACAGGTATTTTTAACATCCTGGGTCTTCCGGTGACCCAGTGCCCCCTCGGGCTGAGCACAGAGGGCTTACCCCTGGGCCTGCAGCTGGTTGTCGGGAAACAGCAGGACAGGCTGTCCCTGGCCACCGCTGTGTACCTGGAGAAGGCCTTCGGAGGCTGGAGAGAACCAGGCTCCACCTAGAAGACGGAGACGAGTGGGCTCGCATTGTGAGATAGACGGATAACATCCTGAGATTGATTCAATTTTAGTGTAGCGAAATACAGACGCACTCCTAATCACTGACACTGCACACGCTCACCTGTCAATTGTACAGCCCCCTCATGCGTTCTCTAGCACAGACTATCAAGGCTACTTGTACTTAAACCCTCGGTTCACATGTGTTATTTTGTCACAGTCCTGTGGCTTGTCAAAGGGTTTTTGAGTGTCCCCTGCAGCAACTATGTTGTATGTGTCCCCAGCTGTGTGTGCCAAATACCAACCCAAATGTTTCCCTTCTTAGTACACTTCCTTGTGGGTGCATATTCAAAAGTAGTGCACCATTTAGGGACTAGGGTTTTATTTGGGTCACAATTTAACCTATGGTTATGTACTGTATTTAGTTTTACGTTGAGTCAGGAGGGGTTTTAGTTAAGTATCCAATAAGGGTTTTTACTCTGTGCACTGTGTGTTTCCTAGCCTGGTTCCAGATGTGGGTACTGTGTTAAACTGTCTGGGTCAAGCCAAATGTGGTATTGCAACGAGTCAACAACACAAGAAGTTGGCATGGTGGCATGAATGAACGGGCACTCAGGCTAGTCAAATGAATGTATTCTGATGTCGTTTTTAAACTGACGGGCATTGATGGGTGAACGTCTCTAATATGAGTTGCACTTTATAAACATTGTAAAGCTTAATTAAATACTGTAATCTATAAAGAAATGTTCAAGATAAGTGTGATACTTTTAAAATGATTTTTGTTTAAGATCAATGGTTACGTATTTAGAGACAATCAGTTCCTGGTCAATATTATAATAAATTGCATTATATTGAGGCTTTTATTGTTCAGTGTCTTTAGATAGTCATTCACATTCCCTGTGAATGTGACCTTTCCATTTTCTGTGTAGCAGCGATATTACACTTAAGGCTGGTTTCCTGTACACAGATTAAGCCACTGAGCCTGCCTTTTCAGTCCAGGAGAAGGTTTAATCTGAGTACGGGAAACAGTCTCACAAATGTAGGCTAATCTTTTCTGCTGCCATAATGTGTGTATTTCTCAATTTTACCAGCAGGGGGTGTAACTACTCAAATTATTATTTTTACTAGCATTTTATGGCCAGTACTCAGTGCTGTTAGGAGTTGAGAGGTTAAGGGTTAAGGTTACAATATAGTAAATTGAGCTATAGTTTGTATTTGATGGAGCTCTCTTTGAGGTCACTGTGTGAATCGGCACAGGCTGGTAATGAAATATTGCCCTTCAGGATGAAACCATGCAATGATGTCATCATTACCGCCTAACGCAGCAAAGCAGTTCATACAGTAAGAGTTTGGGAATGTCTCAAATTTTTACATGCTCATAAAACATATTTGGATGCTTTTAGTATATTGTGTCATGAATGAGGTAATGTTTTGTTTCTAATTTGGAGCTGTGCTTTAATGTGTCAAGATAATGAAATATGTTGCCTAGACAAAAGCTATTTGCTTGTAAATAGATGACAAAGGTCTACTCTTACTCACACTTAATAAGTAAATGTAATGGGTTCTGTTAACAGCAGTTTGCTAATTGTGAAACTGTCATAATATCCATATCATAATGAACATCCATTGGCTCAGAAATGCATGTAATTTGTATAATACATAATATACCCATTAGTTAGATTGTATGTCAGCGAGGGCCTCCATTGCTTTCTGCGTGGACACATTAAATGCGTGTCAGTTGCCACAGTGACGCAGAAGAATCCAACATGATACACTTCCGCCTTACAGCCGTATTTTCACACAAGCCACGCCCCTTCCATCGTCCAATCAACGTGCTCGTTTCCCAAGCGGTTCTCGGCACCACCAGGGCATAACGCTGCAGAAGAACCGACCCGAGCGGTCTGAAATGCTCGGTAGATTTACGGCGGGGACACGCTGCACTTCCTGCATTGATAAACTATTAAGTTAACGGTTTCGTTTTCCCAGTCAACCAGCCTTCCCGGTCGATATTGTGTTGTAACGACAGGTAAGCGATCGCATATCCGGGCGGTGTTATTCGGCCATTGTAATCCAGCACCGGTAATGCATGTAGCCTACGGGTGTATTCTGAGCGAGCATTTGCCATAAATAAATAGCCTATCATTGTAAATTAAGATCGCAGATGTGTAACCAGGGCGTTACTGTTTGAGCAAGACTGCAACCATAGTCGTTTCATGTCGCTGTTTAAAGCTATTTTAGCTATCTTGCTTTTTATTTATAAGTCATGCAATTTTAATTTAGCCGCAATTTGTATATGGGGGTATTTGCAGCACACCAGGTGCTCCAGCGTCTGTCATCCACAACAGAACAACATTAAATCCTATTAGTAACCGGATGGGTGTAATATAGGGTGGTTGGTTAATTGTAGGCCGGGCGACATGATATTTTGCCGTGAGTGCATAAACACGTGGAAGGCCAATTAAGTCAAACCAATTTGTGGCAAATAGAAGTTTCAAGGTTGTTCACGTAACCTGGACGACAAATAGTGCCGTTGTTGTCTTGGTTACTGCATATATAAAAAACTCTCCCAGTAATTGACAGCTGGGGTATTTTGAAGCAGGAGGTTCCATCGCTACAAGGACATCCCATGATATAAAGGAGAACTTGGACATCCCGGGATATAGAGGAGAACCTGCATGCGCATCCCTCCATCCGGGTCCAGCGTCCGCATCATCCGCTGCGTTAAATAGTAACGGGATGACGAGGTGAACCAAGCCTCCGGACGCATACAGGACGACATGACGGCGAGGAGTGAGGAGGGAGACGAGCTGTGACTGCAATGCTGCGAAGAGATTCAGTCTAAGGATTATCCTTCCGATTTAACCTGACATTGATTGCCCTTTGCCGCTGTGTTAGAAGAACAATAAAACGCAGACTGTCGGACTTCTGTCATACAGAGGCTATGGATGCAGCGTGTGGATTCCGGACTGCGGTTTAAACGTGCCCGGGGACTCGTGAACGCACGGCCGCAATATGGAGCACGTCGAAAGCGGTGAGCCGGAATGTGCGGAGCCTCCGCTCCACGGCATCCACGGGCCCAACCGGGTCCGACCCTCCTCGTACCGGGCTCTGCGGAGCGCCGTGTCCAGTCTGGCGCGGATAGACGACTTCTGCTGTGAGAAGATCGGGTCTGGATTCTTCTCGGAGGTTTTTAAGGTGAGTCGTCAATGCATATGGTCAACACCAGACAATTTCACACACATCCAGTAGTCTATTGCAATTACTTTTTATTTCCTGCACTAAAGTAAAGGCTAGTACTACTTCTAAAGACTGGAGTTCTCAGCCATATTTTGCCCTCATTGCAAACTAAATCAATCCAGCACCTTATTAAATTCAGTTCATTATGCGGTTCATGGTAATTATTAGATATATAGTACACACTTCTCACATCTGAAAATATATTCATGTAGGCTATGCAAGTCAGAACTTTTTTCAGGCTCAGTATACCCAAACAGACAGAAAGAGAGAGAGAGATGTCAATTGCCCAGTTGACTCACACAAGTACACACACACGCGCAACTGTGTGTGTGTGTGTGTGTCGAGTGTGTGTGTGTGTGTCGAGTGTGTGTGTGTGTGTGTGTCGAGTGTGTGTGTGTGTGTGTCGAGTGTGTGTGTGTGTGTGTGTCGAGTGTGTGTGTGAGTCGAGTGTGTGTGTGTGAGTCGAGTGTGTGTGTGTGTGAGTCGAGTGTGTGTGTGAGTCGAGTGTGTGTTTTTCGATTCTCCATCAGTGGGGTTCTATGTGAGTTTTGCAGGCAGGTGCCTCAGCTCTGTCAGGCAAGGTGAGTTTTAGACAGGTGTCTCTCAGGGCATCAGGTAGGAAGAGAAGGCTCTCACTGCACATACTAATCTGATCTACCTCACAGGGGACAACTACAGCAAAATCAAATCTACTGACAACACTGTTTCAGCCAAATAATTATCCATCAAAAGACAAACTTAAAATGTCATTTTGGCTCGTCTTCAAAGCTTCTAGTTTATCTGAAATTGGATGCATGATGTCATTTCGAAATTTATCATCAGAGGTATTTTAACGTTTTTTCTAACAAACTGTATGTATTCTGTGTCTTTATGTCCGTGTTATTTGTATGTGTGGATTTTTGTGTTTTGCTTTCATACTGCAAGGTAAACAGCTGTGGTTTGAATGCAAATCCCCACGTTGTTTTGTCGCCCACTGCTACCACACTAATGTGACTCTCAGTGTCCGCTGGGCCAAGAATACTTGAGTTTACACGATCAACAAGACACAATGATGCATTTTTAGGAATGATTGTGGTTAAAACAAAAAATTCCATCCCTATTTTAGTTGTCTTTATTCTTCATTGCTTCAGGCAACTGTGACAGAACAGTCAGAAGACCATGAGTGTAAAAGCCTTTGATTCCTCCAAATCCGATATGCTGTTTAGCCAACAGGCAAAACCTTTATTGTTTGCTCTGTAGACCAGCCCTGCATTCCAGTAGGTTTAATAATTTCTTTCTTCCCAACTTCCCATTCTTTCTCTATATGGGCGGGTCTACAAACAAAGTCCAACCTTTACGTGGGTTTGCTCAGATAAGAGACCCGGTTTCGCCTCCTATATCAGAGATTTACCTCACCCCGTTTCTTACTAATATGACCTACTATCAAAAGGTCGCACCTCACATTTTCTTCTGGTTGAAAGAATGTTATCGTGTTATCAGTGTGCAAACTGTTTAGTCTGTCAGTCATAAATGAAATGTTTAAAAGGTGAACAGGGCGTCCTTCGGCTAACTCACATCAATAGGTGTGGGTGAGTTTGGGGTTGGATCTCTCAATAGGCGGGTGTGTACATTGTCAATGCAAAGGGAATTTACTCAATGACCAGAGGATTCAAACACACGACAAGCAAGTATTGGCTGAGAGCGCTTGAGTCCAGTGTCAGCCAGACTACAAGACTTTGGTGTCTCAAGACAGTGTTTTGATGTTGTGGCAGGACTTATTTGGAAGGGCACACGCGCCACTGGTTGGACATCCCCGTTTGAAATGGAACCAATGAGGATGTAGATTTTACTGAAGCACCACCCCACGAAATTAAACACAATGTTCACTTCCAAATTCTTTGGTGTAGCAAATTGACCAGTAAGCTCGTGGCATTGCGCATGGAGGTGGCTAGTAAATAAGAACCCATTAAAACGCTTGCACATTTTATGAGGGAATATTTTACTGACAGTTAGTCGACTCCTGTCCAAAGGAGTGAGTAACAGCTCTCCCTGGGCTATGACGAACGGAGACATCAACCTTTCCTGGGTTTTCAGTCACACTAGCCAAAATCTTAACCCTACTAATTGTAAACCAATGTTAAACATCATTGGCACCGTTAGGGAAAATCCACAT
Source organism: Dallia pectoralis (assembly GCA_029465975.1). Lineage (NCBI taxonomy): Eukaryota > Metazoa > Chordata > Actinopteri > Esociformes > Umbridae > Dallia > Dallia pectoralis. The sequence goes on from CM055742.1 coordinate 8,737,449, forward strand.
TGGGCCCACTCACTATTTAGAAAAGGAAAGGGCCACTGAAAGCTGCTTATCTCAGGAAGCAGTGTTGTTCATCGTCGTTGAAAATGAGAAATTGTTCTCAATTGGCCTACCTGGTTAAATAAAGGTACTTTTTTATATTAGTTTTAACCACAATCTCTCATCGACTAAGTTGTACTTGAGATCTGTCACGATACCCAGGCCTTCCATGATGGCTTTCCATCAGCCTGTGTGTGTCTTATTTACCATGCGTGATCCTGACCCGCAATATGCATTAGAATACAGTTCATTGATGCTAAGCCTACCAGGGTTTTGTGAAGCTGTAATTTTTCAGCTAGGCTCACATTTTGCTCCCATGTGGGACGTTCCCGGGCTGTCTCATCGGCCTGGGCTGTCACATTGACGGTCACCGCTTTGGATTTGTGCGGAGATAAAGGGGTGAGGGGATATGCATAAAGCCTATTAGCACTCGTTGGCTATTTATACTTGTACACACACAAACACGGACAGAGAGACCGACACACACTGACCGTCTGACAGGTCCAGACAGGCAAAAAGTCACATGCAATGACCTGGTCACGAAAGCCTAGCGCTAATCGAACTCATGCTATAGACTTACTAATAACAACAACAGACAACACATCTACTTACACACAGACACACACACACCTCCACTCTCGCTCTCTAACACACACTCCGACTGCCACACTCACAACCCCGAGCTGTACTAGATCTAGGCTTTACTATATCTAGGCTGTTCTAGATCATCTGTTCCCTCACCTCTGTGTACTTGCTGCCTGCAAAGCCGCTCTCTGCTCTGAAATCCTCGTCCACATCGAGTCCTGCTAATGCAGCTCCATCGGTAAATACTGTGTATGTTCGGAGACACACCAACTCGGCCTCCAGGGGATTGGGGCACTGGATGGAATGTTGCTAGGTTGCAGCGTGACTCCGTGGTAACGGACATGATTATGATTAAGAGGATAAAGTGGATGATAAATTATAATAGTGAGCCATTTCGTGTGTGCGTGTGTGTTCTTTTCTAATACTTGTAAGAACCAACAATCCCCATAATACCAGGAAATTTTAATCTTTGGGATATTTTGCTCTTCTTGGTGATGCCAAATCCTTTTTTCAGGTTAGGTTCTGGTTGTAGGTTACATGTGGGGTTTGTAGCTAGTATTTGGTTTAGGGTGAATGTTAAGGGTTTGAGGCTTAGGTGTTGGTTGGAAATGCAAATGACAAACCCTTCTGTACATATCCTGCGCTGTACATACAGTACTGTCACTGATTTGACAGTATGTGACTGCCTAGCAGAATATGCGATGGCAGCATCTTTTATCTAAATATCTTGGAAATGTAAATACAATGCAGTGCTTTGTGTGTTTTCAGTTGGCAATTATGTAGACTTAACTTAAATGTTTCTCTAGGCACAGATCTTGGATCAGGTTGCTTTTTCCAGTTGGTACAAAACTAGCTACAGGAAGAATTCGGTTGGGCCAATTTAATTTGAGTCCTGAGTTAAATGACTATACAGCATAATAAAATATGATAATAAATACATGTTTTGTAAACTGAAAGTTTACCTGAAAACACCCTACAACACATTCACGACACATAATAATTTAATCAGTCTCTAACACCAGCCAGTCCACCAGATCTGTGTGAAGGTCTAAAGCGATGCTGGTTTGTCTCCCCCTACAGGTGCAGCACAGGATCACAGGACAGGTTATGGCCCTGAAGATGAACACTCTGGCCAGCAACAAGGCAAACATGCTTCGGGAAGTGCAGCTCATGAACCGTCTCTGTCATCCCAATATACTCGGGTACGTCGGGCTAGTCCATGCATGCACACACACGCACACGCACACACACGCAAAGATATTTTAGGATTTGTTTTCAATATGCAATGTGCACCAATGACCTTAGAATCTAGATCACATTTAGCTTTTTGAGTGGTATCTCAAGAAGTACGACCATCCGCATGTGTTTAGCTTGGATGGTCGTCAGGATGCTACTAACTGAAGTGCGCCTTAATGATAATAATCTCCCTGTCCCCTCTATAGGTTCCTGGGAGTGTGTGTCCATGAGGGACAGCTCCATGCTCTGACTGAGGTACGTTTTCGTGCATATTGTCTTCCAGAGGTGATGTTCGTATCCGTGGTAACAGGACGCACTCCATGCATAGGGTATATAGAAATAAACTATATACAAACTGCGTTCTAATGACATTCAGAGACGGTCAGTACAGAAGTTAGGTCTGTACAGAATTGTGTTCCATGACTCGGCAAACGCGTATTTGTTACGTAATGGTCATGAAGCATGTGTAGGCAGGTACAGAGTGCGTGTGTGTCTGATATGCAATCGCTTATGGACCGTGTGTGTGTGTGTGTGTGTGTTATGCTTACCTGCAGTACATCAACGGGGGTAACCTGGAGCAGCTTCTGGAAAGTGACCAGTACTTGTCGTGGTCGGTGAGGATGGGCCTGTCTCAGGACATCGCCCGCGGCCTGCAGTATCTCCACAGCAAAGGCATCTTCCACCGAGACCTTACCTCCAAGGTGGGAGACTGGAGCGTGCATGTACACTGGAACAGACTCGTGCCCTGTGTCTCTCTGTCACACTCGTGCCCTGTGTCTCTCTGTCACACTCGTGCTCTGTGTCTCTCTGTCACACTCGTGCTCTGTGACTCTCTGTCACCCGTGCCCTGTGTCTCTCTCACACTCGTGCCCTGTGTCTCTCTCACACTCGTGCCCTGTGTCTCTCTCACACTCGTGCCCTGTGTCTCTCTGACACTCGTGCCCTGTGTCTCTCTCACTCTCGTGCACTGTGTCTCTCTCACTCTCGTGCACTGTGTCTCTCTCACACTCGTGCCCTGTGTCTCTCTCACACTCGTGCCCTGTGTCTCTCTCACACTCGTGCACTGTGTCTCTCTCACACTCGTGCACTGTGTCTCTCTCTGTCACACTCGTGCACTGTGTCTCTCTCTCTGTCACACTCGTGCACTGTGTCTCTCTCTCTGTCACACTCCTGTGTCTCTCTGTCACACTCGTGCACTGTGTCTCTCTGTCACACTCGTGCACTGTGTCTCTGTCACACTCGTGCACTGTGTCTCTCTCTCTGTCACACTCGGGCACTGTGTCTCTCTCTCTGTCACACTGTGTCTCTGTGTCTCTCTGTCACTGTGCACTCTGTCTCTCTGTCACACTCGTGCACTGTGTCTCTCTGTCACACTCGTGCCCTGTGTCTCTCTGTCACACTCGTGCCCTGTGTCTCTCTGTCACACTCGTGCCCTGTGTCTCTGTCACACTCGTGCCCTGTGTCTCTGTCACACTCGTGCCCTGTGTCTCTCTGTCACACTCGTGCCCTGTGTCTCTCTGTCACACTCGTGCCCTGTGTCTCTCTGTCACACTCGTGCCCTGTGTCTCTCTGTCACACTCGTGCCCTGTGTCTCTCTGTCACACTCGTGCCCTGTGTCTCTCTGTCACACTCGTGCCCTGTGTCTCTCTGTCACACTCGTGCCCTGTGTCTCTCTGTCACACTCGTGCCCTGTGTCTCTCTGTCACACTCGTGCCCTGTGTCTCTCTGTCACACTCGTGCCCTGTGTCTCTCTGTCACACTCGTGCCCTGTGTCTCTCTGTCACTCTCGTGCCCTGTGTGTCTCTGTCACACTCGTGCCCTGTGTGTCTCTGTCACACTCGTGCCCTGTGTCTCTCTGTCACACTCGTGCCCTGTGTCTCTCTGTCACACTCGTGCCCTGTGTCTCTCTGTCACACTCGTGCCCTGTGTCTCTCTGTCACACTCGTGCCCTGTGTCTCTCTGTCACACTCGTGCCCTGTGTCTCTCTGTCACACTCGTGCCCTGTGTCTCTCTGTCACACTCGTGCCCTGTGTCTCTCTGTCACACTCGTGCCCTGTGTCTCTCTGTCACACTCGTGCCCTGTGTCTCTCTGTCACACTCGTGCCCTGTGTCTCTCTGTCACACTCGTGCCCTGTGTCTCTCTGTCACACTCGTGCCCTGTGTCTCTCTGTCACACTCGTGCCCTGTGTCTCTCTGACACTCGTGCCCTGTGTCTCTCTGACACTCGTGCCCTGTGTCTCTCTCACACTCGTGCACTGTGTCTCTCTCACACTCGTGCCCTGTCTCTTGTAGAACTGCCTCGTGCGCTGTGAGAATGGCTTGTTCACTGCCGTCGTGGGTGACTTTGGTCTAGCAGAGAAGATCCCTGACTACAGGTCAGTTTTCAATTGTCCACCAACTTTCAAAGTATTGTTTTCTCTCTGTCCTTAGTAGGACTACACTATTTAACATTGCTTAGATAGCCAACAGGCAGCTTTAAATTAAAGATGTAATAAATATATGGATGTGTTGTTTTTGGACCTGCAGTGATGGAAGAGAGAAGCAGCCCTTGGCAGTCGTGGGCTCCCCCTACTGGATGGCCCCGGAAGTGCTGAGGGGAGAGATCTATGACGAAAAGGTACAATACTCCTAAACGGTATCACTGACAGTCGTATTTTATTGATTTGTCTGGAAAGCTGTCTCTGAGTTCACAGGTCAAAGTGCCCAATGAGGAGAGGAAGCCAATGGCATGCAACTGTGAATATTTCAAGTGAGATGTTATCATTTTGATTTCATTGTTTAAACCTGACCCCTGACCTTTAGGTGGACGTGTTCGCCTACGGAATCATACTGTGTGAGATAATTGCCCGGATTGAGGCCGACCCAGACTTCCTACCACGCACTGAGGTAATCACCACTCTAATGCCTACACACAATTAATTTCACTTTCACAACATTACGTTGAGGACCAAACATTCAATGCACCCAGATATAATGACCCCCATATGTTCAAACCCTCAGCGTATATTTATTTAACCAAATCAGGTTTCTTGGGTTATTGCAAATTGTCATTTGTAACTGCATTGGAAGACTTGTATATGTTGGAACTGCAGTGCAGAAATGCAGTTTCAGTTGAGTGTTAGGATTTAAAGCAATTGAACAATAGCTAATTTATGACTTTCATTAAAAACAACGTCAGAAACGGACATAGCCAAATATTATTGTCAGAGATAATGTTCTTGTCTTATTCTAATTGTAATGATTTATATTTCTGAGGGATTTGGAAACAATGGCAAGTCACCTAAAAGTAGACAAGTGTATGTATTGATTACATTTAACTGGCTTTGTTGGCATGGTAAACATTTGTGAAAACCAAAAAATATGAAATATGTGTGCTTAGAATGTCTCCATCTAGTGGACATTCTGCGCCACTGAAACTTGTCGTGTGTTTTACTGTAAACAAACAGATTTTAATACATTAATCTCTTCCCGTCAGACATAGTGAACATCAAGCAGCTGAACAAATTACATTAGACTTTAGTTCTCGGTTCGCCAAGATTAATATTGCATGAAATGCTTGCGTAATGGCCATGTTTTGATACTCAAGCCGATTTTAGGTTTAACAAATATATTTGCAGACTGACTAAAAGTAGGAGGTGGTATACAAAAGGCTACTGATAATTATGATTCTTGTTGCTGATGATAATGATGTGCTTGCAGGACTTTGGCCTGGACGTGAACGCTTTTGAGAACCTTGTCGGTGACTGTCCGACGCCGTTTCTCAATCTCGCAGTCCTCTGCTGCAATGTAAGATACACAGTGACGTATATCCTGAATTACTTGAGACACAGAGACGTATATCATGAAACGACTATGTACACATTTCCTTCGCCCCTAACTCTTAACACTCTTTCGCAGATGGACTCGAGGAGACGTCCGTCGTTCTCTGAGATCGTGGTCCTGCTGGACGGGATGGAGAGAATAGAGGATGAGAGCGAGAAAGCCGACACCCCGGGTGACTATCTCTCCTCAGAAACCGTCTCTGTCATCGTCAGTCCCTACAAACGGCGGAGCTCTCCCTGCCACCCCGCCGATCAGCGGTTGTCACGGAGCCAGTCGGACATGCTTCCGCCGGCGACTCCCACTCCCGGCACCCCGGTTCGGGTCAACCCGTTCTCCCTGCGCCAGGACCTGAATGGGGGGCGTATCAAGCTCTACGACACCCCCAGCAAGTCCGTCATCTCCCTGACCTTTACCCTGCCCCAGCAGCCTGACCCCTGTTGCTCTCCGCCCCTTAGGGGGAACCCCAACGCCCGCAGATCCCCCAGACGCTGCCAGTCCCTCCCCTGTACCCCCGAGCTGGGGCGCACCCTTGCCCTCCTCCGGGACCCCGAGATGCAGAGTTTGGGGAATAAGGATGAAGAAGAGGAGGAAGTGGAGAGGGGGGAGTCGGCAGAGGACCTGGCAGATGATTCAGGGTTTCCTCTGGACCTGGATATGATGTCCCTGGATCCTCTGGATGAGAAAGACGAAGACGGTTTTTGTCTTGGCGAGCCTATGGACTGCAGCAGATCTCCTGACACACTAGAGGGCGCTGTCCCTACACAACGCAGACTCCTCCTACACCCAGTCTCCTCCACATCATCCTCTTCCTCTCTGTTGCTGCAGCCCGTCTCCAACGGCCCTCCCTCCCTTTCCCCTCTCCCCCACCTGGACAACAATAACGTATTGTCGCCGGCGGTCGGCAGCCGACCGATTGGATGGAGGGCTAACGGTTTCCACGTCCCCGACGCCCCGACTGGCTCCGCACCTGAGCAGGACGAGATCGTGTCCTGTCCGGGCTGCTGTCTAATTGGTCTGAGCTTTCCGTCCGTGTGCCTGAGGGGGGCCCCGACCCCTCGCCGCATTCCACCCCGGCGACCATATCTGAACCTTAACGGGAGCGGCGGTGACACCTCGGCTGCCAAGGCAACCAAGGGACTACTTTGTCGCGGGGCGAACGGTCTGGCTCCTCAAACAGTGCCTTGTGAGGCCAGCCTGCCCCTACCAGAGGCACAGACTTAGTGGGGGCTCCCCCTAGTGGATTGGTTGACCAACAACAACACCACCATTGACATTACTGAGACGTGCTGGTCCTGGATGCTATTGCTATTTATTCTTACTATAAGGGACTGTTCAACAGTTGTTATCTTAAGTGAATAGGTAGCGTGAGTGTGTGGGTGCGCGTGTGTGTGGGTGCGCGCGTGTGGGTGCGTGTGGGTGCGTGTCACTGAGGAGGTGTTGGACTCTAGATCTGTTGCAAGTAAAAAGTGAGAAGAATAGAAAATGAGAAGTGCTGTTTACTTGGCATCTTAAAAGGATGGTGTCTGTCTGGTGGTCCAGCCATTCGAATTTGATGTGTCACCAGGGTTTTGCCACACACTCGATTCACTCTGAATCTGTCTGTTTGATTTCTACAAATTATTTTTCACTTGATGGTGCTTAAGATTTGTATTGAATTTGAACAGGTGCTTTTCTCGCTTAGAACTTAGGACTTTTCACCGTGATTCACTATTCTCCTGGTGTGTGTGTGTGTGTGTGTGTGTGTGTGTGTGTGTGTGTGTGTGTGTGTGTGTGTGTGTGTGTGTGTGTGTGTGTGTGTGTGTGTGTGTGTGTGTGTGTGTGTGTGTGTGTGTGTGTGTGTGTGTGTGTGTGTGTGTGTGTGTCTGCCGGCCCGTTTAGGTAATTCCATGAAAACCACATAAAAGGATCCTTATTTATTGTCCAGATCATTCCACTGAAGGGTTTGTGTGTCTTACGAGATCAGTGAAGTTTGTTACACGATTTCCATTTTAAAATGTTAATGGTTTGCTGGTCATTTCCCGATCTATGTGTTTGAGATTAGAGAACTGTGTGCAATAATTGTAAAGTGAGTGAGGTGTACATCTTTACTAATTTGTTTCTCTTTTTTTTTTTAACTGTTGATATACATTGTCACACCGTTGATTTCATATGCTTGTTCCCTCCCTGGGCCATCTAGCTGTGTCTGAAATGTCTCCCTGTTTCCTACTGGTCAGAAAGTAGAGCACTACATGTCATGGCTTTAGCATGGAAGAAAATATTTTAGGAAAGTTTAAAAACATCTTGTAATTTCTGTGGCCAGAGTTTGGACTTCCTTACTGAAGGCAAGGATGTCCAATCTTGGACTACGTAGGGTGTACCTAATAAACTGACTAACATGCGTGCATAGTGACAAGGATGCAGTTTCAGCGGTCTTCCCTCGAGCATAATTTAATTGTCTCCCTCTGCTGGCCTGGAGGACCCAGGTACACCAGGCCACTTTTGTTAATATGGTTGCAGCCTGATACTCTAAATACTTTCTTGTCCACAAATCATGTCCTTTCAAAAGCTAAAAACAATGTGACTCAGGAAAGCTAGTGTTATACTTAGTCATAGACCTATTAACAGCGCTATTCATATCGACTAAAATTACGGGATATGATTTAATGATTATATCATATTCTATTATATGATTAGCAGTTTTAATATATCCTAACCAGTTAACCTGTTAATCTAGTGACATTTTAGAGTATTTGGTTGTAGCCAGTCTTGCATAGCGGGCCTCGTTCATACTTCACCGTTTAAACAGCATGATTAATGACATCTGTTCGACCGTGTTCATCCAAAGAAGTCCACTTTATATACAGAATGAAGTCATAATGACCGCGATCTGGACATTGGGTTGTATGTTCAGGGTCAAAACGGTACGCGGCAATGCATTGTAATGGAACGCATGACGCGTCATTGTTGATTCAAACACGTTTTACCTGTAATACTGAGGCATTAAATCGGCCCTGAAAGGACGTATTATGTCGCTAACTACAAAACATTTCTGCTGGTTGGGATGTTGGTTGGTTGGCCTGTCGCTAGTTGAAATTATAAAGGCGAAGTGTGACTAGTCCTTTCCTCAAACTACTCTTCCTCTGTAAACACTTGTCGAGATCTGTTTGGATAAGTACGAAATGTAGTATTGGCCCGAAGTTGACATTTATAATTACATATTCCAGTCCATCCCTTTCAGATCTCCACCAGTGTCTGTCATAGAGTTAGAGCTAGGAGTAACTTTAAGGCTGGACATTTCTTTTTCTTACATGCACCTTTTCGTGCAAGGCACTGATTGGTGATGTTACGGGTTGGAAATCACCAGTTTTACTAAAATGTACCTGCATAATGATGTGTGTTATTTAATAAAAATGTAAATTGAATAAAAATAAAACTTTGAATGTAATAACTTGTTTAGTCTTGATTTGTCACCTAAATTATCATGTACCGAGTGTGGACTCTTAGTGGAGACATCTAGTGGGCTAGTAGGACATTACAGCTTTCTAGTTGTCATTGGTTAATGTTCTCTCCCAATTGAGTGGCTGCTCCTCTGTGTTGCCCTAATTGGGGAGCCTATTTCAGTTGTGTTTGTGAAGATTTTGTTTCCTGTAAAGATGTCTTGAGTTACTTGTTTTTAAAGCTGTATGTTTAAATGAAAGAACCCCAGTTTGAGAGGAGCTTTGCATTTGCGTCCTCCCTTCACCAGCATCGTGACACTGAGTCTAGATTAGTAACCAAGGAATCGATTTTACAGACCATTGGAATGAGTGGATAAATAATGTTTCTTAGTTTTTAATTAAATTAATTAAACCTAATTCTGAGAAAAGTATCTCAGAAATTTCCATACACCATAAAAAATACCAGCATTTATTAAAGCAAAACCAAAATACATACAATATAACCAGGAATACATAGAATCTTGCAATATTACTCTGATAACAGTGGTGTTCCTTATACAAGTATAATGGTTTCTGGTGATATTTTGAAAAAATACTTATCTGCAAAAGGCCTTGATCTCTGGGAGGGGAAACTGCCTAACCCAAATGTCCATGCACTCTGAACTTAGATTTCACCTCTAGAATATCATAGTTCACTTCAATTGTCATTCCTAAACAAAAGGCAGCATGGGGTTTTATTATTGACTGCTTTCTGCTTTCTCTCCATTAATAAAACCTCAAATACCACAAAATGTGCAGTAAATGTATGTAATAAAAGAAAATGCCACCATTATCACCTTACACCACCTGACCTCCCTTCTAATGGATTCTCCTTCACTCCAGAACCCCTTTTCATTAATTCATTCTTCCTTGTAAAAACATCTGAACCATCCACCTATACACCCCAATACTCCTTGTAACACAATTAGAACAAATCCAAATAAAATATATCCACAACACATCCACAGCAAAAATGGCTTTAGTTTGGACAGTATGTGTGAAGCGTATATGATTTAATTCTGTGAGGTTAAAGCATCAGCTCTTCCACATGACTAGGATATTCTATCTTCGAAATACATGCTAAGAGATATTTTTTTCTCCAGGCAGAAGGCAAATCAGCAAGCAGGTTAATCTACATCTCTGTGAAGGTGTGTGCGTGTGCGCGGGTGTGTGTGTATTCATAGGCATTGAGTTACATGCATTTTGCATTTTCATTTCTAGTCAAATAAAAATACTTGCTATAAACAAATAATGTATTGGCACCTGAGGTCAATAACAGAGGGGCTTGATATAAAAGAGCAGAGGACTAAATGCTTTGGCAAACATATAAGTTCAGGTGATAGATCGGCTCAACGTTCCACTTGAGAGAACACAACGAATATCCCAAATCAAGATTAGAGTTACCAAAACAACAAGGGTAGGTTGACTTATCTTTCATGAGCAATTTAATCTAGTACTTTATTATAGTCAAAAAATGTTAAGTGATAAATCTAAATATGTTTTTATTAATATGTACAGGAGTGTGTGAATTCATCTTCATTCTGATTACACTTTTACAAGAAGTGTTTAAATATCAAGTATTAAGAAGTGAATAGATTATATTTCTTGTGAAAAGCACATTAGACTCTTAATGAATTAGTTGTATATTAGTTCTAACTAAAACCCCATCGGTATTAATACATAAAATTATTTCAGCCTTTCGTCTAGTAAAACTAAAATTAGTTACTAGGAGTGTATTTAAAAAGTTGGAGGTCCAACTTGAAGCAATGCTGATTTGCTCATAACTAGAAAAACATAAAAATGACCAGCAAAAATCGTATAATACCTGTGGACACAAAAACACAGTACAAACAAAAAATATTTTGTTCGCATTCTCACAACATTCCGTATGCTAATCAATAAAAGTGATTTCATAGGGAATTGACTAGCCAACATTTTAAGTATTAAAAACAAACTCCCTTTGATAAATGACTTTGGTTAGTAGTTACTATTGAAGTAGTTACAACTTGCTAGCTTGACTAGTCGGTTCCATGATATGAAGTGTGTGGTGGAAATTCTATAATGTCTCAGATAAGCCACCTAGATGTGGTGGAAATCTAAGTTCCTTAATATTCCTAATATAACTAATCAATGTTACTATACCAAAATAACATTAAACACTGAATTCAGACTCGAAGTAAGACTGACCGAAGTGTTTTAAAGTTAACACTTAACAAGTTTATTGGAATTAGGATAAATGAGGAAACCTTTACACAAGCACAGACGGTAGCAATGCAATGATCCGGTCAATCCTTAACAAGTTTAATACCATTGAGAAGTGGTTTGAGGAAAACCTTCAACCAGACACAGGCGGTAACCTGTGCTGTGATCCAACACGATATCACAGGTTTTCATGAAATAGACACGATTTTTGTACCCAAAATTTGTGACATTCACACATAAAGGTTTGTTTATTGTCTATTTCACAAAAACTCATGATACTGTGCTGTGTGATCAGACTAACCTAACTGAAGAGAAGAACAATCTGATATATAGAGAGCAAGGTATACATCATACTGACACACAATAACCGATGGGTCTTCTGATGACCACGGGATGCAAGATGGCCTAGTGGTTAGGGACTAGGGCTTGGGTCTGGAACGTCCCTGGTTCTAATCACCACCATCAAGGTGAAAAAAAAACTTAGTTGTTCTGTCCTTGAGCAAGACAGTTAACCCGAAATACTTTTCTGGGCGCCGTTGACTTGGAAGTCAAATCAGGTAACTGATTAGGGCTGCCCCCTGCACCTCAGGGTTGGGTAAAATGCAGAGGACACATTTCAGTTGAAGGCATTAAGATGTATATTCTATTCAAATCCATGCAGTCTTTGGAACAACAAGAGGAAATCACGGGTTGCCCTTAGGAGATTGGAAAGCTGCAAAGGAACATAATTTCCCAGACATACGGTCGCCATAAGTTAAACAATAACATTCTTCTGTTCTCCAAAACTTTTACCCTTACTCCAAAACCCTTAGGCTGTGAAATACGCACACATACATCTCCTATTCATGTTCTTAGAGCCATATATTTCCCACAACAAGTGTTCACATTCAGAAAGGATTAAAACAAACTCATGAAATGTGTAATATCCCTTTACATCTTAGAGTTCCACAAGGATGAATGGCTCTTTAGAAAACCAGACCTCCTCTGACAGATGGACTGTGTGCTTCAAAGAGGGCTATGTTGCACCTCTTCTGTACTATGCTGTCCAGGCCGTGTGCTTCCTCCTGGGGACCCCAGCTCTGGTCTGGTGCCTCTGGATCTCTCTGAGGGAAAGTATCTCTGGAGGTCTGAAACCCACCCAGGTGTTTACAATTAACCTGTTTGCAGCGGAGCTGGTCTTTTGTGTTGAGGGTGCCATGGAAATGACCAGCTACGTATTCATGATCCAAGACACCATCTTAAAGAAGGTTGTATATGTCTTTTTTTATCTTTGCTGGAGCAGTAGGCCTCTGTTCCAGTGCTGCATCTGTGTAGAGCGCTACTTGGCTGTGGCCCAACCTGTGGTCTTCCTCAAGTACAGACTCAGAAGATACAGGATGGGGACTTCAACTGTGATCTGGGTGTCATCACTTCTTTATGGATATTTGACTGCCCTTTTAAAGTTTAATGTCGACTTCTCAAATGATATCCTCATTGGTGTCTGTTGCCTTGGGGTGGTCGTCATTTCTCTCTGCTGCTTCTTCATCCTGCGTGTGTTGAAACAGCCTGGTCCAGGTGAGGTAGAGGGGGGCAGAGGGGGAGAGAAGAAACAGGGGACAACAGACCCACAGAAGATGAGAGCTTTTAGGATCGTCTTGACCAACCTGGTGATTGTTGTGGTGAGCTCCGTCTCAGTGTTAGTTGGTTTGGCCTCGTTGTCATTTAGTCTTGACTGCTACTGCATGTCTCCCCCATATTATCAATTTTTACCATCTTCAGTGTCGTGGTCTCACCCTTTCTACACCTCCACAGAGAGGGAAGGCTGCCATGTAGTAGAGAAAAGTGAAGCTAGATCTGCAAGCATAAGTAGTGGTGGCTTGTAACAAACGCTGGTAAGTTTTACCCAGAGCTCAGTGTTTGATACACAGAACAGAGATGTTGACATTTGAAATACCTGGCAAATGGCATGTAACCCCGATGGCTCCTTAGTTAAGAAAAACAATTATTTCAGTTGTGTTTGTAAAGATCACTTAGTGGATCATTGTGTCCTGTATAAATGTCCTGAGTTACTGCTTTCTGTATTGTTGTTGTTTTTAAAGTTTAAATTAATAAACCCCATCTCTTATAAAACAACAAATAAAATATGTCCACAACAAAAATGACTTTAGTTTGACTCTCAGGTGTCTACCAATTTTTCCTGGTACTGTAAGTGTGAAGGTAAGGTGAACGCATCAGCTCTTCCACATGACCAGCCGCGGCGCTACCATTGGGCACGGGTGGGCCTGGGCCCACCCATTTTAGGTCCTATATTCTAAGTATTACGGTACTACGTTTACGTTAGGTATTACATTTTTCTCATACCTGCGTGTATGCCATGTTTTTCCTACAGTATTAGTGTGCACCTGCCGAATGAAAATGGAGACGGATGAACAGAGATGTATATTTGTGTTAAATAAATAAGTGAATGAAACAAACGTTTCGTTTATACATTTACGTTAAGTTAAGACTGTGCAAGATAGTCAACTTAACAGACGTGTTAATTCTTTGGAGGCATGAAGCTTTAATTACGGTTTAGATTAAATCGAGCACGCTCAAACTTCCCCTCATTCTGATTACGGTAGTCATTTTGTCACCATCATCATGGCAAAGACACAGAGAACTGCATATGATGCAGCTTTCAAGTTTAAGGCGATTGATCTGGCTGTTGGAAAAGGAAATAGAGCTGCTGCACGGGAGCTTGGTCTTAATGAGTCGATGATACGACGTTGGAAACAGCAGCATGAGGAATTGGACTCAGTGCAAAAAGAAAAGCCGTATTTTGTTTACATTATTATTATTATTACATATTATTTTTGTTACAACCCGTGTTTCTTAAAAGCGTAATTATTTTTGTTACAACACGTTTTTTGTTAAAGCCTGTGTAAAGTTCATTTGTTTCAATGTACCGGTAGGCACCTGCAGCTTATAGACCAGTGCGGCTTATTTATGTTCAAAATAAAAAAATTCAGTGGGTGCGGCTTATATTCAGGTGCGCTCAACTGTCCGGAAATAACGGTAACTGGCCCATCCGGTTTTCTGGGGGCCCACCTACAATCAAAATCCTGGTGCCGCTAGTGCACATGACTAGGATATTCTTTTTAGGAATGAGTGTGTGTGAGCGTGTGTGGCAGTGTGTGTGTGGGAGTGTAAAGTGTGTGTGTGTGTGTGTGAGAGGTGAGGGTGTGAGTGGGTTTGTGAGGTGTGTGGGTTTGGTTGTGTAGGAGTGTGTTAGTGTGTGTGGGAGTGTGTGTGTGGGAGTGTGTGTGTGTATGCATAGTGTGGAAACTAACCTATCCGGTTGTTAAGTCTGACGTCACACGTGACGTTTAGCCTTTTCCGGGTCCAAGCGCTCCGCTTGTCCAGATCTTACCATACATTTTCTCACAGTTGTAAGTGCTGTAAAACTTGCAAATAAATAAAAATGTGACATTTCACACAAGCCAGGTAATTTATTTATTATACCTATCTATTATTTATTATTAATCACATCTATAATATCACAAATATTACATATTTATTATAATAGTTTGTAGGCCCTTCATGCTACACACACAACTTTTAAAGGTAACACTTTATTTTACAGTTTCCGTTACATTTGTTGCATATACTTATCATAGTAATAACAGTAAATGATGCATAATTACATGCAACTAACCCTAACCAAACCCTAATCCTACCCTAACCCTATAGTAAGTCCATGTAGTTCATTAATATTACTCAATACTTCAATATATAATTACACTGTTAAAATTATCTATATACAGACATGAATTACACCCAGAAATTCATGTATATACAACACAGTTACCTCAAACAATTTCACGGAGAATGGCTGTTTGTAAATTTGTAAGACACACACTTTAAGTACGGTATCTTGTTTATATTTTGTTTTAACTGGTATGGAATGTGTTCCAAAATGTGAAACAATTTCAGTCGCTGAGTTGAACGTTTCACGAATCCTAGCTTTTGAAATGAATCTGTTATTGTTCACTTCCTCCTGCGTAAACGGTCCATTAACGAGGAAAGACGGAATATTCAGGGAAACTCCTTATGTCAGAAAATGTCCCGAATTGTGAAGCCCTTGTCTGCCATAACCATATCGCCATATTTCTTTTTAACTCCGATCTATTTAAACAACATGGGACACAGCACTGCGGCATGTTAAAACTCGGGCGAAAGCGGTAGGTAGGTAGAGAGGACCCGGACTTTGGACCCGGAAACAGTATTATCGGAGAGTGGTTACGTCACGACTTAACAACCGAATAAGCCTCGGGATGGCTTTGTGTTCTCAAACACGTTGCAGAAAGTTGTATATCCAGACATTTGTTGTCTTTGGGTAATGTTCCCGTTTGTTATAAAATAACAAAAACGTATTTACATAAACTGATACTTCACCGAGTGCTAAATAATAAAGTGCTACGGCTGGTTGTCGGTGGAGAGGGTGCTCACGGCTACGGTAGGAACCGTGTGTTCCCCGCCATCCACACCGTACATAATTGATTGTTACACTTGTAAATATCGTCTCCGGTTACGTATGTAACCTTAGTTCCCTGAGGGGAACGAGACGCTGCGTGAAAACGCTATGGGAACGCTCTGCGTTAGTGCGTCATGAAGCACATGTGTAATCAGTCCAATGGCGTGACGAAACGTCACAGACGGGTGACGTCGCGACCAGGAAGTCATAAAAGCACCCCTAATTACCGGCACCTTCAGTTTCTGATGGGCTGAAGCAAGTGCCAAGGGCATGCTGGGAGTATGGCACGGACACGCAGCGTCTCGTTCCCCTCAGGGAACTAAGGTTACATACGTAACCGGAGACGTTCCCTATCAGGGAACTTCGAGCTGCGTGAAAACGCTATGGGAACGCCACTACCCACTTCGCCATACGAGCAAGTGTCCGCCATGTGAAGTCAGAGCGCACATTCGGACGAAAGCACCTGCGCCCCTGGCGTGGAGCTAAAGTCAAGCTGGTAAAATCTCACGAACGTGTGCGGTGAGGACCAGCCTGCCGCAACACAGACGTCATGTAGAGACACTTTACCTGACAAAAGGGCTTTTGAAGCCGCCATACTCCTGGTCGAGTGGGCTCGAACAGCCAAGGGTGAAGGCTGACCAGCCGACTCGTAAGCAAGTGAGATGGCCTCAACCACCCACTTGCTCATCCTCTGCTTAGACACAGGACCCCCTCTCTTGGGTGGTCCAAAGCACACAAACAACTGTTTGGACAGCCTCCACAGGGCAGTTCTGTGGACGTAGGCGTCTAAGGCCCTCACCGGGCAGAGGAGGTTATGCTTCTTCTGGTCCGACGTCAAAAAAGGAGGAGGGCAGAAGGCTTGCAGCACAATAGGCCCAACGATGTTAGTTGGGACCTTGGGGACATACCCGGGCGAAGGTAGTAGAAACGCCTTGACCATCCCGGGTGAGAAGTCCAAGCAAGAGGGCGCCACCGACAGCGCTTGCATATCACCAAACCTCTTCAGAGAAGTGATGGCAAGTAGGAAGACCTTCTTGAGGGTCACGAACTTGTCAGGGACCTCCTCAATGGGCTCAAATGGAGCACGGGAGAGGCCTTCTAGTACAATGGCCAGGTCCCAGGATGGCACCCTCATGCCGGCTGCTGGCCTCAGCCTCCGGGCGCCACGAAGGAAGCGTGATACCAGTGGGTGTCTCCCCAGAGAAACCCCATTTAGAGGGACATGGCATGCGGACAAAGCCGCCACATACACCTTCAGTGTGGATGGGGATAGACCTGTAGAGAAGCGTTGCTGCAGGAACTCCAGTACTGCAAACACTGGGCAGTTAACTGGGTCCACCTGCCGTTCTCTACACCACGAGGTGAACAGTTTCCACCTGGCGGCATACGCCTTCCTTGTGGCTGGAGCTCTGGAGTGAAGGATGGTCTCAACGACCTCAGTCGAGAGACCTGAATCTAAGAGGCGGGCCCCCTCAGAGGCCAGGCCCATAGTTTCCACAGCTCCGGGCGGGGGTGAAGGATGACCCCATGCACCTGGGAAAGCAGGTCCCTCCTGATCGGAATCTCCAGAGGAGAGCCGACGAGGAGAGATATTAGGTCCGCAAACCATACTCGGGCCGGCCAGTACGGTGCTACGAGCAGTAGACTGACCCGCTCCTGACGGATCCTCTCCAGAACTCCTGGGAGCAGAGCAACCGGGGGGAAGGCGTACAGGCGTGACCTCGGCCATGCCTGCACCATGGCATCCAGCCCCAGTGGTGTTGTCCGACCGGACAAGGACATGATGACCCCTTAGGTCTGGGAGGAAGTGCTTCAGAGCCTGGTAAACTGCCAGCATCTCTAGCCAATTTATGTGCCATGATAGCTGATGGCCCCGCCAGAGCCCTTGAGCTGGGCGACCACTCATGATCGCCCCCCAGCCGGTGAGGGAGGCATCCGTCGTTAGTGTAACACGACGACACGGAGCTCCCAACACGGGACCCTGGGTTAGGAACCAAGGCTTCCTCCACATGACCAGCGTGCGGAGACAACGCCGCGTAACAGTGATCATGCGGAACTGGTTTCCCCTCGGGGAGAACCCCTTGGTTCTGAGCCACCACTGTAATGGTCTCATGAACAGCAGGCCGCAAGGAATAACGTTGGACGCTGCTGCCAGCAGACCCAACAGTCTCTGAAACTGTTTCACAGTGAGTGACTGGCCTAGCCTCACCTGCTCGACGGCTGCCAGGATTGACGCCACACGTGCAGGAGACAGATTTTCCCGCATCGTGGTCGAATCCCAGACTACGCCCAGGAAAGTGGTCACCTGTACCGGCGACAGCACACTCTTCCCGGCATTGAGCCTCAACCCCAGTTTGTTAATGTGAGCCAGAACGACATCTCGATGCCGAACCGCTAGATGCTCCGACGGAGCCAGAATCAACCAATCGTCGATGTAATTGAGGATGCGTATGCCCTGGAGGCGCAACGGCGCCAGGGCAGCGTCTATACATCTCGTGAACGTTCGGGGAGAGAGTGCTAGGCCCAACGGAAGAACCCGATACTGGTACGCTTCGCCCCCAAAAGCGAACCTCAGGAACTTCCTGTGTTGTGGAAGGATGGAGATGTGGAAATAGGCGTCCTTCAGATCTATCGTGACAAACCAGTCCTCGGACCTGATCTGTGATACGATCTGTTTGAGAGTGAGCATTTTGAAGCTGAGTCTCCCGACCGTCCGATTCAACAGACGTAGGTCTAAAATAGGACGCAACCCCCCATCCTTCTTGGGAACAACGAAGTACCGGCTGTACCAGCCCGACTCCCTGCTGAGAGGAAGAACTCGTTCTAGAGGATGCAGCACTGGAACAGAGGCCGAGCATGCTCCTCTCCCAAACAAACTACGCACAGAACATGTGTGTCCCGGCCCGTGAGAAAGCGGTTGCAGGGAGAAGCACACTGTCTGAAACGCCGCTCGGTTGCCATAATCGCGGTGAGCTCTTGTACATAAATGCAAAGAAAATTTCTGAATTAACACGTAATAGCAGAACCCCGCGAGGACTGTCACAACATGCACTTGCTGAAGCAACAAAAAACTGAAGGTGCCGGTAATTAGGGGTGCTTTTATGACTTCCTGGTCGCGACGTCACCCGTCTGTGACGTTCCGTCACGCCATTGGACTGATTACACATGTGCTTCATGACGCACTCACGCAGAGCGTTCCCATAGCGTTTTCACGCAGCTCGAAGTTCCCTGATAGGGAAACCTATTTCCCAGTGACGTACCACACCCAGTTCAATACTCCCCCAAGTGGCTAAAAGAATTAATGTCTAAACGTACACAACTAAGGAAAGATATTAATTGCACCTACACATAGGCATAGAGTCAGTCTGCATTTTGCATCGTAATTTCTAGTCAAATAAAAATACTTCCGATAAACAAATAATGAAATGGCTCCTGAGGTAAATAACAGAGAGATTTGATATGAAAGAGCAGAGGGCCAAATGCTTTGACAAACATCTATTATAAGTTCTGGGGAGAGATTGATTTAATGTGTATGGGCGTACAATAAAAAAAAAAAAATTCAGGCAGGTTCATTTTTATCTTCAGCCTCTTCATGCGAATCACTGATTTGTGTTGTTACTTGTTGGAAGTTATACATTTTGATAAACTTTTTGGATGATGATTTGAGCTTTTTAATCAAAATGAAATTAAAATTAAACGTTGAATGTAGTAACTACAATTGTCTATTTGTCACCTACATTATCAGATTCTTCTTTCGGTACTAAAACGTAATACCTAGAAAGTTATCTCAGAAATGGATTCTTTTGCATAGTGAATAAAAACGCAGCATATATTAATCAAGTTTAAAGCAAAAAATGACTATAATGGAAAATATAGATTTATAAACATACACAATAACCCGGAATACAAAGAAGCAGGATCTTATAATGTATGCGAAACTTGATGGGGAGCCAGTGAAGGAGTTGCAGTGTGGGAGTAATACGTTCCCAGGGTTTGGTGTGTGTAAGGACTCTTGATGCAGTTTTGGACATATTGAAGCCTGGCCAAGGCTTTTCCAGACACTCCAAACTGGATTCCATTGCAGTAGTCCAGACGTGGTGTTACAAAAGCATCTATGAGGGCCTCAGCAACCGGGTCTGTGAGGGATGGGCGGAGCCGGGAGATGTTCCGGAGGTGAAAGAAGGCTGACGTGGTGATAGACTTGATGTGGGGCTCAAACGAGAGAGTTGGATCAAAGACTACTCCAAGATTACGGACTTCAGAGGATGGTCAGATAGAGCAGCCATCAATCGATAACACAAGGTCCCCAACTTCCTTTAGAAGAGCCTTAGGAGCCACCACCACAACCTGGGTTTTTGCCTTTTATGATCTCTTTCATCTACTATGTATATACTTTGTCCACATCTCAATAACACATTTATTATAAGCAGTTTATAAACGTGTTCCCAGCTCTCATATTAATGGCAAATAAAATATATATCCACAGCACATTTAGAAATGATTTTAGTTTGACTCTCGGGTGTAAAACATTATTCCTTGGTACTTTAAGTGTGAAGCGCATGTGATTTTATTTTGTGAGGTTAAAGCATTAGCTCTTCCACATGACTAGGATATTCTGTTTTAGAATTACATGCTAAGAGATATTTTTTTCCAACCAGAAGGCAAATTAACAAGCAGGTTAAATCTACATCTCTGTGTGAGTGTGTGAATGTGTGAGGTGTGTGTGTGTGTGTATTCATAGGCATTGAGTTATCTGAATTTTGCATTTTCATTTCTAGTCAAATAAAAATACTTGCTATAAACAAATAGTGTATTGGCACCTGAGGTAAATAACAGAGGGGCTTGATATAAAAGAGCAGAGGACTAAATGCTTTGGCAAACATATAAGTTCAGGTGATAGATCGGCTCAACGTTCCACTTGAGAGAACACAACAAATATCCCAAATCAAGATTATAGTTACCAAAACAACAAGGGTAGGTTAACTTATCTTTCATGAGCAATTTAATCTAGTACTTTATTATAGTCCAGATTAAGTATAGATTACTAGTGACAAAAAATGTTAAGTGACAAATCTAAATATGTTTTTATTGATATGTACAGGAGTGTGTGGATTCATCTTTATTCTGATTACACTTTTACAAGAAGTGTTTAAATATCAAGTATTAAGAAGTGAATAGATTATATTTC
Organism: Dallia pectoralis; assembly: GCA_029465975.1. Taxonomy (NCBI): domain Eukaryota; kingdom Metazoa; phylum Chordata; class Actinopteri; order Esociformes; family Umbridae; genus Dallia; species Dallia pectoralis. Next base: position 8,758,465 of record CM055742.1, read on the forward strand.
TTGTGAAAAGCACGTTAGACTCTTAATGAATTAGTTGTATATTAGTTTTAACTAAAACCCCATCGGTATTAATACATACTATTATCGCAGCCTTTCGTCTAGTAAAACTAAAATTCGGAGCTAGCTAATTTGCTCATTTTAGAAAAAAATAACAATGACCGAGCAAAAATCGTATAAAACCTATGGACACTAAAACACAGACACAAACTATCAATAAAAAACTTCTGTTAAATGTTTGGATGATTTACAAGTGATTTCAGAGGGAATTAACAAGACAACATGTTTAATAAAATGATTTAAAACAAACTCATGAATGGTGTAATATCCCTTTTAATCATAGAGTTCCACAAGGATGAATGACTCTTCAGAAAACCAGACCTCATTTGGCAGATGGACTATGTGCTTCAAAGAGGGCTATGTTGTACCTGTTCTGTACCATGCTGTCCAGGCCCTGGGCTTCCTCCTGGGGACCCCAACTCTGGTCTGGTGTATCTGGATCTCTCTGAGGGAAAGTATCTCTGGAGGTCTGAAACCCACCCAGTTGTTTCCAATTAACCTGTTTGCAGCGGAGCTGGTCTTTTGTGTTGAGGGTGCCATGGAAATGACCGGCTACGTATTCATGCTCCAAGACACCATCGTGAAGAAGGTTGTGTATGTCTTTCATTTTATTTCCTGGGGCAGTAGGCCTCTGTTCCAGTGCTGCATCTGTGTAGAGCGCTACGTGGCAGTTGCCCAACCTGTGGCCTTCCTCAAGTACAGACTCAGAAGATACAGGGTGGGGACTTCAACCGTGATCTGGGTGTTATTACTTCTTTATGGATATTCAACCACCCTTTTCATGTTTAATGATGGCTTCTCAATTTATATCCTCATTGGTGTCTATTGTCTTGGGCTGGTCGTCATTTCTCTCTGCTGCTTCTTCATCCTGCGTGTGTTGAAACAGCCTGGTCCAGGTGAGGTAGAGGGGGGCAGAGGGGGAGAGAAGAAACAGGGGACAACAGACCCACAGAAGATGAGAGCTTTTAGGATCGTCTTGACCAACCTGGTGATTGTTGTGGTGAGCTCCATCTCACTGTTAGTTGGTTTGGCCTCGTTGTCATTTACTCATTACTGCTACTGCAATGTTTCCCCCATATTATCAATTTTTACCATCTTCAGTGTCGTGGTCTCACCCTATCTACACCTCCACAGAGAGGGAAGGCTGCCATGTAGTAGAGAACAAGGATCAAGCTAAATCAGCAAGCATAAGTAGTGTGGCTTGTTACAAATGGGTAGTAGATGTTACTCAGAGCTTAGTTTTTGATACACATCACGCATACAATTGTACTGTCAAATGCGCTTAATAACCTATAGTGCCCAGTAGTTGCAATCATAGTTTGCACATAATCACAACAATGGAAAACCGGCCTGCTGGTGCGGTTGAGTAGAGATCTGTAACACTTGCCTGATGGCAGGGGGGCAAACAGTTTATGGCTCGGCTGTAAGGGGTCCCTGATAATGCCACACGCTCTACGCAAACAGCGCTTGTGCTGGATGTCTTTTATGGCGGGGAGCTGGACACCAATGATGCCCTGGACAGTTATCATCACCCGCTGCAGGGACTTCCGGTCGATCAATATACCAGACTGCGGCACAGTTAGTTAGAATGCCCTCGACCATGCAGCAGTAAAAGTATACCAGGACGTTAGTTGATAAGAGGCCATTCTTTAACTTCCTTAAAAAGTACGGGCGCTGATGCACCTTTTTTTTTACCAGGGTTGTGGTTTTGAGGGACCAGGATAGGTAGTTCGAGATGTGTACACCCAGGAATTTTTTAGTTGCCAATATGCTCCACCTTGGTCTCATCAATGAGAACCAGGGCGTGTATACAGCTATTTGTCTTCCTGTAATCCACAATCAGTTCTTTGGTTTTCTTGGCATTGATTGCCAGGTTGTTATCTGCACACCAAGACACTAGGTGGTTGATCTCCTCTCTCTAGGCTGCCTTATTGTTGTTCCTGATCAGACCAACTACTGTGGTATCATCTGCAAACTTGACGATGGTATTAGAGCTGTGTAGAGGTCTGCAGTCGAGGGGGAAGAGGGAGTAAAAGAGTGGGCTAAGCACACAGCCCTTTGGGACACCGGTGTTCAGGGTCAGGGTGGAGGAGGTGAGGTTGTCCAACCTGACAGACTGAGGTCTGTTTGTTAGGAAGTCTAGAGTCCAGTTGCAAAGAGAGCGGCTGATCCCAAGGTCATGGAGTTTGGTAACCAGCTTAGAGGTAATAATGTATTGAATGCTGAGGTCTATGAACAGCATCCTGACCTAGGTGTTGGTTTGGTCCAGGTGGGTCAGTGCAGAGTGGACAGTAGTGGAGATGGCGTCCTCAGTAGAGCTGTTAGGGCGATAGGCAATCTGATGTGTGTCCAGAATTGGAGGAAGGAAGGACATAAGATGAGCCAATATGAGTCTTTCAAAGCACTTCATGATTGTGGGGGTGAGCGCAAAAGCTCGAAAGTGGCACTGGCACAATGGCTCTGTTCTTGAAGCATGTGGGGACAACTACTAGGGACAGTGACAGGTTGAAAATGTCAGTGAAGACCCCTGCCGACCACCCAGCACATGCTCGAGCATACACCCAGAGACAGACAGCAACAAGACCAGCCGCCTTGCGTGCGTTCACCCTGCTGAGTGCAAAGGATACATCTGCGTTGGACAGACTTAATGTGATGACGTCTGGGGAGAGCTCAAATTAGATGGATGGGTCTTGGTTGTCCCTGTCGAAGTGGGAGTAAAATGTGTTCAGCTCGTTGGTAATGGAGGCATCAGTGGCTGAAGGAGTATGGCACTTTAATCGGTAGTTAGTCGGACCACTTTTTTCAATTTTCAAACAATCTTCGTCATTGTGCACGGGGGTTGAATAACAATGGGAGTTTTTTTAGGCAGGTTAATTTGAACTTCAGCCTCTTCATGCAAGGCACTGATTTGTGTTGTTACTTGTTGGAAATCATCAATTTTAATACATTTTTCAGGATAATGTTTTGTGCTATTTAATAAAATGAAATAAAAATGTAACGTTGATTGTAGTAACTTGTATTGTCTTGATTTGTCACCTACATTATAAGATACTGAGTCTAGATCAGTAAGCAGGAAATTGATTTTACAGACCATTGGAATGAGTTTGAACAATATGTTTTCTTTTTTTCACGTAATAATTCCATTATTCTGTCCGTGCTAAAACGTAATATAGTTATTTAAACATACACAATAACCAGGAATACGTACAATCTTGCAATATTTCTCTGATAACAGTGGTGTTCTTTGAATATAGACTTCCGCTGATTCTATGTTAAATTACTTATCTGCAAAAGGCCCAGTGGATGATCTCTGACGGAGGGAAACTCCCGACCAAAACTTCCAAGCACTCTGAACATTAATTTTACCTTTTTCACAATCATAGTCCACTTCAACTGTCATTCACTCAATGACAGTTATTACTGCTGTTACTCAGACTAACACAAATATGTATAAATATTTTCACGGGTAACCCTCGAGTGGACATCATAAAAAGAAAATCATACTTCTACAGCATGGGGTTTAATCAGGGTATATTGCTTTCAGCTTGTATGTTCTCTTTCATCTTGAAAATGACAAGAAACCATTGGTAATGATATAATTAATATATGTCAATAACACATGCATTAGCATTCATAAGGTCATTAGCATTAAATAGGTCCCAGCTTTGATATAAATAATAAAATGTATATCCACAGCACATTTAGAAATTTCTTTAGTTTGACTCTCAGGTGTCTAACATTTTTCCCAGGTCGCCTGCTGTATGTGTGAAGCGCATATGCTTTTATTTTGTGAGGTTAAAGCATCAGCTCTTCCCCATGACTAGAATATTCTGTTTTAAAATTACATGCTAAGAGATATTTCTTCGCCAGCCAGAAGGCAAATTAACAAGCAGGTTAAATCTACATCTCTGTGTGAGTGCGTGAGAGTGTGTGAGTGTGTAAGTGTGTGAGTGTGTGAGTGTGTGAGTGTGTGAGTGTGTGAGGTGTGTGAGGTGTGTGTGTGTGTGTGTGTGTGTGTGTGTGTGTGTGTGTGTGTGTGTGTGTGTGTGTGTGTGTGTGTGTGTGTGTGTGTGTGTGTTTGTGTGTGTGTGTGTGTGTGTATGCATAGGCTTTGATTTAATCAGAATTTTGCATCTTCATTTCTAGTCAAATAAAAATAATACTTGCTATAAACAAATCATGAATTGGCACCTGAGGTCAATAACAGAGGGGCTTGATTTTTAAAAGAGCAGAGGACAAAAAGCTTCCACTTGATCGAACACAACGAATATCCCAAATCAAGAATACAGTTACCAAAACAACAAGGGTATGTTAACTCAATGCAACGCGATTTAATATAGTATTTTATTATAGTAAAGCTTAAGTATAGATTACTTGTGTCAACAAATGTTAAGTGACAAATCTCTTTAATTTTATTATATAAATAGGAGTGTGTGAATTCATCTTTATTCAGATTACACTTTGATATAAGACTTTAACACTTCTTGTTAAAGTCTTATATCAATGTGTAAGACTTTAACAAGAAGTGTTTAAATATCAACTAATAAGAAGTGAATAAAAAGCAATATTCTTTTTGAAAGTTATTCGGAATTATATTTCTTGTGAAAAGCACATTAGACTCTGAATGAATTAGTTGTATTACTGGCAGTAGTGGTTACCAAAAACCCATTTGTATTATACAATAAATAATTGCCGCCATCAAATCTTTGCCAAGTAAAACTAAAATTAGTTACAAGGGAGTATATTTTAAAAGTTGGTGGTCCACTTTGATGCTACGCTGATTTACTCATAAATTGAAAAAATATAGAATGCAGCAACAGTCATACAATACCTGTGGACACTAAAACACAGTACAAACGAAAATATTTTGTTTTGTATTCATTTGCATTGTCACAACATTCTGTATATTAATCAATAAAAAAAAATTCTGTTAAATGTTTGGATGATTTACAAGTGATTTTATAGGAAATTGACTGGCCAATATATTGAGTATAAAAACAACCTCCCTTTGATAAATGGCTTTGGTTATTGAAGTAGTTACAACTTGCTAGCTAGACTAGTTGGTTTTATGAAATAAAAATGAATAAAACAAAGTCATGAATGGTGTAATCTCCCTTTATATCTTAGTTCCACAAGGATGAATGACTCTTCAGAAAACCAGACCTCTTTTGACAGTTGGAAGATCTGCTTGGATGAGGGCCATGTTGCACCTGTTCTGTACTATGCTGCCCAGGCCCTGTGTTTCCTCCTGGGGACCCCAGCTCTGGTCTGGTGCCTCTGGATCTCTCTGAAGGAAAGTATCTCTGGAGGTCTGAAACCCACCCAGGTGTTTCCAATTAACCTGTTTGCAGCGGAGCTGGTCTTTTGTGTTGAGGGTCCCATGGATATGACCAGCTACGTATTCATGCGCCAAGACACCATCTTAAAGAAGGTTGTGTTTGTCTTTTATTATCTTTCCTGGAGCAGTAGGCCTCTGTTTCAGTGCTGCATCTGTGTAGAGCGCTACATGGCAGTTGCCCAACCAGTGGCCTTCCTCAAGTACAGATTCAGAAGATACAGGATGGGGACTTCAACCGTGATCTGGGTGTTATCACTTCTTTATGGATATTCGACCACCCTTTTAAAGTTTAATGAAAACGTCTCAATTTATGTCCTCATTGGTGTCTGTTGCCTTGGTGTTGTCGTCACTTCTCTTTGCTGCTTCTTCATCCTGCGTGTGTTGAAACAGCCTGGTCCAGGTGAGGTAGAGGGGGGCAGAGGGGGAGAGAAGAAACAGGGGACAACAGACCCACAGAAGATGAGAGCTTTTAGTATCGTCTTGACCAACCTGGTGATTATTGTGGTGAGCTCCATCTCAGTGTTAGTTGGTTTGGCCACTGTGTCATTTAGTCTTGACTGCTACTGCAATGTCTCCCCCATTTTTTGCTATGATCTTCAGTGTCGTGGTCTCACCCTATCTACACCTCCACAGAGAGAGAAGGCTGCCATGTAGTAGAGAACAACAGTCAAGCTAAATCTGCAAGCATAAGTAGTGGCGGTTGTTACAAACAGCTGGTAGGTGATATCCAGAGCTTAATGGCGTAGGTGTAACTGGGTGTAGCTCCATCCACAGTCGCTTGAAAATGAATGGTAGCTCGTCTCTCATTGGAAAATAATGGTAGCTTGTCTCTCATTGGAAATGAATGGTAGCTTGTCTCTCATTGTTAATGAATGGTAGCTTGTCTCTCATTGTTAATGAATGGTAGCTTGTCTCTCATTGAAAATTAATGGAAGCTTGTCTCTCATTGAAAATTAATGGTAGCTTGTCTAGTTAATGTTTAGTGAGTAAATATGACTCCTCTTTGTAATCGCAATGTCATTTTGGCTAGGCGACCTTTCTACATAATATTGTTTGTAATATGTAATTGTACTTTAGATGTATTTTTCTTCTAGAACAGCTATGTAGGTTTTTGCTTATTATCCTGTTCTATTTCCACGCACAAGAAAATGGCATGTAAACCTGATGGCTCATTAGTTAATTAACATAACCTACTTAATTTAAAATACAGAAACAAACTACTATTGCCAAGAACAACTCTAAACTACATTAGAAATGAACTAGCCTACTCTTTCTTCAAGAAAGATTAGCTGTGGCTGATTCGGGCAAATTGGCTTTATTGCATTCAAATTCGCTACATGCCTTTATAAATATTTTGTGGTTTCCTCAGGTTAGATGGCCAGCTTTGCATTTCGCATCAGACATATTGCAGCAAGCGTTGTCTGCTTCAAGATTTGACAAGATTATTTACACTTTGGGCCGCTTTTTTTACTTTTCTAACAATCTTTGTCATAGCGGATGGGGGCACAATAATGTTTTTCCTGGCAGATTCATTAAATCTGCTGCCTGTTCATGGATAGCACTAAGTTGTGCTGTCACTGGTTGGAAATCATTTGTTTGTCTAAACTGTTTCTGGATAATGATGTTTTGTTTAATGAAAATGTCAAATAAAGAAAAATAAAACTTTGATTGTAGTAACTTGTAAAGTCTTGATTTGTCACCTAAATTATTAGATACAGAGTCTAGATTAGTAACCAAAGATTAGATATTACAGAACGTTGGAATGAGAGGATGAACAATACAACCTTATATTATAATTAAACCAACAAATGAGAGCTTTTGCCTCCTGGTTCCTCTGACTACACCAAAGGAGTTGAAACAGAGGAGCCAGGCGCAGGCAATTAAGCTCTCATTCGTGGGTTTTATATAAAATGAAGGTTATTATAAAAACAAAACAAACAATGAACTGCAAAACAGATATACACTTGCAATTAAATAAAGGTGAGCTGACTGTACCGACAACTACATTTGGAAGACACACAGCATTCCGAGCTGGCGGTGTGCACACCAAAGATAGCTCCGCTACAGCTTGCCATTTATGAGTTGAGGTAGTTGGCGGTGATAATGATTTGAACAAGAATGATTTGAACCGATACCGGTACAGTACCGGGTCCTGGGATTTAGTACCGGTACCCAATGGTACCTTTTTTATACCTTTGTAAAAAATCTAATTAGAGTAATAATTCTAAACTTATCAATTTCAATGTTGTTATTTATATAGAAAAACATGTAATTAAAGGACAAGGTAATAAAGACAATATTTATAGAAAAAAATGGTATTGTATTTTACAAAAAAAAAAAAAAAAAAGAACAAATCTGAACTACACTAGAAATAAACTTGCTAACTGTGGCTGATTTGGGCAAATTCATCTTTGGCTAAGCCCCGCCCCCCTTAGTTACTGTTGCTACGTCCGACAACTTCATCTGGGCTCTGGTTTGGTATCAACATGGCTTATGCTGTGACAGCTCTTCCTGCTGAAATTTTATCAAACTTTTATAAAGTAGCAAATAAAGTGTCCGATAGAAGTAGGCAAAAGGGGCTGCAATATGCGTTTGAAGGCTATATTCAAGACATACAGGTGAAACGCAAGGAACAAGGCATCCAAATAATGTAAAAAAATTAACCACCGCATATCCTACTAATCGAGACGGAGGCTGGGACTAACAATATCAAGGAGCAACACTGTTCATGCAAAGCTGGGTAGGTCTCTATTCACTTCTATAATCGTTATTACAAAGCAAACGGACTACGCGAGTATAACGTTGTATTTATTAGCAGCGTGTGCTAGCGTATCAACAACCGGTATGCTATCCAGGGTTGAACCTGAAGTTACCTCGCTAACCACACATATTGTATGGTAGAGAAAATGAGTGAAATACACGAGTCGAACGGATTACCTTTTCAGATGGTTTATTTAGATTAATATTGCTTCACAACCCCACAGCAATATGCCCTCTCGCATTTGACCAGCGCTGTTCTAAAGCAGGAAAGGGCAGTTCCATGGCCTCAACCGCTTTAATACCCCAACTTTAGACCAGTCAGAAACATCGACACATCCCCCAGTTCACCCCCAATGACCAATCGATATATTCCTAGTCATTCTTATCAGTTAACCCCACCCAGGCAGGATCCAATATCACACCTCTGTCGAACCTTTTGTCAAGGCACATTGGAATGTATGGGGGATGGGTGTCACAGAAGATGTCTGTTCCTTCTCCTAAGTTCACCAAAATACTTTGTGTGTTTATAACTAATTATACTAAAATGATATGAAGTTTAACAGATATATATCCAAATGTAAACAAATACTGTAACAACCGAATTATGTAGGCAAACTACTTTTCTAAACATGTACATGAACTGAAAATCCACCACATATCCCCCTCTTGAAGTTCTCTGAACTTCACATCTCAAAACATTAATGCACATCAAATAATACTGTGGTGTAAACCTGTCTAGACCACATGAATGAGAAATCATACCTCAGCAGATGTATTAGAGAACCAGATCAATTCCCAGACACATCTACCCTTAACGGCATGGGTTCACACTCACCTGACCCATGTCCTTTGACCAAACATCTCCAACCATACTTGACTTGATTAGAGTAAAAGACCAAAGACATGACTATACTAAACAATACAGTAAGGAAATAGAAATATCATCATTAAAAACCACACATGCAGGAAAAAACCTTCTTTGGTAAGGACAAAAATCTTGCATGATGGAAAACAATATCCAGAATCAGTACAGATATGAACAACAGAAATATTCAAGTAGATTGTCAGTTCAACAAATGTCCATAAACATCAACAACATTCTTCTTTGTCTTCTTCCTGAATAAAGTATCCCTGAGTGTCCCAGTGATCAAACAATACGTAATCTGTAATCCTTCAGAAATAGTTGTCCAAAAAATAGGATGAGACTTGTAGTGTGTAAAAGATAGAGCATGAAGATAGTATGAAAGTCAGAGTATCAGAGGTAGAATGTAAAAAACAGTGTGTGCAAGGCAAAAATCAGCATACTCCAACGGGGAAAGATCAAAATTATTCCAAAGGTGTATAATCCAATTCGTCGCTCACCGAAATCCTTTAGAAATTACTCTCCTCCATGTCAGCGAGATCATCCAACAGTGAACCCCCTCCTCCCAAGGCACAGCTTTGGCAACCATTACTCTGGTCATTCCCGTCTCAATCAGCTTAATGGAAAGGCCTCGTATGCATGGAATGCAACAGCATCCACACACCGCCAACAGTGATGTCGCCGTAATCAGAGAGATCAGAACTGAGGAAATCATCAATTTCCACTTCCCAAACACGGAGTCCATCCACCCAAACGCTGAAGTGTCAACGCCCGAATTGTCCTTCATCTCCTCAGCCAGAGCTGTCAGTCCTTGCAATGCCTTGGTCACCGAGCCATCAGGAACAGAACTGCTGGGCACAAAAGCACAAACGAAACACAACAAACACAAGACAACAAAACAACAACAAGTGTCCCCAAACATCACACATACCCCCCCTTCTCCGCTAGGAGCATATCTAATGCCAATCTATTTTGCCAGGCCATTAGACTAGTAGTCGCTGTTGCTCTGCTAGTCCCTTTATTGCATCGCTAGTGTAATTAATGAATCTCTGTTGATTATAAAACACATAGTTAATCCAGTCTACATTCTTATTAATTGTCACCCACACGAACAGTGAAGACTCAAAACCAGCGCCTATTTGATTTCTAGCTTTAAATTCGTCTGGAATACCTCTCTGCACCCCAATTGCATCTAAATAGATTTTATCATCGAAGGAGCCACCAACGCCCCTTCTGTGTCTATTTAAAGTTGTTTGGTATCTAGCCTCAGATTCTGAGATCACTGTAAGTGGCATAGCTAATTGTGTTAGAGCACACGTACCCGTCCAATCAGTTGGTAATGTTGGCCATAAGTGTTCACCTCCACAGAGCCACCAAACGTCTGCCCTTGCTTGAGTGAGTAGTGTAAATCTAAACAGTCTATATTAACCGGTGTTGAGCTACTCGCGAACAATAATATCACTTTAGTAATCTATTAAAACCAGTTTCAACCTGCTCTCGGTCTTACCATCCGAGTTCAGTAGTCTATTTCCTTGAGCTTCAAAATTCTTGTTCAAAATACTTACCCTTTTTCAAAGATAGGCCCGGCTTGTTCAATTTCACATGTTAACTCGTCAAAGTCTACTAATGTCCCCACAGTCACGTCTGCACAACGGTCGTCTTGTGTAAATTTATTATCCCTCATACCCAATAAAGCAATCGGTATGACCATTACCCAATTTAATTTAGTTTGTGCACAGATTTTGGAAAGGATTCTTTTAGTAATTGACTTATTTGTTCGACTCGACCTTGACACTTAGGATGGTATAAGGTGCCAGATACACAGCTCATCTACCAACACGTTTCACAATGTTAGCGACAAAACCAGGACCGTTGTCACACTGAATAATACTAAGTAAACCAAACCTTGGTATGGTATCTCTCATTAATGCCTCAGCCACCACTTTGCTTACCTACAGGGAATACCCCCACCGATCGAGAAAACCCATCAAGTATCACAAGCATGTATCTTTACCTTTTACTGATGTAATCATTGCAACAAAATCTAGAACCAAATTTGCAATAGAACCTCTCGGGTTCCGAAATATACAAATGTCATGCAGTGCACTTTAATAATCACTCTATATCCATACCCCCTCTACATGATCACCCCCTCTTGCTGCCACTATGACAACAATGATTTGCTACCTACCAACATCTATCCGTATCTCCTGATCTACTCTATCCTATCAAACTTATGTATTATGATATAGTAAATAATTATCTCAACACAGCAATTATCCAATTAAAGTCTCCCAATATTTACCTGACTTGTCACAAACCTTTTCAACTTTCATAAACCTTTCCTCCTACTTCCTGGGGGCAGATAACCCCCTTCCCTTGTCACTCGTTAGCCCTCTACTTTAACACTTCCTCATGCTCACCTAATCATACTTTACAGCACGTTCTATCACTATTTACTTCTACCCAACACAACGAGACATCTCTCAATTGCTGTTTATTCTATTTACAGATAGTTACTTAGTACTCAACTTGTAATAATGTATTGTATATTGAGTGTGTGTAGAATGGATTTTACTGTCTTTAACTTAGATCACACCTGAATTATTTTCTTATACCCAGTTCCTATGTTCTTAAATTAGTTGCTCCATTAGTCTAGTTTAGCTTGGTGAGTGTAAAAACAAATCTTTTACATGGCTACGGCAGCACACCTTAATTTAACCTTTCTCATTCTGCTGTAATTCTGTTCTACTCTGTCTCTGAAAACCTATTTGACGTTCTTATCCTTTCTAAAATATTACTATGTCACTTTTCAAATGGTAAGCTGTTTCTTTTAAACTATGGTTATTTTAGAAATACTCTATCTGCATGCATGTAGTTATTATTTTAAAACCAATCCAGTTACTTCCGTGTATAATAATCTTATTACTGAGAATAATTTTATATTCTGACAGGAATTGTTAAAGTCTCTTCTAATGTTGATCCAATTAAACCAATCGATACTCTATGATTGAATATCAAAAACATGTCACAGAATGTTGTCTCAACGCTCAAAACTATAGATAGTAGTATGTAGTATGGAACAAATAGATTAACCCGGGCACTCAATAACAGTGTGGAAAACAATTCTCTATTGGAAGACAATTCTTTATATATTTACCTAGTCACACAACTGTAGACAGTAAACTAAAAACAACCACGATGGAATCAATACTTTTAACTTAATCAACAGGCTCTGTTCTTTAAAACACAAGCAGCACCTTCTGTAAACACAGCGCTATCTTATAAGATGAAATAATCAACCAAATCCGAGACAACCTAGAAATATAGTTATATTAACCCAACTCAATCAACGTCAATCACAACTCCCCCTCTCATCACCATCATAAATGCACACACAAAGCCAGAACTAAATAACCACACTCCAGGCATCATCGAAATATATCTATAACCTTACAATCTATTAACGGTTCTACCTCACTCTCTACTGCCAACACTGCACACTGACCCTAAGCAGGACTCTCCAAAAGCCCTAGTATGATCTTTCGGTATTTGGCCACGGGCTAGTTGGGCAGTTCCTACGGACGTGTCCTTCTAAGTCGCAACCCCAACAAGTCATGCCCTCGTATTTTCCCTTGAACCGTGCCCCTCGTTTACCTCTCTTCCGTGGTGTATTTCTAACATACTCTGTCTGTCTAGGGCTCTCTATCAATTGTACAGTTGTTGGTGCTGAACTAGGAGTGTCAGAGCGTTTTCGGGCGTAGCCATGACTTCTGGCCTCATCACTGTCTTCAGGACTGGACTTCACAACACGCATCCCTTTTTGTTTCTTGTTCTGCTCAAGGCTGGTTTGAGCCAGTTCTCTGGTGACTTCAGTTCCTTGTTCATCCAGGGCCTTCTTGGTCTCTTGGTGGGCTTTAGTGTTTCTGCCCATGGACATCATGTCCAAGCCTGAAGCGTTGGCCAGTTTGCTATGTATGCCTCTAGGAGGGGTGTCCACCACTGCCCCTCGGAAGAGCTGAGTCTGCATTGTCTTTGGGTCAGTTGTCACTGATTCAGTAGCAGTGTCCAGCCATTGCTGGGTCTGTTCATGGAGCCGGGTCTCACAGTGTTCTGTTAGGGTGGAGGCTCGGGTTGGTCTCAGAGACCTCCACAGGGGATTGCGATATCGATCGTCCTGACCATAAAACAGCTGAGTGCCTTCAGTCACACCACTGGCCGTCAACGCGTCCACCATCTCCTCTCTTGTTAATGATGTTATCAGCAAACACGTAATGTCACCTACAGCCAGCGTCTGTCCCACCATGTTGCCCCAAATCGTCCTGTATTCCACATACTTATTCATTCCGTGTAACCTATGCGTACGTTTCCAAGAACGCCTTGTCACTTCCTTCCTCTGCGTAATCAACCATGTACTGACAGCTAATATGACCGCCTTGTCCCATGTAGCATCTTTCGGCCACTGGACCTCGGCTTTCACCTTTTTTAATTTACTACTTAACTCTCTACTCCACACTGTCAATAGTTTGCCATCCTGCTCGTTCAAGCTTGCAATCCAAGTCAAGGGGGGAAGGCTGACCATACGTTCCAACTTAGTCCCTGTATTAGTCTGCATGTTGTAGAGTGGCATACTAAGTGTGTGTGAATGAATGAGTGACAGACTAAGTGTGTGAGTGAGTGGCTGTGTGAGACTCTGTGTGTGAGACTCTGTGTGTGTGTGAGACTCTGTGTGTGTGTGAGACTGTGTGTGTGTGTGAGACTGTGTGTGTGTGTGTGTGTGTGTGTGAGACTGTGTGTGTGTGTGAGACTGTGTGTGTGTGTGTGAGACTGTGTGTGTGTGTGTGTGTGTGTGTGTGTGTGTGTGTGTGTGTGTGTGTGTGTGTGTGTGTGAGACTGTGTGTGAGATTGTGTGTGTGTGTGTGTGTGTGTGTGTGTGTGTGTGTGTGTGTGTGTGTGTCAGTGTATGAGTGGGTGTATGAGGGTCACTTAAAACACTAAAAACTTAATACCACAACAGATACTATTGAAATATAGAGCTTATGTAACCCCACCTGAGTTCTGTCCAGCAACAGAACACTCCCCGAATACCCCAAACGAAGAGAGCTAGTGAGTGTATGGGCAGAGCGAAATTAAATACACAATTTTACAACTTTAACCGTAACCCAAAACCACACCAAAAGAGTCCACAACTCACAGAATTTCTTACAATTACACCACCACAATCTATTATGTATATATGTATATAAATATGCTAGCACTGCCCAATAACTGACTAATCAATTATATCTGCCTGATAATCAACTAGTACGACATATGAAGACTATATATATATATATATATATATATATATACGCAAGCACCGTCCGATAACTGACTGAGCAATTATATCTGCCTGATAACCAACCAGTATGACATATCTAGACAATGTTATACTATATACATATATACGCAAGCGCTGCCAGATAACTGACTAATCAATTACATCTGCCTGATAATCAACTAGTACAACATATCCTAAAAACATTATACACATACACACACAAGCACTGCCAGAACCGACTAGTCAGTTATATCTGCCTGATAAGCAACTAGCACAACATCTAGACAATACTGCTGCAAAAAACGAATATAGAGACCTACTAACAATATTACATCAATCTGGCAATATGCTAAACAAGGCCAACTAACATTTATTGCAGTGTTAGACAAGGATGGAAAGGTTTGGGTAATGAAAGAAAATTAGCACAGTTAGAGACACACCACAAAAAAACGATTATACAACGTGATACTAGCTAACTAGTACGCTATTGACCAACCAGGAGAAAAACAACCAGAAGTTATTACATGATACTAGCAGAAGTATAAGTAAACACAACAAATTAACTGATGATTTGTTGAGTCCGTATAGTGTAGACCCATCAATATTTATCCAAAGCTATTAGATAGTTTAATGAAAATGCTCCTAACTGTAGGTGTGTAATTACAGACGGCCCCTGATAAACTCTATCTTATCCATAGTATTGCGCCCGACTCAACTGCTGAGGTCACGTGATAAACTATATTATCAATAAAATCGTGCCCGACTCAACTGCTGAGGTCACGTGATAAACTATATTATCAATAAAATCGTGCCCGACTCAACTGCTGAGGTCGCATAATAAACTATCACTGGGATTGCGCCCAACTCAACTGCTGAGGTCACGTGATAAACTATATTATCAATAAAATCGTGCCCGACTCAACTGCTGAGGTCGCATAATAAACTATCACTGGGATTGCGCCCAACTCAACTGCTGAGGTCACGTGATAAACTATATTATCAATAAAATCGTGCCCGACTCAACTGCTGAGGTCACGTGATAAACTATATTATCAATAAATCGTGCCCGGCTCAACTGCTGAGGTCACGTCTACAAAAGTAAAAGGACTCGAAATTATACAACTTTTGTCTACCCAGTACAACACAATTACCACACCATAACAGTCAAAGCCAAACCTTAGCCAGCATGCTATATAGTAAACATTAGCGTTAGCTAGCATGCTATATAGTAAACATTATAGACTAGATGACAAAGTTCAGCTAACACAGTTAATCAACAAACGGTTAATGCAATATGCAGTATTTAACTAGCACGAAATGATTGTGAATACAATAGCATACAGTCTGGCTGACTATGCCTATACAGTTTGCTAACGGATTCAAGACTTAACAAACGAAATGGCACCATTTAACCAGAACTGCAGTCTCAAGGTACTCTTTTTCTCTACACCGCAGATCCGTTTTTAAGTGAGTCAGTGCATTATTTTCAAATATGGTTGTGTATTTT
This sequence comes from Dallia pectoralis, assembly GCA_029465975.1. Classification (NCBI taxonomy): domain Eukaryota; kingdom Metazoa; phylum Chordata; class Actinopteri; order Esociformes; family Umbridae; genus Dallia; species Dallia pectoralis. Next base: position 8,774,309 of record CM055742.1, read on the forward strand.
ACCTCGCCTGGCATCCAGTCGTGTCGCTTTCAGCCCTGAAGCACACAGAAACTTATAAACTATGGCGAAATAAATAAATAATCACCTTACCCCAATTAACTGATGCCGGCAAGCCTGTGTATTTCTGGACGCAAGCGTTCACAATTGTCGGCCAGACGACCGCTTCCGGATTTGAATTGAGTTCACTGATTCCCCACTTCTACTGCCCGACAACGCCAATTTATGGTAGAGAAAATGAGTGAAATACACGAGTCGAACGGATTACCTTTTCAGATGGTTTATTTAGATTAATATTGCTTCACAACCCCACAGCAATATGCCCTCTCGCATTTGACCAGCGCTGTTCTAAAGCAGGAAAGGGCAGTTCCATGGCCTCAACCGCTTTAATACCCCAACTTTAGACCAGTCAGAAACATCGACACATCCCCCAGTTCACCCCCAATGACCAATCGATATATTCCTAGTCATTCTTATCAGTTAACCCCACCCAGGCAGGATCCAATATCACACCTCTGTCGAACCTTTTGTCAAGGCCCATTGGAATGTATGGGGGATGGGTGTCACAGAAGATGTCTGTTCCTTCTCCTAAGTTCACCAAAATACTTTGTGTGTTTATAACTAATTATACTAAAATGATATGAAGTTTAACAGATATATATCCAAATGTAAACAAATACTGTAACAACCGGATTATGTAAGCAAACTACTTTTCTAAACATGTATATGAACTGAAAATCCACCACACTTGCTTTGTAGTACAGGCCTCTGGTCTACTCCTTTCATAAACATTTATTATTTCCTTACCTGGTCTTCACCTGTGTGTCTGCGCTTGGGCCCATTGTTGCGGTTGTAAAACATAATAATCAGGAATACATAAAATCTTGCATTATTACTCTGATAACAGTAGTGTTCCTATAATGTAGGCTTTAGCTGAAACTATGTTAAATTACTTATTTGCAAAAGGCCCAGTAGATGATCTATGACGGAGGGAAACTCCCGACCAAAACTTCCATGCACTCTGAACTTTAATTTCACCTTTTTCAAAATCCTACTCCACTTGAACTATCATTACCCAAAAAAATATTTTTACTGCTATTATTCAGACTAACACAAATATTTATAAATATTGTCATGGGTAACGCTCGAGTGAACATATACTTCTACAGCATGGGGTTTAATCAGGATATATTGCTTTCAGCTTTATGTTCTCTTTCATCTACTATGTATACACTTTGTCCACTTGTCAATAACACATTTATTAGCATTCATAATCATTTTATAAACTTGTTACCAGCTCTCATATTAATGGCAAATAAAATATATATCCACAGCACATTTATAAATTACTTTAGTTTGACTCTCATTTTTCCCTGGTACAGTATGTGTGAAGCGCATATGATTTTACCGGAGTCAAATTCCTTGTTTGCTTACGCAAGCTTGGCCAATAAAGCTGATTCTGATTTGATTCTGAGAGGTTAAAGCATCAGCTCTTCCACATGACTAGGATATTCTGTTTTAGAATTACATTGCCTTGGTGTTGTCGTCACTTCTCTTTGCTGCTTCTTCATCCTGCGTGTGTTGAAACAGCCTGGTCCAGGTGAGGTAGAGGGGGGCAGAGGGGGAGAGAAGAAACAGGGGACAACAGACCCACAGAAGATGAGAGCTTTTAGGATCATCTTGACCAACCTGGTGATTGTTGTGGTGAGCTCCGTCTCAGTGATTGTCAGTTGGGCCGTGTTGCCATTTGGTCATGACTGCTACTGCAATGTTTCTTCATTTTTTTCAATTGCTATGATCGTCAGTGTCGTGGTCTCACCCTATCTACACCTCCACAGAGAGGGAAGGCTGCCATGTAGAAGAGAACAAGAGTCAAGCTAGAATTGCAAGCATAAAGGCCCATGCACACCTGCCTTCAACTTACAGTGTGTGAGGTGCTTACAGCTTACAAAGCAACAAAGCTACCATTTATTTCCAATGACGGCCAGCTACTCTCTGAGACTGTGGCTGGAGCAACACTCAGCGACAAAATCTTCTAGCGAGCGTGACACTTCAAAGTTGAGATTTGTTCAACTGTATGCTTATTGCCAGCGAGGGTGACAGAGTTCTATGATAACTAATGTCAGGGTAGATGTTTTCTGAATCAGGAAGTCCCTTCACTTTCCTACTAGCAGGCTTATAACTCCCTCCCTCGCTTGCTAAAAACATTAACAAAGACGTATCATTGTGGTGTTCGGTTTTCCCGCTATTTATGATACGTCTCAGGCTTTGTACAGATATTTAATTTAAAAAAGTGCAACTAAAACATTTTCAGAGATTTTTGGGATCATGTGTGAGTGATGAAAATGTATAAATAATTGAATTGGAATTATGTTAGATATCACATTTTTTGTAGTGGAGTTACAAATAAAATAATATTTTTTGTATTTGCAAAGACTGATGTTTTGGAAGACACACAGCATTCCGAGCTGGCGGTGTGCACACCAAAGATAGCTCCGCTATAGCTTGCCATTTATGAGTTGAGGTAGTTGGCGGTGATAATGATTTGAACAAGAATGATTTGAACCGATACCGGTACAGTACCGTAGTAATTTCGCAAAAAAATCTGAACTACTCTAGAAATGAACTCGCCTACTCTTTCTTTAAGAAAGATTAGCTGCGGCTGAGTTGGGCAAATTGGCTATTATGATACGAAATACGGTGCACGCTTCAATCAGTTTTAAGAAATAGTTTGTGTTTCACTATACGTTTCGTCAGGTTAGACGTGTTGCTATAGCCAGCTTTGCAATTCGCATCACATATATTGCAGAAAGTGTTGTCTGCGTCAAGTTTAAAAAGATTAGTTAGACTTTGGACTGCTTTTTTCACACATTTTTTGTAATTGTGGATGGAGGTACAATAACAGATGTTTTTTTCAGGCAGGTGATTTTTTCTCTGGTTGGAAATCACCAAAATGTAAAGAAAAGATGATGTTTCATGGTGGTAAACAGTTGACTGTCTTAAAGCTTTGGAAGTGTGTCAAAGTTATCAGATATAAAAATGAGTGTATATTTATTCATTCGTTTTTAAATCACAAAGTAAAACATCAAATAATGTGTAAATGTTTTCTTTTTATTTTGTACGGGGTGAATTGAATTTTCAAATGACTCTTTGATGTTGTTGTTTTATTTGCATTTTCATTACTGTTGCAACTTTTGTCAGAACTATGGTTTTAATAAAAGAATATGCCATAATGATCACCTCCTCACTTACTCCTCCCTTCATATGTATTGCCCTTCACTCCTCAACCATAATGTAATAAATCCTCCTCCATCATAAAAACATTTGAACCATCCACCTGAACACCCCGATACTCCTTGTAACACAATTAAAATGTTCCTCATCATCAGTTGTACCTGCTCTTTTGTCTTAATATGACATAAAAGAAAACATTTGTAACGATATGCTTTGTCAACACGTCGATAACACTTTTATAAGCATTTAATAGTTGTTATAACAGGTCCCAGCTCTCATGGCAAATCAAATATATCCACAGCACATTTAGAAATGACTTTAGTTTGACTTTGCCTGAGGCTTTTGCACAATACTATATGTGTGAAGAGCATATGATTTGATGATGTAATGTTAAAGCATCAGCTCTTCTAGGATAGTCTGGCTGTACCATGCTATGAGATATTTCTCTGAAGCCAGAAGGCAAATCAGCAAGCAGGTTAAATCAACATGTGGGTGTGTGAGTGGAGGTGGTAGTGTGTGGGCGTGTGAGGTGTGGGTGTGTGGGTGAGTGAGGTGTGTGTGAGTGTGTGTGTGTGTGTGGGTGTGTGAGGCTGTGTGAGTGTGTGAGTGTTTATGCATAGGCATTGAGTTAATATGCAATTTGCATTTTCACTTCTAGTCAAATAAAAATAGTTGCTATAAACATAAAACCAATCTGCTCCTGAGGTAAATAACAGAGGGGCTTGATATAAAAGAGCAGAGGACTAAATGCTTTGGCAAACATATAAGTTCAGGTGATAGATCGGCTCAACGTTCCACTTGAGAGAACACAACAAATATCCCAAATCAAGATTATAGTTACCAAAGCAACAAGGGTAGGTTAACTTATCTTTTAAGAGCAATTTAATCGAGTAATATTTCAAGGCATCGATTAAGTACAGCACACTTGTGAGCGACAAAACATTTTGCGTGACAAATCAAAATACCTTTATTCTAATTAGATGATGATATAAGATTAATATTATGTATAAATCTAAGCTGCAGATCCCCATGAAATTGAATGACAGACATGGGACAACTTGGACTAGTTAATCTACAAAGTTATATTATCATTGAAAGTAAATTTTGTAAAAAGCAAAAATAATTATTTTATTACTGGCATTTGTGATAGCAAAATACCTTAATAGTTATATATTATATATACAGTGTTTGCATGTTATCAATGTCTAGTAAAACTGAAATTACTTACAAGCTGAGTCATATGTTTTATTACATTGGAGCTAAACTGATTTGTTTATATATAAAGATAAACAACAAAAACTGGTATAAGATATGTGGACAATTCTCTATGCTAATCAATAAAAACACTCTGTTAAATGTATGTATGATTTATAAGTGATATCATTGGGAATAGTCTGACCAACATTTTGAGTATACAGAACACACTCCCTTTGATAAATGGCTTTGGTTAGTAGGTACTATTGAAGTGGCACTACTTGTGAGCTAGACAGTTCTATGAAATAAAGTGATCAAATAAAAAATTATTAAAACAAAGAATGGTGTAATATCACTTTATATCTTAGAGTTCCACAAGGATGAATGTGTAGCACCGGTGTCACACCACTTAGTGCGCCACTGGACCAGTTCTAGGTTCTAAGGAGTGGGGAGCAAAATAATTACACCAGAGACCGTTCTTTAAATACAAAAGGCCGGCAATTTACTGAATGCAAAACAAACATAGAATATACAGTACGCAAACATACACTGCAGGTTCTGAATGTTGAAGTAATGAATGAAAAGGTATTTCACTCTATTGATTCTTTAGTTCACTTAAGTAATTTTAGCAAGGCTAATCTAAGTTAGACCAGTCTTTTTACCTAATTTGGACCTATTTTAGAATTGCTATTTTCCATTCTGAGGTAACTCTTTTCCTTTCTTTTTCGGGCAAGAAAATACCCTCAATTCACACCAAATCCACCAATGTGAAACACAAGTATTTCAAAACACATTCAACTATATGAACTTAATATGAAAATAAAAGTATAACAACTTAAATTCAAGTTCACGTTCAAGTATGAGTTCAATTATTCAATTGAATAAAAAGATTCAGCTTGATTCAGTCCAAAAAATAATATTTCAATCAATTTCCAGTTCAGATCTATTCAAAATCAGTTCCTGATACTCCTACCACTCTGGTAGGGAGTCACCATGCGCACGAGGTTCTCACTGATGCGATGTGGAAGGTTAGTTGACAGTCTGGGTCTGGCTCGCCATCTTGATCCCGTCTGAGCACGTGCACACCCGCACGTGCAGACCAATCCTTGCTCCGACCGAGCTTCAAACAAAGCAAAAAAACCTGACCTGTATAACAGGTCATAAGCACAATAAATCACAAATAAATGTTTCACAGTTTTCATAAACCAAAATATTAACAGGTAAACCATTTATGGCGAAGCATTTCTTTGTAAACAGGTAGTTAGTGTTAACTCTCCACCAGAAAAGGAGAAAAAAAATGTACAACACGTCAAAATGTAAGAAAACAACATAAACTCACCAAAACCGGTGTGGCTTAGTAAACATAAAATCCTTGTCAGTTCTCGACCAGGTAATTTATGTTTTTCAAAATAAAAATCAACTTTCTCACTCTTTTCTGCTTACTAACACACTTGTTCTCTCCTTCGGTCTTCTGCTGCAATGTCACTGAGACACGCCGTCTAGCGTCACTGGTCCCTTAAAGGGGCAGTGACATGAATTTTCCGTCGGCATACTTTTAATATTAAACATCAAATTGTTGTATTAACATTTTTAATTAACTTACATTAAATTAATACCTTAACTTCTAAATTATTTATGCAGCTTTATAAACTATTTATTTTTATGTCATATTTTAACATGGGTTACATCCTCCCCTATTTACCTAATGCACGTCCCTGTGCATTCTGAATCTATACTGTCATAATTCTAGGGGATTTTGGTAAACTGGGCTCTTTAATCGAATCTGTTAACACATCACTCAAGGTTTGAAATAAAGACTGAACTATTGTAACCAACGGGTTCCCTAGCTCAGGGTAAGTCAGTCTTTTAGTCGCTTTTCTGTCTCTGAAAGGTCTTCTAGAACAGTCACCTTCAGTCTGGATGTCAGTCTGGTCCACAACACTTGTGTTTTCCTTGCCCTCCTGAGGAGGTTGAGTAGAAGGATGGACATTATCCAGGTCTTCCTCAGGTAGGTTTCCAGTTTCCTGTCCAGCGGTTGATCTGCTCTCTTCAGGATCAGATAAGTCACAGTCTGCAGGATCAGGTAAGTCACAGTCTGCAGGATCAGGTAAGTCACAGTCTGCAGGATCAGGTAAGTTCAGGTCACAAGTCTCTACTGGAACATCCTCTGGAAAAGCTTTGGCTACGTCTTGCTTAGCAGCAGTCAATTCTTTGGAGGGTTCCAGTTCCAGTTTCTGGTAAGTGTTCTATGGGTTCTGGGGTCGGGTCAAAATCTAGTGTTTCTACTCTTAGGTTTCTGTGTCCATTATAGTGATATTCCTCAGAGTCCGATTGGGATTCATCCCTATCAGCTCCATCCGAACCGTCATTTTTAGGATGTTGTCGAGTTCTTGGTCGTCTCACTGCCTTTGACGGGTTAGTTTTACTTTCGGTTGAGGTCATAGGAAGAAAACCACATGGCAGCAAGAGGTCACGATGAAGAGTTCTTTGTGGGCCATCTCTTGTCTCAGGCCTCACAACATACACTGGCACGTCTCCAGACTGTCTCTGGACAACATACACATCAGACTCCCACCTATCGGCCAACTTGTGCTTGCCTCGAAGGCGGACGTTCTGAACCAAGACTCTGTCGCCTTCCTTCAAGGTGGAGTCAACAACATGCTTGTCAAACCTCGTTTTGTTGCGACTGGCTGTCTTTTTAGCATTTTCAGTTGCTACTTTGTAACTGTTCTCAAGTTGAGATTTCAGGTTGCGAACATATTGCGAGTGTGAGCCTGACTGGTGATTGACTGGTAGGCCAAAGGCTAAGTCAACTGGCAACCTCGGCTGACGCCCGAACATTAACTCGTAAGGGGTAAAACCAGTTGTCTCGTTTTTAGTACAATTATAAGCGTGTACTAATGGTTTGACGTAATCCCGCCAGTGACTCTTTTTCTGATTCTCGAGGGTTCCCAACATGTTGAGCAGGGTCCTGTTGAAGCGTTCTACAGGGTTCCCTCTCGGATGGTAAGGGGTGGTTCTTATCTTTTGAGTGCCAATGAGCTCACACAGTTCTTTTATTGTTCGGGACTCAAAGTCAGGACCTTGGTCACTGTGGAGTTTTTCAGGGATGCCATAATGGACGAAAAAGTGGTCCCACAGACTCTTGGCCACTGTCCTGGCTTTCTGATTCGGGGTGGGGACAGCCACTGCATATTTCGTAAAATGGTCGGTAATGACCAGAATGTCTTTGGTGTTACTAGGGTCCGGCTCCACACTGAGAAAATCCATGCACACAAGTTCGAGTGGTCTTGTTGCGATGATGTTGACGAGTGGAGCGGCTTTCTCAGGCATAGTCTTACGTAGTATGCAGCGGTTGCAGGTTTTGACCTTTGTTTCCACCTCGGCTGACATTTTGGGTCAATAGAAACGCTTCCTGATGAGATCTAGGGTGCGCTCTGCGCCCATGTGGCCCATGTCGTCATGGAGGCTCTTGAGGACTAAGGATCTCAGGGCTTCAGGGAGCACAAGCTGGTAGTGAGTCTGAGCATCCTCTTTCCGCTTGCGATACAATACACCACCTAAGACGGTAAGTTTGTTCCACTCTCTTAACAAGAGACCAAGCTCAGGAAGTTCTTTCCTCAAGGATGGTGGGGGTTTCTCCTCTAACTCCACTTGCCTGAGTACCTCACGGATGCAGGGATCAGCATTTTGCTTGTCTCTTATTTCAGCTGGTCCTAATGAGGGGATGACCGGTAAGCCACCAAGCTGATCCTCTTCTTCAAAGCTTTGTGGGAGAGCCTTTGGATGATGAGCAAGTGACAAAACCAAGGTGTTGCTTGGTGATGTTTCCCCAGAGTGATTGTTGATCACTTCACGAACCAAGTGCTTCTCACAGATAGCTTTGATGGTGTCTTCGTCCAGGTGTGCATAATCAGCCACTGACAAGTGTCTTTTTGTGAATTGTTGTATCCTCTCCAACTCCTTTTGTGAGGATGTGTCATCAGGCAATCTGACGTGGGGACGCCTGGACAGCCCGTCCGCGTCTTGATTTTGCTTACCAGCTCTGTATTGTAGCTGGAAATCAAATGTCGACAGAGCGGCTAACCATCTGTAGCTCGTGGCGTCGAGCTTAGCAGAAGTAAGAATGTATGTTAAGGGATTGCTATCGGTGACAGCAAAGAACATGTTCCCGTATAGGTAGTCCTGGAATTTCTCTGTCACTGCCCATTTAAGGGCAAGGAATTCTAATTTATGCGCAGGATACCTGGATTCACATTTCGACAGACCTCGACTTGCATAGGCAACAACTCGCTTCTGTCCCTGTTGCTCCTGGTAGAGGGCAGCACCGAGTCCCGAGGTGCTCGCATCTGTATGTAAAATGTAGGGGAGCTTGGGGTCAGCAAACCCGAGGATGGGTGCTGTTGTCAGTTTTCCGATTATGGTGTCGAACGCTGCCTGGCAAGCAGACGTCCATCTGTCGCCAAAGAGATCCTTTGGGTTGTAGTACTTCTCAGAGTTCACTGTGGTTTTAGTGGGCTTTCTCAGCGGTGGATAGCCAGCAGTGAGCTCGTTGAGTGGCTTCACAATCTTTGAGTAGTCTTTTATGAACCGGCGGTAATAACCGCAGAATCCCAGGAAGGTTCTTAACTCTTTCAGGTTGTTTGGTTTTGGCCAGGTTTTTAATGCTGCTACTTTGTCTGGATCAGTTTCGATGCCCTTTTCAGACACGATGTGGCCGAGGTACTTTACAGAGGTTTGGAAGAACCTGCACTTCCCTGGTGACAGTTTCAAGCCAAACTCTTTCAATTGGTTGAGCACGCGCATCAACCTTTCCTCATGTTCCTCCAGTGTTGAGGAGAAGATGATGAGATCATCGAGGAAAACTAGGACTTGCTTCAAGTTCAACTCTCCCATACACCGCTCCATTAGCCTCTGGAACGTGCTAGGGGCATTAGTTATCCCCTGAGGCATCCTGTTGAACTCGAAGAATCCTAGTGGGCAGACGAATGCGGTTTTCTGTTTGTCTGCTTCCTCCATCTCTATCTGATAGAAGCCTGATTTGAGATCAAGCACTGAGAACCACTTGGATCCAGTCAACGCCGAGAATGACTCCTCAAGATTAGGCAAGGCATATGAATCCTTAACCGTTTGGGTGTTCAACCTTCTGTAGTCTATGCAGAGTCTGACATCACCATTCTTTTTCCTGACGACGACGATCGGCGAGGAGAAGGGCAACTCCGATTCACGGATGACTTCTGCATCAAGGAGTTGCTGGAGATGGTTACGCACAGCCTCTATTTCTTGGGGGTGTATAGGTCTTGGTCTATGCTTGAATGTTGTCATATCACTGAGGGTTATGTGGTGTTTTATTTTGTCAGTTCGACCAAAATCAAGCTCGTGCTGTGCAAACACCTCCGGCATGGAACTTAATTTCTCTGTTATCCTCTCTTTCCACTCATTGGGTACAGGAGAGTCAGTGAAGTCAATGTTGAGATCAAATTTTTGGTCAGGTTTTGTGGGAAGGTCTGAGTCAGCGGTCTTAACTGATTGGACACTCTTCACAGCGTGCATCTCTGCTATTACAGCCCTTGGAGATAGGGTGATGTCATGATGTGACTCATTCTTGAGCATGACTGGTATGCAGCGTGGTAGTTTCAGTGGTAGGCTTACCAAGCCATCTGTCACCAGGATGCCACCTGGCAGGGAAGATGACTTTGGTGACTCCACCATCACCCACTTTCCAACATCAGTTGTCCTGCAGCACACTGATCCTTCAAGGACTTTGGTCTGTCCAGCTGCAATAGTCTCAAGGTCCCTACTATGAAGCCTCACCTCTCCCAGACTGGAATCAACAGACTGTCTTTTCCTGATTTCAAGGGTCTTTAAAGACAATTTTGTAGCCGTAAGGAAGAGACTCATAGTTCTGAGGTGCGATAACTGCATACTTTTCATAGAGAACATCCAAAGTATTTGTGCCTATAAGCACTGATGACATGGTGGAGCGCATGTCAGGTACAACCAAACCTAGCGTGGGCACCTCAACGTCCGCCCCAAGCAAGCTCTTTGGGAATCTGATGGTGGTCTCAACATAGCCAAGGTAGGGAACGCTTTGGCCGTTGGCACCTTCCACCTCAAGCAGATCATTCAAGGAATTCATAGGTAAGTGAGACAGGTTCTCTAAATAGAAAGAGTTTGGGATCGTCGTTACTTGAGAGCCTGAATCCAACAAACACCTACAGTCTTTGTTACCTATGATCACTTGTGCAGTGCACTTGGCTCCAATCAGCCCTTTTGGCAGGGTCACTGTCTGTTTTTGTGTGTGAGCGTACACATGGGCTCTGTGCAGCTTCTTTTTGGGACACTTTGTCTGTGTTCCAGTCCCCGTTTGTCCCACAACGGAAACTGGGTCTAGTTTAAATGACCAGACTTTGAAGCACCATTTTCAATGTCCCATGTTAACTGATTTTCTCTTAGCTGCTTCCTCTTCTCAGCTACAAGCGATGGGTTCGGCTCACTTTCACACTGAGGCTTAATGTGTCCGTTCTCTCCACATCTAAAGCAATACCAGGGCTTTGGTCTATTGCTTGTGTTGTTGTTTACATCTCGGCTGTGGTGCAGCCTTTGAGATGTTGGAGTGATAGCTGTTTGGGGAGCTACAGGTCTGGCAGCTGATTGAACCTTTCTACTGTCTTTCTGCGTGATACGTGTGAGCTGGGACTGTAAATCAGCTATTTGTTTCTTTAGGTTTTGGATTTCTGACCTGTGATCAAGAGCTGGCTGAGATGGGTTGCAGTCTTCTTCACTCTGCACATAAGTACTTTGATAATAAGAAGACACTCTTGGTTTTGAAATATTGAGATGATGTTTCATGCGGGATGCTTTGGAAGTACGCTTATCTTCTGCTATGCGGAGTGACAAGAGAAGTTCAGCAAAGGTAGGTGGGTTCTGTTTCTTCTGTTCTAGCTGGAGTTCAGCTATCAAGATGTTGTCCCAGCAGCCTCTGACAAACTGTCTGAGAAGATGCCGGTCAAGGTCACTTGCGGTTACACCACCCCTCCTGAGGGTGGTGTTCAGCATCACCTGCAGCCGTTGTAGATAAGCTGAGGGTTTCTCACCGTTATCTTGCATCGTGTTAAGATACTTTGCAAAAAGGTCATCTCCGTCCTCGACAGTGCTAAAAGCAGAGTCCAAGATCTCCAAGTATGCATTAAGGGGAGATTCAGGTGTCAGGTGATCACGATATCAATAGCAGGTGATAAGAGACTTTCAAGAAGCTTCCGTGACTTGTAAAGATCAGACTGTGTTGTGTCTTTAAGGAGAAGTTCCACATTGGAACGCCATGTCTCATAATCCACCTCATTGTTGGATTTGGGGAAATGCCCAGAGAAGGGTCTGAGTCTCAAGGAAGTGTGCACCTGCAGAGCAGAATCTTCATTTCTCACTATGTGCTCGACTATAACTTTTTGTATGTCAGGTGGGTTGACGTCAGAAAGTTTCAGAGCAGGCTGTGTCCTTTCATTAGATGGTGGTCGAGACCAATGATGTTGAACATGCTGCTCCGGGGCCGTACTGGGCAGGGGGCTTACCTGTGCAGCATTTCCAGGACCATGTTTCCCTGGGGTATCAGGTGAGTTCTGTTCCACATCTTCGTCTTGGGTTTCTGATTGATTTAGATCGTCTTTCTCACTGATGACGGAGAGCTCTTCTCTGAGGACAGCTGCTAAGTCTCTGCCAGTCAGTTTTGCAATGTCCTCTAACTCTGAAAGGTAAGTCTGTGTAGCTGTTTTGCTAGCTACAGGTGTGTAGACACTGGCTAAGGCTCTAATGTGATAAGTGACATCAGTCTGAGTCTTACTGTTGAGTCTGTGTGGCAATGAAGGTAAGAGAGACTGTATAGCTGTACCATAAACATACTCTACTACAACCTGTTTGTCTGACGCTGGCTCAGCGAAATCAACTGGGATTACCCTTTGAATGGAACCATATTGTTTCAGGAAGTCATATAGTTCTTCATCAGTTTCTGTACCGGCTATACCACTAACTATGACTGAGTTAGGGATTTTCACTCTGCTCGTTTGAATAACATCCATAATGAATTACTGATAACAATACTATACGGTCTCTGGTTTCTATTTTTAAAATGCTTTAAGCCACTCCTGGCTGGCTCGCCAAGTTGTAGCACCGGTGTCACACCACTTAGTGCGCCACTGGACCAGTTCTAGGTTCTAAGGAGTGGGGAGCAAAATAATTACACCAGAGACCGTTCTTTAAATACAAAAGGCCGGCAATTTACTGAATGCAAAACAAACATAGAATATACAGTACGCAAACATACACTGCAGGTTCTGAATGTTGAAGTAATGAATGAAAAGGTATTTCACTCTATTGATTCTTTAGTTCACTTAAGTAATTTTAGCAAGGCTAATCTAAGTTAGACCAGTCTTTTTACCTAATTTGGACCTATTTTAGAATTGCTATTTTCCATTCTGAGGTAACTCTTTTCCTTTCTTTTTCGGGCAAGAAAATACCCTCAATTCACACCAAATCCACCAATGTGAAACACAAGTATTTCAAAACACATTCAACTATATGAACTTAATATGAAAATAAAAGTATAACAACTTAAATTCAAGTTCACGTTCAAGTATGAGTTCAATTATTCAATTAAATAAAAAGATTCAGCTTGATTCAGTCCAAAAAATAATATTTCAACCAGTTCAGATCTATTCAAAATCAGTTCCTGATACTCCTACCACTCTGGTAGGGAGTCACCATGCGCACGAGGTTCTCACTGATGCGATGTGGAAGGTTAGTTGACAGTCTGGGTCTGGCTCGCCATCTTGATCCCGTCTGAGCACGTGCACACCCGCACGTGCAGACCAATCCTTGCTCCGACCGAGCTTCAAACAAAGCAAAAAAACCTGACCTGTATAACAGGTCATAAGCACAATAAATCACAAATAAATGTTTCACAGTTTTCATAAACCAAAATATTAACAGGTAAACCATTTATGGCGAAGCATTTCTTTGTAAACAGGTAGTTAGTGTTAACTCTCCACCAGAAAAGGAGAAAAAAAATGTACAACACGTCAAAATGTAAGAAAACAACATAAACTCACCAAAACCGGTGTGGCTTAGTAAACATAAAATCCTTGTCAGTTCTCGACCAGGTAATTTATGTTTTTCAAAATAAAAATCAACTTTCTCACTCTTTTCTGCTGCAATGTCACTGAGACACGCCGTCTAGCGTCACTGGTCCCTTAAAGGGGCAGTGACATGAATTTTCCGTCTGCATACTTTTAATATTAAACATCAAATTGTTGTATTAACATTTTTAATTAACTTACATTAAATTAATACCTTAACTTCTAAATTATTTATGCAGCTTTATAAACTATTTATTTTTATGTCATATTTTAACATGGGTTACAAATGACTCTTCAGAAAACCAGACCTCCTCTGACAGTTGGACTATGTGCTTGGAAGACACCTATGTTGCACCGCTTCTGTACTATGCTGCCCAGGCCGTGTGCTTCCTCCTGGGGACCCCAGCTCTGGTCTGGTGCCTCTGGATTTCTCTGAGGGAAAGTATCTCTGGAGGTCTTAAACCCACCCAGGTGTTTCCAATTAACCTGTTTGCAGCAGAGCTGGTCTTTTGTGTTGAGGGTCCCATGGAAATGACCAGCTACCTATTCATGCGCCAAGACACCATCTTAAAGAAGATTGTGTTTGGCTTGTATTATCTTTCCTGGAGCAGTAGGCCTCTGTTTCAGAGCTGCATCTGTGTAGAGCGCTACATGGCAGTTGCCCAACCTGTGGCCTTCCTCAAGTACAGACTCAGAAGATACAGGATGGGGACTTCAACTGTGATCTGGGTGTTATCACTTCTTTATGGATATTCAACCAACCTTTTAAAGTTAACTGAACACTTCTTAATTTTTGTTCTCCTTGGTGTCTATTGCCTTGGGCTGGTTGTCATTTCTCTCTGCTGCTTCTTCATCCTGCGTGTGTTGAAACAGCCTGGTCCAGGTGAGGTAGAGGGGGGCAGAGGGGGAGAGAAGAAACAGGGGACAACAGACCCACAGAAGATGAGAGCTTTTAGTATCGTCTTGACCAACCTGGTGATTATTGTGGTGAGCTCCATCTCAGTGTTAGTTGGTTTGGCCACTGTGTCATTTAGTCTTGACTGCTACTGCAATGTCTCCCCCATTTTTTCAATTGCTATGATCTTCAGTGTCGTGGTCTCACCCTATCTACACCTCCACAGAGAGAGAAGGCTGCCATGTAGTAGAGAACATTAGTCAAGCTAAATCTGCAAGCATAAGTAGTGGCGGTTGTTACAAACAGCTGGTAGGTGATATCCAGAGCTTAATGGCGTAGGTGTAACTGGGTGTAGCTCCATCCACAGTCGCTTGAAAATGAATGGTAGCTTGTCTCTCATTGGAAAATAATGGTAGCTTGTCTCTCATTGGAAATCAATGGTAGCTTGTCTCTCATTGTTAATGAATGGTAGCGTGTCTCTCATTGTTAATGAATGGTAGCTTGTCTCTCATTGAAAATTAATGGAAGCTTGTCTCTCATTGAAAATTAATGGTAGCTTGTCTAGTTAATGTTTAGTGAGTAAATATGACTCCTCTTTGTAATCGCAATGTCATTTTGGCTAGGCGACCTTTCTACATAATATTGTTTGTAATATGTAATTGTACTTTAGATGTATTTTTCTTCTAGAACAGCTATGTAGGTTTTTGCTTATTATCCTGTTCTATTTCCACGCACAAGAAAATGGCATGTAAACCTGATGGCTCATTAGTTAATTAACATAACCTACTTAATTTAAAATACAGAAACAAACTACTATTGCCAAGAACAACTCTAAACTACATTAGAAATGAACTAGCCTACTCTTTCTTCAAGAAAGATTAGCTGTGGCTGATTCGGGCAAATTGGCTTTATTGCATTCAAATTCGCTACATGCCTTAATAAATATTTTGTGGTTTCCTCAGGTTAGATGGCCAGCTTTGCATTTCGCGTCAGACATATTGCAGCAAGCGTTGTCTGCTTCAAGATTTGACAAGATTATTTACACTTTGGGCCGCTTTTTTCACTTTTCTAACAATCTTTGTCATAGCGGATGGGGGCACAATAATGTTTTTCCTGGCAGATTCATTAAATCTGCTGCCTGTTCATGCATAGCACTAAGTTGTGCTGTCACTGGTTGGAAATCATTTGTTTGTCTACACTGTTTCTGGATAATGATGTTTTGTTTAATGAAAATGTCAAATAAAGAAAAATAAAACTTTGATTGTAGTAACTTGTAAAGTCTTGATTTGTCACCTAAATTATTAGATACAGAGTCTAGATTAGTAACCAAAGATTAGATATTACAGAACGTTGGAATGGGAGGATGAACAATACAACCTTATATTATAATTAAACCAACAAATGAGAGCTTTTGCCTCCTGGTTCCTCTGACTACACCAAAGGAGTTGAAACAGAGGAGCCAGGCGCAGGCAATTAAGGTCTCATTCGTGGGTTTTATTTAAAATGAAGGTTATTATAAAAACAAAACAAACAATGAACTGCAAAACAGATATACACTTGTAATTAAATAAAAGTGTCACGAGTGGTTAGGGGGCGTTGCTGCACTGTTTGTATTTCGGTGAAGCACTTCCTGGTTTTTGGTTTATTAGTCACGGCTGTTTTCATTCAGTCATTAGTCCGGGCTATAAAGGGGATCTAGGATTATTCACAGGTGTTCAGCATTTGTTTGATGTCAGATGGTAATAGCGGTGAGTGTTTGTGTTACCTGTTACCTGTTGTTCGTGAACGTTTTTGTATAAGTCGCTATATGCGCATCTTTGATTTAAGTTCAACAGTTTAGTGTGTTTTCGCCGTACTCGGTTTGTTTTACTTTGAATTGTATTAAATAAAACCTGAGAAACGGATCATACGTCTCTGCAGATGGCTCTCACCACACTACGCCGCTCCATTCATGACAAAAAGTGAGCTGACTGTACCGACAACTACATTTGGAAGACACACAGCATTCCGAGCTGGCGGTGTGCACACCAAAGATAGCTCAGCTACAAATACATTTTTGAGTTGAGGTAGTTGGCGGTGATAATGATTTGAACAAGAATGATTTGAACCGATACCGGTACAGTACCGGGTACTGGGATTTGGTACCGGTACCCAATGGTACCTTTTTTATACCTTTGTAAAAAATCTAATTAGAGTAATAATTCTAAACTTATCAATTTCAATGTTGTTATTTATATAGAAAAAAATGTAATTAAAGGACAAGGTAATAAAGACAATATTTATAGAAAAAAATGGTATTGTATTTTACAACTTAAAAAAAAAAAAAAGAACAAATCTGAACTACACTAGAAATAAACTTGCTAACTGTGGCTGATTTGGGCAAATTCACCTTTGGCTAAGCCCCGCCCCCTTAGTTACTGTTGCTACGTCCGACAACTTCATCTGGGCTCTGGTTTGGTATCAACATGGCTTATGCTGTGACAGCTCTTCCTGCTGAAATTTTATCAAACTTTTATAAAGTAGCAAATAAAGTGTCCGATAGAAGTAGGCAAAAGGGGTTGCAATATGCGTTTGAAGGCTATATTCAAGACATACAGGTGAAACGCAAGGAACAAGGCATCCAAATAATGTAAAAAAATGAACCTCCGCATATCCTACTAATTGAGACGGAGGCTGGGACTAACAATATCAAGGAGCAACACTGTTCATGCAAAGCTGGGTAGGTCTCTATTCACTTATATAATCGTTATTACAAAGCAAACGGACTACGCGAGTATAACGTTGTATTTATTAGCAGCGTGTGCTAGCGTATCAACAACCGGTATGCTATCCAGGGTTGAACCTGAAGTTACCTCGCTAACCACACATTTTGCTTTGTAGTACAGGCCTCTGGTCTACTCCTTTCATAAACATTTATTATTTCCTTACCTGTTCTTCACCTGTGTGTCTGCGCTTGGGCCCATTGTTGCGGTTGTAAAACATAATAATCAGGAATACATAAAATATTGCATTATTACTCTGATAACAGTAGTGTTCCTATAATGTAGGCTTCAGCTGAAACTATGTTAAATTACTTATCTGCAAAAGGCCCAGTAGATGATCTATGACGGAGGGAAACTCCCAACCAAAACTTCCATGCACTCTGAACTTTAATTTCACCTTTTTCAAAATCCTACTCCACTTGAACTATCATTACCCAAAAAAATATTTTTACTGCTATTATTCAGACTAACACAAATATTTATAAATATTGTCATGGGTAACGCTCGAGTGAACATATACTTCTACAGCATGGGGTTTAATCAGGATATATTGCTTTCAGCTTTATGTTCTCTTTCATCTACTATGTATACACTTTGTCCACATGTCAATAACACATTTATTAGCATTCATAATCATTTTATAAACGTGTTCCCAGCTCTCATATTAATGGCAAATAAAATATATATCCACAGCACATTTATAAATTACTTTAGTTTGACTCTCATTTTTCCCTGGTACAGTATGTGTGAAGCGCATATGATTTTACCGGAGTCAAATTCCTTGTTTGCTTACGCAAGCTTGGCCAATAAAGCTGATTCTGATTTGATTCTGAGAGGTTAAAGCATCAGCTCTTCCACATGACTAGGATATCCTGTTTTAGAATTACATGCTAAGATGTTTTTTTTTCTCCAGCCAGAAGGCAAATAAATGAGCAGGTTAAATCTACATCTCTGTGTGGGTTTGTGGGTGTGTATGAGTGTGTGAGGTGTGTATGTGTGAGTGTGTGGGTGTGTGGGAGGTGTGGGTGGAAGTGTATGTGAGGTGTGGGTGGAAGTGTGTGTGTGGAAGTATGTGGAAGTATGTGGGTGTGTGTGTGTGTGTCTGAGGTGTGTGTGTGTGTGTGTGTGTGTGTGTGTGTGTGTGTGTGTGTGTGTGTGTGTGTGTGTGTGTGTGTGTGTGTGTGTGTGTGTGTGTGTGGTTTTGTGTGTGTGTGTGTGTGCATAGGCATTGAGTTCATTTGCATTTTGAATTTTCATTTCTAGTCAAATAAAAAAACTTCAAATAATGTATTGGCACCTGAGGTAAATAACAAAGGGACTTGATAGAAAGAGCGGAGGACAAAATGCTTTGACAAACATCTATTATAAGTTCAGGGGGATAGATTGGCTCAACCTTCCGCTTGAGAGAACACAACAAATATCCCAAATCAAGATTAGAGTTACCAAAACAACAAGGGTAGGTTAACTTACCGGTATCTTTCATAAGCAATTGAATCTAGTCATTTAATATAGTAAAGATTAAGTATAGATTACTTGTGACAGCTAATGTTAAGTGAAAAATCTAAATATTTCTTTATTATTATATAAATAGGGGTGTGTGAATTCATCTTCATTCTGATTACACTTTAATATAAGACTTTAACAAGAAGTGTTTAAATATCAACTAATAAGAAGTGAGAAAGCAATTTTCTTTTTGAAAGTTATTCGGAATCTAGTTGAACTAAAATTAGTTACTAGAAAGTATATTTTAAAAGTTGGAGGTCCACTTTGAAGCTACGCTAATTTGCTCATTACTTGAAAAAATATCAAAATGACCAGCAAAAAACATATAATACCTGTGGATACCTGATTTGCATCCTCACAACATTCCATTTGCTAATCCAAAAAAAAGTAATGTTAAATGTTTGGATGATTTACAAATTTCATAGGGAATTGTCTGACCAACATTTTGAGTATAAAACGTGTTTTGATAAATGGCTTTGGTTAGTAGTTACTATTGATTCTACTACTTGCTAGCTAGACTAGTCGGTTCTATGAAATAAAGTGGTGAAATTAGGTCATGAATGGTGTAATATCTCTTTATATCTTAGAGTTCCACAAGGATGAATGTCTCTTCAGAAAACCAGACCTCCTCTGACATATGGACTGTGTGCTTGGAAGAGGGCTATGTTGGACCGGTTCTGTACAATGCTATCCAGGCCCTGTGTTTCCTCCTGGGGACCCCAGCTCTGGTCTGGTGCCTCTGGATCTCTCTGAGGGAAAGTATCTCTGGAGGTCTGAAACCCACCCAGGTCTTCCCAATTAACCTGTTTGCAGTGGAGCTGGTCTTTTGTGTTTTAAGTGCCATGGATATGACCAGCTACGTATTCATGCGCCAAGACACCATCTTGAGGAAGGTTGTGTATGTCTTGTATTATCTTTCCTGGGGCAGTAGAACTCTGTTTCAGTGCTGCATCTGTGTAGAGCGCTACTTGGCAGTTGCCCAACCTGTGGCCTTCCTCAAGTACAGTCTCAAGAGATACAGGGTGGGGACTTCAACTGTGATCTGGGTGTTATCACTTCTTTATGGATATTTGTATAAGTTTAATGTAACAATCTCAGATAATTTCCTCATCGGTGTCTATTGCCTTGGTGTTGTCGTCACTTCTCTTTGCTGCTTCTTCATCCTGCGTGTGTTGAAACAGCCTGGTCCAGGTGAGGTAGAGGGGGGCAGAGGGGGAGAGAAGAAACAGGGGACAACAGACCCACAGAAGATGAGAGCTTTTAGGATCATCTTAACCAACCTGGTGATTATTGTGGTGAGCTCCGTCTCAGTGATTGTCAGTTGGGCCGTGTTGCCATTTGGTCTTGACTGCTACTGCAATGTTTCTTCATTTTTTTCAATTGCTATGATCGTCAGTGTCGTGGTCTCACCTTATCTACACCTCCACAGAGAGGGAAGGCTGCCATGTAGTAGAGAACAACAGTCAAGCTAGAATTGCAAGCATAAAGGCCCATGCACACCTGCCGCCAACTTACAGGTACAAAGCAACAAGCTACCATTTATTTCCAATGACGGCCAGCTACTCTCTGAGACTGTGGCTGGAGCAACACTCAGCGACTAAATCTTCTAGCGAGTGTGACACTTCAAAGTTGAGATTTGTTCAACTGTATGCTTATTGCCAGCGAGGGTGACAGAGTTCTATGATAACTAATGTCAGTGTAGATGTTTTCTGAATCAGGAAGTCCTTTCACTTTCCTATAGCTAGCTTATAACTCCCTCCCTCGCTTGCTAAAAACATTAACAAAGACGTATCATTGTGGTGTTCGGTTTTCCCGCTATTTATGATACATCTCAGGCTTTGTACAGATATTTAATTTAAAAAAGTGCACGTAAAACATCTTCAGAGATTTTTGGGATCATGTGTGAGTGATGAAAATGTATAAATAATTGAATTGGAATTATGTTAGATATCTCATTTTTTGTAGTGGAGTTACAAATAAAATAATATTTTTTGTATTTGCAAAGACTGATGTTTTGGAAGACACACAGCATTCCGAGCTGGCGGTGTGCACACCAAAGATAGCTCCCCTACAGCTTGCCATTTATGAGTTGATGTAGTTGGCGGTGATAATGATTTGAACAAGAATGATTTGAACCGATACCGGTACAGTACCGTAGTAATTTCGCAAAAAAATCTGAACTACTCTAGAAATGAACTCGCCTACTCTTTCTTTAAGAAAGATTCGCTGCGGCTGAGTTGGGCAAATAGGCTATTATGATATGAAATACGGTGCACGCTTCAGTTTTAAGAAATAGTTTGTGTTTCACTAGACGTTTCGTCAGGTTAGATGTGTTGCTATAGCCAGCTTTGCAATTCGCATCACATATATTGCAGAAAGTGTTGTCTGCGTCAAGTTTAAAAAGATTAGTTAGACTTTGGACTGCTTTTTTCACACATTTTTTGTAATTGTGGATGGAGGTACAATAACAGATGTTTTTTTCAGGCAGGTGATTTTTTCTCTGGTTGGAAATCACCAAAATGTAAAGAAAAGATGATGTTTCATGGTGTTTAACAGTTGACTGTCTTAAAGCTTTGGAAGTGTGTCAAAGTTATCAGATATAAAAATGAGTGTATATTTATTCATTTTTTTTAAATCACAAAGTGAAACATCAAAACATGTGTACGTTTTTTTTTATTATGTACGGGGTGAATTACATTTTCAAATGACTATTTGATGTTGTTGTTTTATTTGCATTTTCTTTACTGTTGCAACTTTTGTCAGAACTATGGTTTTAATAAAAGAATATGCCATAATGATCACCTCCTCACTTACTCCTCCCTTCATATGTATTGCCCTTCACTCCTCAACCATAATGTAATAAATCCTCCTCCATCATAAAAACATTTGAACCATCCACCTGAACACCCCGATACTCCTTGTAACACAATTAAAATGTTCCTCATCATCAGTTGTACCTGCTCTTTTGTCTAAATATGACATAAAAAAACCATTCGTAACAATATGCTTTGTCAACACGTCGATAACACTTTTATAAGCATTTAATAGTTGTTATAACAGGTCCCAGCTCTCAAATCAAATATATCCACAGCACATTTAGAAATGACTTTAGTTTGACTTTGCCTGAGGCTTTTGCACAATACTATATGTGTGAAGAGCATATGATTTGATTCTGAAATGTTAAAGCATCAGCTCTTCTAGGATAGTCTGGCTGTACCATGCTATGAGATATTTCTCTGAAGCCAGAAGGCAAATCAGCAAGCAGGTTAAATCTACATCTACGTGTGGGTGTGTGAGTGGATGTGGTAGTGTGTGGGTGTGGCAGTGTGTGAGTGAGTGTGTGTGTGGATGTGTTTGAGTGTATGTGTGTTTGGGTGAGTGTGTTTATGCATAGGTATTGAGTTAATATGCAATTTGCATTTTCACTTCTAGTCAAATAAAAATAGTTGCTATGAACATGTAACAAATTGGCTCCTAAGATAAATAATAGAGAGGCTTGATATGAAAGAGCAGAGGACTAAATGCTTTGGCAAACATATAAGTTCAGGTGATAGATCGGCTCAACGTTCCACTTGAGAGAACACAACAAATATCCCAAATCAAGATTATAGTTACCAAAGCAACAAGGGTAGGTTAACTTATCTTTTAAGAGCAAATTAATCGAGTAATTTTTCAAGGTATCGATTAAGTACAGCACACTTGTGAGAGACTAAACATTTTGCGTGACAAATTAAAATATCTTTATTCTTATTAGACGATGATATAAGATTAATATTATGTATAATATCTACTTTGACTTGAATTTGACTAAGCTGCAGATCACCATGAAATTGGATGACAGACATGGGACAACTTGGACTTGTTAATCTGTAAAGTAATATTCTCATTGAAAGTACATTTTGCAAAAAGCAAAACATTTTATTTTATACTGGCATTAGTGGTAACAAAATATCTTAATAGTATATATATATATATATATATATATATATGTATATACACAGTGTTTGCATCTAATCAACGTCTAGAAGAAATGAAATTAGATACAAGCAGAGTCATATGTTTTATTACATTGGAGCTCAACTGATTTGTTTATATATAAAGATAAACAACAAAAACTGGTATAATA
Organism: Dallia pectoralis; assembly: GCA_029465975.1. Classification (NCBI taxonomy): domain Eukaryota; kingdom Metazoa; phylum Chordata; class Actinopteri; order Esociformes; family Umbridae; genus Dallia; species Dallia pectoralis. Next base: position 8,797,148 of record CM055742.1, read on the forward strand.
TATGTGGACAATTTTGTATGCTAATAAATAAAAACGTTCGGTTAAATGTTTGTATGATTTATGAGTGATTTCATAGGGAATTTTCTGACCAACAGTTTGTGTATAAAGAACGAACTCCCTTTGATAAATTGATTTTGTCAGTCGTTTCTATTGAAGAAGTTACAACTTGTAAGTTAGACTAGTCGGTTCTATGAAATAAAGTGTTCAAATTAAAAAAATATTAAAACAAAGTCATGAATGGTGTAATATCCCTTTTAATCTTAGAGTTCCACAAGGATGAATGACTCTTCAGAAAACCAGACCTCCTCTGACATATGGACTGTGTGCTTGGAGAAGGGCTATGTTGCACCTGTTCTGTACCATGCTGTCCAGGCCCTGTGTTTCCTCCTGGCAACCCCAGCTCTGGTCTGGTGCCTCTGGATCTCTCTGAGGGAAAGTATCTCTGGAGGTCTGAAACCCACCCAGGTCTTTCCAATTAACCTGTTTGCAGCAGAACTGGTCTTTTCTGTTGAGGGTCCCATTGAAATTACCAGCTACCTACTCATGCGCGACAGCGCCATCTTACTAAAGGTTATGTATGCCTTTTATTATCTTTCCTGGGGCAGTAGGCCTCTGTTTCAGTGCTGCATCTGTGTAGAGCGCTACTTGGCTGTGGCCCAACCTGTGGCCTTCCTCAAGTACAGACTCATGACATACAGGATGGGGACTTCAACCGTGATCTGGCTGTTATCACTTCTTTATGGATATTTGACCACCCTTTTAAACTTTACTCAAAACTTCTCTATTTATGTACTCATTGGTGTCAATTGCATTGGTGTTGTCATCATTTCTTTCTGTTGCTTCTTCATCCTGCGTGTGTTGAAACAGCCTGGTCCAGGTGAGGTAGAGGGGGGGAGAGAGGAAACAGGGGACAACAGACCCACAGAAGATGAGAGCTTTTAGGATCATCTTGACCAACCTGGTGATTGTTGTGGTGAGCTCCGTCTCAGTGATTGTTAGTTGGGCCGTGCTGCCATTTAGTCTTGACTGCTACTGCAATGTCTCCTCCATTTTGTTTATTGTTATCATGTTCAGTGTCGTGGTCTCACCCTATCTACACCTCCACAGAGAGGGAAGGCTGCCATGTAGTAGAGAACAACAGTCAAGCTAAATCTGCAAGCACAAGTAGTCACTAAAATGTGTCATGATTGTTAGCACAATAGCTTTTAATATTTTATGCATCTTTTTTTCGCCATGATAACAGCATTTCTATAATATTTAGGCAGATACATAAGTGAGGTGATCGGAGATCATACAGTCATGCAGAATATCTCCAGATTCTTTGAAGGCCTTTGTTCTCAATGGTGGACTCTCCTTTTGAGCTCAGCTTTTTGTGGTTTTCAGCTGGATGATCCAACAGCAACCTTGTTTTAGTCTCCTGGCACAGTCAGACAAATGTGTTTCTGCATGACAATCCCTTTTTACACATTGATCCCACCCATGGTGTATGTGGCATAAAAGCTATATTTTGACCATATAATCCAATCATTGTCCAGTTACGTTTTGCCAATAATTTTTTCATTTCAGCTTCAGTTGTTACTTTTTAATTATTTCCCTATTAGCATAGCATAGCATCTTTTCTGATGAATCAGGAGTTGTACCGAAGCATCTGGCGGGGGGAGTGGAACCAGATAGGGATTGGAGGGGGCGAGTAGCGGCTCTACCAGGGTCGCTACAGTGTTTTAGCATGTGTGTCACCTCATTTGTATATCGCCAAACAGGAAGTAATAAAAACGATATTTCCTTAGAATGGGTGATCACACGTGCTATGGGTGGTACACATTTTGGGAAATAACATTTTTTTCTTCATTAAAATCTTTTGTACATTTATTAAAAATGTAATTCTGCAAATTTTGAGTGTTAAAGCAAACAGATAAAACAACAATCACAGTTGACAAGTTAATAATTTTTTAGGTCATTAGGTTTATATTTATTAGGGTGAATCATCTGCAATGTTGATAAAAGTGTCTACTTGGTAATGGTAACTCAATAAAAATATGAATGTTGTTCAAATGTACTGTTTGTGTTTATTCAAGGACCTTGACCTCATTATAGAGACATCCTGTGAACCTAAACAAACTAACCCTGTGTCATGTAGTCCGACGCCTGCATAATTTGACTATGTTTGGTGAAAGCGGTTAACCTCAGACAGACAAGGGCTGAGTGTTATGATAGATAGCGCTGCCATTCCTGACCAGGACAAAATGCAAATCACCGGGCCGGTAGAGATTCTGTGTGTGCTGGGGCAGATGCGTTTGCACAGCATAACTTGTGTTTGCAAAAGACAAAACCCATTTGAAAAACATATTATCGCGGTGGTAGAAATTGACACGCCATCTCAACATCTATACTAAATATGAGAGCTGCTGCTTTCTCGAAATATGACTTATCTGGAACCCTGTGATGCCACATGCCACAAAACAGTATGTACACACCTTGTAAAACTGACATAGAATCAAAAACAAAAGATAAACTTTATAGTAACCCAAGTCAAGTGAGCTAAATGTACATGTAAAGTGTCTACATATTCATTTTGCCCCGCTCTGGGGATTAAACGCAGAGCTCTGGTGTTATAAATATGGGTGTTATAAGTCACATGCTTTTGCCATGTGAGCAGGACGGGACCAAATGCTCATTTTGCAGTAAGTGACACTCAACCATGTTCGAGAGCATGTGCGGTTTTGGATGATCATTTGATTTCAAACTTCCTGTAAACATCAAAGTTATATTTATTTTTGTGTGTATATATTTATTTCTATTTACAGTTTTTTTTGTGTCATGGTTCCCTCCCTCTGTCCCACTCTATGCGGGAGTTGGCACTCCCCCGACCAGCAGAGAGAGGGAGTAATCACAGACATTCTAGACACCTGAGTTTTTCCCACACCTGGGTTCAGGTTTTCATTAGTGTCCCTATATAGGTCAGTGCTTGTCAGTTGTTTAGTGACGGGAAATTAATTCAAGGTTTGTGGTGTTTAGAATTTTAGTTGTGCTGTTATGATTTAATGCAGGAATGTTTGCATGTTGCTTGTTTTTTTAGACCAAGTTAGAGTTGGTAATGTGAACATTGGGTTTTGTTGTTGTTGGGTTTTATGTATACCGGGTTATTTGCACGTTCTGGTTTATGTTCCTTGTGTATGAGTTTCCTGTCTGATTTTCTGTTTTGTTAATTCAAGTTCCCAGTTCTTGTGCCTGCCTTGTCTGTCCTGGATGAATAAAACCCTTTATAAGTAAAAAGAGTTCTCTGCGCTTGTGTCCTCTGTCGGCTTGAGAGCCGAACCCTGACATTCTGTATATAATCCTTGTGTCAATATCCATATTATGCTATGTTTGATCTTACATTTTCTTGGTAAATGTGGTATATTGCCATTAATTAAAATGATCTGGGGGCTTTATATCTAAGGATAGTTTGCAAGATAAATATATGTGTATATATATTTAATCTCAGGCAATACAAATATCTGCAATGCTAAAAAGTATTGTCAGAAGTGGGATTCGAACCCACGCCTCCAGGGGAGACTGCGACCTGAACGCAGCGCCTTAGACCGCTCGGCCATCCTGACATACTGCAAACTGTAAAATGCACAGTCAATAAAGAATCCGGAAGAGATTAGTTCAAACGACAATAAAACCGTCAAACGTAGAAAATATTGTCTATAAACTCAATTCGTATTGTCATTTGCTACATATAGTCCAATAAACAAAAACGGTATGACTATGTCAATGTAATAAATACAAACTGTCAATAAAATGCATGATTTTCACTGTTGCAACAAAAACAAGTCTTTCAGTCAACACAGTTTAACTCTAGTCATATGATAACAAGACGTACAGAAAGTAGATATATTTATTTGTAATCTTCCGACGTTGTCCTAGACCTAGACATATGCTAAGACATATGCTATGCAATTATTCTCAAATCCACTTGAGGGTGCTATTATACTAGTGATTATGTAGTCAATAGGACGCGTTGCATACAAATACCCAGAAATGTGCTTAGATAAAAATCTGTCTTTAAAAAGCATGTTAGCGACTTGGTAAAAACGCTTGAAATTAACATGTTCTTCTTTCATGTCAGTCATATATGTAGCCAAGTGGGCGGAACCAATGTGCGGGTTAGGTACCTGAGGGGAACAGGTTATAGGTGGCACTGTACCAGTATTTAGCCGCATCCGTAGTGGTCGCTAGCACCATAGACATAATATACATAGACGCCGCATCTACCGCTATGCCTACTGGCGCTGACGAGAAATGCAGCCGCCATCTTGCGGCGGTCCACCGCTCCACTCAGTGTAATCCGTTTGGCTGGTGCAATGAGCTGTCAGCGCATTCAATTAATCATACCTCACTGAATACACAACTGATTTTCACGTGGGTTTTTTTTGCTGCAAAGGTCATACATGTAGCTATGACACAGGACACATGGTTCAGCGTATTTTAATATTCATAGTGGGCTTAACAGTAATATAATATTCTGATATATGATGTGATCTAGGCTATGATAGGTATTTTGCAAATCACACACTATAATTATGATAGAGAAGCAGAAACAGATAGTGGCTGTAAAGTCAAATATTTAATAAGTTGAAAAAACAATACATGATTATATTATATTCTACTTTAAGCTTTTTATATTTGACACACACACCACTAAAACTCCTGGAAGAGGACTGTTTTGCAGAGCTTCTTTCTCGTGCTCCCTTTTTGCAGTTCAAAAGAGGTGAGTTTGGCAATGTGGTTCAGCCTTAGCTTGAGAAACACAACCAATGACAACAAGTCTGAATGATGGTTGTCGATGCCAATCTGGGTCTCCTCAATGTGTTCCCCAGCAGAAAAACATCATTCGTTCCAATCTCCTCTCGGACAATTTGTGTGACTGTCGACACCTTAGGAGCTTGGATTTTTGAAGCTCGGCGGATCACCCTCTCTGCACCTCTCAGAACCTTATAATAATAAGCCCAACACTGATAATACGGTCTGATAATACGGTCTGATGATACGGTCTGATGATACGGTCTGGTAATACAGTCTGGTAATACAGTCTGATCATACAGTCTAATGATACAGTCTGATAATACGATCTGATAATACGGTCTGATAATACGGTCTAATGATACGGTGTGATAATACGGTCTGATGATACAGTCTGGTAATACAGTCTGGTAATACGGTCTGATAATACAGTCTGATGAAATAGTCTAATGATAGAGTCTGATAATACGGTCTAATAATACGGTCTGATAATACAGTCTGGTAATACAGTCAGATCATACCGTCTAATGATACGGTCTGATAATACGGTCTGATAATACAGTCTGATAATACGGTCTGATGATACAGTCTGGTAATACAGTCTGATAATACGGTCTGATAAAACAGTCTGATGATATAGTCTAATAATAGAGTCTGATAATACAGTCTGATAATACCGTCTGATAATACGGTCTGATAATACGGTCTGATAATTATGGTGCGCCGTTTGTAAAGTGAAGCACACAAATAATAACACCAACATTTTGGCACATTTAGCCTCAAACAACATTTAATAGTCACGTTTTTAACACATTTAAAGCATTATTTGTGAACTTTGTCTTATTTACTTTTTGTGTAAAATATATATAAATGCTAAATGTTAAATATTAAATGTTAAATCTAAATGTTAAATGTTATATCTAAATGTTATATGTTAAATCTAAATGTTAAATCTAAATGTTATATGTTAAATCTAAATGTTATATATTAAATCTAAATTTTAAATCTAAATGTTAAATGTTAAATCTAAATGTTAAATCTAAATGTTAAATCTAAATGTTAAATGTTAAATCTAAATTACAAGTCATACATTTAACTATACAAGAATTACGGTACTTAGCCTCGCCCCTAGTTTGTGACCGCGAATCTTCACAACTCACACAGCTCTATTTCACAAAGAAAGAGGTCTTTCAAAATGGCAAGCCATGAAGATTTAGCGGCTGTAATTGAGAGAGCTGTTGCTGCTGGTGTTAGGATGGCTCTACATGACCGACCTACACCAAGCACATCTTCCCCATCCACATCATTGCCATCGGTAAGTACTGAAGTTATGCGTTTTATGAAATGGAGAGGTCTTACAGTTAACCTAGCTGTCTTAGCTAGTATCATATGTCACCTGTTAACTAGACTACCATAACCCAGTTAGTGGTTAACGGTAACCAAATTACCCACTTTATGAAGCCGTTGTTGTGGTGAATTTGTGACCAACTTTCCCAGATTGCTCACGAGCGCACTAACTAAGCAATCTGGGAAAGGGTTGGGTACGGAGACCCGCTGCTAATAGGGCACAGGTGCCTTAACAACCGGTATCTACCGGACCGAGTAGCAACGCGGATTTGTGTGCCTCATTTCGGCGCCACTTATTATACCTGCGCTGCTCTCTAAAGCTCCGAAACGGACGTTAGACGCGACAGAAGGATCGCTGCACGTGTCACTAGTTAACAGTACAGTGCCTAGGACTAGCATGTGACATTAGTTAACAGTACACTGCCTAGGTTAGCTAGCACGTGACACTAGTTAACAGTACACTGCCTAGGTAGCACGTGGCATCAGTTAACAGTACACTGCCTAGGTTAACTAGCACATGACACTAGTTAACAGTACACTGCCTAGTTTAGCTAGCACATGACACTAGTTAACAGTACACTGCCTAGTTTAGCTAGCACGTGACACTAGTTAACAGTACACTGCCTAGGTTAACTAGCAGCTGGATTAAACACGGTGACAATGCAACACACTTGAAACTGGTAGCCTTACAGTGCATTCAAAATTATTGTAAATGAACCTTTTCCCATCTGGTGGTTGTTTTTGTTGTCCAACAGCAATTTACTAGTGAAATTACTATATTATTAAATCATTTAATTTTGACCATATGGCCTTAGCAATAGTCAAGCCGTTCTTTAATGTCGCTGACTGTTGTTTAGTACTTTACTCTACTCATCTAGTCTTCTGAATCCAAACTATAAGGTACAGTTTACTGTAGGCCAAAATATGGTACCAGGCAGATTTAACCACTAGCCCTTGAACTGGGCTTTATCGCCATATCTGACAGTCAAAATATGGGCTCTTGTTTCAGGTCTCCACACCATTAGTGCCCACTGGCACTTCCAGCTCTGCCACCACTGTCACATCACTGAGATCAGTAAGTTAAGTTGTGTTATACAGCTAGAACATTTTTGTTACCCTCAGTGAAATGAGTCATGTAGCTCAAAAAATGAAATCCATCAACAGACTAATAGGAGTTATATGACAAATTGAAGTGAGTCTAGAATGATTTGACTAAAAAAAAACACTGTAAAAGCTATTTTTGGTTAATGTTCAAGTTCAACATTGGTCATTTTTGGCTCATGTTATTTTAATATGTAGTGTATTAATATGGGTAGAGTATAATGATTACATTATGTGCGTGGCAAAATTATATCATGAAAACACTAAATGTCCTGTCTGTTTTTCCCCTTCTTTTTTAGGATGGGCATAACATATTTTCTAAAGAGGACATTGAGTGCTTGTTACGGCTTGGGACAACTCTCTGCGGTAGCTCCGGTCCTGCAGATATCCAGACCCATACAGTCTGATAATACAGTCTAATGATATAGTCTGATAATACGGTCTGATACAGACTGAGTAATAATACAGTTTGATAACACAGTATGTGCTGTGTAAATGGCCAATGTTATACCAGTAATAATAGGTTATATTTCTACAATAGCATTATTGTGTCATTTGTAATCTAAGTGTTATATTACTTATCAAGTCTTAGTTCATAATCGGGTGAAGCCGGCCGGTGAAGTAAACATATACTAGCCAAGCTAGCTTACTTGGATTTCAGTACAGTAATATCTAAGATACTTGCTCCTTCTCTACTCTCTGGTAATATTCTTTTCACAAAACACAACCAATAATACCGAAATATTAAATCTTACTTGTGAAGGTAATCCCCCGAGCCCTGCTGGCGATTGTCCCCCGATTTAAGCAGTTATATGCTGCACAGTGCTGTGGCATCTATATATTCTGCTGCTACCAACTAGGAGTTCGACCGCATTAAGATGGCGGCCGCATTTCTTGTGCCCAGCAGCGGATGTGGCGTCTATGTATATTATGTCTATGGCTTGCACGGACTGTGGCCCTGGCTGTAGCAGTATATGTGGAGGTGTATGTTGTGGCGAATTTGCACATTGAGAGGGGTGAGTTGGTATTGTTTTGTGGTGTCTCCGTGTATATTGTAATGTGTTATAAAAAGTCTGCAATGTATTCACTGTGTGTTTCTGTTATAGGTATTTCGCTAAACGTTTGTCACTGTTTTTGTAAGTTTCACGTTTGTTTTTAGTGAGAGGTTGTTATTTATGTACTTTTGGTGAGGGATTTATTACTTTGGTTTCATGTTTCTATTATTGTTTATTTGATTTGAGGCACTGTCAGTCAACCTGTCTTTATGTGCCGGTAGGGTTTTTGTATTATTGAACAATATAATAAATTGTTGTTTATTAAACTCTGGTTGTTGTTGTGACTGCTTGCCTGTTATGGGCCCAGGACCTGTTTGCACAGACTGACCCAGGGTTACACATCAGACTTGTAATCACATTTTTGGACTCTGCATGGCATGTGTAAGTGCTCATCACTTTATGTCGTATGGTTCTGTCAGTTTGTAGATGTTAGTAACTCCAAGGCAACAGACAAAAACATACGACATCAAGTGATGAGAGCTTACACAAAGTTGACAGGGCTGCGATAAAATGCCAGGCGACACTGCATCCATAGATCTGATTACAGGAACAAAGCCATGCTTGTATAGTGTATTACCATAATCAAGTAGTCATCATCACTGACATCAAGAAGAGACAGACCTTGGTTGAGATTTTTATTATAAGGCAGTCATGCAAAAACATCAGGAATATCTAACAAAGAAAAGTAGGAAGTTACCTAAATAATTATCAAAAATGCTGTCAACACTCTAGACAGTGCTGGAGATTCCTCATGCCTATTCAAAACTTGGAGCCTTGGGGCTTTCTTACCAATCATCTTTATTTGCAATTGTTATGGCGTTTCCTAATGTACGTTTTATAAGCAATTCAATAAAAATGTGTTTTTATTGTTATACATATCAGCTGTAAACAATCCCTTGCTCTTAGTTGAGTTCTCTGTACGATTAAAGGGAAATGAATGAACAAATAATCAAAGTTTGTAGCAACCTGCAGAAAATTGACATTTACTCTGAATATAGAATAGCTAGAGTGAAAATTAATTGGCTTAAATTAAGGCAAAGAATAGGATATTTACATATCATCACATATTATATGATTAATATTGTGGTTCAGAACCTCCTCTCCGTTCACAAACATTGAAGGATACACCAAACAGACACAAATGCTATTTTGATGTCATTAAGAATGTTTACATCTAAAAAATAGTATTCATGGACTGCCATTTGTTTCTGCTTTGTTTAAGTAATTGACATATCTTATCACAATACATTTGTCCAACTGCCTGACATTATTTGACTGTGCTGAAATTATGTGTTTCTGTTGTAACAGAACATTTATTCCCATCAATAATAATCTGCACATAATTAGCGCTGCTGGAGACAGAGAGGGACATATGACATCACTTTAGCACCACCCCCACCAGTCACGCATGTCCCACTTTTTGGCCATCAAAAACTCCTTTGTGGCTCAGAGTATGTTTACACTTATTGTCTTGTTGCATTAGGGAGTGCCGTCCAATGAGTTTGTGGGCATTTTGGTTTTATCTGAACGGATGAAATATTTATGTAGTCCTGGTGTTGTCTTCTACGTATGGTAGACTTTGTTTCAACCGAGCATTCAAGTCAATTAGAACCAAAACATAACTCTGTGTATATTTATCAACCCGATTGCTAGTATTTATACACAATATAAAGAATCACCATTAAAATGAGATCTGAAATTCACGAAAAAGCGTACAGATGGAATCAGTCCAAAGAAAAGGTGACATAAAATGACTAAACATTGCAGACTTTCTCTCCGCTGTTAATCGTCAAATATTTCTAACACTACATTCTCCATAGGTCATTTTCATACTTTATGTCATAGGCTACAGGTCCCTCCATAGTGAAACCGAGGTAAAAGGAAACCTCCTCCATGCTACATCCACTTCGGACTCCACCCAGGTAAACCGGTCGTACAGGAATTTTTATATTCCCGCTGTAGTAAACATAAATGTCGGCATTTTCTGTTTTGCCTTTGACCCGTTGTAACAGTTTTTGTACATCAGGATCCCTCCATATCGCTCCACTTTGCCACAGTTGATGTGGGTTGGGTGGCCTGTCGTTGTTTCGGGCCTGCCTGTGTGAGGCCTTGGAGCCCTCTTTGTTCAAGCACTGATCAAGCCGACCTTTGTGAACAATTCGATTCAGACCTCTTGAATTTCCGAGGTAGAAATGAGCAATGCAACTTTTCAACGGAAACATATAGGAGAAGCGTCGGTGGAAAGATTTCTTCGTCGCCGTGACGTACGTTCCGATGTTTTTGGATGTCGCAGTGCTCGCCAGAATGTCGTCCTTTCTTGGCCACATCAGTAACATTGATAGGTAGTATAGCTCTGTCCTGTTGGAATGGGTTCCCTCTTCTTGCAGTGCTTCATTAAGCAGGGAGACCAGCTGCTCATACCGTTTTAGCAATGGTGAGCGTGGCTTAATGGAGTGAAGAACAATGTTTGCCAGGATGAAATTTACCCTGTCGGCCATGGGTTTCCGTGGTAAGTTTTGAAAGATAAACTCCCATTTGCTGAAAATGTTTGTCATTTCTGGCCCATTCTTCTCATTCAAACACTGAAGAAGACCAGCAAATGAATCTGCTCGTTTCTGTTCTAAGTAGCTTCGCTGTTCCTCTATCTCTTGCCGGAGACTCAGTTTTGGTTTACTTAACCATTCAGAAGCTTTCTCTTCTCCCGTCGCACAGAAGATATTCATGTACGTCTTGAAATACTGTGATACTTTTCGTTTGTTTTTGTCCTCTGCTGTTTCCTTCTCAATTGACCTCGGCTTAAAGTATGTGAAGTAGTTCTCGAAGAAACTGAACATCTCCTTTAGCCGTGTCTTCAAAGAGACCAGGTACTTTTCATGATCAGAGAGAACAGCAATAAATTTGTCATTTGTTCTTTCACTCGCTTCATGAAAATCAATTACTGCCAAGTTGTTGCTAAGGAACTGCCGCATTCTATCTCTCTGGTGTTCCTTACTTTTGTGAAAAAAAGGAATATCTTGAATGATAGTTAAAATGACAATTGAAACCTCTATTTCACCAACATACCCAGACGTGTTGTAAGTTCGTTTTCTCTTTCTGTTTGGCAGATCAAGGGAATCTGAGTCATCCTTCTTTGCGAGTTCCTGTGAGTCCGTAAATGCTTTGATAGCCTTGAATGCCAGTTTCAAGCATTTGTCTAATCCTTCCGGGGTGAGTTGTTCAGCGTTCTCAATTTCATTTTTTAGATGGCTCTTGTACACTTGTCCTAATGTGTCAGCAATATAGGAATTGTATTTTTTCTGCTGTGCATCCTTGGCCCAATGCAGAGCAGACTCAAAATCCTTCTCTTTTAGGTAGAAATGCCGTGCCAAAGCCTGTGGCACAGTTGCGTTTTTTCAAATCTCTGTGAAGCTTTCACAAGGACCTCCTTGATTTGGCTGGTCCCTTCTTCTGTCTGGATGTGTTCAATCAAAGGAGAGAATAGTGTATCTTTGTCGTCTCCAAGCTCCTTCTTCTGCCGAGTGATCAGCATACTTTGAATGTTTTGAACCAGGATATCCTTACCCATGCCAGATTTGTACAGCAAGTTACAGTGTAACAGATTGATTGTTATTTCCCCCAGTGGAAGCTTGTAGTTTTTGGTGAGGACTTTGAGGCAATTACTTGCAATCATTGGGTGTAGGAAACGCACTGCCTGATAAGTTCCGTGCTCCTCGGCGTTGAACCGGATCAGAAGTGCGGAGTATGGGTTCATTTTGTCTTCCAGGTTCTCTTTTCTCCACAGAGCATTTCTTATCCCTACAAACTCTTCACACAGGGACAAAGACATGTGAGAACCATTCACATAAGTATTAAGCAAAGATAAGAATGAAAGTAGCTGTCCCACTTTTGCGGAAGTGTCCAGGTCTTTCAAGGTGTTTTGCACCAGATTTTCAATGTACTTCTCACTGAAATTGTTTGTCATGATCATGAAGGCGTAAAACGTCTCCGGTTTTTCATGTTGAACCGTAAGCTCGTCCAGTTTCCCCTGAAAAAATCTTTGCTCTTTGTTGGAGAGTTTGTTGATTATGAACACCCCGTCAAGTCGGCTGTTTCTGGAGCGCTCTGCGGGATCTTGTGATCTCTCGCAGTTCAGTATGATCACCATAACAGTGTCAGTTTTTTTCTTCTCGTTGGCAGCACTCAGTATGCATCTCTGTAAGTCTTCAACATCATCCCAGTTGTCTACCAAGAGTAGAACAGGAGTACAATTTGACTGCTTCTCTTTGCCACATGTCAGCAGGTGTGTCACCTGGACTGCAATCTCGCTGTTTTGTGCAGTGAGGTTTTTCAGAACGGCACATCTAAGTTTACGTCTCAAGTTTCACAAAACATGCATGGCCAAGGTTGTCCCGCCACAGCCTGGATGATGGAAGAGGTTGATTGTTACACAAGGCGATGTGTAACCCTCCGTAGGTGTGATCAAGTTGTGAAGATCCTCATACTTGTCACGTCTGATAAACGGCAAGCGTCCCGGCAGCTCTGACAAGTAGAAGTTCCACCATGTCACCTGTCCGCCTCTATAAAAGTCCTTTTCCATGTTGGTCTTGAATTGCTCAAAAGTGTCATTGGATTCAATTTCTGTGTTCTCGCATTCATTTTCACAGAGAATATCTAGTACAGTCATGAAATCTTCGTCTTTTTCCGTCAGAAGGACTGAACTGGACCCGGAAGATGGCAAATATCTTCTAGAAGACCGCATTTGGGGTTCTTTAATCTTTCTGATAGTGCAATTGATTTCATTCAGGCTCATTTCGTAGATGCATCTGCTTGTGATGTCTACTTTGCAGCGAGTGTCGATCATTTCTTTCCAACGTCTGAAAACATTTGCATCTTTGCAAATGCAGACCATGTTATCCTCCCCCTCCAGAGTACGAAAGATTGCACAAAAGGTCTCAAGTATAGGACTTGAGATGTCAATGAGCTCTGAGTGAAGCATGAACACCACAAGTAATCTGTCTTTCGATAAAAGGTCTGGATTGCAGAGAAAGGAAATCATATCACTCATTTCTCCAGCTCGTTTCTTTAACCAAATGCTAGTAGAGAAAGGTTTGTCTGTTTCACTTTCCTCATTTGCTCGACCATTACAAAACACCCAACTTGGCTGCTTGAACAAGTTTAGTTTTCCAATGACAGCAGAGGCAGTCTCTTTGGTATTGTACATTCGAGGGTAGTTTAAGATTAGCTATGCGATCCTTTCTATAAAAGCTGCATGTCCCGTTCACGTCAGATTCAGGGTCAAACTCAAGCACTGCAAACAACTTCATCTCTTTCATAAAACCCAAATGCTCAAGTTCACTTGGGTGACACTTGTTGGTGACGACAATAACTTGCAATGAGTTTTCAAGGGTGTCTCTACCACGGGTAATCAATTGTTTGAGCCTCTGACCTTCGTGTTTTTGGATGGCCTGTGGAACGTTGCTCTCCTCGTTCAACTTTGACCCTGATTTCACACTGTCAAAAATCTCCTCATGTGGTTTTATAGTAGAATCTGATGTATCTTTTAGCCTCAGACTCGCAACTTTTCTAGTAGAGGTCACTCACAGGGGACCTCAGGCCACACCCCTCATTGTCCATGTTGTCTTTTAACCTTTCTACATGTTTCATTATTTGGATCATAGGCCCAAATGTTACACCTAAATGAGTGAAGTCCCCTCGCTCAAAGCAAACCAGACTAGCTCCTGACACGTCCTGGTCGTAAAGCTTCTCTGCAACCTCAGGGAGTTTTAGGAGACTAATTATCCACTTTCTTACATGTTCTTTAGTCCAGTCTTCAATTTTCTCAGGAAATTCGATGATGTCATCAACTCTGTTTTGAGGACACTGTTCTGCAGGCTACAAACCCAAAACATGAAATCTGTGTTAACCGATTCACAGTCACTCTATCTGAACATATTATTCAGATATTATAAATACCACAAAAGTAATGTTATGTTCGTATGTCATTTCAAAAATTTCTAGTGAAAATACATTTAAAATGGTTTTGCTTAAATTTTCCAACATACCATTGGTTGCACTCTACCAATAGAGGGTACTGTTCTGTCAGATTTCTTCACTCTATACAAAAGGCATCAAAGATATTCTGTATATTAGACTGGGTAAATTTAATTGGCTAGACATGTATTATAGAATAGACCTTAAGAACTGAATTAAATACATGACACAGAAGGATTGCCGTACCAGTGTTATCCATTTCCCTCTCTACCCCATTTGGCTCACAGCCACATGATTTTGTTATTTATCGCCCTCACCTGTTTCCATAATCACTGTCCCCATTTCAGTTTCAATTTTCTCAATGTGTCTCATTAGAATTTGTTTGGGGTAAACTTATGTTTCGATTGTTTCTGTTAACTGTTCTGTGTTTCTTTTGTTAGAGTGGAATTTTGTAAATAACTGTCCTCTCTTCGTCATAAGACTGTCCTTCTCTTATACTATCTGACATTCTACAATGTGGAGAGATAAACACTTTAAACACTGAAATCATAAATTACCTTTGAGGTTGATCGCTTTTCATTGACATATAGCTGGGTGAGGCTGCTCCATCCCTACGAAGAAATAAAAAGGAGATGTGTTTTTAATGAATCCTATTGTCATTATAAAGATATCTCCCTAAGTCCAGCTTTAAAAGGCTCTCATCACAGGGCAAACGTTCAGTGTGAACACATTTAAACAAGGTTAAAGTTTCCCCAGGTATGTATGTCATTATTATCGTGTAGATAATTGACCGAATCTAACACACGTAAACATTTTTGTGCCATGACCACAGTGGAAACATGTGGCCCGATTCACTGTTCCAATGCAACATCCTTAATCACGATGAAAATCTGAAATTACCTTGGATTGGGAATACTCCCGCTCTTGAAGAGTATTGGCGCATCTATTGACTGGTCACTCATCGACCAACTGCTGGGTGTGGGCGACCCTGCTCTTTCTCTGTGAAAAAATATAATTTGTATTCGGTTAGCAATTAGTTCAAAGTGCTGTTGAAAAATAAAAATCAGGTTCCATTCATCAATAGCTTGTGGAATATGGCACATGCCTTCATTACGATCAACATGTTGACACAGGTAAAGGACACCGTTGAAACACAGGTTCTGACCTTGTGCCAATTCCCATGTTGATTGGCTGACCCATGGACTTATAACTCAACACTGATGGACAGGTAGGTGACTCGGGCCTCTTTTCCCGGATCGCTACGTCCGTTTTGAGAAGATGTATCCCGCCTGTGTCCTCGCCATGCCGTTCTTCCATGTACGCCGGGAGTATTCCGTAGCCATTCCTCGACAAAGACGTCCTTCCTAATCTCTGCCCCTTCAGCACATGAATGGTCGTCAGTCATCCTTCACCCTGACCGCAGCACACAGATCACTGACAGAGGGATCGAAAGAAGAGAAGTCGTTATTAAATGTGTGAAATCCTAGTCAAAAACAGACAGGCCCGTTATTTGGGGGAAGGATGATGTCCCGGGTGCTATGATCTGGAAACCGAGGTCTTCGCTGAATAAAGAGAAGCCAGTCTACACATCCAGGATGACCGCGAGAAACAAACGTCTTCCTCAAACCCCATTCATACTCATGTGCATAAAGCTCTTCAACCAGCTGATCATTAGAAATGAATGACAAGCTTTAAGTTTTAATGGTTACATGCATATAATACACAACACATGTATAACTTGCAGGTTCCCATTAGACCACACAAAGCAGAGATAGTAAGTTCACTGTAGTGAATCATTTTACAGTAGTAGTAACAATGGTAGCAGCAGCAGTAATAGGCCCTTTTCACAATGACGTCACGCAACTTCCGTTTTTCGGTAAGGCAGTGTATCTTCACTCAGCGGTATGGGGGAGAGAATTAGCAACATTTCGCAATGTAAAGGTAAGCAAATATTAACAATGTATTTACAATTGTTGTTCTAGCTAATGTCACTCCGTAAATGCCTTAGTTGATAAAATGCTAAGTAGCCTACGTAATCTCATAATGATAAACTATTGTAACCCAGATTAAAATAGTTGATTCAAATTATATTCAATAAATATTAATAAAATATATATAGACAAACTTCATAATATTAGATTAAAAAGTTCATAAATTAAAGAGGTTAAATAAGATTTAAATAATCATCCAGGTTTTTAGTAATGTAATTGGTTGTCATGTTCAAAATGTTCTAGTGCTTTAAAAATTGACATTTGCGCCAACCAATTGGAAGGGTCGGTTAGGTTTTGCTATTGGGGAAAGAACGGAAGTGAGCAAGAACGAGACAAGTAGCAAATAGTTCTTTGATTTTTATTTTTCCAAGTATTACATTGCCTTGTGCTTATTTAAGTAGATTGCGGTTTATTCTCCAAGTATGTAATTAGTGTGACCGAGAGTTATAACTGGAACAGTTGGACTGTTGGAAGCTATTAGCAAGCTAACTACGAGTACCAGCAAACGGATGAAACGGAAAGAAGATGGCGAGCCTCCGGTGAGCAGACCCAAGAACACGGCTAGGATTAGGGTGAAGTACAGTGGCACGTGGATACTTGCTGAACTTTCAGTTTATGATAGTAGACTGATTGGATTGATTGTATGTCATATAGTATTTGATTGTATGTTATGTGGTATTAACCATAGGTTACACTGTGTTGACTGTGAATGTTATTTGAGGTTTTGAGTTCTATTTTCTACGTCTCATCTCTCATCTCATCTTCAACCGCTTATCCGGGGTCGGGTCGCGGGGGTAGCAGCTCTAGCAGGGGACCCCAAACTTCCCTTTCCCGGGCAACATTAGCCAGCTCTGACTGGGGAATCCCGAGGCGTTCCCAGGCCAGTGTGGAGATATAATCTCTCCACCTAGTCCTGGGTCTTCCCCGAGGTCTCCTCCCAGCTGGACGTGCCTGGAACACGTCTCTAGGGAGGCGCCCAGGTGGCATTTGTACAAGATGCCCGAACCACCTCAACTGGCTCCTTTCTACGCAAAGGAGCAGCGGCTCTACTCCGAGTTCCTCTCGGATGACTGAGCTTCTCACCCTATCCCTAAGGGAGAGGCCAGCCACCTTTCTGAGAAAACCCATTTCGGCCGCTTGTACCCGCGATCTCGTTCTTTCGGTCATGACCCAGCTTTCATGACCATAGGTGAGGGTAGGAACAAAGATTGACCGGTAGATCGAGAGCTTTGCCTTTCGGCTCAGCTCTCTTTTCGTCACAACGTTGCGGTGAAGCGAATGCAACACCGCCCCCGCTGCTCCGATCCTCCGACCAATCTCCCGCTCCATTGTTCCCTCACTCGCGAACAAGACCCCGAGGTACTTGAACTCCTTCACTTGGAGTAAGGACTCATTCCCTACCCGGAGTAGGCACTCCCCGGTTTCCTGCTGAGAGTCATGGCCTCAGATTTAGAGGTGCTAACCCTCATCCCAGCCGCTTCACACTCGGCTGCGAACCGATCCAGTGAGGGGTGAAGGTCACCGACCGATGAGGCCATCAGGACCACATCATCCGCAAAAAGCAGTGATGTGACCATCAGCCCACCGAACGGGAACCCCTCCCCCCCATGACTACGCCTTGATATCCTGTCCATGAATATTACAAACAGGATTGGTGACAAAGCGCAGCCCTGGCGGAGGCCAACCCCCACCTGGAACGAATCCGACTTACTGCCGAGGACACGGACACAGCTCATGCTTTGAGCGTACAGAGATTGGATGGCCCTGAGAAGAGACCCCCTCACCCCATACTCCCGCAGCACCTCCCACAAAAGATCCCGGGGTACCCGGTCATACGCCTTCTCCAGATCCACAAAACACATGTAGACTGGATGGGCATACTCCCAGGCCCCCTCCAGGATCCTTGCGAGAGCCTCTGACCCGGCAGCGGCTGCAGCCCTTCGGGCCTGTCGGTATCCCTGAAGGCCTCCTTCTTCAGTCGGACAGCTTCCCTGACCCCCGTGGTCCACCACGGTGTTCTAGGGTTACCACCCTTGAGGCACCTAGGACCTTGAGACCACAGCTCACCGCCGCAGCTTCAGCAATAGAAGCTTTGAACATTGCCCACTCAGGTTCAATGCCCCCAACCTCCACAGGGATGCCTGAAAAGCTCCGCCGGAGGTGTGAGTTGAAGATCTTTCGGACAGGGGCCTCCTCCAGACGTTCCCAGTTCACCCGCACTACCCGTTTGGGCTTACCTGGTCTGTCCAAAGTCTTTCCCCACCCTCTGATCCAACTCACTACCTCAGGACCTGTTGCTCTGAATACTAATACACAATCTGAACATGAGTTATTTGTATCTCTTTCCCTCAAGGTAAACTGGACAGTGCCACTCTGAGGATTCAAGAGTTGGAGTGGCATATTTTGTCACTCGAAATTGAAATTAACAAGCTGACAGCTAAAAGGCAGCAGCCACTGTTTTTATAATTATTGTGTCACAGATGAGGGCTTTAGTTAGTACACAAGATTTTCCTCATAGGAGGTCTTCGCTGTGTTTTGGGAGTCAGTTTATCCATCTGCTTCCAGGCTTGTGTCCTGGTCCAAGGCACAACGAACAGAGGAAGATGCACCTAGCCCCCAGCGCAAACGTCCTCTTATCAATGAATTGTTCATGTTTCTCTGTCGCATAGCAGCTGGGTTTCAGGACTTCCAGCTTTGAAGTCAGCTTGTCTACAGTTAGTCGCATCATCTTAACATGGACTAGCTACCTTTACCAGGCTCTAGGCTCACTACTGTGGATGACAAGAGAGCAAGTGCAGGCCACAATGCCTGACAAGTTCAAGCTCTACTGTCCTTTAGTGAGAGTTATAATAGACTGTGAAACAGCATCCTCCCTCTCACTACAATCGGAAACTTTTTCTAGCTACAAAAATCACATAATTATAAAGAGCAAATATAGAGCATTTCACATGACAGCAAATAGGCCTAGAAGTGGACGCCCTAATAAAACATCCCCAAGAACCAGAAGACAAATAATAAATCCGGTTAATATGAACTCTCCCTGGCTGCGTCTCGGCTTATGGTGCATGCCTGAACAATAAAAATAGAAATTCCATTCATGGGAGCGTTGCTAGGAGGTGTAAAAAAAGAGCCGAACTAACTGCATGGGTAAGGAGAATGTACAAGTAGATTTCTGTTTTAAGGTTTAAACTCAATTGGATGAGTTCTCTGAGGTGGAGGCGATAGTGTTGAAGATAGATTTACGAATGAGGATTTTGAACAAGTGTATTTTGTGTGTATTTTGTTATTTTTAAACAGAGATTATGATCATCATAAAGTCTCTCTAAATCCGTATCCAAATGAATAACTATGTTAAAAAATAAGTTACTTTTCCTCTTCAGAATCAGGGTCGGAAACACAACTCGTCTGTTACCAAGCAACCATAGTCTCCAGTTGAATAATTTAGTTGCAGTTAAACAATATGACACCTCCCCTCTATGACTCAGCAGTAACTTTAGATCCACTGAAATCACATTTAACTGTTCATTTTACAGTATAACTGAACCGTGAGTCTAGCTCTTTACATTTGAATTCACATTTGTAGAGGAAACCCTCAAGAGGAAACTTAATGTCAGCTTGTTTTTTTTCTGCATTTCTCAGAGATTAACAGGGCAACCGAAATTAAACAACAACGTAAATGGTAGTGCATAATTCATTGTGATTAGTCTTACATTGATCTCTAAGCAATTTGTGAACTTGCATTAGTAAATAATGACCAAGAACAAAATAGCTATATCGTTAGTTTTGAATACATCTACGTCGATTAGGGGAACACATCCCAAAGTTCAGAGAGACCTTACCACTCAACGTCCTGTCTTTGATGACATCTACACGGTTGGAATGGTGTGCTCTGACATCCAATGCTGCCACACATAGAGCTATAAACCTTTTCTTGCTACGGTCCTGGTTGTACTTTGAAGTTATTAACGAACCCAAGATGACATTAATACTAATATTATATGGCTTTTAGATCATAAACCACTGCTGCACAGGTATTGCGTCTGAAATCAAATCATACTCTAGGTGTATAGCCGAATCTCCGTGTCAGGAAATCAAAGGGCGTGGTTAAGATGTTTTTAAAGGTAATATTGTATCGACATTTTCCAAGACTCGTGGGTGGAGCTAAAATGGAAACATGAAAGCATGTCTATTCCAAAACATGAAGATAGTGACTCAAAAATAGGTAGAGATGTACGTCATTTGACTTTTTCATAGTGTCATTGCTTTATGGTTGGGTTTAAGACTGGGAATCGCTCTGGCGGTGGCTTAATAAAGGACAGATACAGGCACCATCCCTCGCCCTGTGATGCCCTAAAAGTTGTAAGATATTTAATGTAGGATAAGTAATGTAAGATATGTAATGTAGGATATGTAATGTAGGATATGTAGCTGTAAGATATGTAGCTGTAGGATATGTAATGTAGGATATGTAGCTGTAAGATATGTAGCTGTAGGATATGTAATGTAGGATATGTAGCTGTAAGATATGTAGCTGTAGGATATGTAATGTAGGATATGTAATGTAAGATATGTAATGTAGGATATGTAATGTAGGATATGTAGCTGTAGGATATGTAATGTAGGATATGTAATGTAGGATATGTAGCTGTAGGATATGTAATGTAGGATATGTAGCTGTAGGATATGTAATGTAGGATATGTAATGTAGGATATGTAGCTGTAGGATATGTAATGTAGGATATGTAATGTAGGATATGTAATGTAGGATATGTAATGTAAGATATGTAATGTAGGATATGTAATGTAGGATATGTAATGTAGGATATGTAGCTGTAGGATATGTAATGTAGGATATGTAATGTAGGATATGTATGTAGGATATGTAGCTGTAGGATATGTAATGTAGGATATGTAATGTAGGATATGTAGCTGTAGGATATGTAATGTAGGATATGTAATGTAGGATATGTAATGTAAGATATGTAATGTAGGATATGTAATGTAGGATATGTAATGTAGGATATGTAGCTGTAGGATATGTAATGTAGGATATGTAATGTAGGATATGTATGTAGGATATGTAGCTGTAGGATATCAATGATGTTGTTCCTCTTCTGTGGGTTTATTGCGGTTGGCAAACAAGGTTAATGTATAATAACACTCCCAACTGAACAGGCTTGGTTTCTATAAAGCACGTTCTCTACCCTAACGCCTGTATATCCGCTCTTTACATACGCCTGCATCAATAGACGTGCACATACCAAATCCCCCACTCATGGCCACCTCCCTCCATATCTGATCTTACGTAACACCTGACCTGTACTCTCGATGAGAAATATCTTAGCTGCAATAATATCACTCAAAGTTATCGTCCTACCTAAATGTCAACTGTGCATCTCCCTTACACACTTTGTAAGATATAGCCTAGTGTATTACGATAATTGCTTCTTTTTCCAACTTTTAGCCTGGCTAACAAATGGGTTGTTTTACAAAGGATATGGAATACAGAAATAATAAATAGTGGAGAGAGTGCGTCTTTGCTCCATATGCATTTTTTCTGTAAAGGTAAGCTGTAACATATTTGTACGTTTAAAAATAATACTAGCATACATTTAAGTTTGTTTCATTCATTTTGTGTTATTTATAAGCATTTTAAACGATTCAGGAGCCAAGTGTTCCGGGTCTTTCCGGGTTAAGAAACCCGAAGAACCGGCTCACTTGGCCTTCACAGGTAAGATTAATCCAATACTCCAAACCCGCAAGTGTGACGTTTGAAGACGTAGGGTATAGTGTACAGAAATAGGGAGGCTAGACTAACCCACTGGTGTTTCACTGTGAATTTCTCTCGGCTTTGTGAGATAACATTTAATCATAGGAATGTGTCCTGTTAACCATGATTATTACATTAACAGACAGGACTTACAAGCTGGTTTGTACATTGGATTTGACTGAAAGGGAATTTATGTTTGTCTACTGCTCTCATTCACGGAGGGAATGAACAAGGTATCACTGGCGGCTCTGAATGTAGTTTACGGCACTCTAATGAAATTTATAGCAACTGGAAGGTCAGGCTTCCGATGACCTACGACCTTTTAACGAGGGATTTATAATTTTTCAGAGAATTAAAGTGTTTCTTTGCATACCCCATACTGTGTCATACCGAGTTCCCGCGCTCAGCCATTTTGTTTGAGTAATTTATATTCTCACTATTCTGTCTGTTATCTACGATTAATTGAACACTTGATCTAGTTCACTACCAAAACATAGAATCTAAGAAAATAATATTGACCCTGTTGGAGACAATTTACTGCAGGCGACCAGGTTTAATTATTTCAAGCAACAGTTGAGAGAATATGCATTTACTGACAGAGATGTAGAATAAGCTGGTATGGTACAGAGACAGCCCACTGACATTCACATTGAATTGACATTGAAAAGACTTTCAAATTATTTTGCACAGTGGTTTGTATGCCACATAAGCTAAGCAATCATAATGTGTTGGTCCTACTCTTAATGAACTGAAAATATAAGACCCAGAAATGGTGTCACAAGCACAAAAAGCGTATTTTACGTGGAATCGACAGATTACAGACTGATGAAAGTGACTTATTTCAGTATATGAACTGTAACTCTGTTGAAACTGTAACATCTCTGAAATTATTGCAGGTTGGTTTACATATTCCTTCAGAGTGGTTGGCTTTCATACAGAAGACCGACTGTATATCAAAATGCGTTTAAAGGTTATGCTGATACAGTATTTCAAAGCATAATTCATGTTCATTTAAGGCCAGTTAATTATAAGCTCCTGTTGCAGAACGAAAGAATGCTCGAGAACCAAAGAGTAACAGTTGCTGGTCATTGTTAAGCTACAGTTTACAGTTCGTTTAGACATTTCTTGATGACAGTGGCAAATACAAACAACTAAATGTAGTGGCTGCATATCCAAATGTTCTCTGGATCTTTATTTATTCTGCTAACAGTCTTCTATTGTAGATTGTCTTGTGTTATAGTTTGGTATGCCGAGTAAATGTCTTCAATGTCACACAACTTGAATATTTGACACTACACAAACAAATGCAATGTTGTTGTTTTGTTGTTACCGCAAAACAGAAACACCACAGTTATTTTCCCGTGTGCACAGATCAAATCAACAGAGAGTTGGAATCAAACCCACAGGTGAGCTATGCTACAGTTCAGACTGATATGGCTTAAAAACTGCTCACGGGTCCTCTTGCAACGGAAATGCATTTGTCGATTAAACTGAGAACAAGTAGCTATATATTTCTATGTAGCGAGGAAAACACGATGAGTAAGGTCGGATCTGAAGCCACAAAGAAGTGGATATTTTCTGTGTGTGTTTGTGCAACCGTGCATGCATTCCTGTGAGTGATGCTGGCTTTTCTCCGCTACGGTGGCTGGTCTCTGCTGTCAACAGAAAGAGATGGGGACGACATAACTGGACGGACAAGTCATTTTCTCTTTTCTTTCTCCGTCCCCAGACATCGCACCCCCTCCAACAGCAAGGGTGTACCGTGGTGGCGATCTGCAGAGAGCAAAGTAGAGAGTGGAAAGACAGTAAAAGAGTGGGAGACAGAGATAGAGACATGGAAATATGGAATAGGTTTTACAGAAAAAAAGGATGGAGAGAGAAAGAGAGGACAGGGTAATCAGAGAGCGAGTGCAGGGAGAGATGGATGTGTGATGTTATTTTGCTGGGTCAGCGGATCGTACCGTTGGGTATGTGTGAGTGATGAGGAAGATGTGGCAGCGCTCTGAGTCCACTAGAGGGCGCTGTTAACTCAATAACACTGACAGGTGACAGTACATGTGTTGCATAATATTTATTGCATAATAATATACAAGTCTAAATTCCACTGTTGCATTACCACGGTTATAGATGAGTCATACATGTGTCTACAGATGCAATGTCTGGCATGGTGACAACATATCTTCGATCTAGCCTTTTCACATGCAGGGTATTTTGATAGATAAGCTGTCTGGTATTTCATGATATTTCACACCCTCTGCATTGTAAATTGACTTGGGAGTTCATGAAAAATGCTATTATGGAACAAATGCCCTGAGACACTCACCCATGACCCGAGCTTGTAGTCTGACGCGCAGACGTTGGTCCTTTTTCCCCCGGCTGACCAGCGTCAGCTCCTCCTGCAGCACCCCCTCTTGGTGGGTTGTGTATTCGCACGTTACCTTCACCCCACCTAGGGTGAAAGTAAGAAGGGACAGCGAGGGAGGAAAGTATAGAGAGTGACCGATGGGATAGCAGATGGACCAGATGGATAAATATATATAAACAGAGTGGTGAGATGGAAGGGAGAGAGAGGGAGAGTGAAAGCGATGACAGATGGACAAAAAAAGAGTATGGGGATGAAGAAAAGAGAGCGAGATGGATTGTCGATTATAAATAGACAGCAACGACTGCAGACTGGTGTCCATTGCCATCTTGCCTTCTACACTAAAAGTATTGCATCCATATCTAACGGTGTTGTTAATATTTTACAGTTGCTGAAATTGTGCAACCCTTCTTGCAAGCTTGATGAGTGACATACTGCATTCGGGAGAAAAACACCTAAAAATTAGTGGATGTGTAATGCATAGACAGTTCATTTGTCTTTAAGACAGTTTTCCAAAATCAGATTTGACGAAGGCAACAAAAAAAAGACTAACTCAACAACCAGGTCGGTGAACACGATGACTGAGTGGCTTTCATGCTGGGTTAGTGTTCCACCTCACGCTGGTGTTCGAAACCACCGGGGGGGGGGACACACTTTGAGAGTGTTAACGTCACACATCCTGGTGGTTCTCTGGCCAACGTGCGAGTGTGTTCAAATTACCGGCGTGACGTTTTTCCCTGTGCACAGCTGTGCCCCAAAGTACACCCATTTGGAAACCAGCCAGGGTCCATTTAAGGAAAAGCCCGTCTAAAAGCCCAGAGGTGGGATCGGATTTGCCATTTGCGTCGATGCCAGACGAGCATTTATCTTGTGTCTACGATCTGTGTTTCTGTCTCTCTGAATTGATGTAGAGCAGAAACTGGAGCTGATGTATCGATCTCTTTGGTCTTTGTTGCCCTCTGCTAATGACTCGTGACGACGACGGTTGTACTCCCATCAGTTTCACCCTTTTATGGCTGTTCTTGTTTGGGGAGGGCACAAGGTAGGGGATGAGTTTCACAACCATAAATCCAGACAAGCAGTGTTTAGAGAATGTCAGGTCAGTTGAAATTATGGAATTGGATAAAGATGGGAAAGGAAGGTAACGGCCTTCAGTGATTCAAAAAAAAAATGCCTGTAACATGAAACGATATATTTTTTAAAGGTTACACTTCTATAATTGCTACAGCATTGGCTAATGGGGATCCGAATGCATAATCACTTAAATAAATGTTTTATATATATATATATATATAATATATAGCAAAACTGAACACATTGTTCAGTAGTGGTTTAAATAACACCATAAAAAGTTCAAGGTGTTGCCCTGGCCTTAAATTTCCCCTGATCTCAATCTGCTTTGGCCTCTGTGGGATGTGCTGGACCACCAAGTTTGACTTGACTCAAACTATCAGGACACAGATCTGCTTCTAATCTCATGGTGCTATATACCAGAGGACACCATGGGGGGTCTTGTAGAGTCCATGCCCTGGTCGGCTGGAGTGATTTGGTGGCACACAAAAAAACCAGTGGCATGTTAAGCGAGTGGTCGTAATCCTTTGGCTCATCACATATATCGAAGTTCAGGTGAAAACATTTCCCCCTGCATGCCCTAATAAACCTATCCATATCTCTCCCGCGTACCCTCTGGCGTGGTGGTGACACGGTTCACTTTGAGGTGTGGTCTGGGCGTCGGCGAGGCGGAGGAAGGGAGAGAGCACACGTCTTTCCCCAGAGCGGGAACCTCTGGGAGGGCAAAAACTATCTCGTAGCGGTGCTGACTCCTCAGGAAGCCCACCTGGACACACGGAGACACGGACGGGGGAGTCAAACACGCTCATGCTTATAAATAGGTTAAGTTGTTCTCATCCAGGTGCACCTCAGAGGCGCTTTCAGGGTGGAATAACCTTGAGGAAATGTGTCATATGAACTGAAATGGCTCTGGCTTGAGGACTCGGGAATTGCAAACGTTCTATAGTGTTTATCTGACCTGTACATATCAACTAAGCTGATGCTGGTTGAGTAACCATGACATCGGAACATGGGCCAGTTCCTACTCCCTGCCCGGCTCACCTTAACCAGAAAGTTCCCGTCAGACTCTGGAAGAGCTGGGATGGCAGGGTCCTTGGCTTTGTCGTCGCGGTGAACAGGGGAACCCACAGGATCCTCGTCGTCAGGGAAACGCACACATCCTCCCTTCGAGGTTGACCCTGGTGGGGAAGCAGTCAAAGCTAACTTCGGTGATGCAGAGAAACGCACAGGAACCCACTCACACACAGGAACCCACTCACACACAGGAACCCACTCACACACAGGAACCCACTCACACACAGAAACCCACTGGCACACAGAAACCCACTCACACACAGAAACCCACTCACACGCAGAAACCCACTCACACGCAGAAACCCACTCGCACACAGAAACCCACTCGCACACAGAAACCCATTCGCACACAGGAACCCACTCACACACAGAAACCCACTCACACACAGAAACCCACTCACACACAGAAACCCACTCACACACAGAAACCCACTCACACACAGAAACCCACTCACACACAGAAACCCACTCACACACAGAAACCCACTCACACACAGAAACCCACTCACACACAGAAACCCACTCACACACAGAAACCCACTCAAACACAGAAACCCACTCACACACAGGAACCCACTCACACACAGGAACCCACTCACACACAGAAACCCACTCAAACACAGAAACCCACTCACACACAGAAACCCACTCACACACAGGAACCCACTCAAACACAGAAACCCACTCACACGCAGAAACCCACTCACACGCAGAAACCCACTCACACGCAGAAACCCACTCACACACAGAAACCCACTCACACACAGAAACCCACTCACACACAGAAACCCACTCACACACAGAAACCCACTCAAACACAGAAACCCACTCAAACACAGAAACCCACTCAAACACAGAAACCCACTCACACACAGAAACCCACTCACACACAGAAACCCACTCACACACAGAAACCCACTCAAACACAGAAACCCACTCACACACAGAAACCCACTCACACACAGAAACCCACTCACACACAGAAACCCACTCACACACAGGAACCCACTCACACACAGAAACCCACTCACACACAGAAACCCACTCGCACACAGAAACCCACTCGCACACAGAAACCCACTCGCACACAAAAACCCACTCGCACACAGAAACCCACTCGCACGCAGAAACCCACTCACACACAGAAACCCACTCGCACACAAAAACCCACTCGCACACAGAAACCCACTCAAACACAGAAACCCACTCGCACGCAGAAACCCACTCGCACACAGAAACCCACTCAAACACAGAAACCCACTCGCACATAGAAACCCACTCGCACGCAAAAACCCACTCGCACGCAGAAACCCACTCACACACAGAAACCCACTCACACACAGAAACCCACTCGCACACAGAAACCCACTCGCACACAAAAACCCACTCGCACACAGAAACCCACTCACACACAGAAACCCACTCACACACAGAAACCCACTCACACACAGAAACCCACTCACACACAGAAACCCACTCGCACACAGAAACCCACTCGCACGCAGAAACCCACTCACACACAGAAACCCACTCAAACACAGAAACCCACTCGCACACAGAAACCCACTCGCACGCAGAAACCCACTCGCACGCAGAAACCCACTCGCACGCAGAAACCCACTCGCACGCAGAAACCCACTCGCACGCAGAAACCCACTCGCACGCAGAAACCCACTCCCACGCAGAAACCCACTCGCACGCAGAAACCCACTCGCACGCAGAAACCCACTCGCACGCAGAAACCCACTCGCACGCAGAAACCCACTCGCACGCAGAAACCCACTCGCACGCAGAAACCCACTCGCACGCAGAAACCCACTCGCACGCAGAAACCCACACGCACGCAGAAACCCACTCGCACGCAGAAACCCACTCGCACGCAGAAACCCACTCGCACGCAGAAACCCACTCGCACGCAGAAACCCACTCGCACGCAGAAACCCACTCGCACACAGAAACCCACTCGCACACAGAAACCCACTCGCACACAGAAACCCACTCACACACAGAAATCCACTCACACACAGAAACCCACTCACACACAGAAACCCACTCACACACAGAAACCCACTCACACACAGAAACCCACTCACACACAGAAACCCACTCACACACAAGTCAAATCATTCATGGTTGAACAGCCTTATATCACCCCATTAAGAAAGTGACAAAGCGAGAGAAAGAGAGAGAGGGTGACAGTTGGGAAAAAAGAGAAAGTGGACGAAAATGTGAGTGAGGCAGTAGCCTTAGTTGAGAGGGATACGTTTGTGTAGCTTAGGTATGTTATACTGGATTTACAAACAGTGGAAATGGAATTAAAGATATGCATTCAGAGATGACGTGTTGTGGATTAAAGAATTTCCATCCTGGCAATATCAGTCACACGCACAGGCAGGTAAGCAGACAGAGAGACAATATGAGCCACACGCACAGGCAGGTAAGCAGACAGACAGAGAGACAATATGAGCCACACGCACAGGCAGGTAAGCAGACAGACAGACAATATCAGCCACACGCACAGGCCGGTAAGCAGACAGACAGAGAGACAATATGAGCCACACACACAGGCAGGTAAGCAGACAGACAGACAATATCAGCCACACGCACAGGCAGGTAAGCAGACAGACAGACAATATCAGCCACACGCACAGGCAGGTAAGCAGACAGACAGAGAGACAATATCAGCCACACGCACAGGCCGGTAAGCAGACAGACAGAGAGACAATATCAGCCACACGCACAGGCCGGTAAGCAGACAGACAGAGAGACAATATCAGCCACACGCACAGGC
The DNA here is from genome assembly GCA_029465975.1 of Dallia pectoralis. Lineage (NCBI taxonomy): Eukaryota > Metazoa > Chordata > Actinopteri > Esociformes > Umbridae > Dallia > Dallia pectoralis. Next base: position 8,826,468 of record CM055742.1, read on the forward strand.
AGGTAAGCAGACAGACAGAGAGACAATATCAGTCACACGCACAGGCAGGTAAGCAGACAGACAGAGAGACAATATCAGCCACACGCACAGGCAGGTAAGCAGACAGACAGAGAGACAATATCAGTCACACGCACAGGCAGGTAAGCAGACAGACAGAGAGACAATATCAGTCACACGCACAGGCAGGTAAGCAGACAGACAGAGAGACAATATCAGTCACACGCACAGGCCGGTAAGCAGACAGACAGAGAGACAATATCAGTCACACGCACAGGCCGGTAAGCAGACAGACAGAGAGACAATATCAGTCACACGCACAGGCCGGTAAGCAGACAGACAGAGAGACAATATCAGTCACACGCACAGGCAGGTAAGCAGACAGACAGAGAGACAATATCAGTCACACGCACAGGCAGGTAAGCAGACAGACAGAGAGACAATATCAGTCACACGCACAGGCCGGTAAGCAGACAGACAGAGAGACAATATCAGTCACACGCACAGGCCGGTAAGCAGACAGACAGAGAGACAATATCAGTCACACGCACAGGCAGGTAAGCAGACAGACAGAGAGACAATATGAGCCACACGCACAGGCAGGTAAGCAGACAGACAGACAGACAAATCAGCCACACACACAGGCAGGTAAGCAGACAGACAGACAATATCAGCCACACGCACAGGCAGGTAAGCAGACAGACAGACAATATCAGCCACACGCACAGGCAGGTAAGCAGACAGACAGAGAGACAATATCAGCCACACGCACAGGCCGGTAAGCAGACAGACAGAGAGACAATATCAGTCACACGCACAGGCAGGTAAGCAGACAGACAGAGAGACAATATCAGTCACACGCACAGGCAGGTAAGCAGACAGACAGAGAGACAATATCAGCCACACGCACAGGCAGGTAAGCAGACAGACAATATCAGCCAGACGCACAGGCAGGTAAGCAGACAGACAGACAATATCAGCCACACGCACAGGCAGGTAAGCAGACAGACAGAGAGACAATATCAGCCACACGCACAGGCCGGTAAGCAGACAGACAGAGAGACAATATCAGCCACACGCACAGGCAGGTAAGCAGACAGACAGAGAGACAATATCAGTCACACGCACAGGCAGGTAAGCAGACAGACAGAGAGACAATATCAGTCACACGCACAGGCAGGTAAGCAGACAGACAGAGAGACAATATCAGTCACACGCACAGGCCGGTAAGCAGACAGACAGAGAGACAATATCAGTCACACGCACAGGCCGGTAAGCAGACAGACAGAGAGACAATATCAGTCACACGCACAGGCAGGTAAGCAGACAGACAGAGAGACAATATGAGCCACACGCACAGGCAGGTAAGCAGACAGACAGACAGACAAATCAGCCACACACACAGGCAGGTAAGCAGACAGACAGACAATATCAGCCACACGCACAGGCAGGTAAGCAGACAGACAGACAATATCAGCCACACGCACAGGCAGGTAAGCAGACAGACAGAGAGACAATATCAGCCACACGCACAGGCCGGTAAGCAGACAGACAGAGAGACAATATCAGTCACACGCACAGGCAGGTAAGCAGACAGACAGAGAGACAATATCAGTCACACGCACAGGCAGGTAAGCAGACAGACAGAGAGACAATATCAGCCACACGCACAGGCAGGTAAGCAGACAGACAATATCAGCCAGACGCACAGGCAGGTAAGCAGACAGACAGACAATATCAGCCACACGCACAGGCAGGTAAGCAGACAGACAGAGAGACAATATCAGCCACACGCACAGGCCGGTAAGCAGACAGACAGAGAGACAATATCAGCCACACGCACAGGCAGGTAAGCAGACAGACAGAGAGACAATATCAGTCACACGCACAGGCAGGTAAGCAGACAGACAATATCAGCCACACGCACAGACAGGTAAGCAGACAGACAGACAGACAATATCAGTCACACGCACAGGCAGGTAAGCAGACAGACAGACAATATCAGCCAGACGCACAGGCAGGTAGGCAGACAGACAGACAATATCAGCCAGACGCACAGGCAGGTAAGCAGACAGACAGACAATATCAGTCACACGCACAGGCAGGTAAGCAGACAGACAGACAATATCAGTCACACGCACAGGCAGGTAAGCAGACAGACAGACAGACAATATCAGCCACACACACAGGCAGGTAAGCAGACAGACAGACAATATCAGCCACACGCACAGGCAGGTAAGCAGACAGACAGACAATATCAGCCACACGCACAGGCAGGTAAGCAGACAGACAGAGAGACAATATCAGTCACTCGCACAGGCAGGTAAGCAGACAGACAGAGAGACAATATCAGTCACACGCACAGGCCGGTAAGCAGACAGACAGAGAGACAATATCAGTCACACCCACAGGCAGGTAAGCAGACAGACAGAGAGACAATATCAGCCACACGCACAGGCAGGTAAGCAGACAGACAGAGAGACAATATCAGCCACACACACAGGCAGGTAAGCAGACAGACAATATCAGCCACCCACACAGGCAGGTAAGCAGACAGACAATATCAGCCACACACACAGGCAGGGGTGCATTCAACAAAACCACAATGATGGAAACGCTTTCCATGAAACAAATTTCCATGTTTCTCCAAAATACAAACTAGTTTTTTTGTCTTGTTCTCAGCAAGATGTGAGTTATTGGAAAAGTGGAACCGTTTGTGAACCACTGATGAGCAAGATGTTGTGAGTGTAACATGGCATCGCTGATGAGCAAGATGTTATGAGTGTAACATGGCATCGCTGATGAGCAAGATGTTATGAGTGTAACATGGCATCGCTGATGAGCAAGATGTTATGAGTGTAACATGGCATCGCTGATGAGCAAGATGTTATGAGTGTAACATGGCATCGCTGATGAGCAAGATGTTATGAGTGTAACATGGCATCGCTGATGACCAAGATGTTATGAGTGTAACATGGCATCGCTGATGACCAAGATGTTATGAGTGTAACATGGCATCGCTGATGACCAAGATGTTATGAGTGTAACATGGCATCACTGATCAGCAATACTGACCTGTCTTAACCATTTGATGTTATGCCAACTCTGGGTTCACAACAAAAGTTGGCTTGACGAGTAGTTATCTTTTTATTCATTTAATAACTAAATAAATTTATAATGAATAAATAGTCCGAATCATGTTTTTGTCTGAGAATATGTAAATATGATCTGAATATAAGCAGCAGCTGCTACACTTGAAAATTAGAAGCTGTCATTCACAGTTTTTTTCTTATCTCGGGTGACAGTTTTAGGACACATCATTGTATTTCGTCTCAAACGGTGGGAGGAGCCTCTTTGAAAGTACTAAAGGAGGGAAAGCACTCTCTGTAGTTCATATACAAGGCACTCTTGACTTGAAAAACTTCCAGCAGATTTCACTTAATTTCTCAAAGTTAAAACAAGTTAAAACAATTAATTATAGTATTAGAACTATGAACTATGTACTATCTTTGTTCCTACCCTCACCTATGGTCATGAAAGCTGGGTCATGACCGAAAGAACGAGATCGCGGGTACAAGCGGCCGAAATGGGTTTTCTCAGAAAGGTGGCTGGCCTCTCCCTTAGGGATAGGGTGAGAAGCTCAGTCATCCGAGAGGAACTCGGAGTAGAGCCGCTGCTCCTTTGCATAGAAAGGAGCCAGTTGAGGTGGTTCGGGCATCTTGTACGAATGCCACCTGGGCGCCTCCCTAGAGAGGTGTTCCAGGCACGTCCAGCTGGGAGGAGACCTCGGGGAAGACCCAGGACTAGGTGGAGAGATTATATCTCCACAGTGGCCTGGGAACGCCTCGGGATTCCTCAGTCAGAGGAATGGCTAATGTTGCCCGGGAAAGGGAAGTTTGGGGTCCCCTGCTAGAGCTGCTACCCCCGCGACCCGACCCCGGATAAGCGGTTGAAGATGAGATGAGATGAGATTAGAACTATGGATGCACCGATCCGATATTTAGTACCAGAATCGGTCCAATACTGGCCAAAAACAAATGTATTCTTAACAGCTTAGTTGTCTAAAAGACGGGAAAACATGGCTTTATTGACTTGCCTATTTAAATAAGGTACATATATAAAATAAATAAATTTCACATTTCTCCGATTTAAGTAATTTTTTTGGTCTCTTAAGATCATCTATGTTGTGCATTTTACAGAACACAATGACAATCTGGTTTGGATAATCACTACCTGACAAAATATAAAATTACAAAATTTCATTATTTTTCATCTAGCAGGCACCTGTGTGTAGAAGTAAAACAAACCAGTACTTGAGAACATCAAACGCAAATATTAATGTTTTTGTTCACCCCTGATTTTTTAAGACGTTATCCATCATGCAAAGGAACATAATTGAACAATAATTGGACAATAATTGAATAAGTCTGTGAATGTCAAGGACTCACCCTTCCTGCCTGTTGCCATGTCAACGTCAGTCCGGGGATGATGGATCACACTGTGTCAGTCTGATTGTGTGATGTCATGCTTACCCTCCTTCTAAGTAAATTACAGGGCAGAGAGGGGGGCTGGGGGGGGATGGGTGGGGGTGGAGAAAAAAGATTGGAATTGAGCATGGGAAAGGGCTGGAAAAAGATCAATGTCGGTATAATTCTTTAGGGCACAATTTCCCTTTAAAATAGATTGTGAAATTGTCAGCTCCTCAGAAACAAGTATACAGTTTTTATCTTTTTATTTCACTTTGATTTCACCAGGCAAATAGAAAAATTAAATTGAACTCTAGCCTACTGCCGGGCAATAGAAAAAAAAGATATTGTAAGAACAAAGGACGAAGCTTAATCTAGAAATTAATTCTGTTTTTGCTGGAACGCATCTAATTTCTTCCGGTATTGATTTGTAACGACCCGACCGGTGATTTAAATAAGACATGCACTTGCACATCTGAGGTGAAATGCTACAAGTACATGGATATCATGTAACTGCTTTATGTAAAATATAATTAATGTAAGTGTGATTGGCAAGTTCAATGTCCACATTGGTATTTGCTTACAAATATTTAACACCTATGCTATTAATTAATTTATTCCCCTCAAAAAATCTGGGTCTAGGCTGCCATCCTAATGACACTATATTCCCTGCATAGTACGATTCTTTTATTAGTGGACTACACTTTAAAGAGAATGAAATAACGTTAGGGTTACTTATTCCTTTAGCCAGTCTTGCTAACATTTGGCCATTGTTTTAATCCTACAGCAGCTGTACCTATACCGTTAGATGTGACCTGCTGTGACTGATCCTGTGTTGCAGACAAAGGCATGACTGTACGATTCAGTGAGGCGTTCACTAAAGGAGCTTAACCCAGCTTAGCTGTTGCAACAGCAAGAAGAAACTGTAAGTTTAACCATGGAGGGTCGGGACACGGGGGTGTTGGGGACATGGGGGAGTAGGGGACACGGGGGAGTTGGGGACTCTGGGGTGTTGGGGACACGGGGGTGTTGGGGACACGGGGGTGCTGGGAACATGGGGGAGTAGGGGACACGGGATATGGGGGACATGTTGGGGACATGGGGGACATGTTGGGGTCATGGGGGACATGTTGGGGACATGGGGGAGTTGGGGACACGGGGGTGGGGGTGTTGAGGACATGGGGGAGTTGGGGCAAGAAAAACTTTGGACATGGGTTCGAGGACATGGGAAATGATGGATTTGGGGATACCATAGAATCTCATGCTCTATACAAAACGGAAACCTCTCTTTTTTAATAGGTTTCAGTTACCCATAAGAGGCAATAATCAATCAAATGTATTATATAAAGCCCACAGTTACGAATACCCTTCCCGAAACCTCCAAGAGCAATCAACAATTATGGATTGATGCACAGTGGCTTGGAATAACTCCCTAGTGGGTTCGTAACCTAGAAAGAGCTGCATCAACTGACACTGACGCCAGGCCAGTTTTACATGACCGTGTGAGGATGTGACACTGGCGGGAGCACCAATGTCCATCAATAACTGGAACACAACATGAACTCATGGTTAGATGGTTAAACATATAACGCTACTGTGATTTACTCAGTTGGAAGTAAATTAAACCCTATTAGAAAACTGTGAAATGACAATCTAAGGACACAAATGTTCCTACATTTTATCTCATTGTCATGAAATGAATTGTTAACAATTGTTCCACTAGCCAGATCATTTGAATAGATAATGTCTAATGAGGATGACACTGATTTGCTCTCATCTGCAGCTGTATATTAAAATGTGTTGTAATTGCATGTCATAGAAAATTGTACAGATTATCAGGTTAGGGTTAAGCAAACAATTAAATATTAGGGTACTACAAGTAAGGTGAAGATAGAGGGTATGTTTAAATAACAAATGGTTATAGGTAAAGGGTAAAGTTAGGTTTTGGAAAAAGTCTCATAAACAAATAGGGTTGGAGCTCTCAAGGGTCAGAAGCTTCACCTCCCATCCACAACTCTTACAAACAAACTGTCAGTTAAAAACACGAATTAACAGTGCCTTGCATTTATATTTATTTTGTCACGTCTGTTCAATATGAGGAAAGACCCTAAACACACAATAGAACTTGCAGTGTTTTCAATTCATGGGAAACAGCAGTGAAATGCTCACCAGCACAGTCCCCTATTCGTTATTGCCTACGTGGTGCAATTTATTTCATATCACCAATCTGCTCTAGGGGATATGGTGATGGACAGACTGGTGACGCCCAGAAAGATGCATTTTTTAGATTAACCTACAGTACCTGCCTTTCCCCCAGTTGTTATGGAACCGTCCGTGAAAAATAAATATCCAAACAATGTATTTAAATAGACGCACTTACCGCTTCGGACAGTTGTTCAGTGTTTAATTGCTGGCAGTGGAACCAATAACGACCCAAACGGCATGGTATGATCTGTAGGTTCAGTGATATTACCTCTGATCAGCGCAGTCTACCGCCCTCTCTCTCCTCCAACCGGCTGCAGTTACATAAGATAGACGCCGCGCGTCGCTGTTTTGCCAAACTAGTCTTCAGTCTTTTGCCGGATGTATGGTCCTTGGATTGGGTGGAACGTTTGACCACGCCCATGCTCACGTCATCACGACACCGCGTCAGATTGATAATTAACTATTTTACAGGGTTGTTACAGTGTTGTCCGTCACTGTATAGTCCCGAGGTGCTAGTGTATTGACAATGCATGCAGACACTCGTGTTAAACCTTAATTTAGAACAAAAAATAAATAAATAAAATCTATTTGTCAACAGTGAGGTGAAAATAAAAAGTGTATCTTACAGCATAATAGCATAAAAAAATTATATTGAAGACTCAACAGTCAGTTTAGAAAAATGTTATTATAGAATTTATTTTATTAGTCACAATATGTATCTATATATGTAACATATATTGTCCCACAAATATTGATTCCACAAAACTGTTTGTCTCATTCACCTACAGCCTATCCAATATGGTTGGCCTAAATCCCCAAATCAATGATGATACATTGTGTAAACACATTGTGTAAAGTATCTGTTTAATGAGATTAGTTTTCTGCTTTAAACATGGTCGACAGAACCAATCATATGTATCTGGGTCATGTGTATTAACAATATTTACACCGTTCCAAAGATAAGGGGGCACTTATTAATGTCCTTGTTTTTCGAAAGTAAAGCAACATTTCTGTCCAATAACATAACATTCCAAAATACAGTGTAGACATTGTTTATGTTGTATCTGGAAATGGCAGATTTTTTTTGGAATATCGACATAGGTCCATATAGAGGCCCATTATCAGCAACTATCTGTCTTGTGTTCCAATGGCGCGTTGTGTTTGCTAAAAGACCGATTGGTCATTAGAAAACCCTCTTGCAATTATGTTAGCACAGCTGGAAACTGTTGTGATGACTAATGGAGAAATACAACTGGCCTTCTTTGGACTAGTTCAGTATCTGAATCATCAGCAAATGTGGGTTCAATTACAGGCTCAAAATGTCCAGAAACAAATCACTTTCTTTTAAATCTTCAGTCTATTCTTGTTCTTAGAAATGAAGGCTATTCTATGCGGGGAATTTCCAAGAAACTGAAGAGCTCATACGACAATGTCCACTACTCCCTTCACAGATCAGGTGCTTCAGTTCAGGAAGCATGGGGTAAAATCTCTTTAGATTACCTAGAAATTGACAACTAAAATGCCAAATGTCTATGTGGATGTAATTGCTGTAAAAGGAAAATTATTTGACAAAAGCAACGTTTAAAGGACACAATTACTTTTTCAATAAAATCACCCTAATAATCTTTCCTTGTCAATGAATGTGTTTCCTATTGCTTCTGCTGTACTTCCTATTCAAATTACTGTAATGTATGTTTTCATGAATGCAATGGGTGGACAAAATAACGGAATCAACACATGGAAAAAACTGGACAGGTGCTATTTGGTTAAAGCCAATGGCAGCGTTTCAGCCACCAATGTCTGCTGCTAAGCACTGTGGGGACCCGTGATGGTATGGGGCGGCCATCTTGAGGGAGTCATTAGGTCTGATGATTGCTCTGCAAGGTCATATACCGGCAGATGTATTTCAGAGCACATTACAAGACCAGGTGAACCCCATAACACTGTTTTCTCATATTGCTCTAATATTCCAGTATGGTACTGCCTAGATACACCCTGCTAAACAAATATCAGAGTGCTTTTAGGAACACCAGAATGACGTCAAACGCCTTCCATGGTCTCCCCCAATCACAAGATCTGACGATCCTTGAACCCTGTAGGGACGCATTGAAGCATGCAGTGAAACGTTGATTTCCACTTCATTAATCCCTTAAAGAACTAGAAGGCTTTTCTTTTCGAAGAATGGTGCGATATCCCACCGCACGCAGTTCAGGACTTGTATGACAACATTCCACGATGGATTGGAGCTGTTCTGACAACAAAGAGCGTCCCTACGTCTCTAAGTTAAGGAGCGGTACAGTTAGCAGTATAATCCAGTATCCAGAGTGTCCAGAGGACCCACTGGTTGGAGGCATTCGGCACCAACCGTCTACAGCATTAAGGCAATGTCATTCAGCCGCTGGCGTTGAGACGGGACAAATGATCAGCGGCGCCTCGTTCCTCCCAGACTTATTGGTGCATGGACTGAAGAAGGGATGAATGGAATCCGTGAAGCTACCGTGGAACGTGTAGATGAGCGTCTTAGTGTCCACGTTGTAGAAAGACACTTGTCCCTTGTCGCAGTCCACGTAGATCCCGATCCGGTTGGGCTTTTGTCTGAGGCCGAGCGCGGTCGCCGGTTCTGTTCGGAAAGCGTAGTCGTTCTTATCTCTCAGGCTCAGGAACCAATAACCGTGGGCCGGACTTACGGTGATCTTCCCCTTCCGGTTGATTGAGTGACTAGCCACACCCAGATCCCAGTCCGTCTTCCCGCCCACGTCCACCTGCGATTTCGGATTACGTCATTATCCATCGAAAGACCATTTTGTGAGGTCAGCATAAACAAACACCAAGCATCAACACCAGATAAAAAAACGTTGTCGAAGGTAAGCACACGTTAACACACATCGAGCCTCTGTTACCGCCAGCGATGAAACTCACCTCCCAGTAATGGCGTCCCGTGGAGAAAGACTGGCGACCCAGAACGCAGACCACCCGGTCAAATCGCTCCAGGCAGTCCGGGAAGGGCTGGAACCGTTCGCTGCAGCTCACCTGCTTGCCGTCCTCGGAGATGTGTAGTCGGGGGTGGGCTGTGAATGGGTCCAGCGTTATGTCCACTGATAGCGAAGAAGAAGAGGAGGGCGATGACAGAGTAGTCAGTAACGGACAGCAGAATGATCGGTTTTGGGTCGAAACATCACGATAATAGAGTGATAAGGAATTACACACCTGCATATTCCATGACATTCCGCACCTCTGCATAGAGAAACAGACACACATAGATACGAAGAGAGAGAGGGAGAGAGCGGGAGTGAGAGAGAAAGAGAGAGAGTGTATGGGAGATACAGACACACACACAGAAACAGAAAAGGGGAGAGACAAAAAAATAAAATGAGAAGAAAGGTTGTGTTAAAACGAACGCCTCACTTCCGATGACTATTCAACAATCTTACTTTGATTTCTTCCCACTGACAGGTCTGGTTGAGATTGGGGTAGCAAATCTATTTACCCAAATAAAGTACAAATAATTAGACATTGTGTATATTCTTGGTAACAAACATCAATGCCCTGAGTCTTTGAGTGGGATAGAGAATACACATAAATCTTACTTGGACTATATCTTTCCAAAGTTTGGTCCGGTTGAAAGAGGAAACCTATACAAACAAAGATTTGTCAGACTAATTAAATACTAAGGTTATTATGAATGAGCTATGGGATGGAATTTCAGAGTTTGGGAGTTGTGATCAAATCCAAATCTTACTTGGACTTTTTCTTTCCATAGTCTGATCTAGTTGAGAAAGCATTTGGTCTGGTTGAGATAGCAGTTGGTGTGGTTGATTACGCAGTAGGTCTGGTTGAGAAAGCATTTGGTCTGGTTGAGTACGCAACTGGTCTGGTTGAGTACGCAACTGGTCTGGTTGAGTACGCAACTGGTCTGGTTGAGTACGCAATTGGTCTGGTTGAGTACGCAACTGGTCTGGTTGAGTACGCAATTGGTCTGGTTGAGTACGCAACTGGTCTGGTTGAGAAAGCAGAAGAAACAATACATCATTAGAACATTTACAGGAATGCTAATGGAATTGTATATTCTATATCTTAGCAGGAATTGGAGAACATTTCTTACAGATAATTATAATAATCAGAATAGAAAGAAATAACAGACATAAAAATAACAGAAACAAAAAATAAATAGGCTTGAGGAGGAGGAAGTATATCAGATTTTAATGTGTATTATCTGTTTCTGAAGTATATCAGGAATTAATGTGTAATCTGAAACAAAAATAATTAAATGAACCAAGACTTATTTGCGTGAAAAAAGCACTAATGAAAACTTTACTTGGACTATATCTTCCCATCGATTGGTTTGGTTGTGGTTGAGGAATCAAGCTTGGTCAAAGTAAAAAAACGATATAAATGTGTAATGTGATATGTATGATGATGTGGGACTTTGACAGAAGCAGTCATGGGCGTATCCGTCCCTCACCTGGGCTATATCTTCCCACGGGCTGGTCTGGTTGATATTGAGGATTAGGAGCTGTCCAACGAAAGACAATGGAGGTTAAAAGTCATTACCAGCCACCACATATGGCCTCTGTACCTGAGTACTGTTCACATTGTTACACGTGGCAGTCACAACACAATGGCTACGGGCAAAACTGGTTGTTTTTGGGGTCATTTGAACCAGTTTTGCCTGCTGGGCAAATAGGCAGATATCCATAGCTGACAGTGTTCATGAAGAGATTCCCTGAGTCCGAGGACGGTCAACCAAACTCACCGATCTTCGGCAGTTTCTGGAGCTCCTCCTGAAAGCGCTCCAGCATTAGATTGACAGTTCGGAGGATCGTCCCGGAGGTGAGGTCAGAGCTCACGATCGCATCCGACCAATCCCTGGTCTGTATTGGGGTGGAGAGGGTGGGTAATGTCTGAAGGGAGAAAAGAGAGGGAGAGGTGGAGAAATATTCAATATAAATAGAGAACATGTGGAAAGAGATAACACTTGGAAAGACTGACATCAGCAGTTTGGGTTAATGCGTTACCTCTCAAAAGGCAAAACAAACGGGTAAAAGATGAAGAAAATCAAAGTTCAGATAATTCCGGAATAAAAAAAGTGATGGAGAGATGGATATAAGAAAACGTTTTAAATTAAAAAAAAATGTAATTGATTTCTATGAGGCGTGTCTCACCTTGAAGAAGAGAACATAGTCGTTGGTATTGACCAGCTGGTTCAGGCTTGCACTCCTCTTCTTCAGCTCGGCAATCTCCTGGAACCCGAAAGAAATCATGCCATTCTAATGAATATTAATTGATTAATTAATAATCATTAATAACAATAGTTATAACCTTTGACACTTAGAAATCAGGGTGATATATCTGGCACATTGCATACCATTTAAATATTAGATGTGTGTACTTTTGTTTAACAAAATACCTGCAAATATATGCGCATTAATAACAAATAAATTAAACCAGACCTGCTCCAGGTCCCTGATGAGTGTCTGTCCTCTGTGCTTTGCAGTCTGATTTGCTGAATCTATAACCTCCAGCAGTTCTGCCTGACTCCTCTCTAAGGAGTTCACCAGGGTGGAGAAGACGTGCACAGTGCCTGCTGTTTCATGCTCTGCACACATCTGAAGGGAAGAAGAGGAGTGGGACGGGGAAGACAAGAGGAGTGGGGAGAGGAAGATGAGAGGAAGAGGAGAGAGGGATGAATAAGTGAATGCATTTCAATTGGGTTTTATGATACGTGCAGATGTGCTTGGCGGTGTGTCTCTGTGTGCGTGCATAGTTTTACAAACCTGTATTTCCTGCAGCGATGTCTTGATTTCCCCCACCTTCCTCTCGCTCTCTGCAATCCTGTTCCTCAGCTCAACCTCTGTGATGTTCAACTGAGACTGCAGAATTTAAAGACAGCTGTCAGCACAGCGCAAACTCATTTTAAACAGCAGCGCTCTTCTGTGTGTACTCACGCCATTACTAATGTATTGTGTACACTGTACAATTTCAAAGGTATAACAGGTATAGGCTAAATAGAAGTAGCGCATTTTCAATTTCCTACAACTCCATCAGGACTATTTTTCCCAGAAGTCTTTTGGTTTTCAGAGGACCACACCCTCCCTGTCTGTCTCCCATACCTTCCTAATCTGCCATTCTCTCTTGGCAGATGTAGCCTGGTGTCCGAAGTGCAGTTCTTCCATGCAGGCAGCACATACGCACGTCTGGTCTGTCTGGCAGAAATACTCCAGCCCAATCAGGTGTTCCGGGCAGGGGGGAGCGTCAGAGATCGAATCGGCTGGACCGCTCAGGGGGACCCGTCGCGGGACAGGCGGAGCTGGAAGCGAGTGGTTGGCTGCGTTTACGAACGTCGGGTGCGGGTGGAGAACCGGTGGCGGGGTGCTGGAGGTGGACGTTTTCCGGAGCCTGACCTTCATTTCAGCCAACAAATCTCCGGGCATCCCCGCCTTCCCCGTTGGCTTCGGAAGAATCGGAGGGCGCTCGGTCCCGTTTGATCCCCTGCCACCGCCGCCGACGCTGTTAGCCACCGGCGCTAAACCCGGTCCTCCCGTCGTCCACGGCCCGCTGTCCAACGCGTCGGACATTTTCTTAAACTGCTCTGTGATCTCCTTCAGGGTGCGATTGATGTGAAGATCCGGCTTCTTCTTGAAGCTCTCTTTGCACAGCGGACAGACGCACGGCTTTCCAGGTGCCGCTGTGAGATCAAGGTCAGGGTAATAAGTTAAGCGTCCACGTGACAGAATGTGCAATTCATGTCTGGGTTACGAACAGTTAACCTGGGACTCGAAATGTACTTGAAAAATGCATGTGACACGTACCGTCCCAGTAGGCTGAGATGCAGGCCAGGCAGTAGCTGTGTCCACAGGGTGTGGAGACCGGGTTGGTGAACATATCCAGGCATATAGAGCAGATGAACTGGTCCTCAGAGAGGCAGCTAGCCGGGCCGAAGAGAGACATTTTGGGCCTGGGTAGACAGCAGGAGAGGAGTTGAATTGCTGGTAAGTAACCGCTGGTCTGGAGCTTTAAGATGATAATAGAAGACAAGTATATGGTGGAAATACTGTGTTTGTTGAGAGGAAGCTGTCCAGCCTGGATATATTATTACTAGTACAGGGAAAATGTAGGATAGATGGTAGACACACACACACACACACACACACACACACACACACACACACACACACACACACACACACACACACACACACACACACACACACACACACACACACACACACAGTATACCTCAGGGGCAGGACAGCAGGTTGCACACACACACACAGTATACCTCAGGGGCAGGACAGCAGGTTGCACACACACACAGTATACCTCAGGGGCAGGACAGCAGGTTGCACACACACACAGTATACCTCAGGGGCAGGACAGCAGGTTGCACACACACACAGTATACCTCAGGGGCAGGACAGCAGGTTGCACACACACACACACACACACACACACACACACACAGTATACCTCAGGGGCAGGACAGCCGGTTGCACACACACACACACACACACACACACACACACACACACAGTATACCTCAGGGGCAGGACAGCAGGTTGCACACACACACACACACACACACACACACACACACACACACACACACACACACACACACACACAGTATACCTCAGGGGCAGGACAGCAGGTTGCACACACACACACACACACAGACACACACACACAGTATACCTCAGGGGCAGGACAGCAGGTTGCACACACACACGCAGACACACACACAGACACACACACACACACACACACACACACACACACAGTATACCTCAGGGGCGGGACAGCAGGTTGCACTAGGCGTTTGTGACGTTTATACATCCTTTGCATTGTTGTTTCTTGGTAAAAAGGAATGTAGTTGAACCAGATGCGGAAGCCAAGAAAAAATACAGGGCTTTTCCAACTAAGGCATCTCAGACACAACTGGCACGATATAAGAGCCCAAACTATATGAGCCAAAACTATATGAACCTAAACTATAAGAGCCAAAACTATATGAACCGAAACATTGTTACCCAATACCTGCCGAGGTATTGACTCTCCAAGAGCAATGTATTGGCTTATCCGTGTGAATCATTTAACACTATCACAACTCAACATCTGTGGGAACTTTCTACATACTTCATCGTGAATTCGACAACGATTCGGTGAGCGAGGTATTCAATTCTGGCCTCGGAAGCCAGTTCCGGTCGATTCCGGACACAGCTTTTGGTTCTACCTCATCAATAATTGCGGCCGCCGTGTTTCCCAGATAGAGGTCAGTCTTTGATTGGGGGATACAGTAAAACTAAGGAGTGGAACTGGCCTACATACACTATAAACACACATTACAGTAATATAATGACTCACTTGATGTGAGTCATTGTAGAGGCAGTTCCACACAGCGTCTGCAATGGCATTATCATATCACTTCAGGTCGGCGGATGCTTCTACCCAAAGTCCCCCACAGTCGTGCAGCCATCCGTTTACCACACACGGGTGGTCTCAGGAATCAAACACACACACACGCACTGACTTTGCACTGCACCAAATTAGATATTTCAAAACAATATATTTTTTTCCTGGGAATAAATCATTTTGAAATGGACAGTAGATGACAGTACCTATTACGTGGTTCTCCGCACTTCCCAAGTGGATACTGTCCAGTGCACTGGCTTCGGTTGATCTGTCTCCAACCCTTTAATGTTTATCCGATTTAACCAAGCTTGTCACTCTGATCACTTTGCGTCTCTTACTTCCTCAAAAGTTTAAACAACAATCTGAATTCATACGGAGGCTGAAGTCTTGATCTGTGGACTCTACAGTTGGTTCCACCCCTTCCCCCTCCCCCAGCCAATCCAACCAGCCGGACAGGTGTTCAGGTATGCCTCTCAATGCATGTCTCTCACTCCCTGTCAAGCTCTCTTCACGCCAATGACTTTGTTTCACACCTGTCTGACATTCTTCGGTAGATTTGCAAGGATTAACAGGCGTCACAGATCAAGTTGTCCATCTCTTGAGACTCTGGTCCGATCCTAATTGATTTATTCGAAGAACCTTCTAGAAAGGAGACGTTTTGTAAGGCTCAGCACCCAGAGATTACCTGACGTGGGACTTGCAAACGCAAACAGTCTCTTTTTAAAGACAGATTAATCGATGCAATGTGATTTATATGATTCCATGTCAAAAACGACAACATTTGTGTTTTTATTGACATTTTCCCACCGATTGGCTGAGTCAAAAACCTGTCCGACCAAGCTGGCAGCCTGTTCCACAGGGGGGTTCCCTTTAAGTGTGACACGGTCAAAAAGCTGGTTATGTAAAACGAATACAGCTAGAGAGATAGCTAGAGGGGGTGAATCTTACTAGGCCCAATTACCCCAAAATACTCTTAAAAACTGATTAAGGGTGATTTTTCTAAGTTTCTTTTGTGAACATTAAACTACATGAGTACACACTGAGTACCGCCACACTGCATAAACTGCATCTTTCACAGCATTTGGTCTGTTTGTATGGGAATGTCAGCTTGACAATTACACAAGTAGACAATGGATGTTGTTCATTTTAAATGACTCACGTGAGTGTGCTCAGTTTAATTAGTCCTGTGCTACTAAGGGGTTTCTAAGTGTCAGACTGTTATTTTAAGTTGGACGTCACCTGCATAACAACTCACCGTGAAGCAAACATTGTGGGAAATACAGTATAATGAACCGCTTGCTGATTTACCTGATACATGCGCCATCTGCTGGTCGTTTGTTGCACTACAGTCATTCGGTCTTATGCCCAATGGTGTAGCATGTAGCAAAAGTTTACATACTTTGAAAACATTCAGAGGTAATTCACCTGGATCCTAAAATACACTACTGGCTTTGCAACATCACTTCCAGTGATATCTGGTATCCCATTCAGCAGTCAATTAGGGTTAATGCTTCTTAGTTTCGCAGGAGAGCCAATAGTGGAGTTCAGGCTAGTGACTACCGGTACATGGTTGGGGTACAGCATTTGTTCATATAGACATGTTATCCGGATTAAATACCAAAGTAAATAATACAAGTTAGTGGTTCAACACTTCAACTTTAATAAAATGATTAATGGCAAATTGCTCATACCTTCTCCTCCAGTAGGTGTCAAACAAATTAGAAAATAATGAAAAACAAACTCTGGGACAGATAAATTATACCATTATTAAACACAATAGTACATTACTACAGTGTTCCATTGGTGCTTATCAACCAAATATTGATACCCGTTCTGTTATCAGCATTCTTTGGGCTTTATTCCCAGAAAGTGTTTAACCTTAGCAGAGGTGTATAAACCTAGGTATCACTAGTGTTGTTTACAGAGTTTGGTGCTTCGGATCAAATTAACACATGCTTTTTTCTATAAAGTGGTAGAGCAAGGGAATGCACAGTAAATTGTAATGCATTTTGAAGTGCATAAAACATTTTATTTTCTGTTTCATGCTCCAAAGCATATGTAATAAACAAATTGTTTATTGTAATAAATAAATCATTTATGTTATTTTTCATTTTCCAAAGCATATGTTCGACAATCTATATTTACACTTACGTTAACAATTTAAAATATTACAGTAAATTCTGAGGAAGTATGAATATACCATACATCAAGCATAAATGTTTTTACATACGCGATTATTATATGTGTGATATAAAGATGTGCTCCATTCAAACCTTTAACCTTACATTATGCATTGTAGTGAATTGGACCTTGAGCACTACAGTTAAATAGCAACTATTATATTCATACAGTTCTCATTTATGTCCATCCACATCCACAAATGCAGAGTATCGAAAATCCCTCTAAATCCATCTAAATTTGGCTAGTTGTAAAAATGGTACAACGTGCAGAAACGGTATCGTGGTGATTATATATATATATATTTTTTTATATACTTTGTATAAAGCCAAAATACATTTCTAAACATGTTCAATAGAAAATAAAAATTGATATAGAGTATGTAGTTAAGCAAATTCACGCTAAACATCTCAACATGTCGGTGTTGTTCAAATCTAATTTCAGATACACTTTTTCCATGTACATTTACTGCGATCACAAGTGTTGAGCAAAGTTGGTGCAATCTGTGTGTTCTAATGTTAGTTTGATATTAATATCTTCAATTGCTTACGCGAGCGGAGGATTTGTGATAATATAAAGATGAACGAAAGAAATCCGGAGACCTATAAATCTGTGTTCATCTAACACGCAGTATTTCTTTATGTCTGGCCCATGTCAACCTGCGGAAACTACGATTACGGGCACTAAGAAGAACATTTTGGAACATTTTTTAGAACATTTTCCTATTCAAAACTGCATGCAGAACGAAACAATTTTCTTTTTTTTCTAACCGCTGGCAACTGTACATCTGATGTGTCCTCTTCTACATGGCAGCTGTTCCTCTCTGTGGAGGTGCAGCAGAGGTGAGACCATGACGCTGAGTAGGTTAGCGATCATCAACACAGGGTAGACACTGCAAAGAAAGTCAATACTGTATGATTGGGTGGAAAAACCAACAACCACTGAGATGGAGCTCACCACAATTATCCCCAGGTTGGTCAAGACGATACTAAAAGCTCTCATCTTCTGTGGGTCTGTTGTCCCCTGTTTCTTCTCTCCCCCTCTGCCCCCCTCTACCTCACCTGGACCAGGCTGTTTCAACACACGCAGGATGAAGAAGCAGCAGAGAGAAATGACGACCACAGAAAGGCAATAGACACTGACAAACATGTAAACTGTTATGGGATTTGCATGATCTGTGAATGTCAGAGTAGTAGATGCATTAACGAGTGATAACCCCCAGACAAGACATGAACAGATCACCCTGTATCTCCTGAGTCTGTACTTGAGGAAGGCCACAGGTTGGACCACAGCCATGTAGCGCTCTACACAGATGCAGCTCTGGAACAGGGGCCTGCAGGTCCATGTAAAGGCATGAAAGAAATAAACCGCCCATCGTAACACACTGTCGTTTGTCTTGAATAAGTAGCTGATCACGTAAAGCAGACTTAAAACACAGAAGCAAAGTTCCGCTGCAAACAGGTTCGTTGGGAAGATCTGGGTGGGTTTGAGAACTTCTGAGAGACTCAGAGTGATCCAGAAGCACCAGAGAAGCGCTGGCGTCCCCAGGAGGATACATAGGAAATGGGTGACATTGTACAACATTTGCCCAACATAGCCATGGACCATACATGTATCCCAGATGTCAAGGTAGGTCTGGTTCCCTGCAGAGTGGTTCATCCTCGTGCAACACTAAAATATGAGAGAGTGGAGAAAGCCACAATTTCTGACATTCTATTTTTTGTATTATTTTTTGGTTGCATACAGTTTTTGCTGCAGCTGCAACCACATCTCCTTATTTACTAGGTCCAATAGTGCAGTAATAGTGCAGTATTAGTGTATCTAGAAAATGTAATTCAAATGCACAAAATCATTTTCAGAACCAGAGTCAGAATATAAATGTGTTTTTTAGGACATTTTGTGTTAGATGATTCAACATTTTATGCATACACATTGATAAGCCAAAACATTACGACCACAGCGAAAAACCTTCGTCAGTTTCCGGCAATAAAATTACCGCAAATTACATACATTGTCCCAGGAATCATTATTTTCGAGCCAGCACACAAGAGTTTAATGGTCATTTAGGTAAACATCAACGACAGTGTAACTTGCTGCACCGTTTCCAAAAATGATTTGTCAATTGCCCTTGGTGGGTTAAATGACTGCAAAAGACATGTGGAGGTTAGTTGAATAGGTATCATTCATTTAATAGCATAACTAACGTTATTTCAAATCGCTGCAATAAGGATTTACTGTATTGATGTCCATGTGATGAGGCCAAACTCCTTTTAAACATGTGTAAAATAGTTATTGAATAACAAAATAGCACTATGAGTTAAATTTGAGTAATATATTGTAGTATACAGTAATATAAAACGAATCAGTGTAAGACAATAGTTAAATGTCACTTCTTCAGCATATATGAGACTTAGATTAGAGATTGCTGCTCAAGTACTTCACAGTTGTTATAAGAAGAAAACCAAAGTCTGACATAAATAAATAGTTGTGTTCTGTCATAATAAAATGAAATTAGTTTTTGCAGGTTGAGATGTCTGAAACCTCACGATTGGATCCACGGCGATTCCACCTCACAACTTAAAGGACTTAAAGAATCTGTTACTAATGACTTGGTGCCAGATACCACCGGACATTTTCAGCGGTCTGATACTAATGTCTATACAGTATAACCCGGATCAAAATAAGTCTCAGTTCCAACTGTGATGAAAAGACTTTGAGCTGCAGGTTGAGTGTCTGTAGGAAAAGCCATTGCTAAGATGGCAAAATAAGAAATAAAGTGTGTCTGGACCATAAAGTACCAGTTGTCTACTGAAGAAAGAAAGAGTTGTTTGATGAGTCAAACATTTGGATAACTTTTTGTTAAAGAAATCGATTTCATAATTTCATTTTTTTCTACAATATTGTATTTGTTTCTAGGCTTTAAATCCAGATTACATTAAGACATCAAAGTCTAAATTTAAATAAAAATGGCAAAGTGAAGGAGTTCTAAAACTTTCGATCGGTAATGTACACACAAAAACAAAACAAAAAAGAATACAGTAAAAAGCATTGTCAGATAATGTCATTCATTATGTTAAAATGTAAAACGACCTACCCCAGGTGTTATGGTTACGTACTTCTCTCCAGCAGGCTGAGTCAAACTCAACGCAACGACACCTACACTTATAAACGATTGTAAACGAAGCTCTGTGTTACTAAAGGTGAACGTGTTGCCTAATTTACATGCACCTGTAGCCAATTTATTTGACTGAAAATCAAAACATGTTGTGGAGTCACAAAACAAATTAACAAAATGCTTTTACCGATCAGTCATTACAATGTGACCACTGACAGGTCAAGTGGATAACACTGATCCTTATCATGACATCTGTCAGTGGGTGGGATATATTAGATCAGAAATACATTTGATGTGTTAGAAGTAGGGAAAATGGGCAAGTGCAAGGATCTGAGGCACTTTGTCTTGGGCCAAATTGTGATGGCTAGACAACTGGGTCAGAACATCTCCTAAACTGCAGCATGTGTTCCTGGTTTGGTCAGTATCTATCAAAAATATTCCAAGGAAGGAAAACTGGTGAACCAGCGACAGGGTCAGGGGAGGCCAAGGCACATGAAGAGCGAAGGCTGGACTGTGTGGTCCGATTGGTTGTAACGTTATGGCTGATCGGGGCATGACTAAACACATGCTTGAGCATCCACACGTTTTGTTCTTCTATCCTTGCAGCATCCTAAACTGTTTCTCCCGACATTTAACCAAAAAACAAAATCTTGAAATGCCTAAACTCAACTTAACCTGTTCTAGACAGCTATCCCGTCTATAGGATTTTGCAGTACCCTATACAACCACTACAACTTCTACACAAACATCACGAAATTCGAAAATGGCTGTTTTATAATATACTACATGCTTATATTGTGCATGAAAGTTTTCCCGTTTTAAAATAGCAGACCGTTTTATTTGCAATTGAAAGGACTGCTAAAGGCGGATGATGACGTCATCATCGTTGCAAACATTTTTAAACCATAGCGATAATATACGATAATATTGTACTTACATCAGCCAAAGTCGATAGTTTTCTTTTTCTATATTCCCAGGGATATTATTACCATCGCTTATGACCCATAGTCATCCATTATAATCCATATTCGGTCGAGAATAGAAGGTATTTTTCACTGAAAACGGCAGCTTCCGGGTAAGAACTGACATCGAAATCGAAGGTGAATGGCTAATCTCCAAGGATTAAATAAAATTGCAGCTGTGTCATAACTTGCATGAAATTCAAAAATAGAGAAAATAAAAGAGCAGCTGTGTCAAAATTAGTATCAATTTGGCAAGACAGGTCTATTTATCCCTGCATTAGTGGCTGCGATGAGCCTGTTTTGCAAAATTTCTCAAATCTCTGCCCTGAGCTCAAAGACGCGCGACAGCACTTTTCCCAGGGAGAACCACCTTGCTTCACTTTGAAACAGCACAGATATGTGATCAGCTCGCATTTCAAAATGCGGAGAACAGTTGCGATTTCAGGGGTCGGGTTTGATCAAATGTGAATGACACAGTGCGTCCAGTGCGCATCTGGTGCAAGCTCTTTATTAGTGCTTGCAACCCGTTTCTTGACCCTGCCATGGTCTGTGCGCCTTCAGAGCAAAAGCCTAAACAGTTTTGCCATTTAAGGCCGTGTTCTTTGAGGTAACTGTCCATGATCTTAACAGCTCATCAGCTGTGGCTCTATTTTGTAGGTATTTGTAAAACAGCAAATCCTCGCACAGTGACTCGCCATACAAGATGAACAAGCAATCTTTACTGCTGTCAGTAGCTTCGTCCACTTGTAATGCAAAACGACTGTCTTTAAAATTTTCTGAGTTGTTCCTCAAGACCACTTGAAACGGTGCATATATGTCTCGCAACTGTGTCGTTTGACAGGGGGGCAGCTTTAAATTGGGCTGCGCTTGTCTCGTCAAGCATAATTGACCCCATGTCTAGAGCAGCGGGGGAGAATGAGCAGCTCTGCAATTGTATTTGTTTTTTTGCATTTTGCAATTCTATATCCCACTCTATACGAAGCCATCTGTGCTTTACTGTTTTGTCTCTCTCCTGGCGCCGGCTCAACAACTTGTGAGGTCCGTGTCACACATTTATCCATGTTGTGTTACTGCCCACATTAGCCTGCTACCCATCCGCGCTAAGTATGTACCGCTACAATTAATATGCCGACATCACGTCAATCATTATTTTGTCACTACGGTTCCAGGTTACATTTTTCTCTGGCTCTCATATCTATTGCTCTTTTAATTTAGACTGCATGTAGGCTAGTAATGGTCATTTTGTTTGTGGGTGTTTTTTATGTCTGATCTTTGTTGTCATTAAAGTATTTCCTCCCGTTTGTCACGCCCCACCAGTCATGCCTCTATTCCCCACCAGTGGGTCGTGCCCCAGACTTTGAAAACTGCTGCTGTAGCAGGAGTACAGTATATCAACCTAGATACCACTAGTGTTGTTTACCGAGTTTGGTGCTTCGGATCAAATTAACACAAGTGCATAAACACAAAGGCATAAAAAAAATGTTTTCTGTTTCATACTCCAGAGCATATGTAATAAAGAAATTGTTTATTGTAATAAAATGTATTGTAAATAACAAATAATTTATTTATTTATAATTCATTCTGCAAAGCATATGGTCACCAATCTACATGTACACTCACACTAACAATTTCAAATGTCACAGTAAATTCTGAGGAAGACTGTGTTCATTAATGCATCACTCTTCAATCGAAAATGTTTTGACATACGCGATTATTATATGTGTTATATTAATGTGTGATCCATTCAAAGCTTTAACCGTACATTTGGCACTGTAATGAATGGGACCCCGAGCACTACAGTTTAAATAGCAAATATTATATTCCTATAATTCTCATTTATGTCCATCCACACTCATGAACAAAAACACATGCAGAGTTTCGAAAATCCCTCTAAATCCATCAAAATTTGGTGAAACGCTATGAAGGTTGTGGTGAATATATATATATATTTACTTTGTATTAAGCCGAAATACATTTCGAAACATTTTCAATAATAAATAAAAATGGAAATATGTAGTTAAGTAATTTCACGCTAAACATAACAACATATTGGTAGCAGTGCAGGTTTGGCTGAACAATTCAAATCTGTATGCTGAACGAAACAATTTTCTTAAACCACAACCTGCATTTTAACCGCTCGCAACTGTACATCTGATGTGTCCTCTTCTACATGGCAGCTGTTCCTCTCTGTGGAGGTGCAGCAGAGGTGAGACCATGACGCTGAGTAGGTTAGCGATCATCAACACAGGGTTGACACTGCATACAAATTCCATACCTAATGATTGGGTGGAAAAACCAACTGCCACTGAGATGGAGCTCACCACAATTATCCCCAGGTTGGTCAAGACGATCCTAAAAGCTCTCATCTTCTGTGGGTCTGTTGTCCCCTGTTTCTTCTCTCCCCCTCTGCCCCCCTCTACCTCACCTGGACCAGGCTGTTTCAACACACGCAGGATGAAGAAGCAGCAGAGAGAAATGACGACAACAGAAAGGCAATAGACACCAACAATAATGTAAATTACTATGGGATTTACAGAATATGTGAATATCAGAGTAGTAGATGCATTTAAGAGTGATAACCCCCAGACAAGACATGAACAGATCACCCTGTATATCCTGTGTCTGTACTTGATGAAGGCCACAGGTTGGACCACAGCCATGTAGCGCTCTACACAGATGCAGCTCTGGAACAGGGGCCTGCATATCCATGTAAAGGCATGGAAGAAATAAACCGCCAATCGTAACACACTGTCGTTTGTCTTGAATAAGTAGCTGATTACGTAAAGCAGACTTAAAACACAGAAGCAAAGTTCCGCTGCAAACAGGTTCGTTGGGAAGATCTGGGTGGGTTTGAGAACTTCTGAGAGACTCAGACTGATCCAGAAGCACCAGAGAAGAGCTGGCGTCCCCAGGAGGATACACAGGAAATGGGTGACATTGTACAACATTTGCACAACATAGCCCTCGACCACACATGTATCCCAGATGTCAAGGTAGGTCTGGTTCCCTGCAGAGTGGTTCATCCTCGTGCAACACTAAAATATGAGAGAATGGAGATTACACGATTTCTGTTTGTTATAACCTTTTGGTTGCGTACAGTTATTTGATATTAAGCAAACAATCAGTTCTCATAGTGATCATGTTGGATGAAGGAGAAATGGGCAGGAATAAAGACCTGAGAGACTTTGCAAATGGCCAAGTTGTTATGGCCAGATGATAGGGTCAGTGCCTCTCTGAAACGAGAAGGCCTGCCGGGGTGCTCCCGGTCAGCAGTGGTATTAGCAGTACCTACTGACAGTGTCAGAGGAGCGACAAACCACAGACATGCGACCGGGTGTTGTTCGACCAAGGCTCATTGATGCGTGAGGGCAACGAAAAGACTATCCCGTCTAGTCCGAACCGACAGAAGGTCTTTTGTGGAACAAGTCAGACAAAATGTTAATGATGGTGACGGGAGGAATGTGTCACAACACATAAGGGGCCTACATTCTACACTCATGCGTTGGAACTGAACCATTGGAAGAAGGCTGTCACCTAGACAGCCGGGTATGTGTGCGTGGTTTGCTTGGGGACGTCGGAAGGCGAATGGAGTGTTCTGAAGGGAAACCCTGGTCTGGACGGGTCATGTGAGCGTCAACCTGACCCGTGCCACCTACATAAACATCGTTGCAGACCAGGTACTCCCCTTGGTGGCGATTGTATACCCCGATGGGAGAGGCCTCTTCAAGCAGAATAATGGGAATGCATTGAGGGGCATCAGGCATCCCAACTCTCCCGGAAGTTCCAGGAGTCTCCCGCATTTAAATAGCGGCTCCCTTACGCCCGCACATTACATACAATATCTTGGGAATCAGTTTTTCCAAGCGAGCAGAAAAGAGTTCAATCGTCATTTCGAACGCTAGACGAACTCTGGAGAAACCGAGAAAGCGAGTGGCGTGGCGTTGTAAGAGAGTCACACAGCGCATCCTGATTGGTCCCGCTAACTAACGTGTCAAGTGTTGTGGTACGCAGGCTTTATAGTAGACCTCTCTCCAGATCATCAATCGGTTTGGTTCAGTTTAGTGTCTGTAGAGCCGTGGCAGAGTGTCCAAATACAACAAAATATACAAAACGCACTTCACCCATGACAAGACTAAAATGCACCCAACTGTAACAGAGGTAAACAACAACGACAGTGTAACTTGCTGCACCGTTTCCATAAATATTTCTCAATTGCCCTTGGTGGGTAAAATGACTTTAAAAGACATGTGGAGGTTAGTTGAATAGGTGCCATTCATTTACTAGCATAGCTAACGTTATTTTAAATCACTGCTTTAAGGATTTACTGTATTGATGTCCAGGTGATGACTTTAAACATGTGTTAAATAGTTATAAAATAACAAAATAACTCCATGAGTTAAATATGAGTAATATATTGTAGTTTACAGTGATATAAAACGAAACAGTGTAAGACAATAATTAAATGTCACTTTTTCAGCATATATGAGACTTCTTCACAGTTGTTCTGAAAAGAAAACCAAAGTCTGACTTAAATAAATAGTTGTGTTCTGTAATAATAAAATGGTGTGTATGTGCGCGCGCTCGTGCATATGGGAGCGCTATTTAGCCGGTAAATCCACCTCCCTGAAATACGTTTTTGCAGATTGAGATGTCTGAAACATCACGAACGGATCCACGGCGACTCCACCTTACTACTATATGTCTTGGTGCCAGATACCACAGGACACATTTGACAGGTTGAAAGTCTGTAAGAAAGCCATTGCTAAGATGGCAAAATAAGAAATAAAGCGTGTCTGGGCCATAAAGTACCAGTTGTCTACTGAAGACAGAAAGAGTTGTTTGATGTTTGATGAGTCAAACATTTGGATAACTTTTTGTTAAAAAAATCGATTTCATAATTCCATTTTCTCTACAATTGTTTATTTGTTTCTGTTTGGGCTTTAAATCCAGATTTCATTAAGACATCAAACTCTAAATTTAAATAAAAATGGCAAAGTGAAGGAGTTCTAAAACTTTTGATCGGTAATGTACACACAAAAACAAAACACCTATAGAATATAGTAATCATAGGTCAATAGATATGTTAGTAGAAGCATTGTCAGATAATATTATTCATTATGTTAAAATGTAAAATGACCTACCACAGGTGTTATGTACTTCTCTCCAGGAGGCTGAGTCAAAGTCAACGCAACGACACCAACACTTATAAACGATTGTAAACGAAGCTCTGTGTTACTAAAGGTGAACGTGTTGCCTAATTTACATGCACCTGTAGCCAATTTATTTGACTGAAAATCAAAACATGTTGTGGAGTCACAAAACAAATTAACAAAACGCTTTTACCGATCAGTCATAACATTGTGACCACTGACAGGTCAAGTGGATAACACTGATCCTTATCATGACATCTGTCAGTGGGTGGGATATATTAGATCAGAAATACATTTGATGTTAGAAGTAGGGAAAATGGGCAAGTGCAAGGATCTGAGGCACTTTGTCTTGGGCCAAATTGTGATGGCTAGACAACTGGGTCAGAACATCTCCTAAACTGCAGCATGTGTTCCTGGTTTGGTCAGTATCTATCAAAAATATTCCAAAAAGGAAAACTGGTGAACCAGCGACAGGGTCAGGGGAGGCCAAGGCACATCGAGGAACATGGGGAGCGAAGTCTGGCCTGTGTGTTCCGATTGGTTGTAACGTTATGGCTGATCGGGGCATGACTAAACACATGCTTGAGCATCCACACTTTCTGTTCTTCTATCCTTGCAGCATCCTAAACTGTTTCCCCCGAATATTTAAATGCCTAAACTCAACCTAACTCCAACCCTTAATGCTTAAACGTAAACCCAACAACTCCAATTTTGGGAAATCTTTGGAGATGACAGAAAACCTTTCCTGCTGGGGACTGGTTAAAAGATCTTGTTGGGACCGAAGTCAGGATCTACAATCGGCCCACATACATATAGTAAATGTAGTGTCACACACACTGACATAATAATACACACACACATCATTTAGGGGATTAACAATTTGTCCTGAGCAAAAATTGACGCAATGTCACACGTAACCCTTTCACCTGCACTTGGTCAAGCCGGTCACCTGCATGAGGTTAGACTTCAGAAATAAAGTTCCACCAACTAAATGAATTACACCATAGTAAAACAATAGAAACACCAATAAAGCAACAAATTACAGTATGTGTCTGTTATTTGGATCCTGGATCTTTAATTGTTTGGTTTATTCAGCATATGTTTGTGCTTACAGGTATACCATGTGGTATCTAAATTAAGAACACATTACACTTTTTACACACGCTTCAATTTCTCAAACACAATTTTTTCTTCAACTTATTTACTAATTATGTAAAGACATTTTGATTTGTAACATTACAAAGCTTTTGCTGCATTTCCATTGATGCTTCGAACCAATATGTGTTCTGTCTCCACTGTCAATGACCGGCTCTGCCGTCACCCTTGACCATAGCCGAGTAACACAACTCACCGATGATGTAGCGTCACAGTAATTTGAACTATTGGATAAAATATAATTTGTTTGAGAATTTACTTGTTGAAATGAAACTGTCTGTATCCCTTTTTATGTTTGAGCCCAAAATATAATGAAATGTTTGTGGTGTAACAATATTTTGTCATTTTCATAAGTTCCCGATACTTGACCAAATGACCAAAATGCTGTGTGAGTGTTAAAAAATATATTGCTTGCTGATTCTATTATTCTATATCTATAAAAAAAACATTGCCTATGAATGCTAATTGAAAATATGTTAGTGTTTCTGTTGCAGTTTGCTACTGAGTCTTGCTACTAAAAACCAAATGCAAAAAAAAACATAAATAATGATCCGGATGTGTCTGCTTAAGTTGAGCTAAAATATTAGCATAACAATGACCATGCAGCACGATATTATACTCTATTAGCAATCATTTGTAACAACTTTTTGTGGTTGCCCTCTGTTAGTCTAACGTCTCCGGTCGTCTCCAACATGGCAGCCTTCCCTCTCTGTGGAGGTGTAGCAGAGGTGAGACCACGACACTGGCGATGGTACACATCAAAAAGAAGGGAAAACCATTGCAAAAGAATTGGAAATCAGTGTATATTAGGGCAAAGTAACCAACAACCACCTGAATGGAGCTCAACACAATAATCACCAGGTTGGTCAAGACGATACTAAAAGCTCTCATCTTCTGTTGGTCTGTTGTCCCCTGTGTCTTCTCTCCCTCTCTGCCCCCCTCTACCTCACCTGGACCAGGCTGTTTCAACACACGCAGGATGAAGATGCAGCAGAGAGAAATGATGACCACCCCAAGGCAATAGACACCAATGAGGACAAAATCAACAATTTTAAAACTTGTTAAAGTGAGCGTAAAACATGCATATATTAACGATAACACCCAGATCAGTGTTAAACTCCCCATCCTGTATCTCCTGAGTTTGTACTCGAGGAAGGCCACAGGTTGGACCACTGCCATGTAGCGCTCTACACAGATACAGCTCTGGAACACGGGCCTGCATATCCAGGAATGGTAAACGAAAAGATACGCTACCTTTAATAAGGTTTCCTGTTTAAGTATGTAGCTCGTCACCTCTAAGAAGCACTCGATACAGAACACAAGCTCCACTGCAAACAGGCTGATAGGGAAGATCTGCGTGGGTTTGAGACCTCCAGAGATACTTCCACTCAGAGAGATCCAGAGGCACCAGACCAGAGCTGGGGTCCCCAGGAGGAAGCAGAGGACCTGGGAGCTTAGGCACAGCATGGGGGGAACATAGTGCTGGTCTAAGCAATCATTCCAGTTTTCAAGGTAAGAGTGGTTTCTTGAAGAGACATTCATTCTTGTGTAATAATATTTCAACTCGCTGAAATATGAGAAAAGGGAGATTACGTTAATCATTTGTTGTTGGCAAATACTATTGGACACATGTCAATCAATGGCCCATTTCCAGTGCTGGTTTGAATTGGAAACAAATACACGGGCGTTTGGCGACGAGCCCCTGAAGGCTGTTTTTCTAGGCAAAATGTGTCTTTTAAGGTGGCCTCAATCTGGCACCCGTGTCTTTATATCATCAACAGCTTTCCGCTGTGGACGTCTGAGTCTGGTGATAGTCAACACTGTGTATCCTTCGGCTGGCTGTAATCATGTGTTTCCTAATTCAGAAATGACTGGCTATTTTACAATTAATTGAATTTATATGATGCTCTTTTTACCTTTTTTATAACTATTGTTGAAACGTGGCTGTCCGTCCGATCACCTGCCCTGTCGTCCACACACACACATTCACAACCTTCTCAGTGATTTGCATTTTTGTCCTGAGCGGATATGGAAGAATCATCATCATATAACTGAGGTCAGCCCGGCCATCTGAGAGGACTGACTCTTTACCTTACGTGGTAAAGTGCCACTCCATGGCTCTGAAAACTTTCCGAACCACATTCCGTCTGTTTTGTAATAGTCAAAACTGTGTGTATAGTTGCGTATTATAACGCAAAACATTGATGATCGTAATAAACTTTAAAATAAGGCCTGACATGTCAGCTGCGCCGTCTAAAACACAACGCTAACTGATATGCAAATAGCTATTGAAGACATATTGCAGATCCAAATGTCCCTGAAAACCAGTGTTTTCTTTATGTTTCGTAACGGTGGTAAAAACTGATTCCTGACAGAAGTGGGAACACGTTTTGGAATTAATGCTATAGTGACAATTGACAGACAAACCGGACCACGATAAGAAACCGTTGGAATGTATTGTGTTTACATCCTTGACAGATTGAGGGATGTGTATCTCTTGCCAGGAGTAAAATGTACATTTTGTTATGTTCCATCTTGTCAAAACAGATTGTAATGGTGAGCAGGTAATTGTCAAATCGAGGAGAGGCTGACTAAAGCCATGTGACACTTTGAAAGAGAAAGGTACAAATCAGAAACCAGATGGCTGACCTCAGTGGAAGCTTCCTGCCTTGACTTGAAAAATGTCACTGACTTGGGTAATTACTTGGTTAATGTCAATTTAAACAAAGAGGCTTATAATCAACAACCGTGCCCGTTTACATATGTGGCAAACTATTTGGGGCACTAATGGCTGGCAGTGATTCAGGATGAGACGAAGCTAGACAATTTTTGACTAAAGCACTGATATTTGAATAGCAAAACATTCAAATAGTGAACATTAAGGTGAGACGGGCCATTGACTTCAGGTCATGTGGACAGAACCTAATGGTATTGTGACGGCCATTACCCAAATGTGTCACAGCTGACTGATTTCGTCGGGCCTATGGCCGTTTCGTTACGTCAAATGGGATTCAGAATAAGTGGCAAGTGTTTTTTATGAGCACTTAATTAGTATGTAATAATAATAATAACAAAAATACATTTTATTTATAATGCGCTTTTCTTAAACCAAAAGCGCTACAGTAAAATCAACAAAAACAACAAAGGCAATACAACAGTTAGAGAAAAACAGCCTTAAATAAATGTGTCTTAATCAGCTTTTTAAAGTGTTCCGGTGTTGTTGCATTTCTGATGGTAGTAGGAAGCACATTCCTTAGCTTGGGGGCTTTGTATGTAAAGGCTCTTTCCCCCCATGGTCTTAAGTTTACATGAGGGCTGATGTAGTAAAAGAGAATTAGAAGAACGGAGAGAACGTGATGGAGTATGAGGGCTAATGAGATCACATAGGTACTCAGGTGCAGTCGCATGTAGCGCCTTGTATGTTAGTATGAGAATTATGAAATCAATTCTCACATTTATGGGATGCCAGTGCAACTGTGAAAGCACCGGAGTGACGTGTTCACGAGGAGAAGTACGAGTATTGCAGAGAAAGTTTGATGAAGTAACTATATTGTCGTAATTGCAGTGTGACTGCAAACGTTTCCTATATTGTATTGGATTTTCAGTTTCACTACATCCATTTTTAATGTTATATTTAAGTGTTTTCAAGAGGCTCATGGGGCTAGAGGACCACTTTTATGGGGCAGACGACTAACCTTTCCTTTTATAATAATATTTAGTTTGGTATATGCAGGGGGAAACGCCTACCTATCAACCAATATGGAGCTGCCCGGTTATCTGATTGGCTGAACGGTGGTTGTTCAAATTTACATTTAAGAGTTACAATGACGACAAGTAGAGATCTGAAAGTTAGTCTAGTTCTCGTCGTCCTCTCGTTGAGCATAGAGATGGATAAAGTCGGCTTCGGTGTTATGGACTTTTCTACCCTAATGCGTGTTCTCAGTTCAAAATGCTATTATATGTTGTTGAGTTGCTTATAGAAAATGAGGCTAGCATTAGCGTTGCAAATAATTCCCCCCGAAAAAATACATTTCTGGCCTACAATATTTTATCTTTAATGTGCGGTCATGCAAAAAAATTATATTACATTTTTTCTTCAGTTTGGCAAATCTGGGTGATAATGGTTTGTAATGGTGATAAAACCAGGAAAGACATGACTAATAATTATATGAATGTTTGCTGTAATCATAATTGGTAAACAGATGGTAAACGACTTTTGACAAATAAACTAAAAACTGATCTTTGGTATCTTTTGCCAATCGTTTTTAGGCTGTACCAAACACATTCTAGTTTGTGACTCTTACAACAATTGCAATACTTACATACCCTAGTCGTTTTGGTTACTCAAACCTCGATTTTATTTGAATTATTTCCAAATCTCTCCAGCAGAATGGTCAGTCTAACATGATTGAATAATACCAAGATGTATGAATCTCTGTCCTGGAATTATTTACATAATTACACTCTGTGTACGTTGACAAATTTAGTTAAAGCAAAGCACTGAAGGACAAAATGTCAACACAGTGCACGCTTGTAGCACCAGCTCATAAACATACACATGGGTGTGCACACACAGATATTCAACCTGAGTGATTTGCATTTTGTCCTGAGCAAACATCATCAGAGCATCGTCACACATATCATCCAGCAGCTGTTTTTCTGAGGTTAGCCCAGCCATCTGAGAGGACTGACTCTTTTACCTTACAGAGTCAAGGAATACAGGCTTCCGATAATTACAGTATCAGGGATATACATTGTGTATCTCATACGTTTGTCGTTGGACGTAATCCACATTAAGAGGTTCAGTGGCATGACAAACACAGAAGCATTTATTCATTTTAGACAGGTATCGATCCAGGGAGTGAGTACTCAGAGAAGGTATTCACCAGCCCAGGTATCGATCCAGGGAGTGAGTACTCAGAGAAGGTATTCGCCAGTTCAGGTATCGATCCAGGGAGCGAGTACTCAGAGAAGGCATTCACCAGTCCAGGTATCGATCCGGGGAGTGAGTAGTCAGAGAGGGCATTCACCAGTCCAGGTATCGATCCAGGGAGTGAGTACTCAGAGAAGGCATTCACCAGCCCAGGTATCGATCCAGGGAGTGAGTACTCAGAGAAGGTATTCACCAGTCCAGCTATCGATCCAGGGAGCAAGTACTCATTGAAGGTATTCACCAGTCCATCAACATTCACCAACTGAACAATGAAAATACTCTCATATGTGTTTTTGTGTGATAGATAATAAAATCGCTAGTTACAAAGACCAATTGCATGAATTACATTTTGTAGGTTTTTTGTCTCCTCACACTCAGGCACACAGAGTATTATCTTCCCACCCTAAACCATCCTGGACTAGTATTCTTGACTCAGTAAGGGAGAACGAGGAGGAAACAAACTGTGTTATAAAGTCCGGTAAACGTCGGAACCCGGATTCTAAACAGCCAACCTTAAATGTACCTTAAATGTTGCCTCCAGTTCCAGTAGGGGTTTGATAAACTGACATTTTGGAGAATATTCAAATATTAAGATGTAAAGGCAGACACAGTGAGAGATTTATTTAAAAACAAACATCAAAAACCGTTGTATATATTTCGTGGCATTGCATTTTATCAAACTATACTAAACGGTCAAAAAGAAGTTGTGTTTGTGACCAAGAGGAAATAGTCAACTTGGGTAATGTACCAGCCCTGGTAAG
This sequence comes from Dallia pectoralis, assembly GCA_029465975.1. Lineage (NCBI taxonomy): Eukaryota > Metazoa > Chordata > Actinopteri > Esociformes > Umbridae > Dallia > Dallia pectoralis. The sequence continues at coordinate 8,859,799 of CM055742.1, forward strand.
ATAATATGTGGGTGGACTAAAGCTATTCAGCACACTGAAAGAAAACACAATATGGGTCAGAATCCTTCTAAAATATGAATCCATCTGAAAGATCTAATAAAAACCTTTCAACTGCAGAATCAGCTGGACAATCTGGACGGTACAGAAGCATCTACTCTTCATCAGGTTCCTTCCCTCCCTGTGTTATTCCTTTTGTTCCTTCTCTCATCACCTAGACTAAGCTAACTCAGCACATACTTCATAAAGACATGGCATGAAACTTCAATGGACAGAAGCTCATTAAAACATACTGTCCTTAGATGTCATGTCTTCTTGCGTAATGTCAATTTAAGTAAGGAAACTTAGAATCAACAAAAATGGGGCTTTCCATCATAGGAAGACCACACTCTGACCTGTACCTCAGGGGTTTACATCAGAGGAAGACCACACTCTGACCTGTACCTCAGGGTTTTACATCAGAGGAAGACCACACTCTGACCTGTACCTCAGGGGTTAACATCAGAGGAAGACCACACTCTGACCTGTACCTCAGGGGTTTACATCAGAGGAAGACCACACTCTGACCTGTACCTCAGGGGTTTACATCAGAGGAAGACCACACTCTGACCTGTACCTCAGGGGTTTACATCAGAGGAAGACCACACTCTGACCTGTACCTCAGAGGTTTACATCAGAGGAAGACCACACTCTGACCTGTATCTCAGGGGTTTACATCAAAGGAAGACCACACTCTGACCTGTACCTCAGGGGTTTACATCAGAGGAAGACCACACTCTGACCTGTACCTCAAGGGTTTACATCAGAGGAAGACCACACTCTGACCTGTAGCTCAGGGGTTTACATCAGAGGAAGACCACACTCTGACCTGTACCTCAGGGGTTTACATCAGAGGAAGACCACACTCTGACCTGTAGCTCAGGGGTTTACATCAGAGGAAGAACACAGTCTGACCTGTACCTCAGGGGTTTACATCAGAGGAAGACCACACTCTGACCTGTACCTCAGACAAGGATCTAACTGACAACATATAATAAAAGCAACAATCATTTTCTTATTGCTCAGACAAAGAAAAAAAGTCTATAGGAATCCCGTATTAAATCAAATTATATAATAATAAATTGAACTGGATCTGGTCAGCAGACCCTGATGGTTCAAGTAGCTTAGTTCAGGTTATTTATTTGTCTTTCTGCATAGCTGACTAACTTGTACTGTGGTGTGTTTGTAAGTACAGCTCTAAACAATAGCAAAGGCTACATAATAATGTGTCACGTTTCACACTGCATGTGGATTCACTGCTGTTACTGTCTCAGGGCAATTCCCACCTACAATTGGTGTTTTGTCTAAATGTTTTTCATATTCATTAAGTACACATCTGTAGCGTCAACTAGAACTGTACAGCTAATGTGTCTCTGGTCCTTTTCTGCAGTGCAGCCTTCCCTCTCGGTAGAGATGCAGAAGAGGTGAGGCCATAACACTGAATATGGTACAGATAAAGAACATGACAAACAATTTGCAATAGAAATCCGAACTGGTGAATGGAAAGACAACATATCCAGCAACCAGGGAGATGGAGCTCACCACAATAATCACCAGGTTTGTCAGGATGTTCCTAAAAGCTCTCGTCTTCTGTGGGTCTGTTGTCCCCTGTTTCTTCTCTCCCCCTCTGCCCCCCTCTACCTCACCTGGACCAGGCTGTTTCAACACACGCAGGATGAAGAAGCAGCAGAGAGAAATGATGACCACCCCAAGGCAACAGACACTGACCAGCAAATAAGCTGTGATTGTTGTATACCTCTGATAATCTATTGTAGAACATGCATACATTATAGTTAACCCCCAGATCAGTGTTGAAGTCCCCACCCTGTATCTCTTGAGTTTGTACTTGTTGAAGGCCACAGGTTGGACCACAGCCATGTAGCGCTCTACACAGATGCAGCTCTGGAACAGGGGCCTGCAGGTCCAGGCAATGATAAAGAGGAAATAAAAGAGCTGTCGAAACATAGTGTTTTTGCTGTTGACTATGTAGTCGATTACTTCAACGAGACACTCAACGCAGAACACCAGCTCAACTGTAAACAGGTTAAGTGGAAACACCTGGGTGGGTTTGAGACCTCCAGAGAGACCTTCGCTCAGAGAGATCCAGAGGCACCACACCAGAGCTGGGGTTCCCAGGAGGATGTTCAGAATCTTGGCAGATAGGTGAATCATGCTCAGAACATTGTCTTGGTCTGTGCATTCATTAATGTGACCAAGGGTTGAGTCGTTTATTGAGGAGTCATTCATGCTTGCAGAACAATTTCTATCCACGCTGAAATATTAGAAATACTCAATATCAGTGCATTGCAAACAATAATCCACAGAGCATATACACTTTAGTTAGAGGTGGAGAGCATTTACACTACATTATAACATGTTGGGGTACTACGTTGAGAAATATGGAATTGGTTATTTTTTGTTATAAATAATTGTGTCATAATGAAATGAAAGTCCCTTGAAAAAAATGTAAGTCCCTTGAAAAAAATTCATGTTGCATTTTGAAAAAAGATTCCCTTAAAATATGAAAGAAAAAATCCCCTACAATACAATATATTTGTTATTTAAAAAACATGATTTTGAATGATGAACCTATTTAATGATATTCTGATACGTTTATATATTTATATATAAATGTGTGTGTTTTCATCTAGTGGACTTGTAGCCCGCTGGAGCCCGTTTGCTTTATTTTGAGCACTGGTATTTTAAGTCGCAGCTAGCATTTTATTTTATATTTACGTGAACGATATTAATTTGCACTCTATAACAATAGTCTATGTTAGTTCCGGCTCTTTTGACACAATGTACACACAACAAACATCGTTTACACACAAAACAAATAATGTTTTCTTTACATAGCCAAGCAAACAAGATGTAATTGGCTGTGAAGCGTAGCCTACTTATAGCATAAGTTTATTGTTCCCTGATGCTGTGTCATTACACAGAAGCAATCATTTATGCATCATTCATGTTAACTCAATATTGTCTACAATATGTAAAAAATCATTAGATTTCATTTAAAATAATCAGTGTGGTGATTTAAGTATGATAATATCAAGTTTGGTCATGCTCCACCTGGTGACAGACAAGAAGATATACAGATGAAAAAAATACAAACAAAATGGCAGATCGAGCGTTAGCGCATCGTTTATGTAAAATAGCTTTAAATTCGCTTTTCCAGTGATTTAAAAAAAAATTAGGGGATAAAGCATTCATAAGTTTATAGTGGCGCAAAAAAAAAGTTTTAAGTGCCTTTGGGTCAAATGACCCACTTCCGGCACTTCAATGGTTAAGTCACTGGATGTGCTGTCTCCAAAAGCATAATGTTCAATGGACTTTTAATATAAACCAATCTATATTTTGAAACGTTAATTTGGAAAAAATACATATACATGTATTCTAAAGTTAATGTTGAATAACGTTTATTTACATTTACCCATGTTGGGAGAAACTTATATTTCAATTGAAATGGTGTTTGTTGTACTCTGTTTTATTACAGTTTTCACTCCGTCTGTGTAAGATGATGTTCAGAGATAAGTAAAGGAAAGTAAATACTACGAAGACTCACGTCATTATTGCACGCAGAGTTTAGCTAGTTGGATAACTACAGCTCCTACGTTGTAGTGAAGACAAAACACACTGGATCTGTATGCACAGTTGTTGGTTATTATTTCCAAGTTTACGAATTAAGATGGAGTTGAGTTTGTATTGAAAGTGTAATTGCTGCTGTTGTTTGAATGATTTTTACAAGTCATAATAGTATTTCAAACAGTTAGGCCGGTTACACACTGGAAACGTCTCGCGAGATGCGTGCCTGCTAGAAATAGAACCAACGCCTATTTTTCATGCGAGACGCGAGCGTGTTGGAAGCGTTTCCAGGCAAAGTAGAATAGGAAAATATGTTTATGTTACATTTCTACATTGATGTCAAAACCTAGAGACTTTCAAACATCAATATGTCATTTATTAATATGCATTCGTGTCTAAATGACATATAAACATATTTTCCTATTCTATTTTGCCTGGAAACGCGTCCAACACGCTCGCGTCTCACGTGAAAAATAGGCGTCGGTTCTATTTCTAGCAGGCACGCGTCTCAGGCAGGCAGTGTGTTAGCTCTAACCTGATAACATGGGAGCCGAAATGAAAACGGACACGCCACGCACCTGACACGCTCGCGAGACGCTTCCAGTGTGTAATCGGCCTTAGTGTTGTTCGCCGTTCTCGGTTTGTCTTGTTTTTGTTACTTAATAAATCTATCTTGAACGGAAATACCTGGCTCTGCACATGGCTTTGCTGCACTCCACCTCTGGATTATGTGACATTGCCTACATTTTTTACTTTTAATCCATATTCATTTATCCAAATGGCATTCTATAGAATAGAAAGACATTTGCGATAAATCTAAGTTTTAATAAATATTTGATACTGCAGTGAATTAGACCAAATACAGTAGGAAAGCAGATGAACATAAAACATTAACCACGTCAGTGACTGATATCTTTGTTTACAGGGAATAGCCAAGGCATGTTACATTTTTCCAAAAACCATATATATACAGGCACAAACTTCGCCTGAATTTTTACTGTAAATTCAACAGGGGTGCTCTAACGTACCAGTCCTGATCCAATTACTGACAAGTTACATCCAGGTTTTCCCCCCCTCACTTGTGTCCAATGTAACTAACAATTGCTTTGATAGAGCCAGAGCGGGTTAAAATTAATATCTAACTAGAAACTTTAGATGAACCCATAAGAAAAAATACATTTGTATGTTAAAAAGATATAACAATGACCTTATTCAACATGGCAACATCTCAACTAAAAATACAAACCTGAAGACGAGGCTTCAGACAAAAAAAATGCAGTAATATTAAATTGTACTTACACTAGTCTTGTGATAACCTTTTTTATTAGTGATACTCGCAGTTCTCTCTCCAAAAGACTATTCAGTCCGACCATATAGAATAATATCTAGATGTGTTCACGCCACGCTTTCAGTACTGGACTTTTCTTACTTGTCACGGGTGACATCATTTACATATAATAGATGTGACATTGAAAAACATAATTCGGAACAAACCACTTATTTACATGATGATAAACAAACACTCACATTGTGATTTGAATTTCGTCAAAATATGCATCTCAACTATAAACAGGTTAATTGGGAAGATCTGGGTGGGTTTGAGTCCTCCAGAGACTGGCTTGATCCATGCATTCAATAATGTGGTCAAGGGAGGAGTAGTTTATTGATGAGTCATTCATCCTTGTAGAACAATATCTGTTCCCGCTGAAATATTATAAATGGTCAATATCAGTACATTGGCCACAATAATCCACAGAGCATATGCATATTAGGCAGTAGTGGTATTGGTATTGTCACGTTTGGTCTTAGCCGCTGAGACAGGACTCCAAACAACAAGATGCAGACAACTGAGGACCACGGACACTGGTAGGCAGTACAGGGGTTGGGAGGGAAAAACTGAAGAGGAATCAAACAAAACCCAACACTAGACATAAGGATCTGGACTAGAACCTAAACAAACAGGATAAAAGGCTCAACTGGACTGGAAACTGAAAAAGTATCTAAAAAACGCTAATACACTAACAAGAAAATACAGAACATCGATCATACATTCACTTACATTCACAAGACACATAACGTCATTGCCCCCACAAAGGGTGCACAAACACAATTGGCATAATTACGCAACATACACAGACACAGGTGGGACGAATACGAACTAAATTAGAACGGAAAAGTACTGGGACAAATACAAACACACACAAGGACCAGGAGGCGGCAGTACAGGACAAGACATATACAGAACATGTGTATAGATTTATAACATGTTGCAAAATTACATATCAACAAGAACCTAATTTTCTTTTAGTTTCAATATATATATATTTTATATATTTTGAGATATTATTTCATTTAATATTGACTTTGATCGCATTCCACAACTATTGGCATTTGTGAGAATTTTTAGGAGTGAATTGTGGAAGTAAACACTTTAGTGAATTAAATGAATTAAATAGCGTTGGTACAGTATTACAATATGAATCTTGAACAATATAATTTACTGATATCTTTGTTTACAGGATATTGCAAAGGCATGTTCGATTTCACAAAAGTGAATGTCTCTGATTGTTTTACTGTAAAATCAACAGCAGTTCTCCTTCATTGCAGAACATAGATTGTGATTGTGAACAAGAGAAAGACTCCCCTAAAGATCTAATGAGAACAAGATCAGCGAGACAATCTGGATGGAACAGGAGCATCTTCTCTTGATCAGATTCCTAACCTTCCTATTTGATACTTTTTGTTCCCCTATTTATCAACAAGACTGACTAGCTCAGCAAATCCTTCATGAAGGCACAGCAGAAAACATTAATGAAAATAAATTGTCATCGAATGTGATTAACTCGTGAGTAATGTCAATTTAAACAATCAGTCAAAAAAATATCACACATGGGGCTTCATATTAGAGGAAGACCAAACTCTTATTGACACTTTGATGATGTCATTGGCCCAATTTGGACATTTTCACTTTGTTGCTGATCAGACATTAATTGCTGTGTGTTGAGTTATTTTGAGCGGACAGCAAATGATCACTGTTATACAAGCTCTTCAAAAAAATTGCATGACATCGTTGACTGTATTATAAACAGACAAAGACCTAACTGACAACATGTAAAAAAAGCAAACTTCCTTTTTCTTTTGCTGTTCAGAAATGAACAGCGACATATAATATATATATATATATTTAATAAAAAATAAATATGACATTTTAAAAAAGTTAAAATTCATCAAAAGTATATATTTATATTCAGACTCATATCTATATTTATATTAAAATGTATACAGATTTATATTACATAAGATTTCTTATAACCGTGTATATTTATTTTTATTGATTTAAATGCTATTCTATTGAGAGATATTTGTGATAAATATTTATCGATTAATTATGAAAATGTACGCAAATTTTACAAATATTTAACACTGCAGTGAATTAAACCAAATACAGTAGGTAAGCAGATCAACATAAAAAAAATTAACCATGTCGTTCACTGATATCGTTGTTTACAGGTAATGGCCAAGCCATGATATATTTTTTACAACCCAATATCACAAGAATTACGTTCCCTGGGAACTATTGTAGGAACACGCGATTACGTTACTAGTGAACGTATCTACCATGCATTTATATTAAAATATAGCATGTGGAATAGAACCACTGCCTACAGCTCCGCAGCCGAGCGCCCTACCCACTGCTCCACAAGCGCCTACCCACTGCTCCACAAGCGTCTCTGTTTCGTGTCTGAGTCGATATGCAATGTAATCACGGTTCTTACAATTGTTCACAGGATATTAAACCTAACATTACAAAACTAGCCCTTACCTTAACCCTAACATTATGAAACTAACCCTAACCTTAACCCTAACATTACAAAACTAGCCCTAACCTTAACCCTAACATTAGGAAACTAACCCTAACCAAATCCTAGAGCGCACTCTGCGTTTTGCCACTGTAAATTGATACAATAAGAAAACCTTTAAGAAGAGGCAGGGTGGTACGGCGGGTAGAACTCTCGGAGAGCCGTTGGCGGTGGTTCAATTCCACCCGCATGATGTGACCTTTTGCTTTTTACGTCTTAATTACATTTCACTAGTAACGTAATCTTGTGTTTCTACAATAGTTCCCAGGGAACGTAATTGTTGTGATATACGGTTGCTGTGTGAGGGATGTATGTGAGTGTGTGTGGCAGTGTGTGGGAGTGTGTGTGTGTGTATGCATAGGCTTTGAGGTAGTCTGCATTTTACATTGTAATTTTTAGTCAAATAAAAATATTTGCTGTAAACAAATAAGGAATTGGCTCCTGAGGTAAATTACAGAGAGACTTGATATGAAAGAGCAGAGGACAAAATGCTTTGGTACATCTATTGTACTTTCAGGGGATAGATTGATTCATTGTGTATGGGCGTACAATAACAGTTTTTTTTCAGGCAGGTTCATTTTATCTTCATGCAAATCACTGATTTGTGTTCTTACTTGTTGGAAATCATAAATTTTTCAGGATAATGATTTGTATTTGTATTGTCTTGATTTGTCACCTACATTATCAGATACTGAGTCTCGATCAGTAAGCAAGAAATAGATTTTACAGACCGTTGGAATGAAGATAAACAATATGTTTTGTTATTTTCACTTGATAATTAAATTCTTCTGTCGGTACTGAAATGTAATACCTAGAAAGGTATCTCAGAAATGGATTCTTTTTAATTTCATAGTGAATAGAAATGCAGCATATATTAATCAAGTTTAAACCAAAAATGACTATAACGGAAAATATAGATTTATAAACATACACAATAACCAGGAATACATAGAAGCAGGATCTTATAATGTATGCGAAACTTGATGGGGCCCAGTGAAGGGGTTGCAGTGTGGGAGTAATGTGTTCCCAGGGTTTGGTGCGTGTAAGGACACTTGCAGCAGAGTTTTTGACATATTGAAGCCTGGCCAAGTCTTTTCCAGACACCCCAAAAAGAAGGCTGACTTGGTGATAGACTTGATGTGGTGCTCCAACGAGAGAGTTGGATCAAAGACTACTCCAAGATTACGGACTTCTGAGGATGGTCAGATAAAGCAGCCATCAATCAGTAACACAAGGTCCCCAACTTTATTTAGAAGAGCCTTAGGATCCCCCATCACAACCTGGGTTTTTTTTCAATTAAGTTTAAGTAAATTTGCCTTTTATGTTCTCTTTCATCTACTATGTATATACTTTGTCCACATCTCAATGACACATTTATTAGCATTCATAAGCAGTGTGATTTTATTTTGTGAGGTTAAAGCATCAGCTCCTCCACATGACTAGGATATTCTGTTTTAGAATGACATGCTAAGAGATATTTTTCTCCAGCCAAAAGGCAAATCAGCATGCAGGTAAATCTGCATCTCTGTGTGAGTGTGTGAGGTTGTTTGTGTGTGCATAGGAATTGAGTTAATCTGCATTTTGCATTTTCAATTCTAGTCAAATAAAAATACTTAAAAAACAGAGGACAAAGAGCTTTGGCCAAGATTAGTCATTAGTCCAGGTGATAGATCGACTCAACGTTTGGCTTGAGAGAACACAACAAATATCTCAAATCAAGATTACAAAAACAACAAGGGTAGGTTAATTTATCTATCATGAGCAATTTAATCTAGTAATACATCAAGTTAGAGATTAAGTATAGATTAATTGTGACCGACAAAACATTTTGAGTTACAAATGAAAACATGTCTTATATAATATATATATATATAAACAAGTTTGGAGTATTTCCCTATTCTGATTAGACCCTGATATGAGACAAATATTTGTATAATATGTGTTTCAATATAAACTAATGAGTAGCTAACTGAATAAGCTGCAGATCCCGGTGGAGTTGAATGTCAGATATGGGACAATTGTGACTTGTTAAAATGGAAAGCAATATTCTTTTTGAAAGTTTTTCAGAGTTATACAAGTTGTGAAAAGACATTAGACTCTAAATGAATTAGCTCTATTACAGGCAGTAGTGGTAACAAAAGAAACATTAGTTACCAATATATATATAAACATGTTGCAGCTAACTAATTAATGTCTAGTATAACTAAAATAAGTTTCTAGCAGAGTCTTGAGTATTTTTTCAAGTTTAAGGTCCACTTTGAAGCTCCACAATTTTTTTCATAACTTATAAAGACGTCCAGCAAAAGCTGACGTAATATTGGTGGATGAAAAAACACAGAAGGAACCAACATTTTTTGGTATTGATTAGCATACACATCATTCCGTATGCTAATCAATAAAACACATCTGCTAAATGTTTGGATGATTTACAAGTGATTTCATAGGGAATTGTCTGAACAACATTTTGAGTATAAAGAACAAACTCACTTTGATAAATGGCTTTGGTTAGTAGTTACTATTGAAGTCGCCACTACTTGCTAGCTAGACTAGTCGGTTCTATGAAATAAAGTGTTCAAATTTATAAATTATGAAAACAAATTCATGAATGGTGTAATATCCCTTTTTATCTTAAGAGTTCTACAAGGATGAATGACTCTTCAGAAAACCAGACCTCTTTTGACAGTTGGAAGATCTGCTTGGATGAGGGCTATGTTGCACCTGTTCTGTACTATGCTGTCCAGGCCCTGTGTTTCCTCCTGGCAACCCCAGCTCTGGTCTGGTGCCTCTGGATCACTCTGAGGGAAAGTATCTCTGGAGGTCTGAAACCCACCCAGGTGTTTCCAATTAACCTGTTTGCAGCGGAGTTGGTCTTTTGGGTTCAGGGTCCTATGGAAATGACCAGCTATGTATTCATGCGCCAAGACACCATCTTGAGGAATGTTGTGTATGTCTTGTATTATCTTTCCTGGAGCAGTAGGCCCCTGTTCCAGACCTGCATCTGTGTAGAGCGCTACATGGCTGTGGCCCAACCTGTGGCCTTCCTCAAGTACAGACTCAGAAGATACAGGGTGGGGACTTCAACCGTGATCTGGGTGTTATCACTTCTTTATGGATATTCAACCACCCTTTCAAATTTTATTGAAAACATCTCAGATTATTTTGTCATTGGTGTCTATTGCCTTTCTGTGGTCGTCATTTTTCTCTGCTGCTTCTTCATCCTGCGTGTGTTGAAACAGCCTGGTCCAGGTGAGGTAGAGGGGGGCAGAGGGGGAGAGAAGAAACAGGGGACAACAGACCCACAGAAGATGAGAGCTTTTAGGACCATCTTGACAAACCTGGTGATTATTGTGGTGTGCTCCATCTCAGTGATTGTTGCTTGTGCCGTGCTGCCATTTGGTGTTGACTGCTACTGCAATGTCTCCTCCATTATTTCGATTGTTACCATCTTCAGTGTCGTGGCCTCACCCTATCTACACCTCCACAGAGAGAGAAGGCTGCCATGTAGTAGGGAACAATAGTCAAGTTAAATCTGCAAGCATAAGTAGTGTGGGCTTGTTACAATTTGCTGGTAGGTGATACCCAGGGCTTGTAGAATGTAGATTGACCAATCACAGCGCAGCCAAGAACGAGCTCCGAGGTTCGACACCTTTTTCACAGCGCTCCATTGACTTTAACACGGGCGTCTAATTTTTTTGGTCTCGGCAGGCTATTACCGTCGTAGTTTTATAAAAAAATATAGTTAAACGATGTGCCTGGGGCATTTGTAACACAGATACGCGTTTCCCAGAGAGGTTGAAGGGGGTGTCCGTTTTTTCCCTTCCCAAAACCGAAGTCAAATACTGACAAGTGTCGTCTTTGGATTACAGAAAACATGCATTACAGAAAACATGCCTGACAACTACAGAGCAGTTATTGATGGTACAGAGATTAAGACAGAAAAACCAACATCACTGTTACTTCAAAGTCAGACTTACTCAAACTACAAATCTGCCAACACACTTAAATGCGCGCAAAACCCTGTGGAGCTAACCAAAACATCACCTTGTCAGCTAACGTTAATGTTACCTAGCATACCGTTTGCGATACGCTAGCACACCTATTCCTAACCATAGGGCCGCGGGACCAAACAAGTTATCACTTTGGCTAAGCCCCGCCCCCCTTAGTTACTGTTGCTATGTCCGACAACTTCATATGGGCTCTGGTTTGGTATCAACATTATGATGTGACAGCTCTTCCTGCTGAAATTGTATCAAACTTTTATAAAACAGCAAATAAAGTGTCCGGTAGAAGTAGGTAAAAGGGGTTGCAATATGCGTTTGAAGGCTATATTCAAGACATACAGGTGAAACAAGGCATCCAAAGAGGTAAACGCATACCGGTCACAGTGAAATAATTAACCACCGCATATCCTACTAATCGAGACGGAGGCTGGGACTAACAATATCAAGGAGCAACACTGTTCATGCAAAGCTGGGTAGGTCTCTATTCACTTATATAATCGTTATTACAAAGCAAACTGACTACGCGAGTATAACAACGTTTAACTAGATAGCGTACAATTTCTGCTGAAATTGTGATGATGTGTGCTTGCGGCCACCCGTAGTCGACTGTTTACTGATGTCAACTGCCAAACTGAGGTGACACTGCTGCTACATGCACCATAGTATACAATGTGTTAAACCTATCAGTCATTACTCATGAATACACACTACTGCTGCAAGCACCATAGTATACAATGTGTTAAACCTATCACACTGCTGCTACATGCACCATAGTATACAATGTGTTAAACCTATCAGTCATTACTCATGAATACACACTACTGCTGCAAGCACCATAGTATACAATGTGTTAAACCTATCCGTCATTACTGATGAATACACATTGCTGCTGCATGGACAATAGTATACAATGTGTTAAACCTATCAGTCATTACTCATGAATACACACTGCTGCTACATGCACCATAGTATGCAATGTGTTAAACCTATCAGTCATTACTCATGAATACACACTACTGCTACATGCACCATAGTATACAAATGTGTTAAACCTATCCGTCATTACTCATGAACACACACTGCTGCTACCTGCACCATAGTATCCAATGTGTTAAACCTATCAGTCATTACTCATACATACACACTGCTGCAAGCACCATAGTATACAATGTGTTAAACCTATCAGTCATTACACATGAATACACACTGCTGCTGCAAGCACCATAGTATACAATGTGTTAAACCTATCAGTCATTACTCATAAATACACACTGCTGCTGCAAGCACCATAGTATACAATGTGTTAAACCACCATAGTATACAAATGTGTTAAACATATCAGTCATTACTCATGAATACACACTGCTGCTACATGCACCATAGTATACAATGTGTTAAACCTATCAGTCATTACTCATGAATACACACTGCTGCTACATGTACCATAGTATACAATGTGTTAAACCTATCAGTCATTACTCATGAATACACACTACTGCTGCATGCACCATAGTAGCATATGAAACAGCATTAGAAACTGCTAACGCTAGCTAGCGCGCTAACGCTAGCTAACATGCTAACGTGTTAACAGAGACCCAGAGAAAGAAGTTACCCATCCATTCATTGCTGCAGGCTGTCTGAATGTATGCATAAACTTACAGTAGTAGCTAACGCTAGCTAGCGCGCTAACGCTAGCTAACATGCTAACGATAGCTAGCGCGCTAACGCTAGCTAACATGCTAACGTGTAAACAGAGACCCAGAGAAAGAAGTTACCCATCCATTCATTGCTGCAGGCTGTCTGAATGTATGCATAAACTTACAGTAGTAGCTAACGCTAGCTAGCGCGCTAACGCTAGCTAACATGCTAACGATAGCTAGCGCGCTAACGCTAGCTAACATGCTAACGTGTAAACAGAGACCCAGAGAAAGAAGTTACCCATCCATTCATTGCTGCAGGCTGTCTGAATGTATGCATAAACTTACAGTAGTAGCTAACGCTAGCTAGCGCGCTAACGCTAGCTAACATGCTAACGATAGCTAGCGCGCTAACGCTAGCTAACATGCTAACGTGTAAACAGAGACCCAGAGAAAGAACTTACCCATTCATTCGTTAATACATTCTTTCTTTGCTGCAGGATATGTCTGTGGCTGTTGATTGCAGTGTCTGTGGCTGTTGCCTGCCAGCCATGCCTTTGTCAGGAGGACCAGCTGTCCTCATCGATATCAGAGCGCGCTGCCTCCTCCCCCCCACCCCTTCCAGAATGTTCCTACTATTTAGCCAATCAACAACCAGAAAATGCTGCTTCACTGTCTATCATTTCAAAAGATTCAGACATGGTCGTATACTTTTAGCTCTACTAACCAGAGTTTTACTCACACAGTTTAAACATTTACATCATGAGAATCCTAAGAACCAGGCGGACATTTTGATGTATAACATGTATCTGTAACCCCAGAAATGTAGGCGCTATCACAATTTACAAACGAACAAAAAAACACCAAAAATCGCTTTCAAATTAGAGTGGAGAAAATCACAGTTTCTATGGATGTCTATGGGGAGGCGCAAGTTGGAAACAAAAGGACATAACGAAATAAATATATATGTTACAGCTTATATTAGAACATTTTGAGTGACAGCACAAATAGATGAACGTTTTGATATGCCATTTGTGTGTAAAGGGTTGAAACTCAGGCAGCAGTAGCAGTTTACAAATGTTCTCTACATTTTCTGCTGAATGGGCTCTCACACTCTAGTTTTGAAGATTCCGTCAATGTATTTCAATGGGGATTAATTAGCGACATTATCGTTAATATTTCGTAAACTACATAACGAAACCTTCTACAAAACAATGCCAACTAAATAGAGTTCGGGACGCACATTTTGACACCTTTTTTGTCCATCTAGTGCAAAAACTGTGGGAGGAGTAGGCGGGGACAAAATTGATATAATAATAATAATATATATGTGAGATTACAATATGTGTCCTTGACCATAGTCAAGCACACATAACTATATTTTTGATAAAACTACGACGGTAATAGCCTGCCGAGACCAGAAATATGAGACGGCCCATGTTAAAGTCTGTGAAAAACTCCTCTGCCCGAGCTCATTCTTGGCTGTGCTGTGATTGGTCAATCTACATTCTAGGGTGTGGCTTAGCCAAAGGCGAATTAAAAGACAAACCATACATTTATGGAAAATAATTATGGATTTTGGATATAGTGTTTCCGAAAAAACTTATAATATGGAATTACAGCGTTTCTAAAAGAATGACCACTGTTATCCATGACAGCGAATTACGTTACAATACACCAGCACTTCTCAAAGTCCGGACTCCGGTCCCTGATCCGGACCCGGAGGGAATTCAATCCGAATTTCAACAGCAGTTGTTAATTATGTGTAAGAAATTAAAAATATGGATTTCCTACTTTGATAAACGCTTGCCTGTCAAAGTCATTTGTCTAGTGTTTATGACTCTTTGGAGATGGTCTGAAATTAAAGCGAAGGCGATATATTTAAAGTTTTCCTCCGTGATTCAGTTGCCATGACATCCAGTAAGTGTATACTTTTGATGTAATCGGGCGCGAGCCGCGACACTTCACCGCAGTAAGCGTTTGAATGGGTGTGGAGGATGTCATTGTCCAGGAAAAGTAAAGTTGATGGAGAAAATAGAGTTTTTAAAGATGATTGGACAGAAAGGTATGCGTTCATTTTGCCCCAATCCAGCACGAAGCCATTCTGTTTGATTTCTAACGAGACAGTTGGAGTTGTGAAGAGTGTAAATGTCATACGGCATTATGAAACAAAACACGGTGTTTGTTGGTCCTGTGAGCATAACATGTTCAGATGATTTTACTTGAATCGTGCAGAAAACAGATCGAAAGGGATGGAGATATATAAGAGAGAAAGAGCTGAGACAGGACAGAGAATAGGGAATATATTAGTTTGTGGGTAAAGAAAACCTCATTATCTTCACTTATGGGATGCAGACTATTTTAACACACACACACACACACTTAAAGTACGATTTGTCAAATCTAACTAATTTTTGTGTTAATATGCCTGACATGAGCCTTTAAATTTGTTCCTGCAGATTGATTTGTTCCATGAATTGTTGTATGTGCAGGTTTACATACATAAATAAACTGTTAAACTGCAGGTGGATTTCGTTTAGTTATTGAGTACAAATCAAACCCAGGGTGAGATCAATAAACCAATACAGTGCTAATATTTGAATGGGCCCTGGGACACTTTTTACTGTAAAATTTGGGCCCCGACATCAAAAAGGTTAAGAACCCCTGCGCTAGCACACGCTGCTAGTAAATACAACGTTATACTCGCTTAGTCCGTTTGCTTTGTAATAACGAGTATAGAAGTGAATAGAGACCTACCCAGCTTTGCATGAACAGTGTTGCTCCTTGATATTCGTAGTCCCAGCCTCCGTCTCGATTAGTAGGATATGCGGTGGTTAATTTTTTTACTGTGAGACCGGTATTGGACACTTTATTTGCTTATAAAAGTTAGCAGGAAGAGATGTCACAGCATTAGCCATGTTGATACCAAACCAGAGCCCAGATGAAGTTGTCGGATGTAGAAACAGTAACTAAGTGGGGCGGGGCTTAGCCAAAGGTGAACAAATGGCATGTAACACCTATGGCTCGTTAGATAAGAACAAAAACTTCAAAAAATGAAATGCATAGCATGAAGCTTAACTTTTTTTTATAGGAAATGTAATACAGGAAAAGTGTAATGACCACATATGGCGATCACTAACATGTGGCATGATTGTTGGCACCCCTTCCTTAGATTCTTTGTGCACCTTAACCCCACCAAGATAACCACACCGAAAGCTCTCCTAGAATATCTAACGAGATAGAAGAAACACACTGCAATGTGATCAGAGGTCATACATGTTCACGGAATGTCTCCAGATCCTTTAGACATTCTCACTGATGGACAGGGTTGGTAAAAGTCGGAACTGAACCCAACCGTACCTATTGTCTGTACTTTTGTAATAATAAAAATACAAATAAGTCCAAACTTCACAATTTAAATATTGTTATTCATATGGAACAAGGTAAAATAGGTTAAAAGGTTAAATAAATACATAAATGGTACTGCATTTTACAACTTAAAATAAAAAACTAACTACTCTTGCAAAGAACAACTCTGAACTACACCAACTACGTACAATATTACACCATCCAAATAAAATGTCAGCATTTGAACTGCGTACAACATTACACCATCCAAATTAAATGTCCATAGCATTTGAACGATGTACAACTTAACACAATGCAAATGCAAAGTAATTTTTCATGTATATATTTAATTATTTATTTAATTTTTCAATTATATATTTCATTATTTCATTCTTTATTGTTTGCTTATCTGTGAAATCCAAATGCAATATGGAACATGGAGGTGACTTTCAGTTAGATTGAGGTGTTCACTTGCGATCACATTTGAACACACTGGATCACAGCCCAATATCACAAGAATTACGTTCCCTGGGAACGATTGTAGGAACACGCGATTACGTTACTAGTGAACGTATCTACCATGCATTTATGTTAAAAAATAGCATGTGGAATAGAACCACTGCCTAATAACTGACAAGTAACATCCAGGTTCTCCCCACCTTACTTATGTCCACTGTAACTGACAGTTGCTCTGACAAAGTGCCAATGTTACCGTAGTTGAAATTAATATCTAATTCGGAACTTTAGATGAACCCATAAAAATTGCATTGTATGTTATACATAACAAAGACCTTATTCATCTATCAGCCATGGCAATGTCTCAACACTCAAAACACATGAAAATAAAAATCTGAAGAAGAGGCTTCAGACAAAAAAATCATTAATATTAAATTGTAATTCAACTGGTTTTGTGATAACATACCTTTTTTATTAGTGATAGTCGCAGGTTTCTCTGCAGAAGACAGGTCAGTCCGACCAATATCTAGATGTGTTTACGCAAAGCATTCTGTACTGGGTTCTTTTTACCTGTCATGGTTGGCATAGTTTACATATAATAGATGTGACATTGAAAAACATAATTAGGAACGAGACACTCATTTACATGATGTTAAAAAAACACTCACGTTGTGTTTTGAATTTTGAGAATATGCATCCTCGCTCATATCACTCAGCAGCTGTATATGAATGCAAGAGAAGCTTTGAGGGACATATGTTTCTGTATTTCTTTAGTATACTTCCATTTGTCATAGTGTGAATTTTTTATATTAAAAGTATTGTGAAATTGTGTTGATGATATCTGCCGCTACATTATAACAGACCTATAAATTCCAGCTAGAACAAGTTCCAAATCTGTCACCCTCCGGTCAGCCCTGTTCATTTACACGATTAATATTATTGTAATATGATAAACATTAATTAAAAAAAATGCTTATAAAATACACATAATTGAGAATAAATTAATGTACTGTTTCCTTACTATGAAGCTAATTCAGATAAGTTGGGGAACGACAGAATATTTGTCTTTAGAGTCACACTTTGCCAAGGTGTCGACCGTTGTCGACCGGACTTCCAGCGTTTGTTGTCACCGGCCTTCTAGCCATCTCCCTTTCTATGTTAATCAATTCCTTGGTGTTTTCAAAACACTGTTATTTCATCAGTGTACCAGTTGGTACCATTATTTTTGTAGTGCGTTTGTTTTGGTGGAAATTACAATTATCAATCACTTCAAATGCTACTACTCCTGCGTCTGGCGTCTTCCTCCTTTTTGAACCCAGTTGTGACACAAGGAATGTTTGATAATTACAATTGACCATTTGTTTGGGGGGAAAATTTAGGGTAGAATGACTACATTGTTCTACAACACGTCTTTCTTTTATATATGGGTGAGAACAACTATTAGATTAGATTCAACTTTATTGTCTTTGGACAGTGCTAATACAGTACAACGAAATGCAGTTTGCATCCAACCAGAAGTGCAAAAGAGCAGTGCAAAAAGATATGGAGTACAGTGTGAGGATGTTCAATTAACATGGATAAGTGAATGTGCAGGTATTCAGTTCAACAATGTAGCAAATTGCAAATGTGCTGAGGGCAACACCAGTGGAGAACATCTGTGCAAGTGGTAAACAGATATTACAAATGTTAAGCATTGAGCAAAAGGCAAATATAATGAACAGGCTAGCAGTGTGCAGAACAAGAGGAGTACCAAATTATCTATTGTGCGAATGGCTAATTTGGATTTACTGCTGTTGCTTTTTTCTGGGTAAAATCTCACATACAATTGTTAGTGTTTCGTCTAACTATTAATCATATTTATTAAGTACCCAGCTGTAGCGTGAGCTAGAACTATACATCTATTGTGACTCTGGTCCTTTTCTGCAGTGCAGCCTTCCCTCTCTGTGGAGATGCAGAACAGGTGAGACCATGACACTGATCACATTATATGCCAAGAAAATGGCAAAAGCTTTGCATTTGAAATCCAGACTGGTGAATGGCACAATGACATAACCAACAACCACTGAGATGAAGCCCACCAAGATAATCACCAGGTTGGTCAAGACGATCCTAAAAGCTTTCATCTTCTGTGGGTCTGTTGTCCCCTGTTTCTTCTCTCCCCCTCTGCCCCCCTCTACCTCACCTGGACCAGGCTGTTTCAACACACGCAGGATGAAGAAGCAGCTGACAGAAATGATGACCATCCCAAGGCAATAGACACTAACAAACACACAATATGTGAGTGTGTCAAAACCATGTAAATGTGTCATAAAACATGAATACATTATAGTTAACCCCCAGATCAGTGTTGAAGTCCCCACCCTGTATCTCATGAGTCTGTACTTGATGAAGGCTACAGGTTGGACCACAGCCATGTAGCGCTCTACACAGATGCAGCTCTGGAACAGGGGCCTGCATATCCAGGCAATATAACTGAGAAAAGAAACAACCTGGAGTAACATGGAGTTATTGGGTAGGATTTGATAGTAGATCACCTCAATGAGACACTCAATACAGAACAGCAACTCAACTATAAACAGGTTAATTGGGAAGATCTGTGTGGGTTTGAGACCTCCAGAGATACTTTCACTCAGAGAGATCCAGAGGCACCAGACCAGAGCTGGGGTCCCCAGGAGGAAGCAGAGGACCTCAGTGCATTGGATAATAATTATCGGAACAATGTCTTGGTTTATGCAATCATAACCAAGGTCAAGGGAAGTGTCGTTTATTGAGGAGTCATTCATCCTTTAAGAGCAACTTCTGTTCCCGCTGAAATTTTAAAAAGTGTCAATATTAGTGAATTGCTAACAATAATCCACAGTGCATATTCTAGGTGGTAGTTCACAGAGTTTAATACACATTTATAAAATGTTGCGAAATGACATTGAGAAACATTGCAATACTTAAAATTAGTTATTATAAAATAAATGAATACATTTGGCATTATGAAATATAAGTCATATATAAGGAAAATAAAAGCAGCCGTTGAAACAAGTACCTAATATTTTTGTATTGGGGAATGAAAGAAATTACTTGAATTGCTTCGGGATACCCATCTTACAATCTACCCTCCAGAAAAACGAATGTTTTGAGAATGCACAATCTTTATGACAGCGAGGGTGCGGAGTTGGACATGCTGGAGAAAGCAAAGAACGTCACTCTCACTGGAGATCACCTGACATCTGTGAGCAATGACAACTATTCACCTGACATCTGTGAGCAATGACAACTATTCACCTGACATCTGTGAGCAATGACAACTATTCACCTGACATCTGTGAGCAATGACAACTATTCACCCGACATCTGTGATCAATGACAACTATTCACCCGACATCTGTGAGCAATGACAACTATTCACCTGACATCTGTGAGCAATGACAACTATTCACCTGACATCTGTGAGCAATGACAACTATTCACCTGACATCTGTGAGCAATGACAACTATTCACCTGACATCTGTGAGCAATGACAACTATTCACCTGACATCTGTGAGCAATGACAACTATTCACCTGACATCTGTGAGCAATGACAACTATTCACCCGACATCTGTGAGCAATGACAACTATTCACCTGACATCTGTGAGCAATGACAACTATTCACCCGACATCTGTGAGCAATGACAACTATTCACCCGACATCTGTGAGCAATGACAACTATTCACCCGACATCTGTGAGCAATGACAACTATTCACCTGACATCTGTGAGCAATGACAACTATTCAGCCGACATCTGTGAGCAATGACAACTATTCACCTGACATCTGTGAGCAGCAATGACAACTATTCAGCCGACATCTCTGAGCAATGACAACTGTTCACCCGACATCTGTGAGCAATGACAAATATTCAGCCGACATCTGTGAGCAATGACAACTATTTGGGCGTCACACTTAACTTCATTCATATTACAAAGGCTGTAATAGACTTCTTTAAAATTAATCTGGCAACTTTACATATAAAGCAATTATTTTGGCCTATAGGCTTAAATTCTAAGATAATCTAGCTTTGACGTTGATGGTTTCACCTCACACTTTGTCATTTTGTTTTTGAAAATGTTCTAACCTGATCCAGTATTTTTGATAACCTTCAGGGTTTAAATATATAACTTGAACTTTAACACTTTGTTGTTTATAAAGTTGCTGCATATATTCGATAAGAATGACTATTCTGTAGTTCCCAGGAGAGACTGTCATAAAATATTCTATTTAAGATATACTTCATTGTGTTACTTGATTTAATTCTCTGTCTTACAAATGCGATAAAAAATGCGAATAATTGCGATTAATCACAGCATATTGTGCGATTAATTAGTTAGTTATTAATATATATGTAATATATAAAATATACGTATATTGCTTAAATTTTTGTAAAAAGTGTAAGCATATTTAAACAAATGTAAAACACTGTTGTGAATTAAATCATACACAGTAAACCATGTCATTAACCATGTCAACCTTTGTTTACAGGATAATGGCATAGGCATGTTAGATATCAGAAAGTCTAAGATATTACCACAAAATATCCACAAATGGGTCACAATTCCTAGTCCACTGAGGACATCTAGGAGGGTAGTGGGGCACTTATGTAATTTTGAGGCTAGCACCTGAATCAGATGTGGGTGATTTCAATGTGCAAAGCTGGTTTAGATTCTGTGATTATGGTTGCTATAAAAGTCACTGGGTCTTGGTGCACCATTTAGGTGAGTGTTAATATTAAGTACTGCTGTTTTTTGGGTAGTTAGTGAGTTGCTACATTGCGCAATTTCATTTAAAACCAGTGTACATGTTTTTCCTCCATTTACAGTTGGTTTGTTTTAATTTAAAATAAACCTTTGCCCTACGTCTGGCTTCCTCTGCACTACACTACACCCAATTGTGACAGAATGTTTTACTGTGAATTCAACAGGAGGGCTCTTACATTCCGGAACATACCAGTCCTGATCCAATAACTGACAAGTTACATCCAAGTTCTCTCCCCCTCTCTTGTGTCTAACCTATCTGACTAGAGACGTTTAGATAAGCCCATGAAAAATTGTCATATGTTATGCTGAAACATTTACATTAAAAGACCTTATTAATTTATCAGTCAATGTCTCATAACTTAAAATCAAATGAAAATGAAAACCCTAACCCTGAAAAAGAGACTTAAAAGAATTGTAGTGATATAAAACTGTAGATGAATCAACCCTAGTTTTTTATGACTTACCTTTTTTATATTAGTGATACTTGTTCTCTCTCCAGAAGAAGGTTCAGTACAACCATATGGAATACACCGTAGATCTGTGTACCCAAGGCTTTCTGTACTGAGTGCTTTTTTTACCAGTCATGGAAGGTATCATTTACATAATTTAGCTGAGGACCTTGAGATACATAATATGAAACCAAAGCACCAATTTACATAAGACAAAGACAACACACAATCGTTGTGATTTGAATAATTTTAAATGTTGATAATCACTACTTTCATTCAGCAGCTGTATAGGAATACTAGAGAGGCTTTGAGATTTTGACATTTCTGGTACGTTAGTGTCAATGGCAACGGTGCAACCCGCAGAACGCAGTAGAGCGTAAACACGCTATAATCCAAATAACAAGGATGCGTCGCAGCGCACTCAATAAATTCTCACACGGAGTATAATGATAAACGATCACGCAATGAGAACGTTGGCAGACACCCACCGGGTTGACCACAAGGGCGATCCGGAATGGCCCAATGAATCGTTGGGCCAGCTTGCAGAATTCCACCTTAACAGGTAGGTACCGTGTGGACAACCACACCATCTGCCTTGGTCCAGGTTTCGGTGGCTGCATCAGACAAAAGCTTGGGCCGACGGAACTCCAACCTCGGGTTCCCGTTCCGGAAATAAGGAAGAACCATCAAACGGCGAGAGACCCGTGGCAGAGCTGGGCAAGGCGTTGTTGGCGTATTCAACCCACATCAGCTGTTTGGACCACGTAGAGGTCTCCAGATCCTGGAGGACCCGTTCTGTTTGACCGTTCGACTGTGGATGGAAGCCGGAAGAGAGGCTGACAGTAGCCCCAATCAGAACCCAGAGGTACTCTGGGCGCTTCTATCGGATACCAGTGGGAAGGCCGTGGGTGCGGTAAACATGGTCCAACATCAACATGGCCGTCTCTTTAGCCAACGGGAGCTTGGGCAACGGGATGGCTCAAACCGCTTTGGAGAAGCGATACACTACGGTCAGGATGGTGGTGTTTTCCTCAGACCTCGGAAGCCCGGTGATGAAATCCATCGATATGTGGGACCAAGGACATCAAGGAACCGGGAGAGGCTGCAACAGGGGTGCATGTCATTGCGTCTTATTTTGTGCCCCTCCAGTGGGTGGCGGTGAGGTCCACTGATCACCTGGTCCGAATAAAAGATGGAGACGAGTTGAAGACCGCTTTCTAAACAGCCAGTGGACGTTATGAGTATCCGTTTGTGCCTTTTGGTCTCACTAATGCTCCTGCAGTATTCTGGGAATGGTGAACATGACATGTTGAATAAGTTTGATTTGGTTTATCTGGATGACATTTCGATTTTTCAGCCCAAAAACTCTAATGACTCTGCATATCTTATCTGACCAGACACGCAACCTCCTTTTTAATTACCTTTTACTGTGGTTTACCTCCATTGAACACCCATGATGTCATATCCCTGGCTGCCCATACGGCCCTGCACTGTGTTTACTATGATCAGATGCCCATTCTTTTATATAACTCTACTCAGCGCTCCAAACAACCAGTACTTAAAGGCATGTGTCACACGCTTATCCTAATCCTTCTCTGCTCATCAGGAGATGTAGAGCTCAACCCTGGCCCTAAAAACCCCTAGTGCCATCCTCAAGCCCCAGGCGATCTCTCTCACTGACTACTGCGATCCTAAAAGTCTTGGGTTTATGCACATTAACATTAGATGTTTACTCCCTAAACATCCTAGCCATGTCCAAATCCTGGCTTAGGAAGTCCACCAATAACTCAATAACAATCCCCAACTATATTGTCTTCCGCCAAGATAGAGCCATCAAGGGTGGTGGAGTAGCAATCTACTGCAGAGAGCGACAGTTCTCTTTCATACTGTCCAGGTCTGTAAACCTTATGTGAACTGATTGCATCTATCCACTGAGTTATTACTGCTTAGAGACTTAAACTGGCATATGCTTAACCCCCCTGTCACTTTACTTTCCAAGCATAATGCACTCAACCTCACACTATTTATGAATTAACCCACCAGGTTTAACCTCAAATCAGCAACCAGGGGACTCTGATAGGCGTTGCCCTGACTAATTTGCCCTTTAAATATACCTCCGCTGTTTTTATTGCCTGTGTCCATAAGGGGACCAGGGTCAAATAACCAACCCTTACCTGCGTCAGACGCTGTTTAAGACACTTCTGCAAACAGGCCTTTCTAAACGACACTTGGCTGTTTCTAAAAAGTCAGTTTCTCTATATCCTAAATAAGCATGACCCATTTAAAACGTTCAGAACAAAGGATATATACAGTCCTTGGTTTACCACAGAACTGACCGCCCGTAACCGACACATAAACACACTGTGGGTTATCTAATATTCACTTTCGATTGTCTTTAAGTCATAACACCAACACTACCTGCCAAATACGACATAATGGTTTATGTCACGGTAAGGAAGATGAATTACAGAGGCAGAAGCAGGAGTAACAAAAGAAGCATTTCATTTTGGCTAACAAGTAATAACCTGTCCTGACTGGACGCAGCCTGGACAACGCTAAAGAACAAAATAAAGTATACGCAGTGCTTAAAATTAGACACAAAGCAACACTCTATCGAGCTGACTATGACACTAAACAATACTAATAAATGACACGAAGACAGTTTCCAACCAATATACACATCCTAATTTCGAATGGGAAACAGGTGAGGACAGTGGCACAAGACAAACAGACAAACCGGGGAGTGTTCACAACACCAAAGTGAGTTACATAGACACATAAAACTTATAGGGCTGTCAGGCCTTCTTAGCCCACTAGAGTCCCCCACAAGCAGGCTAGAAGTCCAGACCATGACAGTTTGTGGTATTTGTGTTTAGTTAGTACCAGTCCGGCACAACATCTTTTCCTAAAGTCCAATAGCAAAAGATTTCTGTCATCTGATCGTCACTTTGAAATGTGTTTTATGAAGATTGTGTACATAGCCAAGCCTCCGTTTCGAGCCAATCAGATCAGGCGCAATGCATACAGTGGAATGGACTGTATCGTTATACATTGGCCAGGTATTGTTTATATATTGGCTGTCACTTACACAGGCCGAGTCACTGTCCCATAGGATGTTTTTGTTTCACATCATGGTTATTAAATGGAAAAATAATTTAGATATTAGAAGGATTTTTTAATTTTCTTTGCATTCATTATCAGAAATGAACGCCCTGCATTTATGCAAACTGACGTCACCTCCTTCAGTGGGGAGTAGGGCAGGTTTAGGTGTGCGGTGATGGGCAGAGAGGGCTGCTGCTGGTCCTGTTTGTCACCACCCGTGAGGTAGAGTGAGGTAAAATGAGCCAAACGCTTTCCTCACGTTCGTGGTATTTCTTGTGACAAGGAACACAAACACGACAACAACGAACGGAAGAAACTCGACACAAAATGCGCCAGGCAGCGACTTAATAACGTGGAAAAAAACAGCGATCTAGATGTACAAATAACTCGCAAACTACACCTACCTTCCATCTTGTCCTCTCCTTCATTCTCTTTCTTCGGGTTTTTAAAAAGTTGTTCTGCAGCGTTGGACCTCACTGCTAGCAGGTACCAATTGCGCTGATCTAAGGTGTGCGCGATGACCGGATGTCCCGTTGTTAGGGTGGTGTATATCCAAGTCACATGCACTTTTCGTAGTCCCGTCTTCTGGGGCAAGCAGCATGGGGTGACTCTGAGAAGTTGTCTAGCTGGATGTCCACATGTACATACCATGAGATTGGAGCCACTATATGAGTCGGGGGCATAATGGGCTTGTCCGCTCGTGGCCTCTCCTCGTGGTGCAGCAGGCGTTCTCCCCCTTCAGGTGGAGGTTGAAGAGCGTCCGGAAAGCTGTGATGAAGGCAAGGCATGTAGCCGTCTCTGGACCGTTCCTCCAAATGGCAGTGGCACACTTAAGAGCCTGTCCGGTTAGGAGGGAATCTCCCTTTAACACCTCACTGTCAGAAAAATGGCCGAAATTAAGGTCGCCCTGTAACAGGAAGCCACGGCACTTGGCCTGGTCTCCGTCGAGATTGTTTTTTTTTAAATATTAAAATGTAGACAGACACAGTAAGAGACCGACAAAGCAGAACGGATGAATCAAAGTCGCTTTATTTCACGCTTTTTTAAAACAAACAGAAAAACTAGTCGTATATGTTTTGTTTTATTGAATTTTAAGCTAAACAGTCAAACTAAGCACAGCAGTCAGGAACAGGTTGTGATTGTGAACAAGATATATACAATTGTACCTCAGGGGTTTACATCAGAGGAAGACCACACACTGACCTGTACCTCAGGGGTTTACATCAGAGGAAGACCACACTCTGACCTGTACCTCAGGGGTTTACATCAGAGGAAGACCACACTCTGACCTGTACCTCAGGGGTTTACATCAGAGGAAGACCACTCTCTGACCTGTACCTCAGGGGTTTACATCAGAGGAAGACCACGCACTGACCTGTACCTCAGGGGTTTACATCAGAGGAAGACCACACTCTGATCTACTGTATGTACATTTCAATAAACGTGCACAACATCATTGACTGAATTATAGACAGACAAGGTTCTAAATGACAACATATAATAAAAGCTACAATCCATTTCTTAAGTTTGCAAGTACTGGTCTGATCTGAAGAAAACCTGTTATTCACTGCTGTTTCATTTCTTTTTTAATTCCCAGTGCACATCTATAGCATCCGCTGAATTCTCTGCTTTAAGTGTTTCCAACTGTAAATCTAATTAGTCTCTGGTCTTTTTCTGCAGTGCAGCCTTCCCTCTCTGTGGAGATGCAGAAGAGGTGAGGCCACGACAGTGATCACATTACATGTCAAGAATATGGAAATAACATTGGAGGCGGGCAAGACGACAAAACCAACAACCACCGGGACGGAGCTCACTACAATAATCACCAGGTTGGTCAAGACGATACTAAAAGCCCTCATCTTCTGTGGGTCTGTTGTCCCCTGTTTCTTCTCTCCCCCTCTGCCCCCCCTGCCCCCCTCTACCTCACCTGGACCAGGCTGTTTCAACACACGCAGGATGAAGAAGCAGCAGAGAGAAATGACGACCACCCCAAGGCAATAGACACTGGCAACCGAATTGTTTATGATTTTTAAATACCTTTGATCATCTTTTGCAAAACATCCATAAATTATAGTTAATCCCCAGATCACAGTTGAAGTCCCCACCCTGTATCTACTGAGTCTGTACTTGATGAAGGCCACAGGTTGGACCACAGCCATGTAGCGCTCTACACAGATGCAGAACTGGAACAGGGGCCTGCATATCCAGCCAATTATAAAGACATGATAAGCAACCTGGAATAGCATGGAGTTACCGGGTAAGATTTGGCAGCAGATCACCTCAAGGAGAAACTCAATACAGAACACCAGCTCAACTATAAACAGGTTCATTGGGAAGATCTGTGTGGGTTTGAGACCTCCAGAGATACTTTCACTCAGAGAGATCCAGAGGCACCAGACCAGAGCTGGGGTCCCCAGGAGGATGTTCAGAACCAGGCTCCATTGGTAAATCATGTTTAAAACATTGTCTTGGTTCTTGCAATCATAACCAAGGTCAAGGGAAGTGTTGTTTATTGAAGAGTTTTCCATTCTCGTAGAACAATTTGAGTTCTCTCTGAAATATTAGAAAGTGTCAATATAAGCAAATTGTCAACAATAATCCACAGAGTATATACATCTTAGGTCCACAGCGTTTATACACTTTTATTTAATGTTGCGAAATGATGTAGAGAAATATAGAATGAGGTATTATGAATTAGTTATAATGTGTTTTAGTCTTAATGTGTTAGTAATAATGTGTCATAAATGAAATGTGTTTTCAATAAATGTGGCATTATGAAATAAATGTCCCTTGAAATACATATATATGCTAGTATGCATGTTTGCAGGCTATTGTGCATGCATGTTAGATTTTCACCAAAACATTTGACATGGTCACAAAACGTCTTTGATTGTTTTACTGTAAATTCAACAGGAGTGCTCTTACATTCCAGAACTTACCGGGTGCTCTGGCAAAGAGCCAGCTAGTTAAACTTATAGTCAAACTAGAACACCTTACATGAATAAATAAAAAAGCCCAACTGTTATGCTAGAAAAGATAAACATAACAAGACCTTATTATTTCACCAGTCAATGAAATGTCTCATAACTCTGGTTTTCCCTCTAGAAGAAGGTTCAGTCATTTACATAATATTGACGAGTGCATTGTCAATCATGTTGTGATTTGAATTTTTTGAAAGTCCCGTCCTTACTCATTTTACTCGGCAGGTATATTTCGAATACTAGAGATGCTTTGATGGACGTACGTTTATAAAACTTTATTTAGTCAGTACATCTTCCGCTTCTGAACGTGTAAACCAAGGCCATGCTTTAGGTCATTCCTCCACGGGTGGGGGTAAACATATATTCCAGGGGGGCGCCTCTCCCGCCATCATGACCCTAACCCTTTGCTCCAGTTTCTTTTCCAACTTTTCTATGTCCTGATTCGCATGCAGAGTCACCGCCATCTTCTACATGACGTCCGGGGGCGGAGTGCCCACCAGTTCCAGTGCCACGTCCTCAACTAGGGTCGGTGCCTCCACCGGATCCGGCACGACGTCCTTATCACAGAGTACATTCCTTCGAACACACCACAACTGGCCCGGGTCGTTACGGAGATCCTGTTACGGGCCCAGTGTGTGAAGAGGTTCCCTCGTGCTCGTGGCTGATGCTGCTGCTCTACAGGGGTCCGCGCCAACTGCTTCTGTCCAATTTGTGTTCGCCGTTGACGAACAACCGGCGTGCGTTGGTACGTTTCTTCTCTTCCTCTGGTCCAGTCTTCCTGTTTAGATAGCACATGTCCCGCCGCTGGCATCCACCCATAGGTGTTCCATTGTTTGTAGTTGATTAGCCCCTTATTGGTGGCTCGTCACTGGGGACCATTGTTTAAAGGAAAAAATGCAATGCACACCAAAACAACTCAAAGCACACAATAAAGTATGAATCAAAACAACTCAAAGCACACAATAAAGTATGAATCAAAACAACTCAAAGCACACAATAAAGTATGAATCAAAACAACTCAAAGCACACAATAAAGTATGAATCAAAACAACTCAAAGCACACAATAAAGTATAAATCAAAACAACTCAAAGCACACAATAACGTATAAATCAAAACAACTCAAAGCACACAATAAAGTATAAACCAAAACAACTCAAAGCACACAATAAAGTATAAATCAAAACAACTCAAAGCACACAATAAAGTATAAATCAAAACAACTCAAAGCACACAATAAAATATAAATCAAAACAACTCAAAGCACACAATAAAGGATAAATCAAAACAACTCAAAGCACACAATAAATCATAGTAAGCATGCAACACAATTGTCCACCCTGTGACACGACGAATCAAACATGTAATGTGTGAATCCAACAAATAAATTATGTATTCGACGGGAAAACCGATACATCTTAATGAGTAGAGTATCGCTCTGCGCTTGTCTATCTCGAAACACGGGATTATATCGAAGAGCTTTGCGAATTAATCTTGCACCTTCATCAACAGGTTCTTCTCGTAAAAACGGACAGGACATGGCTGAGAAATGACTTCCCACGTCACCTCCGCCTATAAAGCCGCCATCTAATCGTGTTTTGAAATAAGCCTGCTCCGGAGCAGCTTCAAGCTTACGCACCTGTTGCTCTGACAGCATATCCAGGATGAGCTTCGGTGAACCAAACTTTCCAGGATGATGCCAAATCGACAACAATCAAATCCGGCTAACTGAGTTAGCAACGTACGGAAAACGGACCCCAGGTCTCTGCTTCTGTGTCCTTGCTCTAGTCGTGATATAGGACTGTGTTATTGCCCTATAGTCCCCTAACATAAACATATTAAAGACAGGCCAGAAACAGGATTCAAACACGCATGCACGACTGAACGATCTCAGATCATTCCTTATTTGTTGTCCCAAGTCATCCAATATTATAGAACTGTTTTCTTGCAGCGGAATGAAAGTATTAAATGCAGGAGAGCAAAAGAAATGTGTCCCAAATCATTCAGAAACGTCTATTGCTTTAAAATCCCTGTTCTTCAATTTGTTGTAAATCATTTAAAGGATAGATACTTGTTATTTTAGTGTACAACGACAAATTACGATAATGTTTGTTGACAGCAATTCTGGAGGACAAGTTCGTGCCGATAGAGATACACAAAACAAGGTCCTAATGGATTATCAGTCAAAGTATTACACCATACATTTGCATTTTGGCCTGAGATGACACCATCATCATTAAGCACCTGTTTGTCTGGTGTTAGCCCAGTCACCTAGAAAGACTGATTATCGGTTACAGTGGTATTCTCCTGTTTAGATTGTATACTGTGTGAGTAACATACAGTTATGGATTGTTCTTTTATTGCGCATTTACTATTGGATTACACATAAGAAAGGAACTAGAAACAGTATTGCTTTATCACAGGTGAAAATATAGTACCCTTAACCTGGAGCATCCTTTTCCAGGAGATTTAGGAAATCTCCAAATATATTTCAATCATTTAACAAAAATCTTTTTCTAAAGAATCAATGTTCAGCAACACAAAACAGCATGATTAGGTCACATGATTTGGAAATCATTATGGGGCTATTTTCCAGAGCATATGAAAAAATTCACCACACAAAGACAACAGGTCAAATGACCAGTTTGCATGTTGTCTTCTCACACTCACATCAGACACTCACAGTACAACTCTTCCTATCGTAAACCACACTTTACTAGCAAATACTTTTCTAGCCTCTGTAAGAGAGGACAAGGAGGAGAGGTTATTCAGTCTGGTACACATTAGATCCCCGATTTTACACAGCGGCCCTTTAATGTACAAAAAAACAAATCATCCATGTTTATTCATGACCTCATGTGCACTCACTTAGTTTGAAGAAATGATTGATGAATTTATTTGGGCAGGTACTGACTTCAATTTAGTGTCACGGTGGTGTCGAGAAAAAGAGACCAGGCACTCCGGGGGTGTAGTGACTGGTGTGAGTCCGGGGGTGAGGTGACTGTTGTGAATCCGGGGGTGAGATGACTGGTGTAAGTCCGGGGGTAGAGTGACTGGTATGAGTCCGGGGGTGGAGTGACTGGTATGAGTCCGGGATGGAGTGACTGGTATGAGTCCGGGGATGGAGTGACTGGTATGAGTCCGGGGGTGGAGTGACTGGTATGAGTCCGGGGGTGGAGTGACTGGTATGAGTCCAGTGGTGGAGTGACTGGTGTGAGTCCGGGGATGGAGTGACTGGTGTGAGTCACGGGGTGTAGTGACTGGTATGAGTCCGGGGGTGGAGTGACTGGTATGAGTCCGGGGGTGGAGTGACTGGTATGAGTCCAGTGGTGGAGTGACTGGTGTGAGTCCGGGGATGAAGTGACTGGTGTGAGTCACGGGGTGTAGTGACTGGTATGAGTCCGGGGGTGGAGTGACCGGTGTGCAGCAGCAGGGAGAGTAGCACGGTGGCAGCTAATAGGTTGACTACAGGGAGCGATGTATTCGAGGTTCCCCAGGAAGAGGCCTGGTCGCAGGTGGTACTGGGATGTGGATGCAAGTTTTTTTTCTCCAGTAGGTCCAGTAGGTGTTTGCCTGTCTCATGACTGTGATAGGAGTAAGACCCTGCTAACTGATGAATGACATTTCAAGGAATATTAATATGTACTGACAAACACAGTAAGAGACAGACAGAGCAGCACTGAACAATAACATTTGCTTTCTTTCACACTTTGTTTAAAACAAACGGCAAAACTAGTTGTGTATATTTTGCTCCATTGTATATTAAGCTAAACAGTCAAACAAAGCTTTCCAGTCAGTAATTGGCTATGCCAGTGCACAAGATATACAGTAAAGATTGTCTACTCTGATGATTTACCATTCCAATAGTCAAGAGTGAACTGACAATAGCTGGTGGTCTGAATGCTTATGAATGATCAAAAAAATATCCATCTGACAGACTCTCCTGAAGATCTAATGAGAACAGTTCTGGACGGTGCAGAACCTTCATCAGGTTCCTTCTTTTCCTTTTTCCAACAGCCACGTGACCACCCTCCTCCCCACACTTCTCCTTTCCTCCAATCCAGACAGACGATTTACTGAAAGAGTTGCAAAAGCTGGACCCGTGTAAATCTGGATAAGCTGGACCCCTCCTTCTAAAATGATCTGCTAATAATATTGCCGCCCCCATTACCAGTCTGTTTAACCTATCTCTCTCACCTTCTGAAAACCCAGAGAGTAGTGAAAGACCTGTACCTAAGGGTTCTTGTCTGTGGACACTGCTAGGGAGATTTGTTAGAAGTGTCTACCAAATATGTGTTTGAGTGTCACGGTGTAGTGAGCGCAGGAACCAGTAGCGTTGGTGGTTTTTTAATAGCAGCACAAGTATTCGCTATTACATATAAATCTGAAAGCTTGCAACACAGCGCAAAATAATCCAAGGGAAACGTCTTCTCAAATGAAAGACATGAACAACGTCTCACGTGTAGCACGCGTGACCTGTACTTCACGGATTTACATGGATTGCCAGTCAGCTAACGTATATATTGCTACAGTATGAATATAAGCATTAACTTACGCAACATCATTGTTTGAATGAGGACAGAGAAGGACCTAACCTACATTGAAAAATAAAAGCAACAATAAATTACTTATTGGTGTTCAGATACAGAAATGTCTCTAGGA
This sequence comes from Dallia pectoralis, assembly GCA_029465975.1. Lineage (NCBI taxonomy): Eukaryota > Metazoa > Chordata > Actinopteri > Esociformes > Umbridae > Dallia > Dallia pectoralis. Next base: position 8,892,704 of record CM055742.1, read on the forward strand.
ATCAAATTATATAATTTGCTGTACAACGGTTTGCATTTCATTAAAGTGTTATTCATATCTATCAAATGATTGTTTATAGCATCAGCTGAATTATTCGCTTCAAGCATTTGCAACTGTACATCTAATTTGTCTCTGGTCCTTTTCTGCAGTGCAGCCTTCCCTCTCTGTGGAGATGCAGAACAGGTGAGACCACGACACTCAACATGTTATATGTCAGGAACATGGGATACAGGTTGCATTGGAAATACATATTGGTCATGGGCAAGATGACGTAACCAACAATCATTGAGATGGAGCCCACCAGGATAATCACCAGGTTGGTCAAGATGATACTAAAGGCTCTCATCTTCTGTGGATCTGTTCTCCCCTGTTTCTTCTCTCCCCCTCTGCCCCCCTCTACCTCACCTGGACCAGGCTGTTTCAACGCACGCAGGATGAAGAAGCAGCAGAAAGAAATCACAACCCCGCCGAGGCAATAGACACTGACAACCAAATTATTTATGATTATTAAATACCTTTGAAAATCTGTTGTAAAACATGCAAATATTATTGTTATCCCCCAGATCAGTTTTGAAGTCCCCATCCTCTATCTCTTGAGTCTGTACTTGATAAAGGCTACAGGTTGGGCCACAGCCATGTAGCGCTCTACACAGATGCAGGTCTGGAACAGGGGCCTGCAGACCCTGGAAATGTAATAGAGAACATAACTAACCCAGAGAAACATGGTGTTTCTGGGTAAGATTCGGTAGTAGATCACATCAATGAGACACTGAATACTGAACAGCAGCTCAACTATAAACAGGTTAATTGGGAAGATCTGTGTGGGTTTGAGACCTCCAGAGATACTTTCACTCAGAGAGATCCAGAGGCACCAAACCAGAGCTGGGGTTGCCAGGAGGAAGCACAAGACCTGGATGCATTGGTAAATCATGGTCGCAACATTGGCTTGGTACATGCAATCATCAATGTAGTCAAGGGAGGTGTGGTTTTCTGAGGAGTCATTCATCCTTGTAGAACAATATTTGTACCTGCTGAAAAATTGCAAAGGGACAATATAAGTACAATATCAGTACATTGCCATACACAGAGTATATACATATTATGCCGAGGTCCACAGTGTTTATTTACTTTTATGAAATTATGGGAAATGACGTAGAGAAATATAGAATCAGTTATGATGAGTTATAATAAAATGTGTTATAACGGAACAAAGTTAGTGGCATTAAGAAATAAGCGTAAACTCTAAAATAGAAATCAAAGTGCCTTAAAAAAATGCATAATTTTAAAAATATATGTTTGAAAAAAAAGAATGAATTTGTTCATATATTGACTCGTTTATTAGTTATTATCTAAAAGTATTTATAGATTTTTCTCCCTTAAAATATATTTCTAACATATAGTTAACACTGCAGTGAATGAAATCGTAATTGTAGGAACTAAATAGGTACAGTAGGACACTTTAAAAAATGAGTAAGCCCTTGACTGATATCTTTATTTACAGGCAATTGTGCATAAATGCTAGATTTGACAAAAACCTCTGATACAAGCACACAATTCCCCTGAATGTTTTACTCTAAAATTCAACAGGAGTGCTCGTACATTCCAGAACATTCCAGTTCTGATCCAATAACTGACAAGTAACATCCAGGTTCTCTCCCCCTCACTTGTGTCCACTGCAACTGACAGTTGCTCTTGCAAAGAGCAAACAAAAATGCTTACTAAAGAACCTTAGATTAACCATTTAAAAAACACTACATGTTATGCTGAATATGTTATGCTGTTTGGAAATATACTTGGCAAGATCTTTTTAATTTACCAGTCATGTCTCATAACTCAAAAACACATGAAAATTCAAACCTGAAGACGTGGCTTCATGCAATAAATTCAGTATTATAAAATTCTAAATTAATCAACCCTAGTTGTGTGATAACTTACCTTTTTTATATTAGTGATACTCGTAGTTCCCTCACCAGAAGAAGGTTCAGTACGACCATATGGAATACACCGTAGATCTGTGCACTGAAGGCGTTGTCACGGCTGTAGGGTGTAGTGCAGGTGAAAGCCATGTGCAGAGCCAGGTAATCCGTTCAATAAGGTTTATTCCGGGCACAAAGGCAACATAAAACAAACCCCGAACGGCGAAACAACATCTAACTGGCTAACATAAATTAAATGCGCATATCGCGACTTACAGAACGAGACGATTAACCAAAGTAATAGATGTACAAATGAACACTCACCTCTAATAATATGTGACATGTAACAATGAACAGCAAACCGTGACATCTAGGCAATCCCTTTATAACCCAGTGATTACAAATCCCCAACAGCTGTAACCAACATAAACCAGGAAGTGGGCACCCGAAACCAGACAGTGCAGTACCCTAACTCACCACTCGTGACAGTACCCCCCACTTAAGGCTAGCTCCCAGATAGCCAACAACAACCAACATTAACAACAACACACAAAAAAAAACAAGGGAGCAACAGGCAAGGACCCACTGTCACACCCAAAGGGTTAGTCCCAGACAGCAGGTCCAGCCCTTAAAGGGCCTTGGTGGCCCGATCGCCATCTTGTGCGGCCATCTTGGTGGACGTGGCGGCGGCCATCGACGTGGGCGTGGCGGCGGCCATCGACGTGGGCGTGGCGGCGGCCAACGACGTGGGCGTGGCGGCGGCCATTTTAGGCGGTAACGCTCTGGGAGGTCTGGCAGGCGGTGACGCTCTGGGAGCTCTGGCAGGCGGTGACGCTCTGGGAGCTCTGGCAGGCGGTGACGCTCTGGGAGCTCTGGCAGGCGGTGACGCTCTGGGAGCTCTGGCAGGCGGTGACGCTCTGGGAGCTCTGGCAGGCGGTGACGCTCTGGGAGCTCTGGCAGGCGGTGACGCTCTGGGAGCTCTGGCAGGCAAGGGCGCTCTGGGAGCTCTGGCAGGCAAGGACGCTCTGGGAGCTCTGGCAGGCGGTGACGCTCTGGGAGCTCTGGCAGGCAGTGACGCTCTGGGAGCTCTGGCAGGCGGTGACGCTCTGGGAGCTCTGGCAGGCGGTGACGCTCTGGGAGCTCTGGCAGGCGGTGACGCTCTGGGAGCTCTGGCAGGCGGTGACGCTCTGGGAGCTCTGGCAGGCGGTGATGCTCTGGGAGCTCTGGCGGAGGAAGGAGATGACACTCCGGGAGCTCTGGCAGGCAGGGACGCTCTGGGAGCTCTGGCGGAGGAAGGAGATGACACTCCGGGAGCTCTGGCAGGCAGGGACGCTCTGGGAGCTCTGGCGGAGGAAGGAGATGACACTCCGGGAGCTCTGGCAGGCAGGGACGCTCTGGGAGCTCTGGCGGAGGAAGGAGATGACACTCCAGGAGCTCTGGCAGGCAGGGACGCTCTGGGAGCTCTGGCGGAGGAAGGAGATGACACTCCGGGAGCTCTGGCAGGCAGGGACGCTCTGGGAGCTCTGGCGGAGGAAGGAGATGACACTCCGGGAGCTCTGGCAGGCAGGGACGCTCTGGGAGCTCTGGCGGAGGAAGGAGATGACACTCCGGGAGCTCTGGCAGGCAGGGACGCTCTGGGAGCTCTGGCGGAGGAAGGAGGAGCCCCTCAGGGCACTCACACTGGAGTGGGAGGAGCTGGTCCGGGCACTCACGTAGAGGGGGGAGGAGCCGCTCAGGACACTCATGCTTAAGTGGGAGGGGCTGGTCCGGGCACTCACGTAGAGGGGGGAGGAGCCGCTCTGGACACTCACGCTTCAGTGGGAGGGGCTGGTCCGGGCACTCACGTAGAGGGGGGAGGAGCCGCTCTGGACACTCAAGCAACGGTGGGAGGGGCTGGTCCGGGCACTCACGCAGAGGAGGGAGGAGCCGCTCAGTACACTCAAGCAAAGGTGGGAGGGGCTCATCCTGGAACTCCTGCTGTGGTGGAAGGGACCGCTCAGCTGGAGTGGGAGAGGCTGGTCCTGCAGGGTGAACCACACCCCCCACCATCTCCTAATCACGCCGGGCGGCTGGCACTCCAGGCCCTTAGGTGGTCTCTGGGCCCTGGAGGTTGGTGGCCGGAAAGGGTCATAGCCCTGTTGGAGCTGGGGTTTTGGCTTCAGCTCCAGAGCTCTTGCTGGCTCTGGCTGCAGCCCCGGAGCAGTGGGTGGTTGCTGTGGCAGCACCAGGGTCGTGGGTGTTCTCTCCGCGGACCTCCTTGAACACCCCGTTAGCCCCCCCCCAAAAATCACTTTGGGGCGCCTCCGGGATGTCCTCTTGCCTTCATAGAAGGCCCGCGGACCCATTTTCACAGACCCTGAATGCTGCATTGATGGTTCGTACTCAGCATACGGCCGGAGACGTAGCCACCGCTCCTGTGGTGTCTCCGGCCGATTCCATTCCCACCGCTCCGTGGGGCGACGGTGAGTTTCATCCGACGGGGCGCTATAGCTTGCCCCCCCGTGGAATCCACTCACCGTCTGGCTCCGCTGGCTTAGATGGCTGTTCATTCTGTCACGGCTGTAGGGTGTAGTGCAGGTGAAAGCCATGTGCAGAGCCAGGTAAGCCGTTCAATAAGGTTTATTCCGGGCACAAAGGCAACATAAAACAAACCCCGAACGGCGAAACAACATCTAACTGGCTAACATAAATTAAATGCGCATATCGCGACTTACAGAACGAGACGATTAACCAAAGTAATAGATGTACAAATGAACACTCACCTCTAATAATATGTGACATGTAACAATGAACAGCAAACCGTGACATCTAGGCAATCCCTTTATAACCCAGTGATTACAAATCCCCAACAGCTGTAACCAACATAAACCAGGAAGTGGGCACCCGAAACCAGACAGTGCAGTACCCTAACTCACCACTCGTGACAGGCGTTCAGTACTGGATTAATTTCACCATCATGGCGTGGTATTCATTTACATAATTTTCATGTGGAAATTGAAAGACATAGTAAGGAATGGACACTAATTTACATATTTGAAAAATCACACACGCACGCTTTGATTTGAATTTTTTTTACATGCATCATCACTGCTTTCACTCAGCAGCTGTATATGAATACAAGAGAGCCTTTTTGGGACTCAAAGTGTGAAATATTGATAATAGAAGAGTAGTAACACTTGTGTTGACGATATCTGGTGCTGCATTATAACAGACCCTTAGATCCCAGCTAGAACAAGTTCCAGCTTCAGAGCAGTTTAAGCATTGGTTTGCAATGGTTTCCCTAGATGAAACTTCGACTCAAGATCAGCATTGCTTCTCTGTGGGGTTTCAGAGAGGGTAGGAAATGAGATGAGATAGAGGTGAGAAGAAGAGGAGGGAGAGGAAAAAACACAACGAAGGGCCAAGGGAGGAAGAAGGCAGAGACACGAGCATTAAACAGTCGACACTTGAAGGTAAGAAAATGGGCGAGGAGAATGGCTGACGGATTAAGAGTTAACAAAGTGATCGTGAGAAATAAGCGAGAGGAGAGGAAGAGGGACGGTAGACAAGTGTCAGTCAGAGCGACAGAAACTGCTCAAAATCCTCACAGAAACACGCGCACTGCCAAGAGACGGCTGGAATGGTGTAAAGCACGTCGGCACCTGACTCTGGAGCAGTGAAAACAAGTTGTCTGGAATCTGATAGACAAATCTGGGTGTGGCGGATGTCAGGACAATGTTCCTCAGCAGAATGCATAGTACTGACTGAAATGTTCAGTAGGGGAGGGTGAAGGTCTGGGCTGTGTTTCAGGGTTTGAGTATGACCACTTAGTTGCAGTGAAGTGTAGTCTCATTCAAGTAGCCTGACCTCAACCACAGTGAACATCTTTGGCATGAACAGGGACATTGATTGGGAGCCAGACCTTCTTTTCAAACATCAGTGTTAATCCTAACAAATAATGCTCCTGTGGCTGAATGGACACAAATTGCCACAGAGACAATATAAATTCTTATGAAAAGCCTTCCCAGAGAAGTTGGGGCAGTATTAGCTGTCGAGGAGGGGCAACCTCCATTTTAATTCCCATGGTTTTGGATTGATAAATCTGTCAGGTTTTGGGCTGTAGCACACTTCATTGTGACCTAGATGTCTTTTTAGGATGTGGAGTTGTCTGGCTAAATCAATGCTGCTTCTCTCCTCAATTAGGTGCATCTGCTTTGTGTTTTCCCTTGATCAGAGCCTCCAGTGCAGGTCACAAGCCCTAAGCTTCACCCACCACCTCCATTTACCTAAGGGGTTACTGTTGCCACCACTGGAGGGTATGGACGCGACCCTCTGCCGCCACCAGAGGTACTCGTGGAGAAAGTCTGGTGGTCGTCCTTGGAGTGGGGGGTCACATGATCTCCGGTTGTCACCCCTCTTTGCTCCAGCTCTCGTCTGTCTTTGGAGGCGGAGCCACTCCCTTCCCTTTACGGAGGGTACTGTCAGGTTTTTGTGACCGAGGTTCTTTTGGCCAAATCAGTGCTGTTGCCCTGATTGGGGAGCTTATTTAAGTTCAGAGTGCGTATGCCACTGTGTAGTTCATTGTTGGAGTTGTGTGCTTGTCATTTGGTTACTGCCTTTATTAGGTTATTTTGTAGATTAAATTAAAAAGAAGTAGGTTTAAAGGAAGCTTTGCCCCTGCGTCTTTCTTCCAGCACCAATGTGACAACGTCTGACAAGCTCATGTAGGTGTGATGGTCGGGTGTCCGCATACTTTTGGTAAAAATACATTTTAGCTTGTGACTGTTATCTAATATTCAATTTTTTTGGTCTGTGACTTGGTGTAGTGGTGGTGTAGTGCAGGTATAGCCAACGCAAAGTGAAACATGGTGTTTCATTAACAAATCAAACAAACACAAGAACAACGTATGAAAAATCCTACCCCAGTGTAAACGTAAAATACGCTCACACAAAGCGACTACTTAAAAAAACCTGAAAATACTAACATCTCCTACATGAAACAAAACACAACACGTACCTGTGACTTGAAACAATGCCAAGCTAAGTGCAACCACACCCAGTGACATGAATACACCTGCTAATTACCAAACTCAAACCAGGTGTGCATAAACACAAACCAAATAATTACATTTCCAGAATCCGAATCAGGTTTTTTCAGAATTTGCAGAAGCTGCGGAATTTAGAACACACATTTTACAACATACACAAACAGTTAAAACCGAGCAAAACACACAATACGAACTGTTGGGCAAGAGACCATGCTGGCATACTGTTTAGATTCTAGAAAGTGTAAGTGAAATTTCTACCCTCCCTGAATCATCATCTTATAGTGTAAACAAACGAGGTGTAGACTAGTTGTGATATTTAGTTTGATAAACAATAAAACTTAGGTCACTACTAATTGCCCTTTTAATGTACAAATAATAGAATCATCCATGTTTTTTCATGACAACATCTGCACTCACTAAGATAAAAAATAAATTGGATACAAATATTTAGGCAGATACTGTTGTTCATGGACCCAAGTGTTTTTTTTTCCAGTAGGTCCAATTGGAGTTTGCCTGTTTCATAACTACGATAAAAATATCAAGACCCTCCTCACTGAAGAATAACTTTTTGGGGGCTTTTAATATGCACAGACAGACACAGTAAGAGACAGACAAAGCAGAACTGATCAACCACTTTTGTTTATTTCACACTTTGATTAGAACCAACAGCAAAACTAGTAGCATACATTTTATTTCATTGCATACAATTTAACTTAGCTAAACAGTCAGGATGTGATAGGATGTGATTGTGAACATCAGGCAATAGTCAACTCTGAGGATTTACCAGCCCTGTTAAAATACTGGGTGGGCTGACAAAAGATATACAACACACTGAAGGAAAAAGTAATGGTGGTCAGAATTCTCCTGAATCATCCAACATATGTAAATCTGAAAGACTCTCATAGAGATCTGAGAACAGTTCAACTGCAGGGTCAGTGGGAGAATATGGATGGTACAGAAGCATCTGCTCTTCATCAGGTTCATTCCCTCCATATTCTACCCTTTTGTTCCTCTCTTCATCACCTAGTCTGGAAGAGCTCAGCACATCGTTCATAAAGAAATTACAGGAAACGTTAATAAACAGAAGCACAGAAAAGATACTGTCCTTGAATGTGATGAAATATCTAGTAGGCTAATGACGATACAAGACAGAAAGTGTAGAATCATGAGAACATGTGGCTTTACACCTGAGGAAGACCTGTACCTCAGGGGTTTACATCAGAGGAAGACCAGTACCTCAGGGGTTTACATCAGAAGAAGACCTGTATCTCAGGGGTTTACAAAACAAACAGCACAACTAGTTATATATGTTTTGTTTTGTTTTATTGTATATTGAGCTAAACAGTCAAAATAAGCACAACAGTCAAGAATATGTCCTGATTGGGAACAAGACCTCAGGGGTTTACATTAGAGGAAGACAAAGAAAGACATTTAAATAACTATTAGACTAAACTATCATAAGTTCACCCAGCACAGCCAGAAGAGATCTGGTCACCCCGAGAGCCTGGTTGTTCTTTAGGTTTTTTCCTAAATTTGACCTTCATGGAGTTTTTCCTATTCGCCGTGTATCAACTTGTTCAACTTGTTTATCTTGTTCAACTTGTCGATGTTTGCTCTGTCGGATTCAGGCTGGCTGTTTGTGAAAGCACTTTGTGACAACCTTGTAAAAAGAGCTTTATATAATCATTTTGGTTGATTGATTTGAAGACAACTCTCTGATCTGTACCTCAGGGGTTTCCATCAGAGGAAGACCACACTCTGACCTGTACCTCAGGGGTTTAGATCAGAGGAAGACAACACTCTGACCTGTACCTCAGGGGTTTACATCAGAGGAAGACCACACTCTGACCTGTACCTCAGGGGTTTCCATCAGAGGAAGACCACACTCTGACCTGTACCTCAGGGGTTTACATCAGAGAAAGACCACACTCTGACCTGTACCTCAGGGGTTTACATCAGAGGAAGACCACACTCTCACTTGTACTTCATGTCATGTTAACTTTATGCAGATTTGAACGAACGTGTTTAGATTTCAAAAAGGTTTATAGGTGTCCTGTCTTAAATCAAATTATATAATTAATTTAAAAAAACATATCTTTATCTGGTAAATGTAAATAGTTTGTGCTCATCTTCAAAAGCTTTTTTCATTTGGCATTACATCTAAGTATTATATGAAGTACACATTTCTAGTGTCAGCTGAAATATCCACTTTATGTGTTTCCAACTGTACATCTAATTTGTCACTGGTCCTTTTCTGCAGTGCAGCCTTCCCTCTCTGTGGAGATGCAGAACAGGTGAGACCACGACACTCAACATGTTACACGCCAACAACATCAGAAAGGTGTTGCAGTAGAAATCGATACCAGAGTTTGGCATAGTGAAGAAACCAACTGCCACCAGGATGGAGCTCACCAGAATAATCACCAAGTTGGTCAAGACGATACTGAAAGCTCTCATCTTCTGTGGGTCTGTTGTCCGCTGTTTCTTCTCTCCCCCTCTGCCCCCCTCTACCTCACCTGGACCAGGCTGTTTCAACGCACGCAGGATGAAGAAGCAGCAGAAAGAAATCACAACCCCGCCGAGGCAATAGACACTGACAAGGACATCATTTGTTTTTGTTAAATATCCCAATGAAGATACTGTAAAGCATGGATAAATAATTGCTAACCCCCAGATCAGTGTTGAAGTCCCCATCCTGTATCTCCTGAGTCTGTACTTGATGAAGGCTACAGGTTGGACCACAGCCATGTAGCGCTCTACACAGATGCAGGTCTGGAACAGGGGCCGGCAGACCCAGGCAATGAAGAAGAGACAATAAACAACCTGCAGAAACATGTTATTATTGGGTAGGAATAGGTAGTAGATCGTCTGAAAGAGACCCTCAATGCAGAACAGCAGCTCAACTATACACAGGTTCATTGGGAAGATCTGCGTGGGTTTGAGACCTCCAGAGATACTTCCACTCAGAGAGATCCAGAGGCACCAAACCAGAGCTGGGGTCCCCAGGAGGAAGCAGAGGACCTCAGTGGATTGGCAAATCATAGGTGTAACATAGCCGTGGTCCAGACAGTAAATCCAGGGGTCAGTGAAAGAGACATTTCTTGAAGTGTCATTCATCCTTGTGGAACAATATCCAAGCGCACTAAAAATGAGAGTGGACATTGCATGATTAGGACACTGTGCACATAGGGTAGAACATTTTAACCTTTGTTCTGAGCCCTTGCTGACCGCTTGCTGCAACACATACTGTGTGTATTAAGTGTAGCACCAAGTGGTCAGAACAAATTCCTTGTGTGGTCAAACAGACTTGGCACATCAGATGTGGATTCTGATAGTGAAATTGTATTCAACATTTTTGAAATTTACAGTTACACCATTTAGCCCTTTGTAACATTTTTTCTAACAAGCGATCACCTGAATATGGTCATTTTCTTGATCACTCACTTTCACAGAATTTTGTAGATTCTAGAATTGAAAGGCTTTTGTGAGAATTCCTAAGCAATGTACTGTATAAGTGCGCTCAATTTTGAATGAATAATATGCTCTGTGGTAAATTAAAAAACAACTTTTCAGCTTGGAATAAAAAAAAAACTGTAGGATAAGACGAAAAACCAACCATGTCATTCTTTGATCAACATGAGTGCTCTCACATTCTGGAACCTACCAGACCTGATCCAATAACTGACAACTTACATCCAGGTTCTCTCCCCTTCATTTGGGTCCAATATAACTTGACATTTGCACAGAAAATCTAACAAAATAACCATAAATTACATTTTTTAACATTCCAATGCATCTGAATGTTTTTCTGATTAGGGTACAACAATTCTTCAAATCATCAGGCCAGGCCATGTTTCATAATTCAAATACAGATGAAATTGTAAACCTGAAGACGGGGCTATAAACAAGGATTTCAGTAATAATAACCGATCAATGACCCTACCTTAGTTGTTGTTGTTTTTGTTGTAGTTGTTGTCGTGTTAACTAACCTTTTTATTAGTGATAATCGTAGTTCTCTCCAGAAGAAGGTTCGGTCTAACCTGATAGAATAATATCTAGCTGTGTTAATGCAAAGCTTTCTGTACTGGGTTTTATTCACTAGTCATGGGTGGCAAAAACAATATAGATGTGGACTTGGAAAAACAGAATTTGGGACAAACACTAATTTACATAATATTAAATAAACACATTAAATTGTGATTTGCATTTTGTCCAGATTTGCATCATCACTCATATCACACAACTGTATATGAATTCTAGAGAGCCTTTGAGGGGCGTACACTTGAGGAATAACGTTATACAGTGTTTTTATATTATACTTACATTTATAAAAAAATTGTGTAAAGTATTGATAACAGAAGAGTAGTAACACTGTGTTTATGATATCTGCTGCTTCATTATAACAGACCTATAGATCTCAGGTCTGTCCCTCCTGTCAGCCCTGTTCAATGACAGCTGGTGAGGTCGCCGTAAAGAAAGACTCACGCCATAACACCACCTTTCTTTCTCCATGTGCACTACTTCCTCTGATAGAAGCCCCTCACCCTTGAAACAAGGTCCTGTTTCAGGTCATTCCTCCCCTGGTGGGTGTGGGCTGATATTCCAGTGCGGCACCTCGTCCACCATAAAATCATTCACATAACTAATTGCACACCCATCACCTGGCATCACCTGGCAGGCAGACAGAACCAAATAATTTTCTTGTGTTTGAGTAATGAAGGTCAGTCAGTTCTGTCTATGTTGGTGAATAGATATTTTCCCTAGACAAAGATTAGAAACAGGGTCGGCATTGGTCCCTGTTGGGTATCAAGGAGATCTGTTTCATATGAATAGAGAGGAGATGAGGGGGAGGAAAGGAAGGAAGAAAGCAGAGAGGAGAGCCAGAAACAGAGCAGACCCTTTTTGGTGAGTGAAATTTAACAGATGCTTCACGCAGCCCAGCAGCCACCTGTCGTCATCGGTGCTCCACCTAGTTAGTGTACTAACTACAAGTAAGAGTAGTACCTCGGGGGTTTACATCAGAGGAAGACCTGTACCTCAAGAGTTTACATCAGAGGAAGACCTCATGGGTTTGCAAAACAAACAGCAAAACTAGTTGTTTATGTTCTGTTTTATTGTATATTGAGCTAAACAGTCAAACTAAGCACAACAGCCTTCAGGGGTTTACATCAGAGGAAACAAAAGAAGACATTTAAAAAATATATACTACACTATCAAAATTTCTCCCAGCACAGCCAGAAGAGAACTGTTTACCCCTCGGAGGCTGGTTCTTCTCAAGGTTTCTTCCTCCATTTGACCTGCAGGGAGTTTTCCGTAGCCGCCGTCAACTTGTTCAACTTGTTCATCTAGTTCAACTTGTCGATGTGTGCTCTGTCGGATTCAGGTATCTCAGGGGTTAACATCTGTGTACACTTCGCTAACATAAATATTTTAACTGTATGCAGATTTGAATGAACGTGTTCAGATTTTAAAAAAGGTTCATAGGTGTCCTGTCTTAAATCAAATTATATAATAATTATATAATATATATTTTTAAATCTTATCTTTGTCTGCTGGTCAGCAGACCCTAATTTTAAATGTATATAGTTTGTGCTCATCTTCAAAAGCTTGTTTCTGTTTGCATAACATCAAAGTATTATATGAAGTACACATTTCTAGTGTCAGCTGAAATATCCACTTTAAGTGTTTCCAACTGTACATCTAATTTGTCACTGGTCCTTTTCTGCAGTGCAGCCTTCCCTCTCTGTGGAGATGCAGAACAGGTGAGACCATGACACACAACATGTTACACACCAACAACATCAGAAAGGTGTTGCAGTAGAAATCGATACCTGAGTTTGGCAAAGTGACGAAACTAACCATCACTGAGATGGAGCTCACCAAGATAATCACCAAGTTGGTCAAGACGATCCTAAAAGCTCTCATCTTCTGTGGATCTGTTGTCCCCTGTTTCTTCTCTCCCCCTCTGCCCCCCTCTACCTCACCTGGACCAGGCTGTTTCAACACACGCAGGATGAAGAAGCAGCAGACAGAAATGACGACCACCCCAAGGCAATAGACACTGACAAACACATAACTTTTGATTGCTGCATATATTTGTAATTGTATCATAAAACATGCAGTGATTATAGTTAACCCCCAGATCAGTGTTGAAGTCCCCATCCTGTATCTCCTGAGTCTGTACTTGATGAAGGCTACAGGTTGGACCACAGCCATGTAGCGCTCTACACAGATGCAGCTCTGGAACAGGGGCCTGCTGACCCAGGCAATTAAAAAAAGAAAGTAAACAACCTGCAGAAACATGTTATTATTGGGTAGGAATAGGTAGTAGATCGTCTGAAGGAGACCCTCAATGCAGAACAGCAGCTCAACTATAAACAGGTTAATTGGGAAGATCTGTGTGGGTTTGAGACCTTCAGAGATACTTCCACTCAGAGAGATCCAGAGGCACCAGACCAGAGCTGGGGTCCCCAGGAGGAAGCAGAGGACCTCAGTACATTCGTGAATCACAGGTGTAACATAGCCGTGGTCCAGACAGTAAATCCATTGGTTATTGAAAGAGACATTTCTTGAAGTGTCATTCATCCTTGTGGAACAATATCCAAGCGCACTAAGAATGAGAGGGGACATTGCATGATTAGGACACTGTGCACATAGGGTAGAACATTTTAACATTTCTTCTGACCCCTTGCTGATCGCTTGCTGCAACACATACTGTGTGTATTAAGTGTAGCACCAAGTGGTCAGAACAAATTCCTTGTGTGGTCAAACAGACTTGGCACATCAGATGTGGATTCTGATAGTGAAATTGCATTCAACATTTTCGAAATTGACACAGTTACACCATTTAGCCCTTTGTAACATTTTCTTACAAGCAATCACCTGAATTTGTTCATTTTCTTGATCACACACTTTCATTGACTGTTGGAGATTCTAGAATTGAAAGGCATTTGTGAGAATTCATAAACAATGTACTTTAGAAGTGCGCTCAATTTTGAATGAATAATATGCTCTGTGGTGAATTAAAAAACAACTTTTCAGCTTGGAATTAAAAAAACAGTAGGATAGGATGAAAAACCAACCATGTCATTTTTTGATATCGTCGGTTACAGTCAATCACAAACACCTGTTAGATCAGTACAAAAGCAATCAACATTTACGTGAATATTTTACTGTTAATTCAATATGAGTGCTCTTACACTCTGGAACCTACCAGACCTGATCCAATAACTGACAACTTACATCCAGGTTCTCTCCCCTTCACTTGTGTCCAATATAACTGACATTTGCACTGAAAATCTACAAAATAACCATATATTTATTTTTTAACATTCTAATGCATCCAAATGTTTTTCTGATTAGGGTACAACAATGTTTTAATTCATCAGGCCAGGCCATGTCTCATAACTCAAATACAGATGAAATTGTAAACCTGAAGACGGGGCTATAAACAAGGATTTCAGTAATAATAACCTATCAATGACCCTACCTTAGTTGTTGCTGTTTTTGTTGTAGTTGTTGTCGTGTTAACTAACCTTTTTATTAGTGATAATGGTAGTTCTCTCCAGAAGAAGATTCGGTCTAACCTGATAGAATAATATCTAGCTGTGTTAACGCAAGGCTTTCTGTACTGGGTTTTATTCACTAGTCATGGGTGGCAAAAACAATATAGATGTGGACTTGGAAAAACAGAATTTGGGACAAACACTAATTTACATAATATTAAATAAACACATTAAATTGTGATTTGCATTTTGTCCAGATTTGCATCATCACTCATATCACACAACTGTATATGATTTCTAGAGAGCCTTTGAGGGGCGTACACTTGAGGAATAACGTTATACAGTGTTTTTTTATATTATACTATATTGATAACAGAAGAGTAGTGACACTTGTGTTGATGATATCTGCTGCTGCATTATAACAGACCTATAGATCCCAGCTAAAACAAGTGCCAGGTCTGTCCCTCTGTCAGCCCTGTTCAGTGCCAGCTAGTGAGGTCGCCGTAAAGAAAGACTCACGCCATAACGCCACCTGTCTTTCTCCATGTGCACTACTTCCTCTGATGGAAGTGTCACGGTGTGTAGGGTGGACGGAAGGATGAAGCCAGTCAGGACCACGGCGAGCGTTCTGTTTGTCTTTTATTAGACCGGTACAACCCGATAAACGCTGTAGAGCGTAAAACACACTAATACTTTAATGTAAGAGATGCGACGCAGCGCACTCATTGAATCAATGATACTCCTCACACGGAGTATAACGAACAACGATCTCTCAATGACATTTGTGTGGTACAAGACACGTAACATAGAACAATTCCACACGAAGACCAGATCAAACACAGGGAACTTAAATACTCCTCTAATGAGATAATGGACACCAGGTGTAGTGATGACGAGACTGAACAAGGTGTGCAGGGGGAGGAGATAACGATGGCAGCTCAGAAGGTCGGAGAGGACGACCACCGAAGCCTGCCAGCAGGTGGCAGTAGACTGGCTTCTGAGGGAGTTCTCACAGGAAGCCCCTCACCCTTGAACTAAGGTCCTGTTTCAGGTCATTCCTCCCCTGGTGGGTGAGGGCTGATATTCCAATGCGGCACCTCGTCCACCATAAAATCATTCACACAACTGATGGCACACCCAGTACCTGGCATCACCTGGGAGGCAGACAGAACCAAATAATTTGCTTGTGTTTAAGTAGTGAAGGTCAGTCAGTTCTGTCTGTGCTGGTGTGTAGATAAATTCCCTAGACAAAGATTAGAAACAGGGTCGGCATTGGTCCCTGTTGGGTTTCATTGAGGTCTGTTTCATTATAGAGGGGAGGAGATGAGGGGGAGAGATTTGAGGAAGGAGGAAAGGGTAGAAGAAAGCAGAGACTCGAGCCAAAAACAGAGCGAACGCTTTTTGATGAGTGAAATGTAACAGATGCTTCACGCAGCCCAGCAGCCACTCCTCTTCATCGGTGCTCCACCTAGTTGGTGTACTAACCACAAGTAGGAGTGAGAACACCTAGTTAGTGTACTAACCACAAGTAAGAGTGAGACCACCTAGTTGGTGTACTAACCACAAGTAAGAGTGAGAACACCTAGTTAGTGTACTAACCACAAGTAAGAGTGAGACCACCTAGTTGGTGTATTAACCACAAGTAAGAGTGAGACCACCGAGTTGGTGTACTAACCACAAGTAGGAGTGAGAACACCTAGTTAGTGTATTAACTACAAGTAAGAGTGAGAACACCTAGTTGGTGTACTAACCACAAGTAGGAGTGAGAACACCTAGTTGGTGTACTAACCACAAGTAGGAGTGAGAACACCTAGTTGGTGTACTAACCACAAGTAAGAGTGAGAACACCTAGTTGGTGTACTAACCACAAGTAAGAGTGAGACCACCTAGTTGGTGTACTAACCACAAGTAAGAGTGAGACCACCTAGTTAGTGTACTAACCACAAGTAAGAGTGAGACCACCTAGTTGGTGTACTAACCACAAGTAAGAGTGAGACCACCTAGTTGGTGTACTAACCACAAGTAAGAGTGAGACCACCTAGTTAGTGTACTAACCACAAGTAAGAGTGAGACCACCTAGTTGGTGTACTAACCACAAGTAGGAGTGAGAACACCTAGTTGGTGTACTAACCACAAGTAGGAGTGAGAACACCTAGTTGGTGTACTAACCACAAGTAGGAGTGAGAACACCTAGTTGGTGTACTAACCACAAGTAAGAGTGAGACCACCTAGTTGGTGTACTAACCACAAGTAAGAGTGAGACCACCTAGTTGGTGTACTAACCACAAGTAAGAGTGAGACCACCTAGTTGGTGTACTAACCACAAGTAAGAGTGAGACCACCTAGTTGGTGTACTAACCACAAGTAAGAGTGAGACCACCTAGTTGGTGTACTAACCACAAGTAAGAGTGAGACCACCTAGTTGGTGTACTAACCACAAGTAAGAGTGAGACCACCTAGTTGGTGTACTAACCACAAGTAGGAGTGAGACCACCTAGTTGGTGTACTAACCACAAGTAGGAGTGAGAACACCTAGTTGGTGTACTAACCACAAGTAAGAGTGAGACCACCTAGTTGGTGTACTAACCACAAGTAGGAGTGAGAACACCTAGTTGGTGTACTAACCACAAGTAAGAGTGAGACCACCCAGTTGGTGTACTAACCACAAGTAAAAGTGAGACCACCCAGTTGGTGTACTAACCACAAGTAAGTTTGAGACCACCCAGTTGGTCTACTAACCACAAGTAAGAGTGAGACCACCTAGTTGGTGTACTAACCACAAGTAAGAGTGAGACCACCTAGTTGGTGTACTAACCACAAGTAAGAGTGAGACCACCTAGTTGGTGTACTAACTACAAGTTAGAGTGAGACCATCTAGTTAGTGTACTAACCACAAGTAGGAGTGAGAACACCTAGTTGGTGTACTAACCACAAGTAAGAGTGAGAACACCTAGTTGGTGTACTAACCACAAGTTAGAGTGAGACCATCTAGTTAGTGTACTAACCACAAGTAGGAGTGAGACCACCTAGTTGGTGTACTAACCACAAGTAAGAGTGAGACCACCTAGTTAGTGTACTAACCACAAGTAAGTGTGAGACCACCTAGTTAGTGTACTAACTACAAGTAAGGGTGAGACCACCTAGTTGGTGTACTAACCACAAGTAGGAGTGAGACCACCTAGTGTGCTAAAGTGAGAGCTGAACATCACATCTGTAGACTGTAAAAGACTGTACTGCCTGTGACAGCTCAAAAAGTACATACTACCAACGACTATGATGATTAATGCCTACACAGCCATCATAGAGTCCGTCCTGACCCTCACCACTGGTACG
This sequence comes from Dallia pectoralis, assembly GCA_029465975.1. Lineage (NCBI taxonomy): Eukaryota > Metazoa > Chordata > Actinopteri > Esociformes > Umbridae > Dallia > Dallia pectoralis. The sequence goes on from CM055742.1 coordinate 8,910,485, forward strand.
CTGCAGCCACTGTCAAGGATAGAGAGATCACTTGCTCTGTGGAGCGGACCATTGGTTGCAAGCTGCCATCCCTCAACAATATTAAGATGTACAGACAGATACAGAGACAGACAGAACTGATCAATCACAGTTGCTTTATTTTTCGCACTTTGTTTAAAACAAACAGCAAAACCACATATTGCTACTATAAACTTCTAAATGTATATTGTTTTGCATTGTAGATTAGCAAATTACACTAATAAATCAGGAATATGCTGTGACAGTGAACAAGATGAAATAGTGATCTCTGAGGATTTACCAGCCCTGCTGAGAAAATGGGCTGACTAAGGCCATGAAACTTTTTAAACTTTAAATAATGAGGGTCAGAATATGAATTGATCAACAAAAAAAATACATCCATCAGACAGTCTCTTCTAAAGATCTAATGATAAAAGAGCAACTGCAGGGGTCAGTGGGAAAATCTGGATGTACAGAAGAATTTACTCTTCTTCAGAATATTGCCTCACTATTTCGACCTTCTTGTTCCACTCTTCATCACCTAGACTGGATTAGCTAAGCACAACCTTTGTGAAGACATGGCAAAAAACGTCAATTAACTGAACCTCACCAAAAAATATACTGTCCTTGAACATAAGGTCTTCTTGAGTAAAGTATATCCGAACAAACAGGAATAGGGTCACACACATGGTTCTTTACCACACTCTGACCTGTACCTCAGGGGTTTACATCAGAGGAAGGCCACACTCTGACCTGTACCTCAGGGGTTTACTTCAGAGGAAGAACACACTCTGACCTGTACCTCAGGGGTTTACATCAGAGGAAGAACACACTCTGACCTGTACCTCAGGGGTTTACATCAGAGGAAGAACACACTCTGACCTGTACCTCAAGGGTTTACATCAGAGGAAGGCCACACTCTGACCTGTACCTCAGGGGTTTACTTCAGAGGAAGAACACACTCTGACCTGTACCTCAGGGGTTTACATCAGAGGAAGAACACACTCTGACCTGTACCTCAGAGGTTTACATCAGAGGAAGACCACACGCTGACCTGTAGCTCAGGGGTTTACATCAGAGGAAGAACACAGTCTGACCTGTACCTCAGGGGTTTACATCAGAGGAAGACCACACTCTGACCTGTACCTCAGGGGTTTACATCAGAGGAAGACCACACTCTGACCTGTACCTCCGGGGTTTACATCAGAGGAAGACCACACTCTGACCTGTACCTCAGGGGTTTACATCAGAGGAAGACCACAGTCTGACCTGTACCTCAAGGGTTTACATCAGAGGAAGACCACAGTCTGACCTGTACCTCAGGGGTTTACATCAGAGGAAGACCACAGTCTGACCTGTACCTCAGGGGTTTACATCAGAGAAACACCACACTCTGACCTGTACCTCAGGGGTTTACATCAGAGTAAGACCACACGCTGACCTGTAGCTCAGGGGTTTACATCAGAGGAAGAACACAGTCTGACCTGTACCTCAGGGGTTTACATCAGAGGAAGACCACACTCTGACCTGTACCTCAGGGGTTTACATCAGAGGAAGACCACACTCTGACCTGTACCTCCGGGGTTTACATCAGAGGAAGACCACACTCTGACCTGTACCTCAGGGGTTTACATCAGAGGAAGACCACAGTCTGACCTGTACCTCAAGGGTTTACATCAGAGGAAGACCACAGTCTGACCTGTACCTCAGGGGTTTACATCAGAGGAAGACCACAGTCTGACCTGTACCTCAGGGGTTTACATCAGAGAAACACCACACTCTGACCTGTACCTCAGGGGTTTACATCAGAGTAAGACCACACTCTGACCTGTACCTCAGGGGTTTACATCAGAGGAAGACCACACTCTGACCTGTACCTCAGGGGTTTACATCAGAGGAAGACCACACTCTGATCTGTACCTCAGGGGTTTACATCAGAGGAAGACCACACTCTGACCTGTACCTCAGGGGTTTACATCAGAGGAAGACCACACTCTGACCTGTACCTCAGGGGTTTACATCAGAGGAAGACCACACTCTGACCTGTACCTCAGGGGTTTACATCAGAGGAAGACCACAGTCTGACCTGTACCTTAGAAGGTACATCTTTTGGCACTCAGTTAACATATATTTTACATCATTATGCGCATTTAAGTAAACTTGAAAATACATTATTATTTAAATTTGGACCTAGGTAATAACATATTATCCATGTTGTATTGCTGTTTTAGAATCAGAAGAAAAGTTATATAGGAATCCAGTTGTAATATTAATTATATAATTCCTTAAATATAATCAGCATCAGATAATTATATGAAAATCAGCAGACCTTTATTGTAAAAGTTAGTAGTCAGTGGTTCTCTTGAAAAGCAAGTGGAGTTTACTTCTTTGTCTTTTTGCATAGCAGACTAACTAGTACTGTGTCGGTTTTGTACGTACTGGTCTGATCTGAGTACAAGGCCACTTAATAATGTGTCACGATTTGCATGGCACCTGGAGTCACTGCTGTTCCCACAAACAATTATTTACATTTCATCTAACTTTCATTCATATTATTAGGTGCACATCTGTAGCGTCAGCTGAAATAACTGTTTCATGTGTTTGCAACTGTACATCTAATGTGTATCTGGTCCTTTTATGCAGTGCAGCCTTCCCTCTCTGTGTAGATGCAGAAGAGGTGAGACCATGACACTGAAGATGTTACACGTTAACAACATGGGAAAAGTGTTGCAGGAGAAATCATAATCAGTGTTTAGAAAGGTGACAAAACTAATAACCACTGAGATGGAGCTCACCACAATAATCACCAGGTTTGTCAAGACGGTCCTAAAAGCTCTCATCTTCTGTGGGTCTGTTGTCCCCTGTTTCTTCTCTCCCCCTCTGCCCCCCTCTACCTCACCTGGACCAGGCTGTTTCAACACACGCAGGATGAAGAAGCAGCAGAGAGAAATGACGACCACCCCAAGGCAATAGACACTAACCAGGACATCATTTGTGTTTGTAAAATAACCTAATAAAGGTATTGTAAAGCATGCATAAATAAATGTTATCCCCCAGATCAGTGTTGAAGTCCCCATCCTGTATCTCCTGAGTCTGTACTTGATGAAGGCTACAGGTTGGACCACAGCCATGTAGCGCTCTACACAGATGCAGCTCTGGAACACGGGCCTGCTGACCCAGGAAATGAAAAAAAGAAAATCAACAAACTGGAGTAACATGATGTTATTGGGTAGGAATAGGAAGTAGATCACGTCAATAAGACTCTCCACACAGAACAGCAGCTCAGCTATAAATAGATTAATTGGGAAGATCTGTGTGGGTTTGAGACCTCCAGAGATACTTTCACTCAGAGAGATCCAGAGGCACCAGAACAGAGCTGGGGTCCCCAGGAGGAGACAGAGGGCCTGGGTGGATAGGCAAATCACAGGCCCAACATAGCCATCGTCAATGCAGTTCTTCCAGGTCAACATGTACGTGAGATTTTTTGAAGACTGATTCATCCTTGAGGAACAATATCCAAGCTGAGGAATGGGAGGGAAAATTGCATGATTAGTGCAAGTTGAACTGGGCTTTTTTTACACAACAAATCTGTGTTCCGCATTTTTTAAATTGATACAGAAATATCATAAAGCCCTTTGTAAAAAAAATATATATACATACAATAACCTAGATATGGGAAATTTCATGTTTGTGCCCTTTCCTAGAATGTTTGAGAATGCCGTAAGGTCAGGCATTTGTCAGAATTATTTGGTAATGTGTTTAAATAGTTTACCCAAATTTGGAGCACAATTTCAAACTGTGGTGAATGTAATGAAACATAAAATGATCAGTATTAAATTAAACATTGTGCACATTAGCCAATATATGAGCTACTATAGGACATAATGAATGATATGTCAGTCACTAACATGGATTAGGGTTCCTCATCACTGCAGACTCATCTTTACACACACCTGAATGTTTTACTGTTAATTCAGCTCTTATATTCCAGAACATTCCAGTTCTGATCTAATAACTGACCAGTAACATCCAGGTTCTCTCCACCTCACTTGTGTCCACTGTAACTGACAGTTGCTCTTGCAAAGAGCGAAATCTGGTTGAACTATATATCGAACAGGAGAATGTATGATAAAGCCTTTAAACTATTTCAGTGCATCAAGATGTAATGCTGATAAAGTTATATAGAACAAGACCTAATAATGTCAGTCAATGCTTGGTCTCATAACTCATAAAAACACATGAAAACGAATATCGGAACAGGAGGCTTCGGACAATAAGTTCAGCAATATAATATTGTAAAACAATTTACCCTAGTTTAACTTGCCTTTTTTGAATAGTAATACTCGTAGATCTCTCTTCAGATGAAGGTTCACTCCGGCAATATTAACGTAAACCTAGATGTGTAGACAAAGCTTTCTGTGCCGATATTTATTAACCATTCGTGGGTGGCATAATTTACATGAGATATATGACGACGTTGGAAAACATTAAAGTGTAACCAAACCCCACTTTTACATAACGATAAAGAGACACACGCGTTGTGATTTGAATTTTAACAAAATATGCATCATCGCTCACATCACCCAGGAACTAATGTTAGTTCCTGTTGCAGCATAATCGTGCCATTGGTGCACCAAGCTGGGTCCATAAAGACATGGTTCTACGAGGGCGGCGTGCCGGAACACGAGTCCAAACCGCATCGAAGACATTTGGGATGAATAGGAACGGCGAATGTGAGCCGGGCCTTCCAGTCCAACATCAATGATCGACCGTATCGAGGCTTATTTTGGCAGAATGTAAAGAAATTCCCACAAAACACTCCAAGGACTTTTGTAAGGCATTCCCAGAAGCGGGGTGGCTGGCCTAGCTGTGAAAAGGGGGGGGGGGATACTCCATATTAATGCCCATGTTTTTTAATTGGGATGTCCACCAAGCTCAAATGGGAGTAAAGGTCGAGTGCCCACATACTTTTGGCTATATACTTTGTGTAAAAAATTGAAAATAACATTGTTTAAACCACCAAACACAGCTGCAGTTGAATTTTATCCAATATTAACTTATTTTTGGCCGGTGACTTGATCAAAACAGAGACTTCTAGTTGCAACATCTACAGGTATCTGCACATAATGACATCATGGTCTGTGTAAATTGTGACTAGCGGGATAGATATGATTATCTAGGTGATGGTGAGGATATTTGACATCAGACTCACTCGTTACATCCTCTCTCCTCATCAGAACTCATTATCTGTGAACGCAGGAGGACTCGTCTCTGTTGACTTCCAGTGTTTCCTTTGCCTTCATATCCACTCAAAATCCAATCGAAGAGAAAGCAAAAGATTCCTGTTATCCGTTCTTCACTTTTAATAGGTTTAATTGATGTAAAAAGGGTATAAAGAATATGTGTACATAGCCAAGCATCCTCTACGGCCAATCTGGCCTTTTTTTATCCTACTGCCTGTTTGAAGCTTAGTTACTTACATGGCATTTTAGAGTAATGTCTCTCTGCTTCTCCTGCATACACACCAATAACTAGGTTTCTCCAGAACCACAAAAAAGTCACACTGACTTTATTTACCTATTATATGGCAGTGCTGTTTTTTTGCCATGCAATGAAAGTATTAAATGCAGATAAAATGCAGTTAAAAAAATTAACAAAATCTTTCAGAAACATGTCTTAAATAAGATTTTATTTCTGTTAATCAGATATAAGTCAATAAGAGGATAGATATCTCTCATTTTTGCGTATAAGTATAAACAACAATGACATTTTCATGGTGTTTTTGCTTGTCTTTACCAAAGTTGCCAACAATTCTGTAGAGCAAGTTTATGCTGATAGAAATACACAATACAAGACCTAACTATATTATTTTCCCAATTCGTATCATTTATGATTATATACATTATATTCCTACACCTGCAGATATATACTGATAGAGACAAAACACGTGAAAAAATATGTTGTATGCTTCATGCACACATGCACATGGCACTGTTTTCCATGGTTTGCCTTTCAGCCTGAGGAAACCATCATCATTAACCTGCCTTTCTGTGGTTAGCCCAGTGCTGCGTCCACTCGACTGCTTGTGGTTGTATTTGCTTGCCTTTTGTCCAGGTGTTGTTTTGTTCCAGTTCGCACCCTGTGACCAATCACAGCCGGACCAAACCAATTCTTTGGTTTGATCTGGCTCAGCCCTTTTCCCCATATTACACTGAAAGTGTTTTTGAATAGACCCAGGTTACTCTTGTCTATTCAAAAACACTTTCAGTGTAATATGGGGAAAGTGTTTTTGAATAGACCCAGGTTACTCTTGTCATCGGTCGTCCCTGTTTGTTAATTTGCACATTTGCTATTGTACCACACGTAAGCAATATGTAACTACATTTAGCATTGTTTCTTAAATAGGGCACATTCACCTTGAGCCATTCAGAAATGTTGTAAATATCCTACAAAAAACATTAATTTACTATAAACAGAAGTCTAGAGAAACAACGTTCATTATCCAAACGGGTTGACCTGTTAATAATGTGTGCCTTTTTGCACGACACCTGGAGTCACTGCTGTTCCCACAAACAATTGTTTACATTTCATCTAACTTCTATTCATATTAATTAAGTGCACACCTGTAATGACAGCTGAAATAACTCCTTTTAGTGTTTCCAATTGTACACCTAATGTGTCTCTGGTCTTTTTCTGCAGTGCAGCCTTCCCTCTCTGTGGAGATGCAGAACAGGTGAGGCCACGACACTCAACATGTTAGACATCAACAATATGGGGAAAGTCTTGCAATTGAAGTCCAAGTTGATGAATGACAAGGTGACGAAACTAACAACCACTGAGATGGAGCTCACCACAATAATCACCAGGTTGGTCAAGACGATACTAAAAGCTCTCATCTTCTGTGGGTCTGTTGTCCCCTGTTTCTTCTCGCCCCCTCTGCCCCCCTCTACCTCACCTGGACCAGGCTGTTTCAACACACGCAGGATGAAGAAGCAGCAGAGAGAAATGACGACCAGCCCAAGGCAATAGACACCAAAGACGACATAATTTGTGATTGTTTGATAATTTTCTAAACGTCCTATAACACATGAATACATTATAGTTAAGCCCCAGATCAGTGTTGAAATCCCCACCCTGTATCTCTTGAGTTTGTACTTGATGAAGGCTACAGGTTGGACCACAGCCATGTAGCGCTCTACACAGATGCACGTCTGGAACACGGGCCTGCAGGTCCAGGAAATGGAAAAGAAAATAAAAACAACCTGGATTGATATGGAGTTATTGGATAGGAACAGGTAGTAGATCACCTGAATGAGACACTCAATGCAGAACACCAGCTCAACTATAAACAGGTTAATTCTGAAGATCTGTGTGGGTTTGAGACCTCCAGAGATACTTTCCCTCAGAGAGATCCAGAGGCACCAGACCAGAGCTGGGGTCCCCAGGAGGAGGCTTAGCACACCAGTGCATTGGTAAATCACAGGTGCAAAATGATCCAGGCACAAATTCCAGGTTGAATTGTAAGTGACATTGAAAGAGTCATTCATCCTTGTGGAACAATATCCAAGCCTACTGAGAAATGAGAGAATGGAAATTGCAATTAGGAAAAACTGGTCATATTTTCACAACATGAAATTGCATTCAGCCTTTTTTTTAATTGACACAGGTACATTAATCCCTTTGTAACCTTTTCTTAAATGCGATCACTTAGATATGGTCATTGTCACATTTGTGCACTTTCTTTGAATGTTGGAGAATGCCGTAGAGTCAGGCATTTGTCCGAATTTTATAGCAATGTATTGCAAAAGTTTACCCAATTTTGGACAAAAAACACTGTTGTGAATGAAATCAAACATAAAAGTGTCAGTCATGAATTTAACATTGTGCACCTTCGCCAATCAGAGCTACACTAGGAAATAATGAAAAATATCTTCGTTTTTCAGGCAATTGCCAAGGCGTAATCGATTAATAGAAAGACATAAATAAAGCCACAAAATGTCTCTGAATGTTTTACTGTAAATTCAACAGGGGTCCACATATTCCGAAACATACCGGTTCTGATCCAACAACTGACTATTAACATTCAGTCAATGCATTGCCTCCTAACTCAAAAACACATAAAAACGAATATCGGTTGAGGAGGCTTCAGACAATAAATTCAGTAATATAATATTGTAAAACAATATCGCCTTTTTTTTTACTTGCCTTTTTTGATTAGTGATGCGCGTAGATCTCTTTTCAGAAGAACGTTCACTCTAACAATAAAAAATGTAAACTTGATGTGTTACCAAGTTTTCTCTAGTTTTGTAGTTTTGTTACAAGTCATGTGTGGCTAAATTTACATAAAATAGATGATGCCATAGAAAAGAAATCATGTAACCAAACACCATTTTTACATAATGTTAAAGAAACACCTACGTTGGGATTTGAATTTTGACAAAAAAAATGCAACATCACACATTTCACCCAGCTGTAAATGAATACTAGAGAGCATTTGAGGAACTTCTTTACTTGCATAATAAATCAGGACGTGCAGGTAAATCATGTTAGATTTTAATAGTATACTTCTATCTCTCAAAGCGTGGAATATTGATAATAGAAGAGTATTGACACTGTGTTGATGATAGCTGCTTCTGCTTTTATAACAGGCCTATAGAGCCCAGCTAGAACAAGTACCAGCTCCCTCCATGATGACATTAACACACTAACTTGAGCCTCTTTTGTTCTGTAGAGACACGAGCAAGGGTGAGAAAAATGAATTGGCGGATGAAGAGTTAAACAAGTGATCATGGAAAATTTGTGATGGGAAGGAGAGGGAAGGGCAGTAGACAAGTGCCAGTTAGAGTGGCAGAAACTGTCTTAACTGCATCCAATTGTGCTGGTTTTGTAAATACTTGGTAACTACCCTGAAGTCTCATATCGACATGAGCAATGCTAAAAGACGGCTGAAGTGGGGTAAAGCACACGGCCACTGGACTCTAGAGCAGTGGAATTGTTTTTGATTCTGATGGACAAATCTGCCAGAAGAATGCTCCCTAGCAAAATGCTTAGTGCCAACTGTAAAGCTAAGTGCAGGAGGGATATTGGTCTGGGGCTGTTTTTCAAGGTTTTGGCATGTTCCCTGATCTCACCACATTGAACATATTTGTGATGAATAGAAACGTTTTAGGCTTAATGTTACGTCCCACTGAAGAGGGGGAAAAGATTGTAAAAGAATTACAGGACATGATGGTCCTTCTCTGTCACAGTTGTAATGACTGAAAAAAAGTACAAACATATCAGCAGTATACAGAGTTACATTAATTAATTATTCACAACTTATTCAAAACACAATTTAGTTAATTGTATATAATTTTGTATTCCATGCAATTATAGACATCCCCTAAGTCAACATCACTCAGTTAGGTCAACAACAATTACACAAACATAACATTCACTCTTATCTCCTCACTAAATTCATTGACTACTTTACTGATTTACTAGAAAGGTATATTAGCTATCATTTAAATAGACTCAAACATTTGTCTTTTTGCGTGCCAGCATTTAGAACCAGTTAACTTGCTAGCTAACACTCGCGCCACATGTTCTGAGCACATGGACTAGCGAGACACACTCAGTGAACGTTTCCACAACTCACCTGCTACTGCGGACAAACTTTGACAATAACGTTGCAAAATTACTCTGTCCCAATAATTACTTAATTTAACGGTTCACTCAACAATAACAATTCCTTGTAACCCAGCCTCACACTTTTGTTTGTTAGCAATGTGCATACCTTAAGACGGGGACAAGAATTACAGGACACGATGCTTCTCTCTGTGTCACAGTTGTAATGACTCAGATGTGCAGCAGCCTCTCCCACCTTCACCCTCTCATTCACAGACCAATCCAGTCAAACCTCAGTTCAAGGTTTATAATCGCTCACCGAATTCGGCCAACATAAACCCATTTCCACAATGCCATTTTTAACATATATACATTTGCCCGCTTGTTTCTCTACCTACAACATAAACATATTAAATCCTATGAAAGTGAATTTTGATGCAAACATTTTAGACAACTTTGCGGGATCAGGTTGGGGAACGTCCTTTCCTGTTCCAGCATGACTGTGCCTCTGTGAACAAAGCAAGGTCAATATACATGGTTCAACAAGGTTTGTGTGGAGGAACTCAAGTGGCCTGCACGGAGCCCTGACCTCAATCCCATCGAACACATATGGAATAAATAGGAATGGTGATTGTGAGCCAGGACTTATTCATTCCCACAGACACATTAAAAGCCTTTTGGAAAGTTAATGCCCCATGGTTTTCAAATGGGATGTCCGCCAAGCTCAAATGGGTGTTATGATCGAGGTTAGCCCAGTGTTACGTCCACTGGACTTCCTGTGTTTGTATTTGCTTGCTTTTGGTTCCTCACTCTGTCACGCCAAACCCCGGTGTTTTTTTGTTCTAGATCGTTCCCTGTGATTGGATCCTTCACCTGTCCGTCATCATAAGCATTTGTTCTTGCACCACTGTGGTGAGTTAAAACAAATGTGACCATCAGAAACAAACTGTGGTTGCCAACAATTCTGGAGAGAAAGTTTATGCTGATAGAAATACACATAACAAGACCTAACTATATTATCTTTCTAATTGGTCACATGTAAGATTATATCCGGTACATTCCTACACCTGGGGCTGTAATTTTGGTAGAAAACAAATCACAGAAAAATATTTTTTTGCTGTAGTCATACACACACAGGTGATTTGCATTTTGGCCTTAACAGAAACCATCATCATTAAGCACCTGTCTTTGGTTATCCCAGTGTCACGTCCTGTGTTTGTATTTGCTTGCCTTTGGTTCCTCACTCTGTCACGCCAAATCCTGGTGTTTTTTGTTCTAGATCGTTCCCTGTGATTGGACCCTTCACCTGTCCGCCATCATAACCATTTGATCCCTGTGGTCCAATCAGTGTCCACTCCTCCTCTTTACATGCGTCTGTTGCGATAGTTTTGGTGAGCTCCACCAAAAAAAGTTGGATTATATAATCATTAGTCTTTGTTATTATGTGGACTTGACAATGGTCAAGCTCACATATTGTTATCTCCAGTGTTGGGAAAGTTCACTTTCTACATGAACTAGTTCAAAGTTCAGTTCACACATTTTAAAATGAACTAGTTCAGTTCATAGTTCATAGTTCAAATTTTGAACTAGTTCATTTATAGTTCTTTTTTTCATATTATTGCCAGAGCCCATATAGCATATAGAACCACAGACATGAAGAACAAGAAATGTTAACGTGATTATCATGGCAAAAATTATCACAGTAATATCTATTAAAGCAATTGTGAGCTGAGGCAATCAATGAAATAATTTGACAACATGTTTATATTGAAAACCAGAGGCTGCAGGTCTCCGACAATATACTGCACCAACAGGTTGTCCAGCTGCGGCTGGGAGATGACAACGGAGCCGCTACTGTAGGCAGTTATTGGGATCTGGGTTGATTGGGTCGCGGATCTGTCCTTGGTTTTTGTCGTTGATTGTACTTTAATTCAATATGCCGTTTCAGGTTTTCTTTGGATGATATTGATGTGCGGATTTTATGTTTAAAACCCGGCGGGCAAAGTTTTGCACAAAAACGTCTGATTTTGCCCATCCTCAACGACCTTGTGATAAAACTCATTAAAAGTACAATTCGACGCCTCCTTGCTCCTTTGTCGCTCATAGATACTTTTGGTTTTTGTTTTGATAATGATGCGGCGCTGCGACACTGGTTGTTGATGTTGCCAGATTGGGTGTTTTTTCTGATACATATTAATCTCTGTTGTAGCCGGGTTTGCGCAAGGAAGTCACTATAGAAATCTGGCATCCTATTAAACGAGGGTAAACTAAGAGAACGTGCCGTTCAAAGACACCAGAATGAAGGAGTTCACAGGAACGTTCATCAGCCAGTAAAGCAGTACGTTCAGTTCACGTTCGCCCAAAATATGAACGCGTTCATGAACTATCGTTCAATGAACGCGTTCAGGCACAACACTGGTTATCTCACATATATATTATTATTAAACGTATATCACTTCTTGACCATCCTAACTCCTCCTACAGTTTTTGCACCAGATGGACAAAAAATGTCAGAATGTGCTCCCCGAACCCTATTTTGTTGCTATTGTATTGTAGAAGGTTCCGTTCTGTAATTTATTAAATATTAACTATATTGTCGCTAATTAATCCTCATTGAAATACTCACTAACAATGTCCACATATAAGCCATAACATAAAGAGTTATTATGTTATGCACTTTTCCAACTAGAGCCCATAGACAGCCACTAAAACGTTTTGAATCTGCACTCTAGAAATCGACTGGCTAGTTAGTGTTTTTTGGGTCATTTGTAAACTGTGATAGCGCCTACATTTCTGAGGTTACTGATACATATTATACATTAAAATGTCGGCTTGGTTCTTAGGATACTCATTATGTAATTGTTTAAACAATTTGTGCAAGTAATACTTTGGTTAGTATAGCTAATAGTATACGACCATGCCTGAATCTATTCAACTGACACAGGCATGGTTGCCAGGTAACAGCCACAAACACTGCTGCTTACTTACTGCTGCTGTATGTTGAATGTGTTTACACTCAAAACATCTAATGCTAGTGTGCCAGTTAGCACCTGCTGTATGTGTATGCATACACTCAAACAACTAACATTAGCATGTTAGTGCGTTAGCGTGCTAGCTAGCTAGCTACTCCTGTATGTGTATGCATTCATTCAAACAACTAAAATTAGCATGTTAGCTAGCGCTAACGCGGTAGCTAGCTAGTTATTCTTGTATGTGTAGGCTCCATCACTGGGTAGATTATATTCAAACAACTACTGTTAGTGCGCAAACTAACTAGCTAGCCACTACTGCATGTGTAGGCTCACACTCAAACAACTAGGCAGGTTACAATGCTGTTTACTATGTTGGTTAATAGGCTGGTCACCGTGCTGGTTAATAGGCAGGTTACTATGTTTGTTAATAGGCAGGTTACATGCTGCTTAAAAGGCAGGTAATTATGAAGTTTAATAGGCAGGTTGCTATGCTGTTTAATAGGCAGGTTACTATGCTGTTTAATAGGCAGGTCACTATGCTATTTATTAGGCAGGTCACTATGTGGAATGTTCAAGAAGCTGTATGTGTTAAACAATAAAAGACAGCATTCCCCTTGAATCGGCTTGTCTAATTAATAAAATCAACTTTACGATCAGTATTCATACAAAATTATAATTTTTAACATCTGCACTAAAAAAAATGTAAAATAGATAACTATTTTTGGTTTTAGTTCATGGAAGTAAGTGTTTTTTCTCCAGTAGCTCCAATAGGGCCTGTCTTATAACTGTGATCTAAGGAACAACAGAGCAGAACTAATCAGTCACAGTTGCTTTATTTCACACTTTGTTAATAACAAACAGCAAAACTGGTATATACATTTCGTTGCACTTTATATTGTCAAACTAAGCTAAACAACCTACATCAGTTTCAGAAAAGACCACACTCTGATCTGTACATCAGGGGTTTAATATGTTGACACTCAGCTAACATGTATATTACTACTGTTTGTACATTTCAATAAACCTGCGGCAGATTGTTTGAAATATAGACAGACAAGGACCAAAATAACAACATATAAAACATGCAACATCACATTACTTATTGTAGTTCAGATATTTAACAAGTTTTTCAGGCATTCAGGCTTAATTCCTTAAATATAATTGGATCTTTAGTTTCCGGTCGGCATACTCTGGTTGTAAATGTAAGTAGTTTGTTTTTGTCTTGAAACCAATCTTTTTATTTCTTTTTTCTAAAGCTGTCTAACTAGTACTGTGTCGTGTTTGTAAGTACTGGTCAGATCTGGGTAAAAAGCTTATTGTGCCACGTGGAATATCCACTTTAAGTGTTTGGGTCCTTTTCTGCAGTGCAGCCTTCCCTCTCTGTGGAGATGCAGAAGAGGTGAGACCATGACACTCAACATGTTACACGCCAACAACATGGGAAAGATGTTGCAGGAGAAATCGATACCAGAGTTTGGCAAGATGACATAACTAACAATCACTGAGATGGAGCTCATCAAGATAATCACCAGGTTGGTCAAGACGATCCTAAAAGCTCTCATCTTCTGTGGGTCTGTTGTCCCCTGTTTCTTCTCTCCCCCTCTGCCCCCCTCTACCTCACCTGGACCAGGCTGTTTCAACACACGCAGGATGAAGAAGCAGCAGACCGAAATGACGACCACCCCAAGGCAATAGACACTGACAATCACATAATATATGGTTATTTTAAAACCTTGTAAATACGTCATAAAACATGTAGAACATAATGTTAACCCCCAGATCAGTGTTGAAGTCCCCATCCTGTATCTCCTGAGTCTGTACTTGATGAAGGCTACAGGTTGGACCACAGCCATGTAGCGCTCTACACAGATGCAGGTCTGGAACAGGGGCCTGCTGACCCAGGAAATGTAATAGAGAAAATAAACAACCTGGAGTAACATGGTGTTATTGGGTAGGAATAGGTAGTAGATCACGTCACAGAGACACTGAACACAGAACAGCAGCTCAACTATAAATAGATTCATTGGGAAGATCTGTGTGGGTTTGAGACCTCCAGAGATACTTCCACTCAGAGAGATCCAGAGGCACCAGAACAGAGCTGGGGTCCCCAGGAGGAAGCAGAGGACCTCAATGGATAGGCAAATCACAGGTGCAACATAGCCATGTTCAGTGCAGTCCATCCAGGCGGACTTGTACGTGACATTTTTTAAAGAGTCATTCATCCTTGTAAACCAATATCCAAGCCCTATGAGAAACGGAAAAAGGCCATGTGGACTTGAAGTAGAAATGACAGAATTTTCAACAAAATGAAAATTGTATTCAACATCACATATAACACAAATAATTTTGTCCAAATTAAATTAAATTAAAACGTGTCAGTCTTGAATTCAAGCTTAGGACAACAGGAAAAATAAACCATAGTTCTCTGATATCTTTGTTAACAGGCAATTGCAAAGGTATGTTAGATCATTACAAAAGCAATCAATAATGCCATAAAATGTCCCAGAATGTTTTACAGTAAATCCAACAGGAGTGCTCTTACATTCCAGAACATACCAGTCCTAATCTAATAACAGAAGAGTAATATCCAGGTTCTCTCCACCTCACTTGTGTCCACTGTAACTGACAGTTGCTCTGGCAAAGAACCAAAGCTGGTTGAACTTGTTAACTAAATAACCCTAGATAAACTGCTTAAACATTTTCAGTACATTAAATGTCATGCTAATAAAAATATACATAACAAGACTTTATTCATTTTTCAGTCAGGCCAATGTCTCATAACTTAAGATATTATGTAAATGTATACCTGAAAAAGAGGATTCTAACAGGAAATGCTATAATTTTAGATTGTCAATAACCGTGCCCCAGTTTTGTGATAACTTACCTATTTTATACGTGACAATTGTAGTTCTCTCTCCAGTAGAGGATTCAGTCTGACCTTACACAATAGTACCTAGATGTGTCTGCACAAAGATTTCAGTAATCCATTTTTACTAGTCAAGGGGGGCGTAATTTACATAACATAGATGTGGACAATGAAAAATAATTATATGGAACCAAAACACTGATTTCCATAGCGTTTAAAAACACACACACATGGTGATTTGAATTTTGTCATAATGTGCATCATTACTCATATTACTCAGCCGCTGTATATGAACACTAGAGAGTATGTCTGGAATGTTCAACACTTGCAGGTAACTCATGTTATATTTCAATATAATACAGTAAATTCTCAAAGTGTGATATAGTGATCATATATCATTATTATGAGTAGTAACACTTGTGTTGATGATATCTGCTGCTGCATTATAACAGACCTATAGATCCCAGCTAAAACAAGTACCAGGTCTGTCCCTCTGTCAGCCCTGTTCAGTGCCAGCTAGTGAGGTCGCCGTAAAGAAAGACTCACGCCATAACGCCTCCTGTCTTTCTCCATGTGAACTGCTTCCTCTGATAGAAGCCCCTCACCCTTGAACCAATAAGGTCCTGTTTCAGATCATTCCTCCCTTGGTGGGTGTGGACATATATCCCTGGGGTGCCTCCACCTCTATGATGACAATCAGACAACTAATTTAATTGAAAATAAAAATGTCATTTTTTTAATGGTGCTTTTGCTTATCTTTACCAAGGAAATCAACAATAATGAAAAGAAAGTTCATGTTGATAGAAATACACATAACAGGACCATAATTGATTATCAATTAAAATATTGTACATAATGAATTTATCGCAGAAAGGCTGAAATGAAGAGTCAAAAGTCATGAGATAAAATTCAACGATATTAAATTCTAGAAATACACCTAGCCTATTTGTTTGGCAACTCCAACCTCATATTTATTTGTGTGGGTCAGTCTATGGTTATAAAACAACAACTATGTGAGAGAGGGTTTTGTTCTTTGATACTGAGTTCTTTGTCCTGGATTCTACGTAATTGATCATATTGATTAAACCTTAAATGAATTCATTTAGTTATTAATACAAATACTATATTTTGTATGCTGCATGTATACATACACACACAACTTTCCATGATTTGCATTTTGGCCTGAGTAGAAAACATCATCATTAAGCACCTGTTTGTGTGATGTTAGCCCAGTCACCTAGAAAGACTTTTTCTCACTCTGTGTTTCTATTTTAGTTGGCCGTCCTGTTTATTTTCCGTTTGGTTGCTTTATTAGGCACACCTGGGTTCCGTTTCAAGAAGCAGGTTTAGTGAAAACTCTGAGTTAGTTTATCCTGAGATGAGGGAAACACTAAGTTTTCTGTTTCAGAAAGGGAGGTAACTTAACCTCAGAGTCAGTTACTATGGTAACTGAGTCTGTGAACCTAACCTGGTCGGGAGCAGTTTTTCTTCAATAAACCTGGAGTTTCTCTCAGTCTCCTCCCTATGACACAGCGCTCTTTCATTTTATTTTTAATTAATTCAGTCTGTATCAGGCGCATTTTAGCGCAGTGTTGTCATCTGCATGAATAAAATAGGATTGTTTTATTAATTACTTAGGTGACGTTAAAGATTAAAGGTTTTTTTCTCGAACATGACATGTCCTTTGTGTTACACGATCCTGCAGATGAAGAAACTGTATTACGTCACAGGGAGTTAAACATACGTCGGGAGATTATATTGAGGAAACCCGACTAGATGTATTTTAATTTCCAGATAACTTCCTATCTGATATTGAGGAAACCCGACTAGATTTTAATTTCCAGATAATTTCCTATCTGAGCGGTAGTTTTTCTTTACAGTCTATCAGATGTAGCTACATAACCGTATCTATCCTCATATCACTAATGTAACCCATCGTGGACATGCTCTTACATCCGAGCAGATTATTTGTGTCGCATTACGTTTTTTGCAAACGTCAGTTTTAGACATTAAAGAGGAGGTCCACAGCATTGCAGGTGAATAATGCAAAACCCTTTACAATGAATAGTTATTAATTATAATTCGGTTAATGACATGGTGCTGCAAGATCAGACTGGTATAAATTATTTGAATTTATTTTAGGATTTCCTAATGCGATTGGCTGCATTGATGGTGTTTTTCACCCTCAGGATTGCACCTAAATGAAATAGATTATAGCGTCAATACCATTCTACCAGTTTTTTACCAGTAATATATTAATACTTGTGATTAAATATGAGCATGGGTGTGTATTTCAGGCATGTGTGTAGTTTGTTCTAACAGAGTGTCAAAAAATAATTTCCCAACTGGGAATTAATAAAAAGTATAAATTAAAATGATTTTGTAAATTAAAAATCAAATGAAAAAGCTATATTGGAACTTCATGCTGCCTTTTTATAGCGGCGGTGCACGCGCGTAACTTTGAGTGAACCTACACTAGGTTGATTGAACCAACTCAATTCAGCTGTTCTGAAAGTGAAAAGAGTTTTCCATCTTAGGGTAAATCAATTCCGAGGTCAGGGTTAGATTTAGAGTTTGTTAAAACTCCTTCTTGAAACGGACCCCAGGTCCTGTTTTAATATTAGGAGGTCTATTTAGTATGGCTCGTTTGGATGTTACTTTGCTTTTCATTGTTCCTATTAGGACTCCCCCAACCTCCTTCGGCGGTCGTCCTCTCCAGCCTTCAAAGCTGCCATCGTACCTCACCTCCCCTCACTAGTTGTCCGGTCTCGACACCTGGTGCTCATTCCCTCATTAGTAGAGTATTTAGGCACCATGTGTTTGGTTTGACTTTGTGTGGTATTGTTTCAATGTGTTCTTGTTTGCTACCGCTCATATGAGTGTATTATCAACATACTTCAGGTTAAAGAAGAAGGGTTGTTTCAGTTGATATAGTTATGTTCGTACTTTGTTCCACTGTCACATAAATAACTCACCCAAATATAAATGTTTGTAGCCTCCTCCCTGAACCAGCTAGAGATTTGTACTTGTTCTCATTTGAAAGGAGATACTTTAAAGTTTGTGGAAATACTGAATTAATGTTAATAAATGCGTCCGACTATTGGACTACACGTACGAATGAAGGAACTATTTTGCCAGTTTGCATTGGCACGTAGTCTCTCACACTCACTTCAGACACTCACAATCCTTTTCTCCCTAATCTATGCTCGACTAGCCATTCCAGTAAAAAAGCAAGGCGGAGATATATCAGGATAATCAGTCTGGTCAACGCTAAAGCCCCGATTGTCACAATGAGCTGAAGAATCAATGTCTTCACCCTGTGTTTCCCGGTTTACTTTCATCCATGAACTCATCCCTGCACACGTTTTATTGTCTTGTCTAACTATTCACACAATGCCTCTCAAGAGGACATTTATGCCTTCCAACTGCCAGCCGAGAGCTACAGCCAGCGCCCCCTGCTGCAGAGTAGAGCACCCAGCGCTCAGAGGAGAGCACCGGTTGCCCCCTGCTGCAGAGGAGAAGTACCCGTCACCCCCTGCTGCAGAGTAGAGCACCCAACGCCCCCTGCTGCAGAGTAGAGCACCCGTCACCCCCTGCTGCAGAGTAGAGCACCCGTCACCCCCTGCTGCAGAGTAAAGCACCCGTCACCCCCTGCTGTAGAGTAGAGCACCCGTCACCCCCTGCTGCAGAGTAGAGCACCCGTCGCCCCCTGCTGCAGAGTAGAGCACCCAACGCCCCCTGCTGCAGAATAGAGCACCCGTCACCCCCTGCTGCAGAGTAGAGCACCTGTCACCCCCTGCTGCAGAGTAGAGCACCCGTCACCCCCTGCTGCAGAGTAGAGCACCCAACACCCCCTGCTGCAGAGTAGAGCACCCGTTGCCCCCTGCTGCAGAGTAGAGCACCCGTTGCCCCCTGCTGCAGAGGAGAAGCACCTGTCGCTCTATGTTAGCCACAAGTCGCCGCCAGCTTCATGCTGGCTGGGTCTAACAATTTGGGACCACTCCTTGGATCCCTTTACATCAGAGGAATAATAACGATAGATAGAATACTATTCGTTTAGCATATTAGCTTTTTGATCAGGGGAGGAGTGATCTAAGTGAATGCTAACATTGTGCTGTATTGGATCTCAAGCCTAGTTCTCTGCCCAATCATCATCCATTGACACGCAACCAGCTAATTGCAAATTATTGTTAAATAATTATAAAAATAAAAATGTACCCAGCATAGACAAAAGAGGACTAGCGACTCAACAGAGTCTTCCTCAATTTGACCAATCAGGTAGTTTTTCTCCATCTCTCTGTCGGGTTTCAGGCTGGGTGTTTGTAGAAGCACCTTGTGATAACAGCAGTTGTAAAAAGGGCTTTACAAAACACATTGTACTGATTGAGATTGAGGTGGGTGGGCAGAGGAAATGAAAAGAAACAGGGGACAACAGACCTACAGAACATAAGGGCTTTTAAGATTGTTTTGACCAACCTGGAGATAGTATTGGTGAGCTCCACCAAAAAAGTGTTTTGTTATTTGTTTGAATAGTTTCAATACAAACTGAAAAAGATTAATAGGAAGACCATTAACATTAACCTGTTTTTGACAAGGCCCCAGATCTCAATTTTTGCCTAAAATGACCCAGCCCAATCTAAATGGATATTGCTCTGGAACAAAACCATGTAGGAAGAATTGGTAAAGGGCATTTAAAAGTAAATCCTCTGAATTTTGTGGAAATGTTCAATTAATTAAAGATAATGTAACACATAATATATGGCATGAGCTAAAACTAAACTAGCTCGTTTATTCACAGAGATATAGTTATTTTAGTGAACACATGTCTCTTTAAGAAAGGGACAGAAAACATGCTAGGCAACTGAGATCCCGCCCTCTTGGAGTTTAGCCATTCACCTTTGATTTCAACGTCATTTCAGCCCCGGAAGCTTTGGTTTTCAGTGAAAAACACTGTCTTGAATGTTGAAAACGTCTCGACCGAATATGGATTATTATGGATTACTATGGGTCATAAACGATGCTAATAAAATCCCTGGGACTATAGGAAAAGAAAAACAATCAACTTTGGCTGATGTAAGTACAATATTATCGTATATTATCGCTATGGTTTAAAAATGTTTGCAACAATGATGACGTCATCCTCGACGTTAGCATTCCTATCAAATGCAAATGTTTTAGCTATTTTAAAACGGAAAAAGTTGTTAGAAAGGGGAGATTCTAACCTTTATGCACAATATAAGCATGTCATATATTATAACACGGCCGTTTTTTAATTTTGCGATCTTTGTGTTGAGGTTGTAATGGTTGTATAGCGTACTGCAAGTATCCCTCGTGGCTGTATAGGGTACTGCAATTACCCCGCAGAGGGGACGGCTATCTAGAACAGGTTAAGACAAAGTATTATTATAATGTTACATTCATGTCAAAGCTGTCTGAACGACTACCCCCGGTAATTGAAGGAAAGTAGTTCACATTGCCAGGTCACCAATGTAATCTGGATGGTACTTGAGGACTTCCTTATAATCGGTTAATCTGTCTCATAATTCATCTGGATGTTACTTGAGGACTTCCTGTTAATCAGTTAATCTGCCTCATAATTAATCTATTTTCTGTCTTTCTGTTCATCCAAAACATCGATCCAAGATTGAAGACTCACTTTGAACTGTACCTCGGGGGTTTACATCAGAAGAGAATGTTTTGCCTCCCATGGCTCCGACCTAGCCACTATTTTTACTAATGCATTAACATTTGACTAAACATTCTCATACTCAAATTGCGCACACATAGAGCAGGAGAGTCGTTACCTTAGGTGTTTGTGGATAGAGACAGACGGTTCTGCGTCAACGAATAAATACCCAAATGCCACGGGATAATTTTGCAGTAAATACTTCTTGATAAAATGTTTTGACACATTACCAGCAAATATTTAAAAAAAAAAGTTGTAGGCCTCTTGGAAACCTCCATGAGGAGGGACGTCCAGTTTTTGGGAATGTCTCTGTTGTGCCATATTTTCTCCACTTGGTGATGATTGTGTTCCATGGCAATTTTACCCTTCTCCTGACTGATATTGTGCAAACAATGAGATCCCTCTGATGCTTTGGAAGCTCTCTGTGGATCATGGCTTTTGCTCAGAAATGTAACTAGAGAAATGTCAGGACAATCCTACTGGAACAGCTGACCTTTATTTGTGATTAATCAGAGTCACTTTTAATGATGGCATATGTGTAATGACTTTTATTTAACATGATTGAATGTGATTTGTTAACTCTGAACACAGACACATCTCCAGTAATAAGGGTGTGCTCACTTAAGCAATCAGAATATTGTAAGGTTTTTATTTTTTCCCCTCAAAGATTTCCCTTTGCTTTTCAATTGGATTGTTCACATTATAGGTCAAATTAAAGATGAAAAAAGACATGATTTATTTTTGTCAAATTTTTTCACATCACAAAAACCTGGCATTCTAACAAGGGTGTGTAGACTTTTTATACCCACTGTACATACACACATTTATTATTTTAAGTCATTTGCATTTCGACCTGAGTAGAAGCCATCAACATAAAGCACCGGTCTGTAAGTGCGCTTGAATTTAGTGACGACTAAATATACAAACAATTACATAAACCACTCACCAACAGCGAACACATGACACGCAACAACGATTCACGACATAGAAGCGAAGAAACAGGCATTTGAACACATACCGATTACAAATGGGAACCTGGTGTGAATTATAATGACATGACAAGACAATGAAGTCTTCAGCTAACCGTGACATTTGGATTGTTCTTTACCTGCACATTTAACTATTAGGTTTAACGTAAGTTCGGAACGAGGGTCAGTGTTGTGTAAACTGGTGAAAATGGAGTTCCAGTTTGGGGAGGGACGGCTTCCGGGATTTTTTATGTACGGCCGCCTTTTCCTGAAACACGATAGAAAGTCAAATAATTCAACAATAATCGAATTCTAAAGCCACAATGTTTGGTTACACAAAACAGCATGTTCTAATCGCAGTATTATTAAATCCTTTTAGGGTGATTTTCATGAGCATATGGTAATATCACACATATTAACTCCTAATACAATAAAAACACTACAGATGTTCAAAAATTAGAGCAAATTTAAATTGACGGACTACAACACAGACTATAAAACAATCAATGTTTGAAAGACATGTTTAACATTAAAATACTGAATGTTCATATTAAGTATTTGCATTTCATAGGATCTTCCCAGAGTTAGTCCCAGTTTACAAAGTTTCTACACATTGACATCACACACTTTTGAACATCATCTGTGCAGAATATGAACATTTCATTCATGGTATTAATTATGACTGATGTTTTGTCACAATTAGGTTTATGGGATCAATTAGGAAAATGACAGCATAGATGTTTCTACTCGGTAATGTGTAATGCTTACATTGACAATCTAGTGTTGGTGGCGCTGTTCCTTCTACTTCCTGTTAGTGACTAAAAAGACAGCCTGCAGGCATTTTGTATTTGGGAGACAAGACAAGCATTTGGGAGATAAGACAATACTGGAATGTTCAAGAAGCTGTATGTGTTAAACAATAAAAAGACAGCATTCCCCTCGAATCGGCTTGTCTAATTAATAAAATCAACTTTACGATCAGTATTCATACAAAAATTATAGTTTTTAACATCTGCACTCAACAAAAAATGTAAAATAGATAACTATTTTTGGTTTTAGTTCATGGAAGTAAGTGTTTTTTCTCCAGTAGGTCCAGTATGGCCTGTCTTATAACTGTGATCTAAGGAACAACAGAGCAGAACTAATCAGTCACATTTGCTTTATTTCACACTTTGTTTATAATAAACAGCAAAACTAGTATATATAATTTGTGGCACTTTATATTGTCAAACTAAGCTAAACAACCTACATCAGTTTCAGAGAAAGACCACACTCTGATCTGTACATCAGGGGTTTACATATGTTGACACTCAGCTAACATGTATATTACTACTGTTTGTACATTTCAATAAACCTGCGGCAGATTGTTTGAAATATAGACAGACAAGGACCAAAATAACAACATATAAAACATGCAACATCACATCACTTATTGTAGTTCAGATATGAAACAAGTATTTCAGGCATTCAGGCTTAATTCCTTAAATATAATCAGATCTTTAGTTTTTGGTCAGCATACTCTGGTTATAAATGTAAGTAGTTATTTTTTGTCTTGAAAACAGTCTTTTTCTTTGTTTCTTTCTAAAGTGGTCTAACTAGTACTGTGTCGTTTTTGTAAGTAACGGCCAGATCTGTATAATAAGCTTATTGTGCCACGTGGAATATCCACTTAAAGTGTTTGCAACTGTAAATCTAATTTGTCTCTGGTCCTTTTCTGCAGTGCAGCCTTCCCTCTCTGTGGAGATGCAGAAGAGGTGAGACCATGACACTCAACATGTTACACGCCAACAACATGGGAAAGATGTTGCAGGAGAAATCGATACCAGAGTTTGGCAAGATGACGTAACTAACAACCACTGAGATGGAGCTCATCAAGATAATCACCAGGTTGGTCAAGACGACCCTAAAAGCCCTCATCTTCTGTGGGTCTGTTGTCCCCTGTTTCTTCTCTCCCCCTCTGCCCCCCTCTACCTCACCTGGACCAGGCTGTTTCAACACACGCAGGATGAAGAAGCAGCAGACCGAAATGACGACCACCCCAAGGCAATAGACACTGACAATCACATAATATATGGTTATTTTAAAACCTTGTAAATACGTCATAAAACATGTAGAACATAATGTTAACCCCCAGATCAGTGTTGAAGTCCCCATCCTGTATCTCCTGAGTCTGTACTTGATGAAGGCTACAGGTTGGACCACAGCCATGTAGCGCTCTACACAGATGCAGGTCTGGAACAGGGGCCTGCTGACCCAGGAAATGTAATAAAGAAAATAAACAACCTGGAGTAACATGGTGTTATTGGGTAGGAAACCGAAGTAGATCACGTCACAGAGACACTGAACACAGAACAGCAGCTCAACTATAAATAGATTCATTGGGAAGATCTGTGTGGGTTTGAGACCTCCAGAGATACTTCCACTCAGAGAGATCCAGAGGCACCAGAACAGAGCTGGAGTCCCCAGGACGATGCAGAGGACCTCAATGGATAGGCAAATCACAGGTGCAACATAGCCATGTTCAGTGCAGTCCATCCAGGCGGACTTGTACGTGACATTTTTTAAAGAGTCATTCATCCTTGTAAACCAATATCCAAGCCCTATGAGAAACGAAAAAAAGGCCATGTGGACTTGAAGTAGAAATGACAGAATTTTCAACAAAATGAAAATTGTATTCAACATCACATATAACACAAATAATTTTGTCCAAATTAAATTAAATTAAAACGTGTCAGTCTTGAATTCAAGCTTAGGACAACAGGAAAAATAAACCATAGTTCTCTGATATCCTTGTTAACAGGCAATTGCAAAGGTATGTTAGATCATTACAAAAGCAATCAATAATGCCATAAAATGTCCCAGAATGTTTTACAGTAAATCCAACAGGAGTGCTCTTACATTCCAGAACATACCTGTCCTGATCTAATAACAGACAAGTAATATCCAGGTTCTCTCCACTTGTGTCCACTGTATCTGACAGTTGCTCTGGCAAAGAACCAAAGCTGGTTGAACTTGTTAACTAAATAACCCTAGATAAACTGCTTAAACATTTTCAGTACATTAAATGTCATGCTAATAAAAATATACATAACAAGACTTTATTCATTTTTCAGTCAGGCCAATGTCTCATAACTTAAGATATTATGTAAATGTATACCTGAAAAAGAGGATTCTAACAGGAAATGCTATAATTTTAGATTGTCAATAACCGTGCCCCAGTTTTGTGATAACTTACCTATTTTATACGTGACAATTGTAGTTCTCTCTCCAGTAGAGGATTCAGTCTGACCTTACACAATAGTACCTAGATGTGTCTGCACAAAGATTTCAGTAATCCATTTTTACTAGTCAAGGGGGGCGTAATTTACATAACATAGATGTGGACAATGAAAAATAATTATATGGAACCAAAACACTGATTTCCATAGCGTTTAAAAACACACACACATGGTGATTTGAATTTTGTCATAATGTGCATCATTACTCATATTACTCAGCCGCTGTATATGAACACTAGAGAGTATGTCTGGAATGTTCAACACTTGCAGGTAACTCATGTTATATTTCAATATAATACAGTAAATTCTCAAAGTGTGATATAGTGATCATATATCATTATTATGAGTAGTAACACTTGTGTTGATGATATCTGCTGCTGCATTATAACAGACCTATAGATCCCAGCTAAAACAAGTACCAGGTCTGTCCCTCTGTCAGCCCTGTTCAGTGCCAGCTAGTGAGGTCGCCGTAAAGAAAGACTCACGCCATAACGCCTCCTGTCTTTCTCCATGTGAACTGCTTCCTCTGATAGAAGCCCCTCACCCTTGAACCAATAAGGTCCTGTTTCAGATCATTCCTCCCTTGGTGGGTGTGGACATATATCCCTGGGGTGCCTCCACCTCTATGATGACAATCAGACAACTAATTTAATTGAAAATAAAAATGTCATTTTTTTAATGGTGCTTTTGCTTATCTTTACCAAGGAAATCAACAATAATGAAAAGAAAGTTCATGTTGATAGAAATACACATAACAGGACCATAATTGATTATCAATTAAAATATTGTACATAATGAATTTATCAAAAGGCTGAAATGAAGAGTCAAAAGTCATGAGATAAAATTCAACGATATTAAATTCTAGAAATACACTTAGCCTTGTTGTGTGGCAACTCCAACCTCATTTAAATTGCTGTAGGTCAGTCTATGGTTATAAAACAACAACTATGTGAGAGAGGGTTTTGCTCTTTGATACTGAGTTCTCCGTCCTGGATTTTACCTAATTCATCACCTTGATGAAATATGATGTACATTTTCTACACCCGTGGATGAATTTAGTTGTAATACAAATACTATATTTTGTATGCTGCATGTATACATACACACACTATTTTCCATAATTTGCATTTTGGCCTGAGTAAAAACATCATGTTTGTCATTAAAGCACCTGTTTGTGTGATGTTTGGTTGTTTTAGCCCAGTCACCTAGAAAGACTTTTTTCTCACTCTGTGTTTCTATTTTAGTTTGGCCTCCTCCTGTTTATTTTTCCGTTTGAAAGAAGAAACTTTGTGGAAATGCTTTATTTGGAAAAGGCACACCTAAATTGTCAAATGTAGTAGAGGACACAGAGATTGTCTCTACCCAAAAGTGGACACTTTGGATAAATGGTTATTTGTCAATTGTGTAACCTGATAGAAAACATCCATCAATGCAAAGTAAAATGACAAAATAAGGTTTAGTCACTCTTGTTTAGCTAATCACGGAGGCTATTTAAGTTCTAGTTTGGGATTGCACTTTAGTGAGCATTGTTAATAGGTCACGTTACTTTATGTTGAGTGTTGTTACTGTAAATCACTGTGTTGAATGTTTTGTTATAAGTCGCGATTGCGCAATTTCATTTAATTACAGTTGTTTAAGTTTCCCGTTCGTTGCTACGTGTTTTGTTTGAATGGAAATAAACACCACAAACATTTGTAAAGGCTCTGCAAATCGCTTTATACTGCACTACACCCCTAGAACGTGACACCAATGCCCTGCAGCACACTACTATAAACAATAAAAGCTCAGTAGGCAGCCAACACTGAGTCATCACGTGACATGATTGTTTGTAAACCTGCCCAGCAACTATAGAACCTTTTTCATCTTTTTGTTGAACATATTTTATTAAACATTTACCATCATGTACAACAATGTGGATCTATATCGGATATTGAATATAGGCACAAAAAAAACTTAAATAAACTTAAACTTAAATAAGGAAAGTTAAGTGAGAGTACCTTAGAAACCATTGTCACATAATAAATGCAACAACACATTACTTATTGCTGCTTAAAATCTGATTATATAATATCTAAATACAATTGGTTTTTATTCTGCCAATCAGCATACCCTGATTGTAAATTGAAAAAATAAATTGAAAAAGTAGTTGTATCTTTTTTTCTTAGTATTTTTGCATTGCTGACTAACTTGTACAGCGCTCAACTGAGGTACAGACTACATAATAATGTTTTTATGGTCTTTTTCTGCAGGGCAGCTTTCCCTCTCGGCGGAGATGCAGATAAGGTGAAGCCATGACACTGAAGATGTTACACGTTAACATTATGAGAAAGGTGTTGCAGTAGAAATCCTTACGGGTGAATGACACGGCGAGAAAACCAACTGCCGCTGAAATGGAGCTCACAAAGATTATCACCAGGTTGGTTAATACTATCCAAAAAGCGTTCATCTTTTGTGGGTCTGTTGTCCCCTGTTTCTTCTCTCCCCCTCTGCCCCCCTCTACCTCACCTGGACCAGGCTGTTTCAACACACGCAGGATGAAGAAGCAGCAGAGAGAAATGACGACCACCCCAAGGCAATAGACACTAACAATCACGTATTTTTTTATTTCTTCACGAGCTTGTAAATGTATAATAAAACATGCATACATTAATGTAAACCCCCAAATTAGTGTTGAACTCCCAATCCTGTAGCACCTAAGTCTGTACTTAATAAAGGCCACAGGTTGGACCACAGCCATGTAGCGCTCTACACAGATGCAGCTCTGGAACAGGGGCCTGCAGGTCCAGGCAATGTAATACAGAGCATTAGCAAACTGGAGTAGCATGGTGTTAGTGCTTGGGAATAGTGAGTAGATCACCTCACCGAGAGCCTGAAAACAGAACAGCAGTTCAACTACAAACAGGTTAATTGGGAAGATCTGTGTGGGTTTGAGACCTCCAGAGATACCTCCACTGAGAGAGATCCAGAGGCACCAGACCAGAGCTGGGGTCCCCAGGAGGAAGCAGAGGACCTCGGTGCATTGGCAAATCACAGGCCCAACATAGCCATTGTCAATGCAGTCCATCCAGGGGGACTTGAAAGTGAGATTATTGGAAGAGCCGTTCATCCTGGTGGAACAATATCCAAGCACACTGAGAAATAAGAGAGAAAGGCACAATTAGGGCACTGTGCACTTAAAGTAGAACTGACAAAATTTTAACAACATAAAAATCTCTGAAACATTTGAACCAGACACGATAACATTGTTAAGCCTTTTGTCACATTTTCTAACATGCAATGGCAATCACCTAAATATGGTCATTTTTAGACAAATTGTAACAGCAAATTGTAACAGCAACCTCCACTGCCACCTGCGAGCAGGCTTCACGTTAGTCTTTACCGGTTTTCTAGCTCCATTGTTCCTCCCATCACATCATTGTCTTGTGTCGTCAATACGCACACCTGGTGTCAATTCCCTCATTAGTAAAAGTATATCGTTTTCCTGTTTTGGTCATGTCTTTTTGTGGAATTGTTAAGTGTTACTTGTGCATATTGTGATTAGTACAATTTCAAGTCATTTCCTGTTAGTTACCTTATATGCACTGCGTCATTTACTTTGTAATTTTTGTGTGTGTAATTTTGAGTACATTGTCTTTGTTGCGGCAGAAAGAGAGGGTTTATTAAAAACAAGAGAAACCGCTAACTAATCCTGTGCCTGACTCCGTAATTCCTGACATACACCTCATCCGTCTTGTGAAACAAATAGAATATACAGTGGTTAATTAAATCAAATTAAAACTTGTCAGTTTGAATATTAGAGCTACACTAGGACAATATTAATAATAATCCAGGTTATGGACTGATATCTTTATTTTCAGGCAATTGCAAAGGCATGTTAGACAATTACAAAGGCCATCGTTTTAGCAAAATAATTTCTCTGAATATTTTACTGTCAAATCAACAGCAATGCTCTGACATTCTGGCAAAGAGTCAGAGCTAGTTGAAATAAATATTTAACTCAATCAGCATAGAATGTCCTTAAACCTTTTCAGTCCATAAAAATAGATGCTGATGAAGATTTACATAAACATTATTTTAAAGGCATTGTCTCTCAACTCAAAAACACATGTAAATGAAAACCTCAAGAATAGGATTTAGACAATGAATTCAGTGATATTAAATTGTGATTTTACCTACCCTAAATTTGTGATAACTTTTAGATTCCAGATGAAGGTTCAGTCCAACCATTTAGATTAGCACCTAGGTGTGTGTGCACAAAGCTTTCTGTACTGTGTTGATTTTAACAAGTGGATGGTTTAATTTACATAATGTTGAAGGGGGACATTGAAAAATAAATGTACTAATTTACATATTGGTAAACACACACATTGGGATTTTAATATTGTCATCACTCTTATCACTCAGAAGCTGTTTATGAATGATAGAGAGCCTTTCTTGATGTTTCTTTAGTTGCATACAGCACTTGTAGGTAACTCATTTTAATAAAATACTTCTATTTCTGTGTGAAATATTGATATTCGAAGAGTAGTAACACTGTGTTGATGATATCTGCTGCTGCATTATAACAGACCTATAGATCCCAGCTAAAACAAGTACCAGCTCCGTCTCCCCTGTCAGCCCTGTTCAATATCAGCTGGTGAGGTCGCCGTAAAGAAAGACTCACGCCATAACGCCACCTGTCTTTCTCCATGTGAACTGCTTCCTCTGATAGATGTCCTGTTTCAGGTCATTCCTCCCCTGGTGGGTGTGTCCCTCCGCGATAGCATTTTATAGTAAAATGATAAATAACAATGATATTTTTTCATGGTGTTTTTGTTCATCTTTGCCAAGGATGCAAACAACTCTAGAGAACATGTCCCAGGCAGGGGAGGTAGAGGCCAGTCCTTGGAGGTACTTTAGCCCACAGTCTCTTGGAGGTCGGAGGACCCGGTCTTGGGACGTCACGTCAACATCAGGTGTTGCTGGGACTAGCCGGCATAGGACGGGGTCCCACATGAGTCCTCCTCCAGATCTTTCTAGATGGCCTCCCCCTCATCATCAGATCAGAGGGAATCGGATCCCCAATCCCCCGCCATTCAAAAGTCCTCGCTGGAGGACATGAACGCCGGTTCCAAAAAAAGACTTGTCATTCTGTCAGAAAACTTGAGGGCGTAGGGTGGCAGGATCAAAACATATACACTTAACTTAAAATCAAATAACATAACAAGCGACTTACAAAAATATGAAGGAAAGCTGTGTACATATAACACTCAGACGTAGAACTGACATTGAACAATGACAAGCGAACTTGGAACCAACGAAGCAACTTAAATACCCGTCAAATGATTAAACAGAACCTGGTGTGCGTAATCAAAACACCAAACTGAAAGAAATAGTGAGAAAACCAAAACACAACATGGAGTGAGGGAAAGTCCTCATTTGTGACAGTTACCATTTGAGGAGAGACTGCCCCATGGCCTCTTTTTCCTGGAGATTTAAAAAACACATTTCAAAATCAAATTATTTAACAAAAATGTGAGTCTAAATAAACAACGTTCAGTAACAAAAAACAATCTTTTGATAATATTATTTTTTCAAATCCCTGTGATACTGTTTTCATAAGCATAATTTAATATCAAAACTCCAAATACAAAAAAAACACAACAGATGGATAAAAAATGTGAGCACAGTTTAAATTGGCTGAGGTCAACACAGACAATCAAATGATCGGTAGTTCGTTTTGAAAGACATTTTTCACATTTAAATGCACAAAGCTCTGATAAAATATTTGCATCGGTTTTTATAGGATTGTCTCAGTGCCAGGGATAATTCTAGTTCAAAATGTATTGCCAGTTCATATATCCGTTTTGCACTGACAAATATTCTACTTACACTCACTTCAGACACTCTCAGTAAAATCCTAACAGCGAATACTACTCTGGTCTCTGTAAGGTGGACGAGGAAAAGACAAGTCGTGTTATTCAGTCTGGTAAACAATAGAACCCTGATTCTGCACAGCCCCCCTTTATTGTACATGAAAAATCATCCACGTTTTTCCATGATGTCGTGTGTATAAAAAATAAAATGGATGACTGATAATAGGCATCGATTGATGCCCTGATTCCCCAAGAGGAGACAGGGCCAAGTGTGGTGACATAGAAACACGTGCATTTTCGTCAGCGGGACTAGTCAGGGTTTGCCTGTCTCATGACTGTGATAAAAAGTTCCATGCCTTCATCGCTGAAGAAGAACATTTTGGTAAATATTAAGATGCTCAGACAGACACAGTAAGAGACAGAAAGAGCAGAACTGATCAATCACATTTGCTTTATTTTACACTTTGCTTAACAGAACTAGTAGAATATACCGTAGGTTGCATATTATTAACCAATTCTAAACATTCAGGGGGATTGTGAACAAGAGGAAATAGTCAACTTTGATAATGTACCAGCCCTGCTAAGATAGTTGGTGGGCAGACTAAAGTTATGCAGCACACAGAAGGAAAAAATATTCTGGGTCAGAATTGTCATGAATGATCTAAACAAATATTTATCAGAAAGACTCTCCAAAAGATCCAATGAGAACATTTCAACTGCAAGATCAACAGGAAAATCTTGACGCTACAGAAGCATATTCTCCTCATCAAGACTACATGCTTAAGTGTACCTTAGGGGTTTAAATCAGAGGAAGACCACACTCTGACCTGTACCTCAGGTTAACATTAGAGGAAGACCACACTCTGACCTGTACCTCAGAAGTTTACATCAGAGGAAGACCACACTCTGACCTGTACCTCAGGGGTCTACATCAGAGGAAGACCACACTCTGACCTGTACCACAGGGGTTTACATCAGAGGAAGACCACACTCTGACCTGTACCTCAGGGGTTTACATCAGAGGAAGACCACACTCTGACCTGTACCTTAGGGGTTTAAATCAGAGGAAGACCACACTCTGACCTGTACCACAGGGGTTTGCAAATGTTGTCACTCAGTTAACATCAATCCGAATAATGTTTATATATTGAATAATTGGACATCCTTGTTTGAATTGTAAACAGACAAGAATAAAATTTACAACATACAATAAAAGCAACAACCCATCACTTGTTGCTGTTCAGATACAGAAAAGGTCTACAGGCATTCAATCATAAATATGATTATATATTTCTGGTCAGCAGATTATGCATATAAATCGTTTCTGCTTTTCTGAAATAGCTTGTTCAGTAAATGTATTTGTCTTTTTGGATAGCTGACTAAATAGTACTGTGACATGTCTGTAGGACAACTCTGATCTACAGAAGAAAAACTACGTAATATATACCATATTTTGCACTGCGCAAGGATTCACTGCTTTTTCTGGCGGACAATCCCATGGACAATTGTAATTATTCATATTGATAAACTAAACATCTGTAGCGTTAGCTGTAATATCGACTGCAAGTATTTCTGTGTGTGTCTCTAATGTGACTCTGGTCCTTTTCTGCAGTGCAGCCTTCCCTCTCTGTGGAGATGCAGAACAGGTGAGGCCACGACACTCAACATGTTACACGTTAATGACATTGGAAAGATGTTGCAGTAGAAATTGATGGTGTTGAATGACAAGATGCCGTAACCAGTAACCAGTGAGATGGAGCTCACCACAATAATCACCAGGTTGGTCAAGACGATCCTAAAAGCTCTCATCTTCTGTGGGTCTGTTGTCCCCTGTTTCTTCTCTCCCCCTCTGCCCCCCTCTACCTCACCTGGACCAGGCTGTTTCAACACACGCAGGATGAAGAAGCAGCAGAGAGAAATTACGACCACCCCAAGGCAACAGACACCAATGAGGACGTAATTGTTAGACATTGTTTCACAAAGTTGAAAATATACCATAACACATGCATAAATTATAGTTAACCCCCAGATCAGTGTTGAAGTCCCCATCCTGTATCTCCTGAGTCTGTACTTGATGAAGGCTACAGGTTGGACCACAGCCATGTAGCGCTCTACACAGATGCAGGTCTGGAACAAGGGCCTGCAGATCAAGGCAATGTTGTAGAGAAAAGCAACAACCTGGAATAACATGTTTTGGGGTAGGAATCGTTGGTAGATCACCTGAAGGAGACTTTGCACACAGAACAGCAGCTCAACCATAAACAAGTTCATTGAGAAGATCTGTGTGGGTTTGAGACCTTCAGAGGTACCTTCAATCAGAGAGATCCAGAGGCACCAGAACAGAGCTGGGGTCCCCAGGAGGAAGCAGAGGACCTGGATGTATTGGCAGATAACAGACGGAACGTAGCCCTGGTCCAGACAGTACATCCAGTTTAACATGCTGGTGGAATTTCTTGAAGAGTCGTTCATCCTTGTATACATGCCCAACAAGAAATGAGGGAAGAGAAATTGCACGATTATGTCATTTATTATAGAACTTCCATCATTTTTAAACTGACACAATAACACTATCAACCCTTGAGTTACATGATTTTACAAGCGATCATCGAAATTTGATTATTTTCATGTTCTATGTCGTGGAGCTCAATGGCGCCAGCCAATGGGAGCGCAGCACCATCCTAGTATATAAGAAGGGGTGTCCCCTTTACTCATGCTCCCCTGACTTCAGCTCGTGTTAGTCTGTCTGCTGAAAGCTATTAATAAAATGAACACTGTTATTTCTTTATTTGTCCAAGTAAAATCAAATAAAAACGTGTCAGTCTTGATTTCAAGCTACCATATAGGACAATATGAAAAATAAAGCATGTCATTCACTGATATATCTGTTCACATGCAATTGGAAAGGTATATTAGGTAATTACAAAAGTTATCAATGTAGCCACAAAATGAGCCTAATTGTACATTATACAGTACATTAATTGTCATGCTGATAAAAAATATACTTGAAAATTAATTATTCATATATCTGTCAGGCCAATGTCTCATAACTTAAAATCACATGTAAATGAAAACCTGAAGACGAGGATTCAGACAAGAAATTCTGTACTATTAAATTACCATTCCCCAGTTTTGTGATAACTTACCTATTTTTATAAGTGATACTTGAAGTTCTCTCTCCAGTAGAGGGTTCAGTCTGACCATACACAACCTAGATGTGTCTGCACAAAGATTTCAGTAATGTATTTTTACTAGTCAAGGGTGGCATAATTTACATAACATAGATGTGGACATTGAACAGCATAATAAGGAACCAAAACACTGATTTCCATAGCGTTAAAAACACACACGCTGCGTCGTGATTTGAATTCTGTCAATCATTCATGTCACTCAGCAGCTGTATATGAACACTAGAGAATATTTCTGGAATGTTCTGCACTTGCAGGTAACTCATGTTATATTTCAATATAATACATTGATTTCTCAAAGAGTGAAATATTGATATTATATTAGCAGAGTAGTAACACTTGTGTTGATGATATCTGCTGCTGCATTATAACAGACCTATAGATCCCAGCTAAAACAAGTACCAGGTCTGTCCCTCTGTCTGCCCTGTTCAGTGCCAGCTGGTGAGGTCGCCGTAAAGAAAGACTCACGCCATACTGCCACCTGTCTTTCTCCATGTGAACTGCTTCCTCTGATAGAAGCCCCTCACCCTTGAACCAATAAGGTCCTGTTTCAGGTCATTCCTTCCCTGGTGGGTGTGGACATATATCCCTGGTGCCTCCCTCACTATGATGACAAACAGAATAACGCATTTTGTTGTAAAATGATAAATAACAATGACAGCCACCTAGAAAGACTATTTTATTTTAGTTGGCCACCCTGTTACTTTCTGTTTGGTTGTTTTATAGGGCACACCAGGTCCTGTTTTAGTGATAAGGAGGTCTATTTAGTATGGCTCATTTGTATGTCACTTTGCTTTTCATTGTTCCGGGTTACATGAGTTAGTAGGTGAGTTGTTTACAGTCGTGTGTTCCCTCATCCGGGGGCACACCCACCCGTTCTATACAGTCGTGTGTTCCCTCATCCGGAGGCACACCCACCCCGTTCTATACAGTCGTGTGTTCCCTCATCCGGAGGCACACCCACCCCGTTCTATACAGTCGTGTGTTCCCTCATCCGGGGGCACACCCACCCCGTTCTATACAGTCGTGTGTTCCCTCATCCGGGGGCACACCCACCCCGTTCTATACAGTCGTGTGTTCCCTCATCCGGGGGCACACCCACCCCGTTCTATACAGTCGTGTGTTCCCTCATCCGGGGGCACACCCACCCCGTTCTATACAGTCGTGTGTTCCCTCATCCGGGGCACACCCACCCCGTTCTATACAGTCGTGTGTTCCCTCATCCGGGGGCACACCCACCCCGTTCTATACAGTCGTGTGTTCCCTCATCCGGGGGCACACCCACCCCGTTCTATACAGTCGTGTGTTCCCTCATCCGGGGGCACACCCACCCCGTTCTATACAGTCGTGTGTTCCCTCATCCGGGGGCACACCCACCCCGTTCTATACAGTCGTGTGTTCCGTCATCCGGGGGCACACCCACCCCGTTCTATACAGTCGTGTGTTCCCTCATCCGGGGGCACACCCACCCCGTTCTATACAGTCGTGTGTTCCCTCATCCGGAGGCACACCCACCCCGTTCTATACAGTCGTGTGTTCCCTCATCCGGAGGCACACCCACCCCGTTCGAAGCACCGATATTGTCCCTGGTCGTTGAATATCTCCATCGCTCGTGGACCGCCTCGGGGTCACCAGCGGGTCTGACTGACGTAACCACATTTCGCCGTGTGGAAGATATTGAGCATGGAGATTTTGGACTCTTATGTAATTACAAGACAGACATAAAGTGAATTTCCACCACATTGGCCACAGATGGCACTGTAACATGGATGGAAGGTTTTTCAAGTTCAAGTCAGGGTATGCCTGTCTCATCATAACAGTGAAAAAAGCAGCAAGATCACACTATAGTACAACATTATAGGGAATATTAAGGTGTCCAGACAGACAGTGAGAGACAGACAGAGCAGAACTGATCAATCACATTTGCTTTATTTCACACTTTGTATATAACAAACAGCAAAACTAATAGTATATATAATAGTATATATTTAGTGGTGTTGTAGATGGTCAAAAAAGCTAAAACATCAAGAATAAGCTGTGATTGTAAACAACAACAGGTAAAAGTAAACCTTAAAGATTTATCAGCCCGTACAAGATAATGGCTGGGCTTAATAGAGCTACACAACACACTAAAGGAGAACACAATGGGGGTCTGATTCATCATGAATGATATTAAATATTTATCCATTTAAAGGAATCTACAAAATATCTTATGAGAACAGGTCAACTGCAGGGTCAGTGGGACAGTCTGGATGGTACAGAAGCATCTACTCTTTATCAGGTTCCTTCCCTCTCTATTTCATACTTTTTGTTCCTCTCTTCATCACCTAGTGTGGACTATATCAGCACATCCCTAATGTTGACACGGCAGGAAACTTCAATGACCTCAACCTTATAGAAGATACTGTCCTTGAACATGATGTCTTTTTACTCTGACCTTTAGCTCAGGGGTTTACATCAGAGGAAGACCACACTCTGACCTGTACCTCAGGGGTTTACATCAGAGGAAGACCACACTCTGACCTGTACCTCAGAGGTTTACATCAGAGGAAGACCACACTCTGACCTGTACCTCAGGGGTTTACGTCAGAGGAAGACCACACTCTGACCTGTACCTCAGGGGTTTACATCAGAGGAAGACCACACTCTGACCTGTACCTCAGAAGTTTACATCAGAGGAAGACCACACTCTGACCTGTACCTCAGGGGTTTACATCAGAGGAAGACCACACTCTGACCTGTAGCTCAGAGGTTTACTTCAGAGGAAGACCACACTCTGACCTGTATTTCAGAGGTTTACTTCAGAGGAAGACCACACTCTGACCTGTATTTCAGAGGTTTACATCAGAGGAAGACCACACTCTGACCTGTACCTCAGGGGTTTACATCAGAGGAAGACCACACTCTGACCTGTAGCTCAGAGGTTTACTTCAGAGGAAGACCACACTCTGACCTGTATTTCAGAGGTTTACTTCAGAGGAAGACCACACTCTGACCTGTATTTCAGAGGTTTACATTAGAGGAAGACCACACTCTGACCTGTACCTCAGGGGTTTACATCAGAGGAAGACCATACTCTGACCTGTATATTGAATATTTGGACATCCTTGTTTGAATCATAAACAGACAAGAACCTAATTTACAACATAAAATAAAAGCAACAACCCAGTACTTCTTGCTGTTCAGATCCAGAAAAGGTCTACAGGCATTTAATCATAAACATAATTTTATCATTTTTGGTCAGCAGACCGTGATGATAAATGTCAATTATTTCAGCTTTTTTTAAATAGCTTGTTCAGTAAATGTATTTGTATTTTTGGATATCTGACTAAATAGTACTGTGACATGTCTGTAGTACAACTCCGATCTTCAGCAAAAACCTACGTAATGATGTACTGTATTGATATTTTGCACTGCGCAAGGATTCACCGTTTTTATCAGTTTATTTGTAGAAATGCCACGGACAATTGTAATTATTCATATTCATTAAGTACACATCTGTAGCGTTAGCTGAAATATCCACTGTGTGTCCAAAGTGTTTCTGTGTGTGTCTCTAATGTGACTCTGGTCCTTTTCTGCAGTGCAGCCTTCCCTCTCTGTGGAGATGCAGAACAGGTGAGGCCATGACACTGAAAATGTTAAATGTTATGGACATTGGAAAAATGTTGCAGTAGAAATTGATGGTGTTGAATGACATGATGGCGTAACCAGTAACCAGTGAGATGGAGCTCATAGAGATAATCACCAGGTTGGTCAAGACGATCCTAAAAGCCCTCATCTTCTGTGGGTCTGTTGTCCCCTGTTTCTTCTCTCCCCCTCTGCCCCCCTCTACCTCACCTGGACCAGGCTGTTTCAACACATGCAGGATGAAGAAGCAGCAAAGAGAAATGATGACCAGCCCAAGGAAATAGACACCAATGATGACGTAATTGTTAAGCGTTCTTTCACAAACGTGTAAATGTACCATAACACATGAATACATTATAGTTAACCCCCAGATCAGTGTTGAACTCCCCATCCTGTATCTCCTGAGTCTGTACTTGATGAAGGCTACAGGTTGGACCACAGCCATGTAGCGCTCTACACAGATGCAGGTCTGGAAAAAGGGCCTGCTGACCCAGGAAATGTAATAGAGAAAATCAACAACCTGGAGAAACATGTTTTGGGGTAGGAATCGTTGGTAGATCACCTGAAGGAGACTTTGCACACAGAACAGCAGCTCAACCATAAACAAGTTAATTGGGAAGATCTGTGTGGGTTTGAGACCTTCAGAGGTACCTTCAATCAGAGAGATCCAGAGGCACCAGACCAGAGCTGGGGTCCCCAGGAGGAAGCAGAGGACCTGGATGCATTGGCAGATAACAGACGGAACGTAGCCCTGGTCCAGACAGTACATCCAGTTTAACATGCTGGTGGAATTTCTTGAAGAGTCGTTCATCCTTGTATACATGCCCAACGAGAAATGAGGGAATAATCTCCCACGTGGTGTGCGATCTTGTGATTGGCTAAAACAAGGAAGATATCTGATTGGTTGCAGATCATTCTCTGTTACAGTTTTTCTCAATTGTTTACACACAAATACTGGTACTTGAGACACAATGACCACAACTCATGCCCCAACCCCCTGAACCAATTCTGCTAAACTACAAGCACAATTCCTGCTTTACACTCAAATTCCAGTTCTAAAACATACTTTTTTCCAAACACTACACACAATTCTCTGCATTTGGAACAGTTTTCATGAAGAAAATCTCTTGTTTTCACAAGGAACACACTGACATTCAAATATGAACACTGACTCATCACATGGGCAAACACCCATCACACATCTTTACAATTATCAATCAGAGCTTTAGCATAAAAGGGCAACAGGTGAGCTCTTCTGTTTTGGAGCAATGGATGCCAACATTGGAAACAGAGGCAGAGCCAGAAGAGTGAGAGTAAGAGGAGGAAGACGAGGAAGAGGAAGGGGAAGGCCAAGGGCCGTAATCTCTGATGAGATCCGAGCCACTTTGGTCGATCATGTGGTCAACCATGGTCTAACAATGAGGGAAGCTGGGCAAAGAGTACAGCCACATTTGAGCAGGTTCACTGTAGCATCCATCATCCGGACTTTCCGAAATGAGAATAGGTAAGAAATACTCGAAACACTAGAAAATTGCAGTACTACATATCAATACAGTACTCAGTGAGTACTGTAGCTCAGTATTGCCTGTGGACTGTTCTGTAGGACTGTAAAAATTAAGTATGTTTCAAGTATTTGGGAAATGTATTCCTACTTTGTATTTACAGTATTCTACTATTTGTTTGGCAGAACTGAAAGATTACCAACACAAGGTGGTCGAGAACCTCTTCTGTCTCCTGAACAGGAAACTGAAATAATCAACATGGTCCTAGGAAATAATGCCATAACAATACGGAAAATACATAGAAAAATACTAGAAAACAATGAGATGTTTCAAAACATTGATAGGGTAAGCTTATCAACACTGGACCCTGTCTTGGGCAGAAATAATCTGAGGATGCAGCATAAATTATGTAACTGTATACAGTAAATTCTTCTGTTGTTTTGTATGTAGACCACTGTATGTGCAACTTTGTGTTGGTTTGGAATGAGATGTACACGATGTACATTGTTTTTGTGGGAAAAATAACATATATTTGTTACCGTGTATTTGAGTTTTCCGAATATAAGAACAATATTCTCAAATATTTTACAACACACTTATGTACTGTCTGTTACATGTTGTGGTCATTGTGTCTCAAGTACCAGTATTTGTGTGTAAACAATCGAGAAAAACTGTAAGTGTAACACTGAACAAAAAAAGGCCTAAGTCATTATGATGAATGGAGAAGTGTTTTCAGTGTTTTACATTGAGCACATCAGTGTTCAACTGGTTCTTAGAAATGTCTGTTCATATGATGGTTTGTGTGTGACATTTGAAAACAAAATACCCTTTTGAGAGAAAATAACATTATTTTGAATGTAAAGTTTAATTTTGCTGGAGCATTGAGGAGTTTTGCCCATTGTGTGTGTGTGTGTTTTTTGGAATTGTGTGTAGAGTTCTGAGAATATGAGGCGCGCTTTCAGAAAATGTGTGTAAACAATCGAGAAAAACTGTGTGTGGATCCAGATCAGGGGAGTCTCAAAAAGAATCCACACACAAATGCAGTCAAATTCACTGCACACAAGCAGTTTGTAAATCAAGATATATTTCGGTATGTGCATTTAAACAATTTGTATGCATTTGTGAATCTTATGTGGTTTTTAAATTTGGTGTGTGTATTTGTGAATTTTGTACGCATGTATGAATCAGGTGTGTGCATTTGTGAATGTAGTCTATGCATGTATGAATCCGTTGTGTGCATTTGTAAATCTAGTCTGTGCATTTATCTTTTTTGAGACTCTTCTAGCTCCATATTGTTCTGCAATATTTTAAATGATACTCGACCGGTGACATTTATACCCTTAATAGAATGTCGGGGAACAACGTTAATAAACGTCTTTGTGAGACTTTTTTATCAATTTGTTGCAGAAGTATATGAAAATATGACAATAAATAAACACTGTTTTTAAAATAAGAATGTGTCAGTTTTGAATTGAAGCTACCATAGGACAATATGAAAAAAATGCATGTCATTCACTTGCGATTGCAAAGGTATGTTAGGTAATTACAAAAGTAATAGATTTAGCCACAAAATGTCCCTGAATGTGTTACTGTAAATTAAACATGAGTGCTCTTATATTCCAGAACATACCAGTTCTGATCTGATAACTGACAAGTAACACCCAGGTTCTCACCTCCCCACTTGCCAGTGCTGGTTGAACTAAAACTCTAACTGAATAACCATAGATAACCCCCTTCAACTTTTTAAGTACATTCATTGTTATGCTAATAAAAATATACATAACAACACCTTTTTCATTTATCAGTCAGCCCAATGTCTCATAACTTAAAATCACATGTAAATGAAAACCTAAAGACAAGGATTCAGACAATAAATTAAGTACTATTATATTGTAAATAACCGTGCCCCAGTTTTGTGATAACTTACCTATTTTATAAGTGATACTTGAAGTTCTCTCTCCAGTAGAGGATTCAGTCTGACGTTACACAATAGTACCTAGATGTGTCTGCACAAAGATTTCAGTAATGTATTTTTACTAGTCAAGGGGGGCATAATTTACATAACATAGATGTGGACATTGAACAGCATAATAACCAAAACACTGATTTCCATAGCGTTAAAAAACACGCGCTGCGTCGTGATTTGAATTCTGTCAAAATATGCATCATCATTCATATCACTCAGCAGCTGTATATGAACACTAGAGAGTATTTCTGGAATGTTCTGCACTTGCAAGTAAATCATGTAACTCAAGTAACTTCAATATAATACATTGATTTCTCAAAGAGTGAAATATTGAGATTATATTAGCAGAGTAGCAACACTTGTGTTATAATGCTGCTGCAGACATGAAGATCCCGGCTAGAACGAGTTCCAGCTAGTAGGTCCAGTAAGAGTTTGCCTGTCTCATAACTGTTAGAAAACGATCAAGGCCTTCCTCTCTGAGGAATGAATATTTAGGGGAATATTAAGATGTACAGACAAACCCAGTAAGACACAGGCAGAGCAGAACTGATCAATCACTTTTGTTTTATTTCACACTTAGTTTAGAACAAACAGAAAAACTAGTTCATATTTAGTTTAGTGTTGTATTTTGAGCTAATTAGTCAAACAAAGCAAAACAGTCAGAAATAGTTTGTGACGGTAAACACAGGGAAATAGTCAACTTGGATAATGTACCATCCCTGGTAAGATAATATGTGGGTGGACTAAAGCTCTAATGCACACTGAAAGAAAACACAATATGGGTCAGAATTTTCATGAATGATCTAAAATATAAATCCATCTGAAAGATAAAGATCTAATAAAAAACGTTCAACTGCAGAATCAGCTGGTTCAAACTGGACGGTACAGAAGCATCTACT
This sequence comes from Dallia pectoralis, assembly GCA_029465975.1. NCBI lineage: Eukaryota > Metazoa > Chordata > Actinopteri > Esociformes > Umbridae > Dallia > Dallia pectoralis. The sequence continues at coordinate 8,952,892 of CM055742.1, forward strand.
CTTCATCAGGTTCCTTCCTCCATATTTCACCCTGTTTGTTCCTCTCTTCATTACCTAGACTGGACAAGCTCAGCACATCCTTCATGAAGACAGGGTAGGAAAGTTCAATGAACAGAACCTAATTTAAAGATACCGTCCTTGAACATGAGGTCATCTTGCGTAATGTCAATTTGAACTTGATAGGTTACAATTTCTGCTGAAAATTGTGATGTGTGCCACCTGTAGTAGACTGTGTACTGATATCAACTGCCAACGTCCAGTTAGCACAGGGTTTAAATACCAACTTCATCACGTGACATGATTGTTTGTAAACCTGCACTTGCAATAACTACGAGCGGTACCCTTGGCTCACAGCCTCCGAGGAACACTACAAATTGTATTGATCGACTTGGTGTCTGGAGCCACACTGGGTTTACAAACTTGAGTTGTCTAACCAAAGCAGCAGCGAGACACCAAAGCACGGCCGGACATTTATAAGCAACCGTGCTTTTGAAAACTTTTGTGAAAACATGAGTGGATCTACAGCTCAATGAACAGATGCGCAGGGAAAAACAAAGCTCCACAAAGAAAAGATAATGGCTGCACTGCTGCATGAGATACCTGTCTGTGATGCACTAGCCTGTTGTACTGCGGTTCTCTATAATTCTGATGGTTTATAGTCGTGGCTTCAGAATTATGGTATTAAGAGGTGGATTCATTCGGGTAGGACACCACTGAAGGCCTAAGTGTGAAATGCACGGCCCGCCACTGTATTGTAGTAATATCAAAACAGATAACTGTTGTTTTCAATTTAGCTATTTGGAGCTCCCGATACCGTGGTGACTGATAAAACACCATTATCTCTGTTTATTATCAGAATAAAAGACTGAGATAGCCAAAGGAGAACAACGGTGTGATCATAAGTGAAATACACAACGCAACGAGAGTACAGATCCGCTACAGACAGATAAGAGTAATAAAAAGATAAAATCTAGTTAAATATACCCAGCGAGACAGCATATACACACGGCTAGCAGGTTAGCTAGCTCACTAACAATAATTGTTAGAATAAAAGCTACCCCCTGATGGAGCCTACAAACACAAGAGTAACTAGCTAGCTAGCGCGCTAGCGTGCTAGCGTGCTAACATGCTAACGTTAGTTGTTTGAGTGTGAGCCTACACATACAGGAGTAGCTACCTAGCGTGCTAACATACTAACGTTAGTTGTTTGAGTGTGAGCCTACACATAGAGGAGTAGCTAGCTAGTGCGCTAACGCGCTAACATGCTAATGTTAGTTGTTTGAGTGTGAGCCTAAACATACAGCAGGTGCTAACTGGCACACTTGCATTAAATGTTTTGAGTGTACTCTGCCCAGAGACAGCTAGCCTACACATTCAACATACAGCAGCAGCATTAGCTAGATAGTATGTCTGGCTGTTGCCTGGCAGCCAATATTGTGTCAGTTGAATAGATTCATGCATGGTCGTCTTCTACCAGCTATACTATCCAAATTATAAGTCTCACAGTTTAAATAATTACATCACGGGAATCCTAATGTATAATATGTATCTGTAAACTCAAAAAATAGGGTTCCGGAAGCACATTTTGAGACCTTTTTTGTGTATGTAGTGCAAAAACTGTGTGAAGAGAAAGGGTGGTCAAAAAGTGATATAAGTTTAATAATAATATGTATATATGAGATAACAAAATATGAGGTTGACCATTATCAAACACACATAACAAGAAAGCTCAGAATATGGGCTTTACATCAGAGGAAGCTACCACACTCTGACCTGTACCTCAGGGGTTTACATCGGTTGACACTCAGCTAACATGTATTTGACTAATGTATGTATTGAATATTTGGACATCATTGTTTATATTATGGAGATACAAGGAACTAACTTACAACATCAAATAAAAACAACAGTTCATTATATAATGCTGTTCAGACATGAAAAAACATTTGTCTGTAGGCATTTAGTAATAAATCTAATTATACTGTATAATTCCTCAAAAATATTTGATGATTATCTGCCTGTCAGCAGGCACGGATTGTAAATGTAAGTAGTAAGTGCTTATCTTAAAAAGTAAGTTCAGTTTATTTCTTTGTGTTTTAACATATCTGACTAACTACTGTGGTGTGTTTGTAAGTACTGGTCAGATCTGGTTTAAAGCTTCTTAATAATGCATTATATTTTGTACTGCAGCTGGATTCACTGCTGCTTCTGGTGTTGGACAATTTCCACAAACAATTGTTTGCATTTTATCAAAGTGTTTTTATATTATTAAGTGCACATCTGTATTGACAGCTGAAAAAGTGTTTCTAACTGTAAATCTAATGTGTCTCTGGTCCTTTTCTGCAGTGCAGCCTTCCCTCTCTGTAGAGATGCAGAACAGGTGAGGCCACGACACTCAACATGTTACACGCCAACAACATGGGAAAGGTGTTGCGGTAGAAATCCATGCTGGTGAATGACAAGGAGGTATAACCAACAACCACTGAGATGGAGCTCACCAGAATAATCACCAGGTTGGTCAAGACGATCCTAAAAGCTCTCATCTTCTGTGGGTCTGTTGTCCCCTGTTTCTTCTCTCCCCCTCTGCCCCCCTCTACCTCACCTGGACCAGGCTGTTTCAACACACGAAGGATGAAGAAGCAGCAGAGAGAAATGACGACCAGCCCGAGGCAATAGACACTAACAAGCTCATAATTTGTCTTTGATTGATTATCTAGTGATTGTATCCTAAAACATGCATCAATTATAGTTAACCCCCAGATCAGTGTTGAAGTCCCCATCCTGTATCTCCTGAGTCTGTACTTGATGAAGGCTACAGGTTGGACCACAGCCATGTAGCGCTCTACACAGATGCAGCTCTGGAACACGGGCCTGCATATCCAGGCAATTAAAAAGAGAGCATAAAGAAGCTGATTTAACACGATGTTATTGTGTATGAAAGAGTAGTAGATCACTCTACAGAGGCCCTGAACACAGAACACCACCTCAACTATAAACAGATTAATTGGGAAGATCTGGGTGGGTGTGAGACCTCCAGAGATACTTTCCCTCAGAGAGATCCAGAGGCACCAGACCAGAGCTGGGGTTCCCAGCAGGAAGCAGAGGGCCGCGCTGTATTGGTAAATCAAAGTTGCAACATAGCCATCGTCAAGGCAATCCGACCAGGTGAACATGTGTGTGACATTTCTTGAAACGTCATTCATCCTTGTCGACCACTATGCAAGCCCTAGGAGAAGGTGAGGGAAAATTCCACTATGAACTTAAACAGAATTATTATTTTTATATTAGAAAAATGTTTTACTCAGTAACACCATAAAGACCATTGCAACATAATCTAACAAGGCGTCACCTAGTCATTTTCATGTTTCCTCACTTTTATAAAATGTTGGAGAATGATGTATAGAATAAGGCCTTGGTGAGAGTTCTCTAGCAGTGCATTGTAGAAGTGCACACAAATGTAGACAAATAATAAACACTGATGATTTAAATACATTTAAAAAACGTGTGTGTGTTGAATTCAAGCTACATGAGGACATAATGAAAAATAAACCATGTTGTTCAATTAAATCTTTCCTTACAGGCAACTGTTTATGCGTGTTAGATCATTAGAAAAGCCTTTAATATTGCCTTGATTGTTCTACAGTAATTTCAACATGAGTGCTCTTACATTCCAGAACATACCAGTTCTGATCCAATAACTGACATCTAACATCCAGGTTCTCTCCACCTCACTTGTGTCCACTGAAACTAACAGTTGCTTTGGTAAAGAGCTAAAGCTGGTTGAACTTAAACTTCTTCAGTGTATCAGAATGAAAGATATGGCATACAGAACAAGACCTTAAAAAATGTATCCCTCTGTATGTTCCCTCTCCAGATGACAGTTCAGCCTAACATTATAGAATAGTGCCTCGATGCATGTACACAAAGCTTTCTGTCCTGAGATCTTTCTGCTTGTCATGAGTGGCTTCATTTACATAATAAAGAACCAAACACTTATTTCCATAGTGTTAAGAAAAACACTCACGTTGTGATTTGAATGTTATCAAAATATGCATTCTTACCTATCACTAAGCAGCTGTATACGAACGCCAAAGAGCATTCTGGAACATTCTTTAGTTGCATAATGCATTCAGCTCTTGCAGGTAACCCATGTTATGTTTTAGTATGATACTTCTATTTCTCAAAAGTGTGAAATATCGATAATAGATAAGTAGTAACACTGTGTTGATGATAGCTGCTGCTGCTCTATATACCAGACCTTTAGATCCCAGCTAGAACAAATGCCAGTTTTGTCCCTCCTGTCAGCCTTGTTCAGTGATAGCTGGTGAGGTCGCCGTAAAGACAGACTTACGCCATAACGTCACCTGTCTTTCTCTACGTGAACTGCTTCCTCGGAAAGAAGCCCCTCAACCCTGGTGGTTGGGGACATACATTCCAGCAGGCCACCACTCCTGGTGATTACTCACACGACTAAACTTACGATTATGTTGGTTTGAAGCTACGTTTAATTTAAATACTCGAAAGCCTCACATCAACATGCACAATGCCGAGAGACTGCTAAAGTGGTGTAAAGCACGCCGGCACCTGAGCAGTTGAAACAAGTTCTCTGAGACTGATAGACACATCTGTGTGTGGCGGATGCCAGGAGAACACAACCTAATGGAATGCTTTTAGTACCTACTGAAATGTTCAGTGGAGGAGGGATGAAGGTCTGGGGCTGTGTTTCAGGGGTTGGGCATGGGCCCCATAGTTCCACTGAAGAACTACTCCTCCATTCTGTATTTTCTGGTAGCACCACACAACCCAATGTAAGTTAACGCGCTTTGGTTAGTTATTATCAGTTTCACCTTTTTCTCATTTATGTTTATTAGTTTGGTATTTCAGTTCCCGTTGTTCACTCGGTTGGGTGGATCATTATTTGCCGTTAACTGTTTTGTGAGTTGCTGCAGCCAGTAATTTTTTTGGACCGTTGAGTTTAACTAAATGAGAAGAGATATTTAGAAAAGCTCTGCATCTACGTCCTATCAGCACCAACAGCACCTTTGACAAATACAGAAAGTATTTATCTCTGAAAGCTCAAACGAATCCTGAAGAGGCAGGAGATAACGTTCAATGATAAGAACATTTTAAAAATAACCTACCCTTGTTGTTTGGAAACTCCAACCTCATTTTCATTTTTGATGTGTGTGGTTATCTCTCCTGCACCACGTTCTGTCTATACGGATAAAATAACACCTGTGTATGTGTTTGACGGTTCTGCTCTGTGATTCTGATTTCTCTGTCCTGGATTATTCCTAATTGATCACATGTAACACGCCGCACATACTTACACCATCAGATATATTTAGGTGGAGAACAAAACACAGAAAATATACATTTTATGCTGCATTCATACATACAGTGAGGAAAATAAGTATTTGAACACCCTGCTATTTTTCAAGTTCTCCCACTTAGAAATCATGGAGGGGTCTGAAATTGTCATCTTAGGTGCATGTCCACTGTGAGCGACAATCAAAAAAAAAAACAGAAATCACAATGTATGATTTTTTAACTATTTATTTGTATGATATAGCTGCAAATAAGTATTTGAACACCTGAGAAAATCAATGTTAATATTTGGTACAGTAGCCTTTGTTTGCAATTACAGATGTCAAACGTTTCCTGTAGTTTTTCACCGGGTTTGCACACACTGCAGGAGGGATTTTGGCCCACTCCTCCACACAGATCTTCTCTAGATCAGTCAGGTTTCTGGGCTGTCGCTGAGAAACACGGAGTTTGAGCTCCCTCCAAAGATTCTCTATTGGGTTTAGGTCTGGAGACTGTCTGGGTGTTACGCACTCCCCTCTAGAGAGGAGACCGTAACACGCCGTCACGCGTGAGCGTGCCACGAGAGTGGTGAGGTGATGTGGTTGTGTGGGTGCACAAGTAGGACAAACACAAAGCAGTACCGTTTAAACCAGGTTTATTTAACCTATAATACGGTAATATGGGAAAAGGGGCTGAGCGGAACCAAAGCAAAGAAATTAACTAATCAAAAAGACCCCTACCCTATCTAGACTACACATAAGACTACACGGGTGGTATGTAAACCCCAGGGCCTCTTACCTAAACACTCCCAGTGTGCTGTCCCCTTTCCCCTGGGACAACTGAAGAAAAAATTAACAGTACAAAAGACTAAACAAAGGACAGGATACGGAAATGAATAATGTAACATACACAACCAAATACACTCACAGGTAACAGAGTTACATACCCACATAGGCCAGCCCGAACAGCTCTTAAACAAAACAAACAGGATATGTCACTGTCAAAAGGTCTAACAAAAAGTGTATAAATGTGTATGCGTCAACAATGTGTGTCAATGTGTGGGTGTCAAAATGTATGTCGAAAATCTCTCAAAACACGGCTCTCCTATCTCGTCTCTCCTCTCCTTCCAACCTCTCTCCTCTCCTTCCAACCTCTCTCCTCTCCTTCCAACCTCTCTCCCACCTCCCTCGCAAGAACGATCTGCTGGCCCCCTATAAGCAGGGGTATTCTCCCTCCTATTGGCTGATTGGTGCAGGTTGATTAGTGCCTACAGGTGGATGCAGGCACTGGAGATTACTTCACTGTGGGCTGATCAGAACACCTGTGGGAACACCAATTAGCACACACACACCAACCACCACAAGCAGGCTGATGCACGTAACACTAGGCCACGCCAGAACCATGAAATGCTTCTTACAGAGCCACTCCTTGGTTATCCTGGCTGTGTGCCTCGGGTCATTGTCATGTTGGAAGACCCAGCCTCGACCCATCTTTAATGCTCTAACTGAGGGAAGGAGGTTGTTCCCCAAAATCTCGCAATACATGGCCCGGTCATCCTCTCCTTAATACAGTGCAGTCGCCCTGTCCCATGTGCAGAAAAACACCCCCAAAGCATGATGCTACCACCCCCATGCTTCACAGTAGGGATGGTGTTCTTGGAATGGTTCTTCTTCCTCCAAACACGGTTAGTGGAATTATGACCAAAAAGTTCTATTTTGGTCTCATCTGACCACGTGACTTTCTCCCATGACTCCTCTGGATCATCCAAATGGTCATTGGCAAACATAAGACGGGCCTTGACATGTGCTGGTTTAAGCAGGGGAACCTTCCGTGCCATGCATGATTTCATACCATGACGTCTTAGTGTATTACCATCAGTAACCTTGGAAACGGTGGTCCCAGCTCCTTTCAGGTCATTGAACAGCTCCTCCCGTGTAGTTCTGGGCTGATTTCTCACATTTCTTAGGATCATTGAGACCCCACGAGGTGAGATCTTGCATGGAGCCCCAGTTCGAGGGAGATTGACAGTCATGTTTAGCTTCTTCCATTTTCTAATGATTGCTCCAACAGTGGGCCTTTTTTCACCAAGCTGCTTGGCAATTTCCCTGTAGCCCTTTCCAGCCTTGTGGAGGTGTACAATGTTGTCTTTGGACAGCTCTTTGGTCTTGGCCATGTTAGTAGTTGGATAGTTACTGATTGCATGGGGTGGACAGGTGTCTTTATGCAGCTAACGACCTCAGGTTTCCTCGTTCAAAATTTCACCCTTTTGTTCCTCTCTTCATGAATTAGACTGGAGTAGCTCAGCACATACTTCATGAAGACATGGAAAGAAACTTCAATGACCTCAACCTCATAGAAGAAACTGTCCTTGAACATGATGTCTTCTTTAGTAATGTTTACATCAGAGGAAGACCACACTCTGACCTGTACGTCAGGGGTTTACATCAGAGAAGACCACACTCTGACCTGTACCTCAGGGGTTTACATCAGAGAAGACCACACTCTGACCTGTACCTCAGGGGTTTACATCAGAGAAGACCACACACTGACCTGTACCTCAGGGGTTTACATCAGAGGAAGACCACACTCTGACCTGTACCTCAGGGGTTTACATCAGAGGAAGACCACACTCTGACCTGTACCTCAGGGGTTTACATCAGAGGAAGACCACACTCTGACCTGTACCTCAGGGGTTTACATCAGAGGAAGACCACACTCTGACCTGTACCTCAGGGGTTTACATCAGAGAAGACCACACTCTGACCTTAACCTCAGGGGTTTACATCAGAGGAAGACCACACTCTAAACATATTGACAGCATTGTTGAAATTACAAACAGACAAGGACCGAACTTACAATGTATAAGACAGGCATTTTATCAAAGTGTTTTCATATTATTAAGTGCACTGTAATGACAGATGAAAAAGTGTTTCTAACTGTAAATCTAATGTGTCTCTGGTCCTTTCCTACAGTGCAGCCTTCCCTCTCTGTAGAGATGCAGAACAGGTGAAACCACGACACTCAACATGTTACAGATCAACAATTTGGGAAAAGTGTTGCAGAAGAAATCCATGCTGGTGAATGACAAGGAGGTATAACCAACTGCCACTGAGATGGAGCTCATCAAGACAATCACCAGGTTGGTCAAGACGATCCTAAAAGCTCTCATCTTCTGTGGGTCTGTTGTCCCCTGTTTCTTCTCTCCCCCTCTGCCCCCCTCTACCTCACCTGGACCAGGCTGTTTCAACACACGCAGGATGAAGAAGCAGCAGAGAGAAATGACAACCACCCCAAGGAAATAGACACTGACAAGGACATATTTTGTCATTGTTGAATAACCTAATGTTGGTTCTGTAAAACATGCATTCATTATTGCTAACCCCCAGATCAGTGTTGAAGTCCCCATCCTGTATCTTCTAAGTCTGTACTTGAGGAAGGCTACAGGTTGGACCACAGCCATGTAGCGCTCTACACAGATACAGGTCTGGAACAGAGGCCGGCAGATCCAGGCAATATAATATAGAACAACATTGACCTGGTATAACATGATGTTAGTGCGTATGAAAGAGTAGTAGATCACCTCAATGATGCCCTCAACACAGAACACCAGCTCAGCTGTAAACAGGTTAATTGGGAAGATCTGTGTGGGTTTGAGACCTCCAGAGATACTTCCACTCAGAGAGATCCAGAGGCACCAGACCAGAGCTGGGGTCCCAAGGAGGAAGCAGAGGACCTCAGTGGTTAGGCAAATCACAGCCCCAACATAGCCGTGGTCCAGACAGTAAATCCAGACATTTATTGAGTCATTCATTCTCTGAAACAAATTAGAAGAAATTACATGGAATAAGAGGAAATTGCAAGATAACCATTTTTTTTGACTGACACAGTAACGCCATCAAGGCCTTTGTAACATTTCTAACGAGCGATCACCCAATTATGCAAATATTCATATTTATTTTAGGGTCTCTTGTTTCCCCTGTCTACATCCTGTCCAGGTTTTCTGTGTGTCTGTCCTGTCTACATCCTGTCCAGGTATTCTGTGTGTCTGTCCTGTCTACATCCTGTCCAGGTATTCTGTGTGTCTGTCCTGTCTACATCCTGTCCAGGTATTCTGTGTGTCTGTCCTGTCTACATCCTGTCCAGGTATTCTGTGTGTCTGTCCTGTCTACATCCTGTCCAGGTTTTCTGTGTGTCTGTCCTGTCTACATCCTGTCCAGGTATTCTGTGTGTCTGTCCTGTCTACATCCTGTCCAGGTTTTCTGTGTGTCTGTCCTGTCTACATCCTGTCCAGGTATTCTGTGTGTCTGTCCTGTCTACATCCTGTCCAGGTATTCTGTGTGTCTGTCCTGTCTACATCCTGTCCAGGTTTTCTGTGTGTCTGTCCTGTCTACATCCTGTCCAGGTTTTCTGTGTGTCTGTCCTGTCTACATCCTGTCCAGGTATTCTGTGTGTCTGTCCTGTCTACATCCTGTCCAGGTTTTCTGTGTGTCTGTCCTGTCTACATCCTGTCCAGGTTTTCTGTGTGTCTGTCCTGTCTACATCCTGTCCAGGTATTCTGTGTGTCTACCCTGTCTACATCCTGTCCAGGTATTCTGTGTGTCTGTCCTGTCTACATCCTGTCCAGGTTTTCTGTGTGTCTACCCTGTCTACATCCTGTCCAGGTTTTCTGTGTGTCTGTCCTGTCTACATCCTGTCCAGGTATTCTGTGTGTCTGTCCTGTCTACATCCTGTCCAGGTTTTCTGTGTGTCTGTCCTGTCTACATCCTGTCCAGGTTTTCTGTGTGTCTGTCCTGTCTACATCCTGTCCAGGTATTCTGTGTGTCTACCCTGTCTACATCCTGTCCAGGTATTCTGTGTGTCTGTCCTGTCTACATCCTGTCCAGGTTTTCTGTGTGTCTACCCTGTCTACATCCTGTCCAGGTTTTCTGTGTGTCTGTCCTGTCTACATCCTGTCCAGGTATTCTGTGTGTCTGTCCTGTCTACATCCTGTCCAGGTTTTCTGTGTGTCTGTCCTGTCTACATCCTGTCCAGGTTTTCTGTGTGTCTGTCCTGTCTACATCCTGTCCAGGTATTCTGTGTGTCTACCCTGTCTACATCCTGTCCAGGTATTCTGTGTGTCTGTCCTGTCTACATCCTGTCCAGGTTTTCTGTGTGTCTACCCTGTCTACATCCTGTCCAGGTTTTCTGTGTGTCTGTCCTGTCTACATCCTGTCCAGGTATTCTGTGTGTCTGTCCTGTCTACATCCTGTCCAGGTTTTCTGTGTGTCTGTCCTGTCTACATCCTGTCCAGGTTTTCTGTGTGTCTGTCCTGTCTACATCCTGTCCAGGTATTCTGTGTGTCTACCCTGTCTACATCCTGTCCAGGTTTTCTGTGTGTCTGTCCTGTCTACATCCTGTCCAGGTTTTCTGTGTGTCTGTCCTGTCTACATCCTGTCCAGGTTTTCTGTGTGTCTGTCCTGTCTACATCCTGTCCAGGTTTTCTGTGTGTCTGTCCTGTCTACATCCTGTCCAGGTATTCTGTGTGTCTACCCTGTCTACATCCTGTCCAGGTTTTCTGTGTGTCTGTCCTGTCTACATCCTGTCCAGGTTTTCTGTGTGTCTGTCCTGTCTACATCCTGTCCAGGTTTTCTGTGTGTCTGTCCTGTCTACATCCTGTCCAGGTTTTCTGTGTGTCTGTCCTGTCTACATCCTGTCCAGGTATTCTGTGTGTCTGTCCTTTCTACATCCTGTCCAGAATTTCTGTGTGTCTGTCCTGTCTACATCCTGTCCAGGTTTTCTGTGTGTCTACCCTGTCTACATCCTGTCCAGGTTTTCTGTGTGTCTGTCCTGTCTACATCCTGTCCAGGTATTCTGTGTGTCTACCCTGTCTACATCCTGTCCAGGTTTTCTGTGTGTCTGTCCTGTCTACATCCTGTCCAGGTTTTCTGTGTGTCTGTCCTGTCTACATCCTGTCCAGGTATTCTGTGTGTCTACCCTGTCTACATCCTGTCCAAGTATTCTGTGTGTCTACCCTGTCTACATCCTGTCCAGGTATTCTGTGTGTCTGTCCTGTCTACATCCTGTCCAGGTATTCTGTGTGTCTGTCCTGTCTACATCCTGTCCAGGTTTTCTGTGTGTCTACCCTGTCTACATCCTGTCCAGGTTTTCTGTGTGTCTGTCCTGTCTACATCCTGTCCAGGTATTCTGTGTGTCTGTCCTGTCTACATCCTGTCCAGGTTTTCTGTGTGTCTGTCCTGTCTACATCCTGTCCAGGTTTTCTGTGTGTCTGTCCTGTCTACATCCTGTCCAGGTATTCTGTGTGTCTACCCTGTCTACATCCTGTCCAGGTTTTCTGTGTGTCTGTCCTGTCTACATCCTGTCCAGGTTTTCTGTGTGTCTGTCCTGTCTACATCCTGTCCAGGTTTTCTGTGTGTCTGTCCTGTCTACATCCTGTCCAGGTTTTCTGTGTGTCTGTCCTGTCTACATCCTGTCCAGGTATTCTGTGTGTCTACCCTGTCTACATCCTGTCCAGGTTTTCTGTGTGTCTGTCCTGTCTACATCCTGTCCAGGTTTTCTGTGTGTCTGTCCTGTCTACATCCTGTCCAGGTTTTCTGTGTGTCTGTCCTGTCTACATCCTGTCCAGGTTTTCTGTGTGTCTGTCCTGTCTACATCCTGTCCAGGTTTTCTGTGTGTCTGTCCTGTCTACATCCTGTCCAGGTTTTCTGTGTGTCTGTCCTGTCTACATCCTGGCCAGGTTTTCTGTGTGTCTGTCCTGTCTACATCCTGTCCAGGTTTTCTGTGTGTCTGTCCTGTCTACATCCTGTCCAGGTTTTCTGTGTGTCTGTCCTGTCTACATCCTGTCCAGGTATTCTGTGTGTCTACCCTGTCTACATCCTGTCCAGGTTTTCTGTGTGTCTGTCCTGTCTACATCCTGTCCAGGTTTTCTGTGTGTCTGTCCTGTCTACATCCTGTCCAGGTATTCTGTGTGTCTACCCTGTCTACATCCTGTCCAGGTATTCTGTGTGTCTACCCTGTCTACATCCTGTCCAGGTTTTCTGTGTGTCTGTCCTGTCTACATCCTGTCCAGGTTTTCTGTGTGTCTGTCCTGTCTACATCCTGTCCAGGTATTCTGTGTGTCTACCCTGTCTACATCCTGTCCAGGTATTCTGTGTGTCTACCCTGTCTACATCCTGTCCAGGTTTTCTGTGTGTCTGTCCTGTCTACATCCTGTCCAGGTTTTCTGTGTGTCTGTCCTGTCTACATCCTGTTGTCACGAGACTCGTAGGGTGTAGTGCAGGATGAAGCCAGGTGCAGAGCCAAATAATCCGTTTAGCGGGTTTTATTCAATACAACAAAAGTAAAACAAACCGTAAACGGCGAAAAAGTGCTAACTGGGCTAATGAAATAAAAGTGCGCATATAGCGTCTTATAATAATATATCCCAAAACCACAATAGCAACATCGATACAACCACTCACCTCTAATATAATTACGTGACATGTAACAATGCGAAGCAATGAGTGCACTGCTCGCGACCCTCTTATATCCCAACATAAAGTGACAGATTACTAACAGCTGTGACCACGTGAAAGAGGAAGTAATCACAGCTAGTGAGAACAAAAACACGGAAGTGGATCACCGAAATGGAAGTGTAGCAACGCCACCACACCAGTCGTGACAGTATCCCCCACTAAAAGGCTAGCTCCCCAGATAGCCGAACGGAAACACAACACCAAAACAAGGGAGCAACAGGGAGAGAACCCACAGTTAAACCCAAAAGGGTCAGTCCAGGACCGCAGGTCCAGCCCTGAAAAGGCCTCAGTGGCTGAGAGTCCGCCATCTAGTGCGGCAGAGAGACCGCCATCTAGTGCGGCAGAGAGTCCGCCATCTTGTGCGGCTCAGAGTCTGCCGTCGTGGGCGACGTCGTGGCGGAGGCCATCGTGGGCGGTGTCGTGGCGGAGGCCATCGTGAGCGTAGTCGTGGCGGCGGCCATCGTGGGCGTCGTGTGGCGGCGGCCATCGTGAGCGAGACGTGGCGGCGGCCATCGTGAGCGTAGACGTGGCGGCGGCCATCGTGAGCGTAGACGTGGCGGCGGCCATCGTGAGCGTAGTCGGGCGGCGGCCATCGTGAGCGTAGTCGTGGCGGTGGCCATCGTGAGCGTAGTCGTGGCGGCGGCCATCGTGAGCGTAGTCGTGGCGGCGGCCATCGTGAGCGTAGTCGTGGCGGCGGCCATCGTGAGCGTAGTCGTGGCGGCGGCCATCGTGAGCGTAGTCGTGGCGGCGGCCATCGTGAGCGTAGTCGTGGCGGCGGCCATCGTGAGCGTCGTCGTGGCGGCGGCCATCGTGAGCGTAGTCGTGGCGGCGGCCATCGTGAGCGTAGTCGTGGCGGCGGCCATCGTGAGCGTAGTCGTGGCGGCGGCCATCGTGAGCATAGTCGTGGCGGCGGCCATCGTGAGCGTCGTCGTGGCGGCGGCCATCGCGAGCGTCGTCGTGGCGGCGGCCATCGTGAGCGTCGTCGTGGCGGCGATGCGGCAGCCATTGTGGGCGGCGATGCGGCAGCCATTGTGGGCGGCGATGCGGCAGCCATTGTGGGCGGCGATGCGGCAGCCATTGTGGGCGGCGATGCGGCAGCCATTGTGGGCGGCGATGCGGCAGCCATCTTGGGCGGCGATGCGGCAGCCATTGTGGGCGGCGATGCGGCAGCCATTGTGGGCGGCGATGCGGCAGCCATTGTGGGCGGCGATGCGGCAGCCATTGTGGGCACTGGCGTGACGGTGGCAGCCATCTTGGGCGCTGGCGTGACAGCCACAGCCATCTTGAGCGCTGGCGTGACGGCGGGAGCCATCGTGGGCGCTGGCGTGACGGCAACAGCCATCTTGGGCGCTGGCGGAACGACGGTAACCATCTTGGACGCTGGCGTGACGGCGGGAGCCATCGTGGGCGCTGGCGTGACGGCAACAGCCATCTTGAGCGCCGGCGGGACGACGGCAGCCATCTTGAGCGCCGGCGTGACGGCGGGAACCATCGTGGGCGCTGGCGTGACGGCAACAGCCATCTTGAGCGCCGGCGGGACGACGGGAGCCATCGTGGACGCTGGCGTGACGGCGGCAGCCATCTTGGGCGCTGGCGTGACGGCAACAGCCATCTTGAGTGCCGGCGGGACGACGGCAGCCATCTTGAGCGCTGGCGGGACGGCAACAGCCATCTTGAGCGCTGGCGTGACGGCGGCAGCCATCTTGGGCGCTGGCGGGACGACGGTAGCCATCTTGGGCGCTGGCGGGACGGCAGGAGCCATCGTGGGCGCTGGCGTGACGGCGGCAGCCATCTTGGGCGCTGGCGGGACGGCGGGAACCATCGTGGGCGCTGGCGTGACGGCAACAGCCATCTTGAGCGCTGGCGGGACGGCGGGAACCATCGTGGGCGCTGGCGTGACGGCAACAGCCATCTTGAGCGCCGGCGGGACGACGGCAGCCATCTCAGGCGCTGGCTCCTGTAAATCCAGCCATGTCCTCCACCACGTCCTAATAATGGCCGTGGGCTGGTCATCCAACCCCTCCGGGGGTTTCTCTGTCCCTGAAGTCGGCGGCAGAAAAGGGTCTTCCCACGGCGGGGGTAGTGGCTGTAGCTCCAGGGGTTTTCCTCCCCCTGTCTGCAGCCCCGGAGCAGTGGGTGGCCGTTCCTGCAGCACCAGGACCGTGGGTGTACTCTCCGCGGTCCTCCCGAACACCTCCTTAGCTCCCCCAAAAACCTTCTTGGGACGCCTTCGGGGTGCCCTCTTGCTTTCCTCCGGGAAGGACCGCGGACCCGATGTAACCAGCCCTGATAGCTGCATAGGTGGCTCATACCCGAAGTAAGCACGGAGGCGCCTATACTCCTCTTCGGGCGTCTCCGGCTTACCCCAGTCCCACTGCTCCGTGGGTTGACGGTGAGCTTCATACCTCGGAGCGCTATAGCTTGCCCCTCCGAGGAATCCACTCACCGTCCGGCTCTGCGGGCTTCTTGGGTGGCTTCGCATTCTGTCACGAGACTCGTAGGGTGTAGTGCAGGATGAAGCCAGGTGCAGAGCCAAATAATCCGTTTAGCGGGTTTTATTCAATACAACAAAAGTAAAACAAACCGTAAACGGCGAAAAAGTGCTAACTGGGCTAATGAAATAAAAGTGCGCATATAGCGTCTTATAATAATATATCCCAAAACCACAATAGCAACATCGATACAACCACTCACCTCTAATATAATTACGTGACATGTAACAATGCGAAGCAATGAGTGCACTGCTCGCGACCCTCTTATATCCCAACATAAAGTGACAGATTACTAACAGCTGTGACCACGTGAAAGAGGAAGTAATCACAGCTAGTGAGAACAAAAACACGGAAGTGGATCACCGAAATGGAAGTGTAGCAACGCCACCACACCAGTCGTGACACCTGTCCAGGTTTTCTGTGTGTCTACCCTGTCTACATCCTGTCCAGGTATTCTGTGTGTCTGTCCTGTCTACATCCTGTCCAGGTTTTCTGTGTGTCTGTCCTGTCTACATCCTGTCCAGGTTTTCTGTGTGTCTACCCTGTCTACATCCTGTCCAGGTTTTCTGTGTGTCTGTCCTGTCTACATCCTGTCCAGGTTTTCTGTGTGTCTACCCTGTCTACATCCTGTCCAGGTTTTCTGTGTGTCTGTCCTGTCTACATCCTGTCCAGGTATTCTGTGTGTCTACCCTGTCTACATCCTGTCCAGGTTTTCTGTGTGTCTACCCTGTCTACATCCTGTCCAGGTTTTCTGTGTGTCTGTCCTGTCTACATCCTGTCCAGGTTTTCTGTGTGTCTGTCCTGTCTACATCCTGTCCAGGTTTTCTGTGTGTCTGTCCTGTCTACATCCTGTCCAGGATTTCTGTGTGTCTGTCCTGTCTACATCCTGTCCAGGTTTTCTGTGTGTCTACCCTGTCTACATCCTGTCCAGGTATTCTGTGTGTCTGTCCTGTCTACATCCTGTCCAGGTATTCTGTGTGTCTGTCCTGTCTACATCCTGTCCAGGTTTTCTGTGTGTCTGTCCTGTCTACATCCTGTCCAGGTATTCTGTGTGTCTGTCCTGTCTACATCCTGTCCAGGTTTTCTGTGTGTCTGTCCTGTCTACATCCTGTCCAGGTTTTCTGTGTGTCTGTCCTGTCTACATCCTGTCCAGGTTTTCTGTGTGTCTGTCCTGTCTACATCCTGTCCAGGTTTTCTGTGTGTCTGTCCTGTCTACTTCCTGTCCAGGTATTCTGTGTGTCTACCCTGTCTACATCCTGTCCAGGTTTTCTGTGTGTCTGTCCTGTCTACATCCTGTCCAGGTTTTCTGTGTGTCTGTCCTGTCTACATCCTGTCCAGGTTTTCTGTGTGTCTGTCCTGTCTACATCCTGTCCAGGTTTTCTGTGTGTCTGTCCTGTCTACATCCTGTCCAGGTTTTCTGTGTGTCTGTCCTGTCTACATCCTGTCCAGGTTTTCTGTGTGTCTGTCCTGTCTACATCCTGTCCAGGTTTTCTGTGTGTCTGTCCTGTCTACATCCTGTCCAGGTTTTCTGTGTGTCTGTCCTGTCTACATCCTGTCCAGGTATTCTGTGTGTCTACCCTGTCTACATCCTGTCCAGGTTTTCTGTGTGTCTGTCCTGTCTACATCCTGTCCAGGTTTTCTGTGTGTCTGTCCTGTCTACATCCTGTCCAGGTATTCTGTGTGTCTACCCTGTCTACATCCTGTCCAGGTATTCTGTGTGTCTACCCTGTCTACATCCTGTCCAGGTTTTCTGTGTGTCTGTCCTGTCTACATCCTGTCCAGGTTTTCTGTGTGTCTGTCCTGTCTACATCCTGTCCAGGTTTTCTGTGTGTCTACCCTGTCTACATCCTGTCCAGGTATTCTGTGTGTCTGTCCTGTCTACATCCTGTCCAGGTTTTCTGTGTGTCTGTCCTGTCTACATCCTGTCCAGGTTTTCTGTGTGTCTGTCCTGTCTACATCCTGTCCAGGTTTTCTGTGTGTCTGTCCTGTCTACATCCTGTCCAGGTTTTCTGTGTGTCTACCCTGTCTACATCCTGTCCAGGTTTTCTGTGTGTCTGTCCTGTCTACATCCTGTCCAGGTATTCTGTGTGTCTACCCTGTCTACATCCTGTCCAGGTTTTCTGTGTGTCTGTCCTGTCTACATCCTGTCCAGGTTTTCTGTGTGTCTGTCCTGTCTACATCCTGTCCAGGTTTTCTGTGTGTCTGTCCTGTCTACATCCTGTCCAGGTATTCTGTGTGTCTGTCCTGTCTACATCCTGTCCAGGTTTTCTGTGTGTCTGTCCTGTCTACATCCTGTCCAGGTTTTCTGTGTGTCTGTCCTGTCTACATCCTGTCCAGGTTTTCTGTGTGTCTGTCCTGTCTACATCCTGTCCAGGTTTTCTGTGTGTCTGTCCTGTCTACATCCTGTCCAGGTTTTCTGTGTGTCTGTCCTGTCTACATCCTGTCCAGGTATTCTGTGTGTCTGTCCTGTCTACATCCTGTCCAGGTATTCTGTGTGTCTGTCCTGTCTACATCCTGTCCAGGTTTTCTGTGTGTCTGTCCTGTCTACATCCTGTCCAGGTATTCTGTGTGTCTACCCTGTCTACATCCTGTCCAGGTATTCTGTGTGTCTGTCCTGTCTACATCCTGTCCAGGTATTCTGTGTGTCTACCCTGTCTACATCCTGTCCAGGTTTTCTGTGTGTCTGTCCTGTCTACATCCTGTCCAGGTTTTCTGTGTGTCTGTCCTGTCTACATCCTGTCCAGGTATTCTGTGTGTCTACCCTGTCTACATCCTGTCCAGGTTTTCTGTGTGTCTACCCTGTCTACATCCTGTCCAGGTTTTCTGTGTGTCTGTCCTGTCTACATCCTGTCCAGGTTTTCTGTGTGTCTGTCCTGTCTACATCCTGTCCAGGTTTTCTGTGTGTCTGTCCTGTCTACATCCTGTCCAGGTTTTCTGTGTGTCTGTCCTGTCTACATCCTGTCCAGGTTTTCTGTGTGTCTGTCCTGTCTACATCCTGTCCAGGTTTTCTGTGTGTCTACCCTGTCTACATCCTGTCCAGGTATTCTGTGTGTCTGTCCTGTCTACATCCTGTCCAGGTATTCTGTGTGTCTGTCCTGTCTACATCCTGTCCAGGTTTTCTGTGTGTCTGTCCTGTCTACATCCTGTCCAGGTATTCTGTGTGTCTGTCCTGTCTACATCCTGTCCAGGTTTTCTGTGTGTCTGTCCTGTCTACATCCTGTCCAGGTTTTCTGTGTGTCTGTCCTGTCTACATCCTGTCCAGGTATTCTGTGTGTCTACCCTGTCTACATCCTGTCCAGGTTTTCTGTGTGTCTGTCCTGTCTACATCCTGTCCAGGTTTTCTGTGTGTCTACCCTGTCTACATCCTGTCCAGGTTTTCTGTGTGTCTGTCCTGTCTACATCCTGTCCAGGTATTCTGTGTGTCTACCCTGTCTACATCCTGTCCAGGTTTTCTGTGTGTCTGTCCTGTCTACATCCTGTCCAGGTTTTCTGTGTGTCTGTCCTGTCTACATCCTGTCCAGGTTTTCTGTGTGTCTGTCCTGTCTACATCCTGTCCAGGTATTCTGTGTGTCTGTCCTGTCTACATCCTGTCCAGGTTTTCTGTGTGTCTGTCCTGTCTACATCCTGTCCAGGTTTTCTGTGTGTCTGTCCTGTCTACATCCTGTCCAGGTTTTCTGTGTGTCTGTCCTGTCTACATCCTGTCCAGGTTTTCTGTGTGTCTACCCTGTCTACATCCTGTCCAGGTTTTCTGTGTGTCTGTCCTGTCTACATCCTGTCCAGGTATTCTGTGTGTCTGTCCTGTCTACATCCTGTCCAGGTTTTCTGTGTGTCTGTCCTGTCTACATCCTGTCCAGGTATTCTGTGTGTCTGTCCTGTCTACATCCTGTCCAGGTTTTCTGTGTGTCTGTCCTGTCTACATCCTGTCCAGGTTTTCTGTGTGTCTGTCCTGTCTACATCCTGTCCAGGTATTCTGTGTGTCTGTCCTGTCTACATCCTGTCCAGGTATTCTGTGTGTCTGTCCTGTCTACATCCTGTCCAGGTATTCTGTGTGTCTGTCCTGTCTACATCCTGTCCAGGTTTTCTGTGTGTCTGTCCTGTCTACATCCTGTCCAGGTATTCTGTGTGTCTACCCTGTCTACATCCTGTCCAGGTATTCTGTGTGTCTGTCCTGTCTACATCCTGTCCAGGTATTCTGTGTGTCTGTCCTGTCTACATCCTGTCCAGGTATTCTGTGTGTCTGTCCTGTCTACATCCTGTCCAGGTTTTCTGTGTGTCTACCCTGTCTACATCCTGTCCAGGTTTTCTGTGTGTCTGTCCTGTCTACATCCTGTCCAGGTATTCTGTGTGTCTGTCCTGTCTACATCCTGTCCAGGTATTCTGTGTGTCTGTCCTGTCTACATCCTGTCCAGGTATTCTGTGTGTCTACCCTGTCTACATCCTGTCCAGGTATTCTGTGTGTCTACCCTGTCTACATCCTGTCCAGGTATTCTGTGTGTCTGTCCTGTCTACATCCTGTCCAGGTTTTCTGTGTGTCTGTCCTGTCTTATCTCCCCCTGTAATCATTGTGTTCAGATCCGTGCCCCTAGTCCTTCCTTTTAAGTTCTGTCCTTGTGGAAACTATGTTGTGTTTGACAGATTATTCGCCTCAGCTGTGGTTCCCGGTGTGTTCCTGTGTCATGTTTAACCACGTTTTCCTGGTTCTGTCTTTGTCTCCTAGTCTTCCTGTTCTCGTGTTCCTTCTTCCGTCTTACCTGCTCGTTCTCCGTTTGTCTTGCAGACCTGCATTTTTGCCTCATGCCCTGTTGTCGCTTCTGCCTCCCTGCTAGAGATTTTTTTGGGGCTTGTGTTTGCCAACCCTTTGTATTTATCATTGAGCATTATGTTTGGGAGCTGCCTGCCTATGTGCAAAATCGTAAGAAATGATGTGAAAGAATAATGCTAATTAAGTACATAAATAAGTGTCAATGAAATTCTCATTTGCAACAGGTCGAATTTGTTCTCAATCGGCCTCTCTGGTTAAATAAAGGTTGGACATAATGAGAATATACATTGTCATTAATTTGTTTTTGGTTTACATGCAGTAGCAAAGGCATATTAAATAATGATGAAAGCAATCGACAATGCAACAATATGTCCCTGTGTAAGGATTTGGCTTTCACGTGTAGTTGACAGGTATCGGACACTGGCGCAGAGTTTTCAATTAAACAACGTCTTTATTTCGAGACAGGTGAAAACGGAACTTGAACCGAAAACTTCGGGTAACCAAATAAAGTCGTGGATCAAACGGATCGCACCGTACATTAAAAAGGAATATCTTAACACGACTCAAACAAACAAACCTTCAAGCATTACGTGCATTCAAACACAATGACCTGACACTGGATGACAGAAATGAACAGAGCTAAATACATGAACTAATGATAAAACAGAAAACTGATGCAGACAAAACTCAGGTGACTTAAATGTCTTTGATTATTCTCCCTCTCTCCGCTGGCAGGGGGAGTGCCAACTCAGGCATAGAGAGGGACAGATCTCCGGGTCTCACACCCCGATTGTTTTACCGTAAATTCAACAGGGGTCCACATACATTCTGCAACATACCCGTTCTGATCCAATAACTGACAAGTAACATCCAGGTTCTCTCCACCTCACTTTTGTCCACTGTGACTGACAGTTGCTCTGGCAAAGAACCAAAACTGGTTGAACTTAAAATCTAACTAGAGAACCATAGATAAACCCCTTAAACCCCTGTACACATAACAAGACCTAAATACTTTATCAGTCAAAAGCATAGTCTCGTAACTCAAAAAGACAGAAAAAGAAATTCCTCAAGAGGAGGCTTCGGACAAGAATTTCAGTAATATAAAATTGTATATTAACCTACTGCAGTTTTGTGATTAATTACCTTTTTTAATATTGATACCTGTAGTCTTCTCTCCAGAGGAAGGTTCGTGCTAACCTTATAAAATGGTACCTAGATGTGTGTGCACACAAAGCTCTCTGTCCCGAGATCTTTCTACGAGAAAGGGTTAGCAGCATACTTTACATAATAAAGATGTGGACATCGAAAAACATAATAAGGTACCAGACACAAATTTACATAATGTTAAATAAACATTCTTGTAATGATTTGAATTGTGTCAAAATATGCATTAATCATACGACTCACCAGCTGTATATGAACACTATAAAGTGTTTCTGAAACGTTTTTTGTTACATAATGCATTCAGCACAGTATTTATATACATTTTTTGGATCTCTTTTGCAGCTGTGCCTTGTGCAAACAACTTTACATTTACAGTCAATAAAATAAAACTAAAATAAACAGATACAATCCAAATAAACAAAAATAACAATAAAACTGAATCAAACTTCAGAATACAGACACATAAAAAAATAGCGGTTTGTTCCATAGATGGGGGGACGAAGTAACTGAAAGCAGTCCTATCCAACTCTGAGGAGACTTTAATGTAATCCACTCCTCAGGTAATTTTTGAAGAAGTGCTCAGTAAATAAAGATTAGAGCACGTTTTGTAACTATCCCCGGTGTTAAACCTGAGTGCACCATGGTAAACAGTGATGAGTTTTGTAACTATCCCTGGTGATAAACCTGAGGTCACCATGGTAAACAGTGATGAGTTTTGTAACTATCCCCGGTGTTAAACCTTAGGTCACCATGGTAAACAGTGATGAGTTTTGTAACTATCCCCGGTGTTAAACCTGAGTGTGACATGGTAAACAGTGATGAGTTTTGTAACTATCCCCGGTGATAAACCTGAGGTCACCATGGTAAACAGTGATGAGTTTTGTAACTATCCCTGGTGTTCCACCTGAGTGCAACATGGTAAATAGCATCTAGGGGGTTTAAAGTGGTTGATAAGGAAATGCTTATAGATCATTTGTTTTGGACTAATAAAGGACAGACAAGCCCTGTTTCTACAAAGAAACCCATGGTTTAATTTCAGAGTTCAGTCTACAAACATCGCGGCACAGTGCTTTTTATTATCTAAGCCATTAGCAATAGCATTTAGAGCAAGCATGGTGGCCAGAGTGGTACTGTGTATAGGATGTTAAGAATACTATTAGCAGAAAGGAAAGATGGTAACAAGGGAGCCTAGAGATTGGTCGATAGTTATCCATGACACTACTGTCAATCACTTATGGTGTCTTGGGGATATATCCTGTAGTTAGTGTTAAGTTGAAAATGTGTGTCACTGAAGACTCAATGATGGGTGCAGCACACTCCAGTATGAGTCTAGTTGTTCGCACCTAATGATTTTTTTGTATCCATGGCGCTCAGGGCAGCTATCCTTAAAGAGCCACTTCACCGATTTTGCATTTAGCTTTGTATCAGTAGACAAATGGTAGTATTTTCCAATGACCTTACTCCCACCTCTCAACTCCATCTGATAAGAGGCATATGTTGATTTTAGGTCAGGAAAAAATCCTCCAATGACGTAAAATGACGATTTTTACGTCATTGGAGGATTTTTTAAAAGAGGCTATGAACTACAGACAGAAGTAGATGCTATTTCCGCATTTTTATCAACCCGCCCATATGGGGTGGGGCCTCGTCACAGATTTTCAAAACAGTCCGTCAGCCATCTTGTAGCTAAGGACCAGGTAGTGGAGAAATTCGAGTTTTAGACTAAACACAATGGCAGAAAGTAATTTTGAAGACAAAATGGAAGAAAGAGATTTTGAAGATCTGTTGCGCGAATCCGATGTTCGTGGCTGCCTGTACGAGCCGCAATACAGTGAAACACAGTTGCGGTTGACGGAGGATCAAGAGGCTGCTGCTGCAGAGGAGCGAAGCTTGCCTGGCGGTCATGAGGAAGAGCCCGTACAGAGTCGAGCTGGGGTGGACTGGTGGTGCCAGTGCTCTCGCTGTGCGCCTATGGACACAGATAGAGTCCCGCTGCTGTGGCGAATTTCAGGGATGCCATTTTCTTCTTGAAGAAATAACTGAATCTGCATTAGAAACAGGACCGCCAGCATGCGTAATAGAGCACCCCAGCTTTGATCCACACAAGTTTTTTAAACTTATTTCAGGATTCCGAAGGTCAATGGGAAACGCCGGGACAAACGGACGATTCAGTATAAGTGAGTATTTATTTGTTGTTCACGTCAGTTAGCTGAGCTATCGGTTATATCCTATTGTAGGTGCAAATAGCTTGCGTTGCTAACGTTGTGCTTATTGTTTTCAGACAATTTCGCCTAACAGCCTACCGTCATTTCGTGGAATGGGTCCTGCAAGGAGAGAGACTGGGGAAAGGCTATATCGTCTTGTTTTGCCTGCCTGTGTTGTTCCAGACATCAGACAGAGATTTCCAACTAGTGCCGGACAATACTGTGGCTATCAAGAAACTGCTGAAGCTCTGGAAGAGCTATAAGTGTGCAATTGTTTATATTGTGTTTAAAAACAATAAAAGTTCAAAGTTTATAATGTATTACTTTGATTTACAAAAGAGTACAGGGAAATATGAAGAAATGTATATACTTTTATTAATTACAAAAATATTCTGGGAACTTGGGGTGGTTGATAGCCCGCAGCCACTGTTTGCACCGCTCTAAATGTTCAACGAGAAAACGATGGAACTAACTACATTTCCTTTCCTTGTGTTAGATGTACATCCCGGTACAACGCAAGGCTAGTATTTAAATGACTTTATCAAGAAACTCGTCACGGAGACTCATGTTAACCGGTGTCTTCTGTTTTACATTCAATTAGCTAGTAGCTAGCCTTCCCTTCTGCCTGCCGCTCCCAAGCCGGTAGGCGTGGCTTGGGAGTGCATTCGTAGAGCAGCGAAACAAGGGCATTCTGGGATTTGGTGTATTTCATCCACATGAGCCAAAAACACATTTTAATCTTTTTCTCTGCCTATCAGGCACAAATTTCAAAAATGCTTTCACATTTATACTACATAAGTAATGTTTTTTCGGTGAAGTTGCCCTTTAATATAAAACATCTATTTCTCAAAATGGAAAATATTGCTATTAGACGAGTAGTTACACTGTGTTGATGATAGCTGCTGCTGCATAACAGACCCCTCAGTGCCTCACCCCTCAGTGCCTCACCCCTCAGTGCCTCACCCCTCAGTCCCTTACCCCTCAGTGCCTTACCCCTCAGTCCCTTACCCCTCAGTGCCTCACCCCTCAGTCCCTCACCCCTCAGTGCCTCACCCCTCGGTGCCTCACCCCTCAGTACCTCACCCCTCAGTGCCTCACCCCTCAGTCCCTCACCCCTCAGTGCCTCACCCCTCAGTCCCTTACCCCTCAGTGCCTCACCCTTCAGTGCCTCACCCCTCAGTCCCTTACCCCTCAGTGCCCCACCCCTCAGTGCCTCACCCCTCAGTGCCTCACCCCTCTGTGCCTCACCCCTCTGTGCTTAACCCCTCAGTGCCTCACCCCTCAGTGCCTCACCCCTCAGTCCCTCACCCCTCAGTGCCTCACCCCTCAGTGCCTCACCCCTCAGTCCCTTAACCCTCAGTGCCTCACCCCTCAGTGCCTCACCCCTCTGTGCTTAACCCCTCAGTGCCTCACCCCTCAGTGCCTCACCCCTTTGTGCCTCACCCCTCTGTGCTTAACCCTTCAGTGCCTCACCCGTCAGTGCCTCACCCCTCAGTGCCTCACCCCTCAGTGCCTCACCCCTCAGTGCCTCACCCGTCAGTGCCTCACCCCTCTGTGCCTCACGCCTCAGTGCCTCACCCCTCTGTGCCTCACTCCTCAGTCTCTTACCCCTCAGTGCTTCACCCCTCAGTGCCTCACCCCTCAGTCCCTCACCCCTTTGTGCCTCACCCCTCTGTGCTTAACCCTTCAGTGCCTCACCCGTCAGTGCCTCACCCCTCAGTGCCTCACCCCTCTGTGCCTCACGCCTCAGTGCCTCACCCCTCAGTGCCTCACCCCTCAGTGCCTCACCCGTCAGTGCCTCACCCCTCAGTGCCTCACCCCTCTGTGCCTCACGCCTCAGTGCCTCACGCCTCTGTGCCTCACCCCTCAGTGCTTCACCCCTCAGTGCCTCACCCAATCACTGACAGATGAAATTTTGGGGAATATTAAGATGTACAGAGAGACATAGTAAGAGACAGACAGAGCAGAACTACTGATCAATCACATTTGCTTTATTTAAAACTTTGTTTAAAACAAACAGCAAAACTAGTGCTATACATTTTGTTTTATTGTGTATTAAGATAAAAAGTAATCTAAGCTAAACCGCCAGGAATAGGTTGTTATAATTGTCAACTCTAATTATTTACCAGCCCTGCTTAGACAGTGAGTGGACAGACTAAAGCTATGCATGTAGGTAGCTAATGTGGCTCAGAATTCTCATGAATAATAGAAAACATAAATACATTTGAAAGTTTCTTCTCCAGATCCAATGACACAGTTCAACTACAAGGTCATTGGGACAATCTGGACGGTACAGAAGCATCTTCTCTTCATCAGGTTTCCTCGTTCAATATTTCACCCTTTTTGTTCCTCTCTTCATGAATTAGACTGGAGTAGCTCAGCACATCCTTCATTAAGACATGGCAGGAAACTTCAATGACCTCAACCTCATAGAAGAAACTGTCCTTGAACATCATGTCTTCTTTAGTCATGTTTACATCAGAGGAAGACCACACTCTGACCTGTACCTCAGGGGTTTACATCAGAGGAAGACCACACTCTGACCTGTACCTCAGGGGTTTACATCAGAGGAAGACCACACTCTGACCTGTACCTCAGGGGTTTACATCAGAGGAAGACCACACTCTGACCTGTACCTCAGGGGTTTACATCAGAGGAAGACCACACTCTGACCTGTACCTCAGGGGTTTACATCAGAGGAAGACCACACTCTGACCTGTACCTCAGGGGTTTACATCAGAGGAAGACCACACTCTGACCTGTACCTCAGGGGTTTACATCAGAGGAAGACCACACTCTGACCTGTACCTCAGGGGTTTACATCAGAGGAAGACCACACTCTGACCTGTACCTCAGGGGTTTACATCAGAGAAGACCACACTCTGACCTGTACCTCAGGGGTTTACATCAGAGAAGACCACACTCTGACCTGTACCTCAGGGGTTTACATCAGAGAAGACCACACTCTAAACATATTGATAGCATTGTTGAAATTACAAACAGACAAGGACCTAACTTACCATGTATAAGACAGGCATTTTATCAAAGTGTTTTCATATTATTAAGTGCACATCTGTATTGAACACTGAAACAGTGTTTCTGGAACGTTTTTTGTTACATAATGCATTCAGCACAGTATTTATATACATTTTTTGGATCTCTTTTGCAGCTGTGCCTTGTGCAAACAACTTTACATTTACAGTCAATGAAATAAAACTAAAATAAACAGATAAAATCAAAATAAACAATAATAACAATAAAACAGAATCAAACTTCAGAATACAGACACATAAAAAAATAACAGTTTGTTCCATAGATGGGGGGACGAAGTAACTGAAAGCAATCCTATCCAACTCTGAGGAGACCGCTGGAGACTTTAATGTAATCCACTCCTCAGGTAATTTTTGAAGAAGTGCTCAGTAAATAAAGATTAGAGCACGTTTTGTAATTATCCTCGGTGTTAAACCTGAGGTCACCAGTAAACGGTGTTTTATAATCATACCCGGTGATAAACCTGAGGTCACCATGGTAAACAGTGATGAGTTTTGTAATTATCCCTGTTACTTGCAACATGGTAAATAGCATCTAGGGGGTTTAAAGTGGTTGATAAGGAAACGCTTATAGATACTGTCACCATAATCTAAGACAAACATAAAAGTGGCTTGAACAATTTGTTTTGGACTAATAAAGGACCGACAAGCCCTGTTCTACAGAGGAACCCATGGTTTAATATCTGCTTTTGTCAGAGTTCAGTCTACAAACATCGCGGCACAGTGCTTTTTATTATCTAGGCCATTAGCAATAGCATTTAGAGCAAGCATGGTGGCCGTAGTGTACTGTGTATAGGATGTTAAGAATACTATTAGCAGAAAGGAAAGATGGTAACAAGGGAGCCTAGAGATTGGTCGATAGTTATCCATGACACTACTGTCAATCACTTATGTTGTCTTGAGGATATCTCCTGTAGTTAGTGTTAAGTTGAAAATGTGTGTCACTGAAGACTCAATGATGGGTGCAGCACACTCCAGTATGAGTCTAGTTGTTCGCACCTAATGATTTTTTTGTATCCATGGCGCTCAGGGCAGCTATCCTTAATATAAAAGATCTATTTCTCAAAATGGAAAATATCGCTATTAGACGAGTAGTAACACTGTGTTGATGATAGCTGCTGCTGCATTATAACAGACCTTTAAATCCCTAGAACAAGTTCGAGCTCCGTCTCCCCTGTCAGCCCTGTTCAGTGACAGCTGGTGAGGTCGCCATGTAGAAAAACGGACGTGGTAGCGCCACTCGTTTCTCTTCACGTGAACTGCTTCCTCTCAAGGAAGCCCCTCACCCCCGAGCCAAGGCCATGCTTAAGGACACAAAGAAGAGAGGAGAGAGAGCAAGAGGCGAGCAAAGAGAGGGAGGAGCCAGGAGAGGAAGAGAGCAGAGACACGAGCAAGAAACAGAGTGGATATTTGTAGGTAAGAAAGAATGACTAGCGGATGAGGAGTAAAGAAAAAGTGAGTGTGAGAAATAAGAGATGGGCGGTGGAGGGGGAAGGGCAGTGGACAAGTGCCAGTTTGAGTGACAGAAGTGAAAAAAAGATACTGAGACCAAGCAAGCAAAGGGGAGAGACGGCACACAATTATCATTTCAAAAATAAACAACTTGTAAATACCTGTCCGGGAAACTCGAGATTCAAATGACATCAAGTTGGATTACGACTCCTTTAATCCGCCTGGATCTACGCCTGCCCTGGTCAGCCAGTGACAACTGCGGTTTTTGCCTGGGACCGGTTCCATTGTTCTGTGAAATAAACTGTCCAGCGAGGAGATGCAGAAGAACGCCAAGAAGAACCGGGTGAAGAACACGGACCAGCAGCAGAGAGCTCCAGCGTTCAATGCCTTGACCAAACAAGGCAACCAGTGAGTTGGGTCTGGGGTCAGAGGTCAGAGGAAATAGTATAGGTGTTGAAAGGGAATTCAGGGTCAAAGGGGAGTAACTGACAGTAAGGAGATCCAGAGAGTGAAATTGCAGTTCTTTGCACTCTGTTAGAGCCTCAGATGCTCAGATTATATTTGCCTCAAGATCGATTACGCCAGTTAGTAGTGGGATAGAAAAGTGCACTGAGGAGCAATTATTGTGTACAGACTGCATCTGACCTGCTAACCTCTACTTCCAATTAGAACTGCTACTATTACTAACTAAAACAAGCTGCGTCTTAGTCTTGCCTGACTGTAAAAAAGTTTTCTTATTCAGACAAAAAGTAATGTCCTTTGCGCCACCATACAGTGACTCATAAAAATGTGGTAGTGAAATGCATCTAAAGTTCTGGTAAAATACTTTATTAACATGACCAAGTCAAATATCTTGTATAAAAACACTGTTCAGCAAGGCCATAGCTATCATAGTTAGCTTTAAAACATTGGGGTGCTTTGAACGGATTGAAACGCGGCATGTTGTATGGTACGTTATTTAATTTGGTGCAGACAGCTGCATGCTAAAGGGCTGTTCCGTGGTCTCGAGCTTGTCATCGCTCTTCTATTTGAACGCCAACACACAGCACATCTCCACAGCGATGAATGTTACTTTACTATTCAAAGCATAAAGTCACTATGTTATATCCTGAAGTGACAGCGTTTGACCATTTAATTGAAGACATTGAATTAAGTCAATCACTACTTATTCCATAGTAGTGATTGTAAACAAACAAATAAACTGTTCAAAGTCCAACCATGTAACGGCAGCGGGCCGCTATGGCCAACCAAAGTCTCTGGAACGAGACGCGGGTCACAAGGGGGCGGGTCACGATGGGGGCGGGTCAAGAGCGGGCGGGTCAAGAGGGGGGCGGGTCACGAGCGGGCGGATCACGA
This sequence comes from Dallia pectoralis, assembly GCA_029465975.1. Classification (NCBI taxonomy): domain Eukaryota; kingdom Metazoa; phylum Chordata; class Actinopteri; order Esociformes; family Umbridae; genus Dallia; species Dallia pectoralis. The sequence goes on from CM055742.1 coordinate 8,982,190, forward strand.
GCGGGCGGGTCACGAGGGGGCGGATCACGAGCGGGCGGGTCACGAGGGGGCGGATCACGAGCGGGCGGGTCACGAGGGGGCGGGTCACCATCACAAATCAAAGGTTTTTTTCAGGACTTGCAGCCAAGTCCTATTCAGGTGTTGGTCACACAAGGCGAACGAAGCAGCCATCCACCTGTCGCATACCTTTAAAATAATTAAAACGATCTGGTTCAACAGAGGGCTCAGGCCTGGAACGTCTTAACGGGTTTGTGGAGGGTTAGGGTTGTAAAAACTCTATATAGAGAGTGACTTCTCTGAAGCTTGCTGAGCCTTACAATCCGAACATGTCCCTGTTAACTCCCCCGGATTGTTTTTGAGGCGCCTACTTTAAGGCCCCCAATGGGACAATTTAACGCTTATCACTGAAGATTGTTTTTGACCGCACACCACCTATAAGGTTTTGGTTCTGGGTGCCGGTTGAAAGCTGCGTTTTGAGAATATGTCTTTGACTTGACTTACTCTGGCCGGGGATGATCAGATCGCGGATTGCCTTGGTGATTTTTTTTAAATGACAATAGAAAACTTGCATAGCTTACAGCTCATTAAACGACATAGTGTTCCACTGACACAACGTGCCGTGGGTTGCAGAGGCCCTAAAATAAACACACCAGAAAGGTCAGCCCTGTTGGAGTCACATGAGAAACAATAAAATATGTTTAATACGCAGAAAATATAAACTGAAAATACATATGCAAAATGACATCGCCACTGTAGGTCAAGGGGACTTATAATTGTACGATAAATCTCTCAGACAGCAGTAGTCTGAACTCCAGCTTATCACCACAGTGGCCATGCAAAACTAAAAGGCATTTATCAAAGTGCTCAACAGAGCGGTGACACAATCTTTCAAGTGAGTTGTTTGACATCTTTGTGAGTCAGGAAATCTATGAATCAATACCTGACAATAAAAACGCCAGTGATGACCTTAGCATTTGCGTTATGCTTTTGTAGGTCAACAGTTTATGCCAGGCCAAAAGTTTAAAATAGTTAATACCTGAAATATGCTCTAGAGGCAGCATTTAAATAGCTATAGAAAACCTAGAATTACAATGTCTTTTCTTTTTGTTACAATGCATGCATGTCGGTTAACCTGTGGTCTGTTTTCTTCGTAATAAGACATACCTAAAATAAACAGTTTCAGCCTGTAAGTCACCTTAGTCACATACATATTAATTTGACAATTAATCGATCTCATCATTTGTTGTATGTGGACTAAAGGTCCAGTTCTTTCAGGACATACAGAACCCAGACACATTGAGACGTCACTCTGAATGTGTCATGGATAGAATTACAGCGACTGCGATGAGATGAAACCGAATATGAATACGTAATAATCGCAGGAATTGAAATTGCAATGAAATTCAGTCTGCATGGCCTTTAAGACAGCCATTCGTAAGGGGACGACCCTGCGGGTGTGAACGCTGTGCTAAACTAATAGCTGGTGGGGACAGGTGTATGGTCTATAATTTTAATTTACTCTATGACAAACTAATTCTGAGCGTGTAGCAAATTATATTTATGTGCGGTGTCATTGGGTAAATCTGGGTTTTGTTTAATTTCAACAGAAATCCAACACCACGTCCAAGAACTGCGAAATCAGCGACGTATTTACCAGAAGTAAAAATCGCGTACTTGTTTTTAAACTATTTGCGTATCATATATTTATAGCATTTGCGCATCATACGCATATACTTATAGCATTTTAAGTCAAGCTTTTTCAAGTTAGGGCTGTTTCCAAAACACTGAAAAACAGGCAGGATCTGACTGTTGCATTGTGGGATTCCTTCCAGTAGTAGCAGTGATCTCCTTCAGTCTTTGGTGTTCTTAATGACCCCGTAAATAGTCAACTGCCTTTTGTGAAAAGTGCTGCACTTTTGTATGCAATACAGGGTGGCTTTTGGTCATTTAGTGGAGTGATCAGCATACGTCCATAACAACCACGGGACTTGGATCTAAAAATAAAAGTCCTGAAAAAGATGTTCTAAGCATTCGTGATTGGCACTTGAAGGAGATGGTGTCAGGGTGAGCATAGCTAGAGTGTGGTTAATGGTTTGTATTTAGTGTCTAACAGCAGCGATTGTCAATAGGAGGGTCTAGGTCTCGAAAAGAAAAAAAATACCAAAAAATTAACATTTTATTTAAATTATATAACATTCAACCTAAAACGATTGCCAGGTGACATATTGGTAGAAAAATGTTAGACTTAAATATTTTGCTGCCCTATTCGCGTATTCAAGCCCAGGCATTAAATTTGGTAGAGCCAAAATTCACTGTGATTGTCAACTAGTACGACAGATATTTAGGTTGGTTGACGGGTGGTTCAGGTTGGTCGGATAACAATTGTGGGCTGTGGTTTTAACATTACTAAATAAGCCAAGTGAAGTTAATCTACTGACGTGTATTTCTAATTGACAAAGCTCTAGTTGTTCCGTGCCAACGGTGCTGTCATTTGAAACCCCGCCCCCTGCCAAACGTGTGCGTTTGCAAAGCATTGTTGGAATTAAAATTTAACCACAAAGCCCAGGGTCAGATATTTTTGATCCACGTCTTATTTTTAACCCGTCTTCATTCGAAGTTTAATTTGAAACCCTGCCCGTGTGCCTTAACACCCAGCTCGCCGCGCCCTAATGGAAATGTGTCACCTTGTAGTACATTCTTTTCCTCCACCATTTGCATTTGTCCCAGTACCCAGGGTAGACTTATGACAGCCACAACAACTATATGGTGGCAGACTGCCATTCAGCACCACTGTAGGTTGCATCATTCTATTTAGGTTTTATTTCCCGGTTGCAGGGTTCAGAATTATGTAATTAGTTAGCTTAGTGTAAAAAGGTCAAAAAGGAAAATATATTTGTAACATGATATCAAGAATGTTACAGATTTTTTGTCAGTTATATCTTTAAAAAACGATTGTAGGAACCAAGGAAAATGCCCGAACTTCCAACTGATAGGTTGACGGCTCGACAATATGTAATTAATCAGGTTAGAAACATCACTTAAATCACAACGAACGTTCCACCAAATGTTCCCCAGGGAAACCCTATGACCTGGAAAAAAATGCCCAGCAGGGCAATTTTTAGATCCCCTAAAAAAAAATTATTCTGTGAAGCTTTTCTTCTAAGAGTGTGTAATTTCAGTAGGTGTCGTGTTGATGATTTAAGAGCGTCGGGTTCATTCCACAACATGTACAGCGATACAGAATACAGTCAGGCTGTTGTATCTCATCCTCGTAACACACGCGTGTGTTGTTCATTTGTGACTGTGGCAAAGTCTAGTTATGTTATTTTTGTTAGGTTATGGTATTTGACCTGTTTGCAAGCCTTTTTTCATTATATAACTAATATTTTATTAGAAAACAGTAATTTTTGTAAAAGCCACATACATAACTTTCATGAGTCACATTGCTGAAATGAAAACAACATTTCACATCATCATCTTCTTTTATACATACATACATGCATACATGCATACATACATACATACATACATACATACATACATACATACATACATACATACATACATACATACATACATACATACATACATACGTTCCACCATCACAGACCCACAATAGCCTTTTAGCTTGCAAATACATGCTCACGCAAATCCTTAACAACAGCGTCCATTTATAACCGCTTATTTATAGTACACATACAAGTAGTCACGTGTGTTTATATTAATTTGTTAGCTGATGCTGTCAACATTCAGGTGACTTGTTTATCCGTTCAGACAGGTGTTTGAATAATTTTCCTCTGTCTAATGAATAATGATTGTTGTGGGGTTGAGGGCAAAGCAGGCACTGGCTGGCGGAGGGCCACCGGCTCAATTTACAACTGACAAATGTATCTTTCAACTCGTTGGTCATCGCTCCGAAACTCGGGTGACACTAAGGAACTCTGTGAAACATATTGGGTGATGAGTGATAGGACCCCATGAGGCCCATGAAAGACAACCCCCCGGAATGTGGAGACACCTCATGGGAGTCAGACAGGAAGAGTGTTATAATATGCAGCCAAAAAAACTCCACAACTAACTCTGGAAACCTGACCCTGTCTCCGAGTACAGTCCCAGCAACTGGGATATATAGATGTGCTTTACAAAACATTGCCCACTATGTACAGTAGGTGATGCAAATATAGTGACTCATTCTGACAAGAAATATGATTAAGAACTTATTTTGAGTATTTTGAGCCCACCTCGACAAAAGTCCTTGAGACCTATGCATACATTCTGTACATGACTATCATATGTTATCACAATATTGATTCTTGATCGGGGGTTCTCCAACTGGGGTTTAGGCACCCTTTGGATAGAGATATTGACAGTTGGATATGTATACCTCCATCATTTTATCAGCTACAACAAGAAATTACATTGATACTCTTTCAGACGTATTGCATTAGTTTAAACAGTACAATGTAAAAAGACGCAATGTTCAGTACATTTCGTGTTATTGATAGCAAGTCCATTATTTATTCTAATAATTTCTGTCAGTGTAGTAACCAAAGTCTGGGCCCTTTAATCTCAGATAGCCAACTTCTGCATGACGGCCACCGTTTGAGTTTCCTCCTGCCAACTCATCGCCCTCTAGTGTCCCAGAGTAATAATGACACTTCCCCCTATCAATGTAACGTTTTGAATGACTGCCAATTGAGAGGAGAGCACAGGAGAACAAATCCGTTTGCTAATAATGCTGCAATTATAATAATAATACATTATATTTATTTGGCGCCCAAAGTCGCAAATACATTTGACTAACGGCCTTCTAAAGCTGTTTAACCCATATGAAAAACAGCTGTCTAAGAACTGTATTACCAGTAGTCATTTAGATTAAGAGGTCAAACTATCAAACTATAAACAGAAATGTTTCTAGTTATAATCCCCAAATATATAACGTACTGTCTTTAAGAGCAAGACAGTTAACCGTATTTGCTCCTGGTTTGAAGCGTCCGTGGTATTATAAAGATGTGACCCAAATGTGGATTGCAGGGGGCAAACAGTTTATGGCTCGGCTGTAAGGGGTCCCCGATAATGCCACACTCTGCAAACAGTGCTTGTGCTGGATGTCTTTGATAGCGGGGAGCTGGACACCAATGATGCGCTGGGCGGCTCTCACCACCCGTTAGTATATTGGGGTGCCTTCTTTAGCTTCCTTAAAGGTACGGGGGTTCGCTGGAGTATTCATGTAGTTGTAAATGTTTTTCTGTGACTTCACGATTTGGGGCATTTCACGCACCGACCAGTATTCACACGTTTATCTATCAAAATGCCAGATAGTTGCTGTTATAATAGATGCTCTAACAGAAGAGGAGACAAGACGGTTGTATTTAGCCTATACAAAATCCCGTCAGAAAAGGAAAATGCAGAGGAGGAGGTTATATGGATTTGTGAAATTGGAACAAAAAGAACAGAGTTATTTGTTGTGGTTTACTTGACTTTGCTTAAAACATTGATAATACCAGTACATTTATGTCTCAAGATTTTGTGTTATACTGGCTGCATTAAGCTACACTCACCACCCATTGAACCAACAGTACTTTAGATGAATTAGCACTCACATTTGCTTTGACAATGAAAAATGTCTTGTCCACCTCTCAAAAGACTGGATTATTGACCCACCCTGATCGAAAGTAGATAGCTGTCTACTTTTATATGCATTCATTTTTGGTAGAGTAAAGGGATGGATTCTCCACAAGGTATACATACAAAGTTCAGCACCGGAAATGATGTCTTTGTTTTTTACAAGTAAATAACATGGTGGATGCTGTGTATGGGTCACAAGTGCCTTAGATTTGCAGTTTGTTAGCATGTTTTTTTTGTGAGCTGATCTAAACAATTATGGCCTTGAAAAGTAGAACATTTGACGGTCTTGTGCACAAGCACCATTGAATTGACCGCTCTATAACCACGTGATAACTATGAATAGGCAGCCAAACGGTGTTCTAGTGTGGCGGAAATGTACCGGATGAGTCCCGCCTTCATGGTTACTTCCGCCTGTGTTCCCCGTGTCATGCGTTGCGCATGCGCGCTCGGGCATTTTCCTTATCGCAGCGAAGAGATTCGCTTTCTACCGGTGCTACAAAGACACACAATGAAAGGAACACACGTACTTTGTTGACAGGTATAGTATGACCGGTTGCTTGCAATAACAGACTCGCCATATAGTCGAAGTTGGCAATCGTAGCTAACGTTGTAATTTTCTAAGAGAAATGCTGATTTGCAATATCCCTCCGCTGGCATCGCGACATTTTCGGGCCTGCGTCTACTTGCGCCTAAAGTGTGGATGCTTTAGTACCTAATCAATGTATTTTTTTTTTTTAAACAGTATGATGGTCCCACACATCCAATGCACTATGAATGTGGTATTGTACTGTAGCCGATACAGCATTGATATGCAGCTGCTTGCTGTACTGCTGGGCATGTAGTCCTTAATGTAATACTAGATCGCAACATCCATAGCATCAGTCAACGTGAAGAACCTACTCCACATTTGTAATCCAGTTTTTGCACTCTGGTAATATGCGATGTCCTATTTTAGGGTAACGCTCGCGATATTTGCAACCTAATGAACTTGTTGTACTAACTGCAGCTCCACATATGTCGCTGTGTCGTGATTCAATCAGAAACGTATTCGCGGTTGACATAGTCCCTGTTTTAGTTTGCATATATATAACAATATGTCTATAGAGGTTTATGGCATTACATGAACCCATGTGTATATATATATATATATATAAAACAATATGTCTATATCTAGAGGTTTATGGCATTACATGAACCCATGTGTATATATATATATATATATAAAACAATATGTCTATATCTAGAGGTTTATGGCATTACATGAACCCATGTGTGTATATATATATATATATATATATATATATATAACAATATGTCTATATCTAGAGGTTTATGGCATTACATGAACCCATGTGTGTATATATATATATATATATATATATAAAACAATATGTCTATATCTAGAGGTTTATGGCATTACATGAACCCATGTGTATATATATATATATATAAAACAATATGTCTATATCTAGAGGTTTATGGCATTACATGAACCCAATTTTATTTTATGCCTACGCATGATGCCCACCTAGTATCTGATTACACTACTACTCCTTGGGTGCCATTGTATGTATGTACACACCTTTATGTATTCTGGATAGGCCTGGTTGGCGTACTTCTAGCAGCACAGTTGTGTCTAGACACAGTTCTTGAAAAAATATAATCCCCAATGAGACATCGGGATTTGTGGAGAACATTGCCTTTGGAGGTGACTGTAGCGTCTAGCACTTACAACCATTTGGCTTTGAAAGCAATGCCTTTCCCATCAGTTCTATAACATGCAATACTGTTGTGCTATTTGTGGTTTCATCATGCACAAGAATCCTCATGTCTATTGTGTGAGAGTTGAGAGCTGAGAAACGAGTACTCACTAGTCGAAATAAGAATTAAAGGCAGATTGTTTTCTGGCAAACAACCCATCTGTTGATACCATCAGATGGGAGGGCCTATTTTGTATTTGCCAATACTTGTAAAAGTAAAAATGCCCATTGTTTGCTGTGTACCTTTTTAAGTTGCAGATTGTCTAGTGAATACATTAAATCAAATAACAAAGTGTAGAAGGTGAAGCACATTTTGTTTGGGCAGAGCCCTTCTGCGTCACCTGATGTCCATTAATGGGTGTTGCCGTGGAATGTTCCTTACGTGACGAGTTAATTTTGCACTGAAACGTTGTGATTAGAAGAGTGTCTGACTATCTGACATTTATGGGCCTGGGTAGGAAACTGACTGGTTGCTTGGCTCCGGATATAGCATTTATCTCGTATGAAGACCTCCAACGGAAGGACATTACGCAGCATTTGAACGTTTATAGGTTCACCATCATCTTCTGACACTGAGCTGTTCAGCGTGGCTAGGCTGATTTGTAGCCTAAGTCTGACAGTAATGAACTCCATATTTTATAGCTTTCATTTTAGTAAGACTTGTCCTGGTTGACTTTGAACTTGGCAGTCTGTCATTAGATTTTTAAATAATACAGCTTTTGTAGGCGTTTTTTCCTTCATCTCAGTTTGGTAAATGTAATTTTATATTTAATGATTTTTATGTATTAAATATATTTCTGTATTATATTTATGATACATAAACTACATAAAAGTAAAGCAGCATTAATATAACTTACATTTTTTTAAATGTATTACTCTCCCAGCTCTTTTACAATGTAACATAACCATAATGCATTATAAAATATATATTGCATGAAAACAAATTAACTTTATATTCTTTGTATTGGCCAATATATTTACACATTTTTATATTGACGTGAAGTTTACAAGTATACAGGGAAGCTCACTTTTATTACTAGGTTACCTAGTGGTTAGGGACTAGGGCTTGGGTCTGGAAGGTCCCTGGTTCTAATCCGCCCACCACCAAGGTGAAAACCGCGTCGTTCTGTCCTTGAGCAAGACAGTTAACCCTAAAATGCTCCCCGGGCGCCGTGACGTGGAAGTCCAATCAGGTAACTGATTAGGGCCCGCCCCCTGCACCTCAGGGTTGGGTAAAATGCGGAGAACACATTTCAGTTGAAGGCATTCAGTTGTACAACTGACAATATTGGTCTATTCTATGAGTGACATGTTTTATTATTTTTTTTTATCTTAAAGTGGATATGAAAATTCTACACACCCAGGTTTTTGTGATATGAAAAAGGATAAATCATGTCAGAACTTTTTCCACTGGCCCATAACATGAACAATTAAATTTAAAAACAAACACAAATCTTTGATAGAGACAAATAAAAAGCTTGCAATAAACTGGTTGCAAAAGTGTGCACACCCTTAAACTAATACTTTGTTGAAACACCTTTTGATTTTATTATAGCACTCTGTATTTTTGGATAGGAGTCTATTAGCATGGCACATCTTGACTTTGCAAAAGCGCTCCAAATCTGTGAGATTGCAAGGACATCTCCTGTGCACAGCCATCTTCAGATCACCCCACATATGTTCTATTGGGGTCTGGCTGGGCCATTCCAAAACGTTATTCTTCTGGTGATGCCATGCTTTTGTGGACTTTGATGTGTTCTTTGGGTCGTTGTCGTGCTGAAAGGTGAACCTCATCTTTAGCTTTCTAACTGAAGTCTGAGGTTTTTGTGCCAAAATTGGTATTTAGAACTGATCATAATTCACTCCAGCTGAAGAAAAACAGCCCATAAGCATGTTGCTGCCACCACCATGCTTCACAGTTGGTATGGTGTTTCTTGGGTGATGTGCAGTGTTGTTTTTTCGCCAAAAAACTTTTCGAGTGGTGGCCAAAAAGATGGCCATTGTTTTTGGTTACTTCTTACGAATTGGATGTAAGAAAGCCTTTTGTAAGAAAAGGCTTCCGTCTTGCCACCCTAGCCCATAGATATGAAAAAATACGGAAGATTGTTGTCACATGTAGCACACAGCCAGAAACTTGCCAGAAATTCCTGCAGCTCCTTTAATGTTGCTGTAGGCCTATTGGAAGCCTCCCTGACCAGTTTTCTTATTTTTACATCTCCACTTGATGATGCCTGTCTTCACTGTGTTCCATGATGTATCTAATGCTTTGGAAATTCTTTTGTACCCTTCTCCTGGCAATGAGATCCCTCTGATGCTTTGGAAGCTCTCTGCGGACCATGGCTTTTGCTCTGAGATGCAACTAAGAAAATGTTGGGAAAATCGTACTGGAACAGCTGACCTTATTTGTGACTATAAGTTATAGGAGTGCACACGTATACAACCAAGTTATTGTATTGGTTGTTATATGTTTTTTATTTTTCCCCCTTAACGGTTTCAGTTTGTATTTCAATTGAATTGTTCACGGTATAGGTCACTTTAAACGCGGAAAAATTCTTTATCTCATTTCTTCACATTGAATAAAAACCTGGCGTTTTTAACAGGGTGTTTAGTCTTTCTATATCCACTGTACATGTCTCTCAACTCGTGATGTTTTGTTGGCAGGTGGTGTTTTTTCAGAATATTTAGTTGTGTTTTAAGTGGTGGCCTGCTTTTTTGGACATCATTTCAATAACAAAAAGTACATTATTTTAGCACATTTTGCTTCAGCATAAACCTCCGCTCTGTGTTTACACCTACCCAGAATATTTGTATTAGTGGACAGGTCCAAAAACTACCCCTAACCCTTTTTGCTCTTTTCAAATTAAGGCCCACAAAGCATTTTTTCTGTTTTTTTTAACTACTTTTCAGTTACAATTCATTATTATATATTTACAAAAACAATCAAACATGGTAAGTCTTTTTTTCTCATACCCAATTGATGGTAAGTCTGGTGCTGTTGATTAGTTGCATAACACTGCTTTGCTTTTCCACTCTGCAAAAGAGCATGACTGCAAGATGGTTGAGAGAAGACGAAGATGATGGAATTTTCCCAGGCACAGCCACTCCTAACTAAAGCAACAAAAAAACTAAATATAACAGTGAAAACATAGACGCATTTATCTCACATTTTCTCTACATTGGGACCCCTCTAAAATATCTGAAAGAAGATGCAGTATAATCCAGCATTTTAATGTAAGGAAGCCCAGCGTCTATAATCCTGTCTCTGCTTTCCACCTCTCAGCTTTGCGTTGCACACAGACAGTCGATCCCGTCTACTGCCATCGATCTGCTCTCGTGGAGGAGCAACCAACCTCTTCGCTGCCAGCGGCCAGGGCTCCTTGTTCCTCTCTGGACCGGCAGCCGCTCTACGTCTGGCCCAGATCGAAGCTCAGCTTATCTTGTGCCAGCTCAGTGCCATTGCTGTGGCCAGTAACCACAGCAACCAGCAGGTGGCCCTGCTCAACCTTCTTCAGACCGCGGCCGCCATCAACAAAAGCAACGCACAGCCCATCTCCGCTATAATGTACCAGCAACAGGGGGCTCCCTTTAACAGGCCCAGGGCCATGCCATTCCGACCGCAACAACCGGGCAATGTTATGGGGGGCAACATGCCCCAGATGAACACCTACCAGGTGGGTCGGTTCCCGCAGCAGACTCAGCTGACAGAGAACGTGGAGTCGGCCATATCAGTCTGCATTCAAGGCGGGAGGCATGAGGACACCCTCCCGCCCAACCAGATGTCCCAGCTCTCCCGGCAGCATTGTGTGGACTCCCGTCTGCCCGGGTGTGGTCAAGGTCACAGGTCGGAAACTGGTTATTCAAACAGCAGTAACCTCATCCCACTCTCCTCTGACAACCAGCAGTATCAGAGGCCAGACCTGGAATGGTCTGAATATCAGACTCCCAATAATGTCTTTGCCCCCAATCAACAGCAGCAACAGCAACACCTGCAGCCACAGCAGCACCTCCAGTCGTTGTCACACACCAACGCTAATCCAAACCCCAGGCCTTTAAGTGGTCGCGCACAAAGCTGGAACACGCCCGTTTCTGAGCAGGGTCGTCCACAAGGCAGGGACATGCAGAACCCATACGTGCCGGAAAGCGCGGGCAGTATCCTGGCCAGCTTCGGCTTGTCAAACGAAGACCTTGAGTTTCTCAGTCATTATCCCGATGATCAGCTAACTCCGGACACCTTGCCCTTAATCCTCCGGGACATACAGATACAAAAAACTAAGCGAACAACAGTCCCCCCTCCCGCGTTCTCAGAGAATCTCTCTTTTTCCGCCCGTCCTCCACCACCTCGCCTTTCTCCGCCTCACCTGCGTCCCACGTTGTCACGTTCGCCAGACATCCCGGGCTTTCTGAGCGTGGCGCAAATCGCCGGTCAAGTCATCGACTATGGCCACGCGAGCAGGGCAGCGGAGGAGGGCAAAGACTCTTACGAACGCCAGCCACTGCCCCGGGAGAGCCCGACAAAGCTAAAGTACACGAAACGTAAAGCTGAATCCCCGGCGCAGCAGCACTCGATCGACGGCTCTCCGCACACACAAAAATACAGAGAAAACAAAGACTACAAGAGGCGGACGCCAAGTCCTGGTGCTCCAAAGCGCAAACGAACAACCACCGGAGAGCCACCGTCGAGATCTCGGTCGGAACGCGCCGTGCTTGGTATGACGCCATCGTCCGGGGCCAGAAGTGTATCTTTGAAAGCAACAAGACCCCGGGATCGAAGCGCAGCTCTTGGGTCCCCAAGAGCCTTCCGACGCCCACCATGATAAGTGATTTCTCAGCGGCCACTCCAAAGGTGTACCCCCACACCTGCTCCCTGTGTGAGACGCAGTGTGAACGGGAAATGGTGAGTACTGTACTTGTACTGCACATGTTGTTTGCCAGGCTGAAATGTTTTTCTTTAACAGTGCAGTTGTAAGCCTCACACCACGATACACCTAAAAATGTACCTCCACATTTAATTAGTGTCTGTTCGCGGAAATAAAATGTAACTACCTCATTGGCGATAGTAAATTACTTTTCATTTACTAATTACATTAACAGTGTTAAAGGGTATACATTTCATGTTCATCACATACAGATCAAATCTTTTTCACTGGGCGTATTCCATGGGGCTTTAGTATTTCCGTGTGTTTACCTTCCTGTGAAGTTGTATCACAATTGTTTTTATGAAGTAACATGTCGAGTACTGAATATTTAGTATAATGTTGAGTACTGAATATTTAGTATAATGTCAAGTACTGAATCTTTTTGTAAAAAGAAAGGTTTGGGGTCACTTAGGAATGTCCTTGTTTTTTAAAGGAAAGGTTTTTGTTCATAAAAAAACATTAAATTGATTGATTAATGAAATATCTACATAGGTGTAAATAGGCCTATTGTCATCATCAAGGATAATAGATCATTAAACTAATTTCCATTTATGCTAGCACAGCTGAAAACAAAAAAAAATTATAGTACCTGCAAAACAGCTGTCTCAACGTCAGCAGTGAAGTGGCTGTTTACATCTCTGCCTAGAAGGCCAGCATTCCGAAGAGAAGGCCATATCTCTGTCTAGCCTATAAAAGTAATAGATTAAGATGGAAAAAGCAACACAGATACAGGACTGAGGAAGATAATAAATGTTTTATGGAAAAAACTAATTAATGTTTCATGTGTTGAAATCACAAAGCAGAACATTCCTGAGGTGCAGACCGAATATAAAGATCCAGGAATGCTTGTCGTCATCTGTCAAGCATGGTGGAGGCAATGTGATGGTCTGGGGATGCTTTTATGGTTGTGAAGTGCGAGATTTGTAGAGGGTGAAAGGGATTTTGAAGAAGCAAGGCAATCCCTACATTTTGCAACATCGTGGCATACCCAGTGGACTGCGTTTGATTTGGATCAAAAACTACAACAGGACACTGACCCAAAGCACCTGGCCTTAAATGGAAAAATTGTTGGTATTCTGTCTAATGAAGCGACCAGCCAGTCTCTGCATCTCATCCCCATTGACCTTTTGTGGGAGCAGCTTGTCTAAGTAGTCCCTGAAAAGCCCACTAACTTGTGGGAGGCGTTTCTGAAGAATGGGGTGAAAATCTCAGATTACCTCAACAGATCGACAGCTGGAATGTCAAAGGCTTTTATTGTCTTGCAAGCAAAGACTTAAGGTCATTGTTTCCTAATAATTTTTGCGATATTTCCCATATAAACAAATTTACCATATGTTTTATCGGATAACAGGGATATTTCTAAGTGACACCAATCTTTGAAAAGTTTGTGTACATTTTGTCATACTTGTTTACAGTATACCAACAAAATTACAGAAATGTTCAACAAATTGAAAATCTGAATTATGGCATCTAATTGAACAACATAGATATATACACTTTGTAAGTTCAAAACAACATTTGGTCAAAAAAAAGTATAGAATGCTTTGAATATTAAATCAATAGCTGAAATGTACGATTTGGATAAAAGTTTTGTCAGTGCCAAAAATTCTAAATGTAGCTAAAGAATACGTTGCAAACGTGGGTCAAAGTTTTAGCCATACTTGGCTGTTTTTTTGTTATTATTCAACTACTTCATAAAGGTTTATTTATGTGGAAGACGTTTTACTACTACTTTACCAAATGTGGTTTTCATTTAGTTAATTCTATGGTTTTTGTTGCCTTTAAATGCCAATTTAGAATAGGATTAAAAGTGCATTATACTTTTTTCCATCTGAACTTGTTCTCCATAAATCTATATCTGGCTAATGACCAATGCGAAGATGAATTCGGATGACTTGGATATGCAGTATTTACAGAAGCTTTATCGCTTTTTTGGACCTTTCTGCATTTTGTTCCAACAAAAAATCTAAATGTATTTAGTCAGTTTTTTTTGCAATCAATCAATAATATCAAATAAAAAACATTTGCAGCATGAATGTCAAATATAAAACGGTAAACAATTGATTGTATAAGTATTCCCTTCCTTTCCACATTTCACTTGTTGAGTTGCCGTACAACCAATTCTCTTAAAGTCCCAATTAGTTAAAACGAATCCACCCGTGTGCAATTGAGGTGTTTTATGTGCTCGTCCAAAATTGCATCCACCTGCTATCCCAGGCTTGAGTCTTTACCAGAATGACGGTTGGGAAAAATGGGACGGGCATGTTCGACAGTTGTGTTTGGTCACATTTCACCAGAGGACCCACAATGTAGAGGTTTTCGGCATCAACGAGCTCTGATTGGTGCACACCTACCTCTGTGAAATTATCCAGAGGATACCATCCCTACAGTGTGCAGCATGGGGGTGTGTGTAGCGACATACTTTGGGCGTTCCTTGGGAGATTGGTCAAGCTCGCGAGGAGGAAGATCCCAGCGACATGTCGAGTGGTCTTTGAAGAACTCCCCGGACTGGGCTGAAGAGTAATTTCTCAGCAAGACAACATCTTAAGCGCACCACTAAGGCGGCATTGGAATGGCTTCAGGTCAGGTCTGAATGGCCTTGAGTTGTCCTGTCAAAGGCCGGAACACAGCGAAATGGCATTATTTGGAAAGGGACGAAAGTTACTGTTCACCCTAGTTTCCTATCCAACCTGGCAGAGACATCCAAATTCACTTTACCCAGTATTTATTTAGGTGGGTGAATACTTATACAATCATGTATTATATTGCTAATTAATTTAAGAGGATTTGTATTGAATCCGTTTTAAGGTTTTGACAAAATAAAGTATAGGTACGTGTTATTGCTTGTGAGGAGCACTGTGTTATCTGACTGGTACCAACACATTGCCAATGCTTTTTTAAATGTAAATACAAGGGTGGCAATTTTGCAATATCAATTAGTATTTCTCTTAACAGGTTCATGCACAACCAAAATGTGCTTCTCAAATGTTACTGTTTTTTTAACTGCTTTGCCATGATATGGGAATGTTTCTTACATCAACCAGAGGTATCACTGCCAACCGTTCATTGAGGAATGCTATCAAAATGTGATGACTTAGTATTGACGGCGTCCATTTTTGACGACATAAATCTAAACGTTTCCACTAAGTAAATGCTGTTGAACCGAGGTAATATATATATATATATTTATACCTGACGAGTTCTCTAACAGTTTCTTTGCCCCTCCTACGTTGTCTTTGTTTCCTCACAGGACTGGACCACCCACACGAACACTGTTAACCACACAGCTAGCTGCAGAGATTTGCGCAACAAGTGAGTTTTTTTCTAACTTTTGTATATTGGTCTGTCGGTTAACTTGCCAATCGTCCATGACATCCCTTTTTTTCCCCCTCCAAAGGTATCCGGACTGGAAACCGGATTTGCCAAGGTGCGAAAAAATTCCTTATTTTAACAATTCGCTTTATAGCATTCTCTCCAGAGACACCTGGTATTGGTCCATCCTTATCTCATGGACCCATGTTAGTCCTACCTCGTATTACTCATATATATATGAATGTATACATTACATATGTCGTTGTTTTTCCCCTGCCCCCATCCTAGGAAGGGTTCAGATGCCTGTTCCACCTGGCGTTCCCTAGACCGCTCTGCGTCCCGATCCGTGTCGCATTCCCTGTCCTGCTCCCCCAGCCCACCACCAGGGCGACGCAGAAGGACCTCTCCTCCACCCTCGGTGCGACGTCACAGAGAGTCCTACTCACCCCGGCACCCTCACCACTCTCCTCATGGACACGGGCCCCGCCCCTCTGGCCGATACAGCCCCTCCCAGTCTCGTAGGGGCCTCGCAGGTGAGGCTCAGAGCTGGTGTCTCCAATTCAGACTGAGGCAAATGTACTGGGAACAATTTGTCAATCCATTGCGATGTTTCAGTCACAACTGCTTAATTGGCTTGGTTTGCAGAGTTGATAACAATGTCGACTTACAACATTTGTTGACTTTCGTTAGTCACAATACTGGGCAAAACGTACTCTATGCTAATTGTCCTCCCTCTGACAAAGACTGGCAAAATACATTTTAGTTTTATCTCATCACCCAGTGTCTTTAGCACAGTAATGTTTGTCCACTGCAATTATTGTGACCGTGCATCAAGTCCTCCTCGTACCTCCAGGTGTATCCACTGGCCGAGGCCTGAAGCTCTCGAGGGACGACGCCGCCAAACGTTTGACTAGCTCCTCCTCCGTGTTTTCCGGAGGCCGGTCTTCTGCTGGCAAGTCTGGGAAACACCCGTCCCTGAAGGAAGCCAAACCTAGGGACAAGCCTGTGGCTGGGAAGAGGGCCACATCCGGACAAATCTCAGAGGTAATCGCATTACCTTTGTTAAATGTCTATGCTGTTGACGATTAAGGAACACGTGTTCGGTTCCATCATAGCTATGAAACACGTCGGCCGTCAACAGTATTTAACCTTTGTTCCTTGATTTTACTTCATCTTAGAAATCACAGAAGAAGTTGAAGCAAAATCCGAAGCTGCAGAAAAAGCTGCCTCCTGGTTCCGGCCTTCTCTATCTGACAGGTCTTCCTGAGGACGCCAAATACGAGGAAGTGGTGGCGCTGGTGCAGGCCTTCGGCAAGGTCGACAATGTCCTTATAATAAAGAGCGAGGAGGCGGCCAACAACCAGGGCCCGCGGCAGTACGCTAATGTGAGTGCATAACGACATGGACGTGCGGGTGTTGATCACCGTTCACCAGGTGTGGTATCAATAACGTGGAGGTGCGGGCTTATGTCGCGTGTATCGGGCTTATGTCGCGTGTATCGGGCTTATGTCGCGTGTATCGGGCTTATGTCGCGTGTATCGGGCTTATGTCGCGTGTATCGGGCTTATGTCGCGTGTATCGGGCTTATGTCGCGTGTATCGGGCTTATGTCGCGTGTATCGGGCTTATGTCGCGTGTATCGGGCTTATGTCGCGTGTATCGGGCTTATGTCGCGTGTAGCGGGCTTATGTCGCGTGTAGCGGGCTTATGTCGCGTGTAGCGGGCTTATGTCGCGTGTAGCGGGCTTATGTCGCGTGTAGCGGGCTTATGTCGCGTGTATCGGGCTTATGTCGCGTGTATCGGGCTTATGTCGCGGGGCGGGCTAAAATTGTAACATATTGTTCAGGAAACATTTATAACATATACGTCATGTCGTTCTTCCTCAGGCCTCTGTGTGCATGCACCACGAGCAAGACGCTAAGGTTTTGGCTGCGTGCACAACCCTCTCCATACGGGAGCACCTCATATCTGTCGCCAACAAGGTTTGTTTTGCACCCTTGGCAAGTTGCCCAGCAGTTAAAACGTCCTAAATAAATGGTTGCTAGATAGTTCTCCTGCCCTGGCGATGTAAAAAGTCCGTTTTCAAACCAGACCGTTTAGCCTAACCCCGTCTAACCCAAATTAAGGTAGAAGTAATGATTCATAACACATTTTACATTTACTGTTTTTGCAGAAACCTGAGCATCCACCTATCTCCTCAATACCTGTAATTATAAAGGGGTGAGTTAACATGCATCCCACAGATGTAAGGGCCGCTTATATGATTGATTATGGCCGCTGTATTATTGATTATGGCCGCTGTATTATTGATTATGGCCGCTTGTATGATTGATTATGGCCGCTTGTGTTATTGATTATGGCTGCTTGTGTTATTGATTACGGCCTTTTTTGTTTTTCTTTTCACATGCTCTGTTGCTCTCTCTAGACATGTGGTGGGTGTTTCTAAAACAACTACCAAACCCAGGAATACCAGTGCTACCACCAAAAGCCCTGGTAAAATTACATATAAATCATTGTTCTTCTAGTGGCTGTCTAAAACGCCACCCTATTCCCTAATAGTGCACTACATATGACCACATGCCCAATAGTGCACTACATATGACCAGATGCCCAGTAGTGCACTACATATGACCACATGGCCAATAGTGCACTACATATGACCACATGCCCAATAGTGCACTACATATGACCACATGCCCAATAGTGCACTAAATATGACCACATGCCCAATAGTGCACTACACATGACCACTAGTGCACTACACATGACCACATGCCCAATAGTGCACTACACATGACCACATGCCCAGTAGTGCACTACATATGACCACATGCCCAGTAGTGCACTACATATGACCACATGCCCAGTAGTGCACTACATATGACCACATGCCCAATAGTGCACTACATATGACCACATGCCCAATAGTGCACTACATATGACCACATGCCCAATAGTGCACTACACATGACCACATGCCCAATAGTGCACTACATATGACCACATGCCCAATAGTGCACTACACATGACCACATGCCCAATAGTGCACTACACATGACCACATGCCCAATAGTGCACTACACATGACCACATGCCCAGTAGTGCACTACACATGACCACATGCCCAGTAGTGCACTACACATGGCCACATGCCCAGTAGTGCACTACACATGGCCACATGCCCAGTAGTGCACTACACATGGCCACATGCCCAGTAGTGCACTACACATGGCCACATGCCCAGTAGTGCACTACATATGACCACATGCCCAATAGTGCACTACATATGGCCACATGCCCAATAGTGCACTACATATGGCCACATGCCCAATAGTGCACTACATATGGCCACATGCCCAATAGTGCACTACATATGGCCACATGCCCAATAGTGCACTACATATGGCCACATGCCAAGTAGTGTCTTGATTGTTCAACTATTGATGTTTGAAAGACCTTACGGGGAAGTTGACTATATTACTGTTTTACGACAGAAACCAGTGTTGTGCAGAAGAAGATAAAAGAGGTAATGTATTTCTCTCAGTAATTGTAAAATATTTTTTTCATTTTAGAGGCTACAATGCTACAGACAGCACAGATGGGATGTAGTATTTAGTATTGATCTGGTTACACCGTCAGCTAGAGGAGGCTATGTTGCTAGTGATGGGATATAGTATTTAGTATTGATCTGGTTACACCGTCAGGTAGAGCAGGCTATGTTGCTAGTGATGGGATATAGTATTTAGTATTGATCTGGTTACACCGTCAGCTAGAGGAGGCTATGTTGCTAGTGATGGGATGTAGTATTTAGTATTGATCTGGTTACACCGTCAGCTAGAGGAGGCTATGTTGCTAGTGATGGGATATAGTATTTAGTATTGATCTGGTTACACCGTCAGCTAGAGGAGGCTATGTTGCTAGTGATGGGATATAGTATTTAGTATTGATCTGGTTACACCGTCAGGTAGAGCAGGCCGCTCCAGACGATGCATCACATAGAACTGACGGACTACTGTTTCTCTTTCTGTGCTTTGACCGTTGACCTTTTTAGCGAGGTGCGGACCAAATTGCTGGTCATCCACCAGGTGATTCCTTGGACGTGGAGAGTGACATCGCCAGGCTGGCCAAGCCCTCCGGAACCACGATCCCCATCATCACTGAGCCCAAAGAGGTAGACTACCCAGGGTGCATCACTCACTGTCAGATTCCATGGGCATTGTACGGTTCTGTAGTGTAGTGCGGGGGTGTTAAAAAACAAAAAAAAAGGTTTTTGGGGACCACTGGCAATTCCGTTTTTTAAACCCTTCAGAGCAGCCACGTCAAAGTCGTCTAGTTGTCGCTCTGGGTTTAAATCCCGTTGAAGTCCTTTCGCTGTCGCCGTTCGGAAAAATACTATGGTTACTGCTGTGACAATGTTGTATGGTGTTCGTCGTGTTGAAATCATCTCAATTTCCTCCTCAGGCTGTTGTCACAATGCCTGACATGGAGTCGTCCCAGGAGATGCAGAAGGGATATGACGAAACGTTTGCCCTCATTACTGACTCGGTTCTGAACACGGTGCCGCTGCCATCGGACCTCGAGTTGGACCTCACCAGACCGGTGAGAGTGAACCCATAGGGCCCAGCTTCCTTAGTGCCAAAGCGGTAGAGGGCCTTAAGTTAATTACTTTGTCATACGTCACTCAAAGCACAGTTACAGCTGTCGAAATAAGTTGGACACTCTCTTAACATGTTTTATGACTTTTGCATAACGAAACCGCGTACGAAAGGAAGATAAGAAACTCTTGAAATCGTACAATATCTAACCTTGTACGATTCCCAATCTTAGCTTTCCACTATGATGATATAACTAAATGGAGTGAGTGATGACATTACATTTGGCATTTTTTCCGCAGGTGGCACTTTTCCATTCGTTGATGGGACCAGGGAATTCGGTAAGTGTTCTGCAGTTCCAGGAGCTCACGTATTAATCACGAAAATTGATACGGGTTTATTGGTGTGCCGTTCGATCTGTTGACGTTGCCCGGTGTAACATTGTGATTCCGGAGTCTCCTTTCTGATATGTGCGATGGTCTGTTTCCATCTGGCAGAAGTCAGAGGCGTTGGGCGACGACAACTGGAAACGTTTTCTGGTCGTCAGCAACGTGCCGCAGACGCCCTCCGGCCCCACGGACGTCCGCAGTCTGGTCAAACGCTTTGGCACAGTTAAACAGGCTCTGGCCCTGAAAGACATGGTGAGTGGGGGCGTCTGGGGCTATCGTTGATTGGTTGTGTACCCGTTTCTTACTGTGAGGTCATACCCGTCGTCCGTCCAATAGTCTTTTTTTCGCTCCCTCAGATCATTTTCGAGATGGACACTGCGGACATGGCCCAGAAAGTCTTCAAACGATTCCAAACGTATCCCTGCATTATCCAGAACAACCCGCTCTCCTTCAGCTGGAAACCTGATCCTATTCCAAAGGCTAAAACGCTTATAGACGACATCTCTGCCAACGTGGAGGCTGCCGCGGCTACGCCCCCTGATGGACAGGAGGACTCACTGACTCTGCCGGTATTGAAGGTGGAGTCTGGGACAGAGGCGATTGAAGGAAAGAAGGCTCCCTCCGAGGGAGGAGAGAAGCAGAAAGGAGCGGAGGTTCAAACGGAACTTCCAGAGCTGCCAACGGCGTTGGACGGGAAGACCGAGAAACCCAATGAGGCGGCGGTGAACCAGGTCGAGGTCACGTCACCCAACACGGAAGTCTTGCCCGGAGTTCAGAGAGGAGTTGAGGTCCCAGACAAGGTCATTAGCGTTTCACCGGCCGACAAGGATAAGGCCCCGGTGGCATTGGGTTTTACCCCCGCTACCCAGTCTGCTACAACAGAGATCAAAAAGTGCCCAGAAACCCCTATCTGCAGCCAGTCTCCAACCGTGCTGGCGGCTGTCATAGAGGCCTTACGACAGGAGAGCAGGAACAGATCCTCCACAAGCGCTAAGAATGCCACGGAGAAGACCCCAGGCGACAAACTTACACCCAAACAGACCCCAGGCGACAAACTTACACCCAAACAGACCCCAGGCGACAAACTTACACCCAAACAGACCCCAGGCGACAAACCTACACCCAAACAGACCCCAGGCGACAAACCTACACCCAAACAGACACCAGTCGACAAACCCAAGGTGACCCCAGATGTCCAGCCTCCCCCAGACTTACCCAAGGTGACCCCAGAGATCCTGAAGGCTCTGTTGGAGGAATGCAGAGCGCGGTCGTCCAGCAGAGCGAACACCGAGCAGACCAAGAAGGACCAGGAGCCGGCGCCCCCTGCTGGCCAAAAGGCAGACGCCAAGAGAAAAACCTACGACGACGACAGGGAGAGCGAGAGGAGGCTGAGGGAGAAACGGCGGAAGGTGCAGGAGGTGGAGAAAGAGAGGAGGGAGAGAGAGAAGAGGCCGTGCCACAGGGAGGGGTCATCGGGCTCGGCTAGGTCCAAGTCTGATGGGAGCCGGCCCAGCGGAAGGAGCCCCAGGTCTGAGTCCCGGAGAGGATGTGGAGAGAACAGGCACTCCCCCGTGTTGCCGGGCAGCCAAGAACAGGTGAAAGGAGTGTTTTGTTGTTCGCTTTGTGCTGTAAATGGAGTCGCGTATATATATCACGTGCAATGGGACTGATAAATTAACTACAGTGGAAAGTGTCAACGTTGTGTATTGGCTGTCGAGAGGCGATGGTGATGTTTTAAACGTTATTCATGTTCTCGATAACTTACAGGAGGGACAGGAACTTGGCGAGGACCCCACGCCCTTTGACCTGGGGGATTTTGTGACTCTGGATGAGGTGGAGGACGTAGCCGATGTGACCACAACCGAGGGCACAGTGCCGACCGGCCCCAACGCCATGACCTCATCCGCCCTGGAGGCCGGGAGCCAGGCTGGTACTACCCCGACAGAGGCCGCTGACCCGGGGAGCGCAGTGGAACCTGGACGAGAGAAGGACCAGGAGATGGAGTCGTCCGTGTACCCAGCAACCACAGAGGAGATGTGGGCGAAGACCGAAGGGGAAACGGATGCGCGGACAGCTGAGAATGTTCTAGAGCGTCTGGATGACGGCGCAAAGGTCAGTGTCGCCATAGTCACACATGTTCTATATTCTCATAGGACTTGGGAACATGCGTCGAAAAGTCAGTGGTTCGGTTCACTGTAACGTGATAAGAGTCGAGGGATGTTATAGTGCATGTCCTTATTCTGTGTTGTTACAACCGTCTTTCAGCTTGTAGCCGCCGTGCCGACGACTACCTGCGCCGAGGTCGCTGGGGATTCGGGGGTGAAAGGTCACGACGCTGCAGCCCATACAGACGTGTCTGCTGTCGGTGGGAAAGAAGACGTGGAGGACGAGCAAAGGGATGATCCAGGTGATTCTGAGTTCATTTGAAGACCTGCCAACCTGTAAACATTTGTTTACATTAACAAATAACCTGGTTTTACTTCAGAAATAACGAGTCCGCCGCTTGTAGAACGGCAACGCTGATCGGCGTACGTTTGTGTTGCCTTATTCCATTCATTAGAAAGGTTGTTAAAGGTTTACAACAACAACAAGTGTAAAAACGATTTCAGTTGGCTTGCGCGCTCACACACACACGCAGACACACCCAGACACACGCGCAGACACACGCAGATGCCCAGCCAGTGTGTAGCAACCCTGCCAGCTTTTGTTTCATCTTTACTTTCCTCGTCTAGTAGAGCTGAAGGGGACAACTACATCTCAGGAGGATGGCGAAGAGACAGCGAGGAAGAGGGTTAAGTTGGAGCCCCTGTTTCGTGAAGACTACACTATTCCTCCTTTCATTCCTGACACTCCTGTTGGTGAGACTCACGACAAATGCATGCATCTGGACCTGAATGGAGTTACGGTTAATATCGGGGGTTAGAACTTGTAATACAACTGGGCCTGCTGGTTTTGTTGCTGTCTTTGATTGCTGTCAGGCATGGAGTTCCTAGTCCCCAAGTCAGGATTCTTCTGCAAGGTGTGTTCTAAGTTTTACAGTGGAACCGACGAGGCCAAGAAGAACCACTGCAAGAGCCTCAAGCACTATCAGAACCTTGAGGTGAGAACCACACGCGTCAAATGTGTATTTTGGTTGTCGTGTAAAATCCCTATATAGTATTTGCGGCCTAAAATTAAACAGCGAGAAGCGCACGTCTAAAAACAACACTGATCTTGTGTAAAGCCTCAGACAGGCTCAGTGCATTCTGTATAATGTAAGAAGATTTATGTTGTGCCAGAGAACGGCTTTAGTGACGCTTTTGTCCAGGCGTGATTTATCATCAAGTTATTTGGCACGAAAGTGAACAACAACTATAAAAGGCAGTCATCCTGTCATGGGAACTCGTCTGTATATTGGTTTAAGTACATCACACGGCAACAAAAATGACCCAAATGGGTAACTGTTGTTTTTGTCGTTTTTGTTTATAGAAATCCCTGGAGAAGTGGCGAGCAAAAAAGATGGAAGCTCCATGACCAGCTGAATAATTTCAGACGGACTTCTCTGAGTCTTAAGTGGCACTCAATTCCCTATTTAAGTGCTCTGCACTTCACCTGAGCCCCGGTCAACAGTACAGCCAACAGAAATAGTCTGCTATTTTGGACGGAACCGCTGACTGAATGATCCATTCCTGTTTTAACTGTTTTTACTTTTTTGCTGTATGTTTAATTTCGTTTGCAACCTAATTTTCCGTAATTAAGACATGTGACTCGAAAGAGAAATGAAGGCAAATGTGAACTGAATTTTTTTTTCTCTCAATAATAAATAAATAATTTGTCGTTGGCGTTCATCTTTTCAAGGCAGAGCTTTTCATCTAAAGGTTTCAGTTATAATAGTGGATAATTTTATCATACGATATTATTAATATATTATCATACGGTATTATAAATTATTGTGCAATTTTAGGGCGTTGTACTAGAACACTGCCAACCCCCTGCTGACATGTAAAGTACACGGCTTTGCATGATTTTGGTGCCATTGTCGTTTAATGTCCGTCCTTTATTTTTATCGATGCACATCACCGCAACTTCCTTTCAGAATGTCTAGTGTGAAATCGAATGATTTATTCAACCGCTGGTACAGTTTTGACGAGCGTGGATATCGCCTGCCAGCTGAGAATGTTTTTGTGGTATATTGGTTCGAGATGGCGTGTTTTAGATGAGATCAGGGTGCAATTGACAGTATATACGGTGCTTTCCATTATATTCCATATGATCCCGTAAGCTCCGTCACACACTGGTTACTACAAAACAAATACAGTCATTTGCATCACCAGCCTGAACCTGTTGTGTTTGTTCTTTGTGAAGCAGCCACACCACCAAGACAAAACCTGTGAGGTTAAAAAATGCTTTTTCACCGTCCGAGACAGTGGAAGACAAAAGTAAAAAGTGGGTTTGTGATTAACTTGTTTGTGAGGAGCACAGATGAGCAGTCTGTAGACCACAGTAACACTGCTGAGTACACATGTCACCAGTGACCCAGGCTCCTTCTAAAACATAGGGCCACTATCGTCTTGCGGTGGTTGTAAATATTAACGTCCCACGCAACGGTGTTTGTATGTTTCCTAATATTGGAAAAGACAACTTTTTGTGTTTAAATTTTGTTTAATTTGAATTCTGTTTAATTTCTTATGGCAGATTTTAAGTTAATATCAAAATCGATAATATTCCAAACGTATCCTTGGCGGACCATGTATTTCATTTGTTTTACTACAAGTTTCTACATTGTGGAACAATGTTGAAGACCTCAAAACTATTAAATAACACATAGGCCTATGTAATCAGGTAGCAACCAAAGTGTTAAACAGATGATTTAAATAAAATGTGTACGGTCGATTTTTAAGTAGCCATCTTTTGTCTTAATGACAACTTTGCACACTTATTGCATTCTGACGACCAGCATCGTGAGGTATTGTGCGCATATTCAGGCTCCTATACAAACAAATCAAAAAGTATAATTTGAATAGGCTTGGCGTGATGTTTCCCAGACATGTTTTGTAGACATGGCACCTCTTCAGCTCCCACAGATGCCAAATGTTTTGAATGCAAAAGAAAAACAGATGGACCTTCTCATTGGTCAGAGTTTGGGAGTAAATCCTATTTCCATATGATATGTCGTGACTATTGTGTATAAACAAGCATTCAGTTCGCCAGACACAGACCATCCAGGACAGCTGTTGTTCAAGGTTTGCCATTACTATTTTTGTGTCTTCGCTGAATCGGTGTCATGCTGAACAAAATGTATTAATAATGCAAATGTTGGTTAAAAAGAAATAGTATATATACATATATATTGTGACTTTAATGTTCCAAATTTAAAATAATGACATTGATTTGTCTGCAAAAGTAGGAAAGATGATTATTATTGAATGTATTCATTATTATGTTTCTTGCTCGGCCTCTTTCAACTTCACACATCAGAACTGCACTAAGAAGATGAATACCTCAACTTCAGCTACCAACCATTCCCTTCCAGACAACCTTTCCTTTCTCCCTTTAATAACCACTGCTTCCTATGCAATCAACACCATCCTGGGTCTCCCCACCAATGTCTACGTCCTGTGGTTGCTCGTGAGTCGATCTGAAGGCGTCGCGTCGTCAGAGATCTTCGTCCTTAACCACACCATAGCTGAGATCATCTTCTGCCTTTCTTCCATTGTGCTCTTCGTATGTCAACGCTTCCCGACAACCGTGCTCATTCACGTGGTGAAATTTTGTGTCGGTTTTCTCTTCACCGCTCGGCCCCTGTTCCAGTGCTGTATCTGTGTCGAGCGTTACCTGGCGGTGGTTCACCCAGTGGTCTACCTGAAGTGCAAACCTTCGAGATACAGGGTGGGCTGTTGTGGTGTTGTGTGGTCGATGGTGCTTGGCTCCTGTTCGTTCTTTGGGTTTGATTTGGGGGATTCGCCCCATATATATTATGTTTACTTCGGTCAGTTTCTGGCGTTGTTGTTGGTGATACTCTTCTGCTGCCTCTCGGTTCTCATGGTTCTGAAAAGACCCGGGCCGGGGGGAGGGGTGGGTGAGAAAGAAGGAAAACATGACCGGAAGATGAGAGCATTCCGGATCATTCTAATTATCCTGGTTTCTATGGTGATTAACTACCTACCGATTGTTATCATTTTCCTTTGCAACGAAGTCATGAATCCAAGCCATTTCTTAGTTGCTTTGTATATTATATTATTTGTCATTGTGATGTGTGGGTTCGTGCAGCCAGTCCTCTACCTTCATAGGGCTGGGAAGTTGCCGTTTATCACAGCTACCTGACATCGGAGGGGTTCTTAGGCCTTTCACCAATGGATATGGTTTGAATAATAATTTTGTATCTGACTAACAAGTTTTCATGTTTAATATTAGTTATAAATTGGTGATAATTTGTGTAATATGTTGTGAACAATGGCCTCATTTAGGAATTATTGTAAATTTAATCCATTATGAGTTTAATTAAGGGAATAATAAAAGTAGTTCCTTTTGTGAACTTTGAACATGGTCAGAAATGAGGCAGATGCTTGTTGACCAATAAAAAGCTATAAAAATTGCTTGAAAAATTGCTACCCTTGAATATTTCCACTATTAGGGGAATCATTAAGAGTTAAACATGTATTTTCCCCCACACAGATAGAAGTGGATAGTTTGATAGGAAAGAGTTTTTTTATCAACTGAATCTGTGATGAACCCAAGTGAATTTCCCCCCACACATTAGGGCAGTATGATTAATTGCATTTGCGATAATATCGCAATATTGTAAATCTTGGTTAAACATGTTGAAACAGCAAAGGCTGCAATTTAAAAAAAATTACTTCAGGTTTGATCGATCCTGACAGTAAGTAGGGAAACGTTCAATAGATTGTCAATAGAGGAACAGTTCGTCTGTTGTGTGGGAAGTTTTTGTGCTTTAAAAAATAAGATGGCCTGGCTTGCTAACAGTGCTACCTCACTGTTACCTGAATTTCTGTTCTGTTATACTACTGACTGGAAATCAGTAAGATATTATATATTTATTTATTTAAAGACTGTTTAGAAAAGTTTACAGACAATGTTCAAAAAGTGCAATCCACATATCATGTGTTTATGACTTTGAATTTTTTAAATACTGAGTGTGTTAAAACCACAGATTTTTTTTAATTCAATCTGCAAGTTCTTGTGATTTGTTATTGACTTTTATATTAATGTTTACTTTATATTAAGGCTTATTTGTAAGTGCTTTATGTTGTCATGATATTTATTACATGTTCACAAGGCTGAAAGTTCAACAAATCAGTCAATATATACTACTGTGATTGAAGTAGTTAAATAAAAATATGTCATTCATATCAGTTCATGCATCACCTGATTTCATCATAACATGTAGGCCTGGCCTACAGGAAAGAACAATTTATGTTTAATATATCCAATATTGTGTTGGTCATACTATGCAATTATGTATTGCTTGTCTTTGTTGAATAATACAGACAATAAAGAACTTAAAAAAATAATTTCATATTAAATCACAATATTGGTTAAAAAAATCTAGGATTTATGTTGATTGAATTTTAGCTTCAGCAAGTCTCCAAAAGAATAAGGACAACAACCTCCTTGGATGTCTTTCCAGATGAACGCCTCAAATCTTGTCGAGGCTAACATGTGCTTTGTATTTTTTTTAAGTCATTGTCGGAACTTTGATCGGAACCTGCTCTATGGAGCACCGGATGTGGATTTGGCTTAAGACAAAGAAGTAGTATGAATACATAATATGCTGCATGACATTACTAACTCGGTCAAGTGTCATATCAAGTAGATGCATGCCAACATGTGTAATAATGGATTGTCATTGGATTGTCTTTGGATCTTCCAGCAGGACAGTGACGCATGACGTATGACGCATGATGTACGATGTGTGACGTATGATGTATGACGTATGACGCATGATGTACGATGTGTGACGTATGATGTATGTCCAACCATGGAAAATGGATGCAGATATGTATGGGAATCGCAATAATGGTTCTAGATATGCAAAGAAAACATCCAATGTTAAATAACAACACGGAATTAAACAACCCAATAAAACTATGATGTCCAATTCATCCTCGGCTCTGCTCTTTTCGCTGCTTGCTAACCAGGGATATTTGCAAGGACGGCTCTAGCAGGTCAGAGGCCCACACACACACTGTTATTGTAGATGCAA
Source organism: Dallia pectoralis (assembly GCA_029465975.1). Classification (NCBI taxonomy): domain Eukaryota; kingdom Metazoa; phylum Chordata; class Actinopteri; order Esociformes; family Umbridae; genus Dallia; species Dallia pectoralis. Next base: position 9,010,989 of record CM055742.1, read on the forward strand.
AAACTGGGATGCCTGTCCTGTCATCAAAAAGACAGAACATGGCTAATGTTGGTCATTATGTGGGTTCAAAAACATATTTAAGTATAAAATAGAAAATGCAAGCCTAGCGTGAAACGAACTACTTCAACTTGGAATGGTGCTTGGCAGAGCAGAACAATGAAAGTACATAAAGTAGCCAACAAACAGTCGGAACAGATTTCTTAAAACAAGTTCAAGTGCAGGCGAATGACCAATCCGACGGTGACAATCAGGGGCGATGACGGGTTATTGGAGTGGCAGCTGGAACCTTCAGGTAGAAATAAATAAAAAACAGTTAGGAGGTTAGCAATACGCTGACAGATTAGAAACAAGCCACCGTTTTACAGAGCCTGACCTGAAACAGGATGCCATAATTGGGACAGTTCTCATGACAACACTGCTTTTGCAGAGAGTGGGTCAACAAGTGAGACAGAAAGCTGTGTGGCTTTCAGTTGTGAGGCTTAGGAAGGATGCTGCTCACGCGGGAGGAAGCAGAAAATACCGAATGAGGAAGCAAGGGGATAAAATGCGTAGCTTCTTTCTTGGGTTTCCGATATTGAGGTTGTGGCACACGTTGGTTACTGAACAAACATGTCTTTTGGCACTATGTATGTTGAATTTCTTACGCTTGAGCTTTGCCGTTGCATAGACAATCTGCTAGTGGTGACAACAGGAATTTTCGTTGGCTTAGTTGTGCACGCTTCTCACAGGGGTTAGTGGGTCAATCAATAATGAAACGGTGTTCCTGTCAAACACAGTTGTTTGCGTTTGTTAAATGACCCACCTGTTTGTCTCTCATCGGTGTACATGCTGAGCCTTATAGATTCAAAATAAACGAATGTTTTGAAGGTGGAACAACACGTATGAACATTTAATATTGATTTACCTCCCAGATTGGTAAGGGTAATGTTGTGCCGTTTGTTTAAAACAATGTATTTTCTTGACCTCGGTTTTTGGGACATATTTTCCTGGAGAAAGAAAAGCTCCATCTGATGGCTTCAGTTCGAGTTTTAGGAGCCTGAGACTATTGGTAAATACTGTATAGTTAAACTGTAGCTTGGCAAACTACCCTTTTTTCCCTTAAAATACCCCGACCTTTACTTTATACTCCATGCCAATGTGCATGCATGGCCATGACGTCGATCTTTCAGCTGATGACGCAAGAGCAATAAAGGAGGCGGGGCTGGGGAAATACGACTACGTAACAGACCCCCTCATGAGCGTCTTGGTGTAATGTAGTGAGTTGGATAGCCTAATAGCGACGGTGCTGCAAATTCGACGAAAACCCCAGTTCAGTTGTGGAGAGATATCTGGTTGTCTTACAGTAATACCCAACGATGCCAGGTATGTTTTTATTGCGCAACCGTGTCAGGTAATGTGCTGTCCAGATACAACATGGTTTGCATTGTGTGTGCGTGCCTGTCTCGCGGACCTTCCAGCTAAGCTTGTTTAGCATGTTGCTAGCAGTACTACTACTACTGGGTAGCCAACGTTTTCTCCACGCCAGCATTGTTTTTATAGCAAATTAGCTACGATAGCTAAAACATACACGGTTGGTCGACCAAAAAAATCCATAAGGACTGAAGTTAAAAACGCGTTTCTGGTTATGTCCAGTGGCACGTGCATCATTCGATACCACAAATGCGTGTAAATATACTTTCCAACTGCAGTGTCGTAATGTCGCGTGGTGCTTGCTGCTACCACACTAGTTTCTACTGTTTGTATTGTGAGCTAGGTGGCTATTATCAGCTAATGCTAACGGGGCTAGTTAACTGGTGGTTGTATGTGAGCTAGGTGGCTGTTATCAGCTAATGCTAACGGGGATAGTTAACTGGTGGTTGTATGTGAGCTAGGTGGCTGTTATCAGCTAATGCTAACGGGGCTAGTTAACTGGTGGTTGTATGTGAGCTAGGTGGCTATTATCAGCTAATGCTAACGGGGCTAGTTAACTGGTGGTTGTATGTGAGCTAGGTGGCTGTTATCAGCTAATGCTAACGGGGCTAGTTAACTGGTGGTTGTATGTGAGCTAGGTGGCTATTATCAGCTAATGCTAACGGGGCTAGTTAACTGGTGGTTGTATGTGAGCTAGGTGGCTGTTATCAGCTAATGCTAACGGGGCTAGTTAACTGGTGGTTGTATGTGAGCTAGGTGGCTGTTATCAGCTAATGCTAACGGGGCTAGTTAACTGGTGGTTGTATGTGAGCTAGGTGGCTGTTATCAGCTAATGCTAACGGGGCTAGTTAACTGGTGGTTGTATGTGAGCTAGGTGGCTGTTATCAGCTAATGCTAACGGGGATAGTTAACTGGTGGTTGTATGTGAGCTAGGTGGCTGTTATCAGCTAATGCTAACGGGGCTAGTTAACTACTGACGTTAGCATTGCGTGTTGTTTATTCGGTGACTTGTGCAATAACGTCAGGTTCCAGGGAAATTAAACTCAGCCCCACTACTACCCGTTTCAGCTTATTTAGGCATGTCATGTTTGCTAAAATAAAAATGTTGACTGGCTACTGTCCACGAACTAGCTTATCTTAACGTGTTTACGCGCTATCTTAGGTTGCCTACTGTACACACGCGCTATCGGATGTGTTAGCTATGTTGCATAATGACAATTCATGAAACACGAGTTGTGCTGCGATAGTACGGTTAATGTGTCAAACGTGACTTATTTACGTCGGCTACTGGCTGTAGTTGTAACTCTATGAACTAATGCAGTCTATGTCTGTGTGATGCTGGCGTGTTGCAGTTGTGACACGCAGGTAGGCCTCGAGCTCCATGTGGGTTTTGTCATCACCAGTATAATGCGTTTGTCTCGTGTAATGTGCACCCTTCAATGCTTAGGATGCAGGTAAATATGGTGTTGAATTCTGCAGCTGTACCTGAACTGTACCACCTGGTTAGTAATCGCAGCCACGTCAGCTGAAACCTGTCATCTTAAGAGTTTACTAGCGTTAGTTACCTGAAGTACCTGGTTAGTGTAACAAAAGTGTGGTCTACTTTGTCCATTACGTTAGTATGTATGTATTTTTGTTTTTGAACACGTCTCAAGTGTGTGTGTGTCCTTACAGAGCCTGCAGAGATGAACAGTCCTGAGATGGCAAAAACACCAAGCAGTAACGTCTCTCTGAAAGAAGATGCTGTGGCAAATGGGCACAAGGAGGGTGAGGGGGGCAACCCCTTTGCTGAGTACATGTGGATGGAGAATGAGGAGGATTACAACAGACAGGTCAGTGGTGTCAATCCAAATAGGCCAGAAAATATTACAGTCATGTGATTGGCTGGGCGAGGGATTGGGTGATCTTGGTAATATGTTTAAATTAAATGTACCCACGTCGATCTTTGTTTAGGATGATTGCCTTTTAATGTGCATTAGCCTCATTTCTACGACTTTCTCTGCCCTGGCTGGCTTTTTAATTAGGACATGCAGCTGCAATACTCTGCTAGATTATTTTTTTTGCAACGGTTTTGTCTTTCAGTGAAAACCCATCTTATGTTATTTGCTTGGGATATTTTGATTCAGGTCTCCCAAGTAATCAGGGAAATATTATTTAGGAAGACTGTTGTAACCCCCCCTACATTTTTCCATGTTTTGTTGTCATCCCAGGTGGAGGAGGAGCTTCTCGAGCAAGAGTTCTTGGAACGCTGTTTCCAGGAAATGCTGGAAGAGGAAGATCAGGATTGGTTCATACCTGCCAGAGACCTTGCCCCGGGGGTGGGACAAATTCAGCAGCAGCTTAACGGGCTATCGGTCTCCGGAGGCACCGCCGACGACATCGCGGTAAGTCCTATTATGACGGTGTGGTAATTGGCAGGTTGACACCAGCCTGGTCTGTCTATGCATTTTCAAGTAAAATGGGGCTTTGTTTATAAGGCTTTTATAGGTTTTTATAAATGAAGTTTTAACATTAAATGTCTTCTTTTTTTTACAGCGCAAAAGCAGCTTGAACCCAGAAGCAAAGGAATTTGTGCCGGGAATGAAATACTAGGGTCCTCCCACCAGTTGAGGGCTCCCTCATAGACTCTTAGTGACTGCTGGCTTTCCAGCAGGCACCCTTACACTTCCCTGCTGTTGGGCTGTGTGGGGAACATGGGGCGGGCTTGGGTTCTGGGGTGGGTGGGTGACATACTCTTCAATAAGCTTTTTATTTCTGTTTTGTTCCCATGAGGTAAACCAAGGCTCTGACTCCTTGGTCCTGGAGGGAGGCTGGTTTTAGAGTAGGTAGTGTCAGGTGTGTTGGGAAGTAGGCAGGCAAAGGATGACGCACAGACAACTGCATATGGAAGGACCGGACAGAACCGGACTACAGGGGCGGAGCAGACGGCAGATTTTGGGATCTGAGGGAATTCCAAGAAGACAACCTTTTCTTTTTTCTTTTCTTTCTTTTTTTACTTGAGTTGAAATCCTGTCAAGTTTGTTACTTGCTTTAAAAAAAAAGGACAAGTATGATTAAAATAAAGATCAGGTACCCTCTCGGGCACTTTAGTGTCTTGCTCATTGTTTTATATGTTTGAGTCTGTTACTACACCTGTAGTAACTATAGCTACTAGTGACTGGGGTGATGTCCTGTTAGAAGTACCCCTTTTGTTATGTAGCATCATAAAATAAGCCACAGACAAGTACCCTTGTTTTGAAATATTGCTGTATTAAAGCAGCACATCTTGTCAAATTCAGGTCTGATCCTCAAGCGTGGTGATGGTTTTGGTCAGTCGGGTGTCTTTGTGGGGTCTGCTTGTCTTGGATCTGGACAGGCAGGGGTAGCCCTGCAGTAGAACCAGAGGATTTTTATTTTATCATGATTGACTGTGGCTTAGTAATTTTCAAAATACCAATATGAAATGTTTTATTTAATAGAACTGTAATGTTTGACATTAAGCATTAATTCCGTATGGTTCTGCTAACTCAATTTGGATCTTGTGTTCACTAATTGGGTCAGTGTAACACAGACTCAAAACAGAGAACACTGTTTCCAGATCTGTGTGAACGTGCCAGGGCCATTTAAAAAATTGAGGTAAAAAGAAACCAGAGTATGGCCGTTGACATCGTGTTTCCTTAATGAAACGTCACTGGGGCGTTGGTGCCCACCCATGCTCTGGTATGCACATCTTGATTACTCTGCATTACTTGCATATGACAGATCCCTCTATGCTGTGCGTGCGACCCGTTGTCCTGTCAGACACTTTACCTTTACGGTGTACTGCCTCTGATACTCTGAGCGGATGTTTCCTTGCATCTGGACTGTGCCGGGCTGGGACTCCGTTTTGAGGTAGGTGGGAGGCGTTCTCCCGGGGACTGGGCGTTCTGGTCTCTGGTACCGCTCATGGTACTCTGATTCCCAGGCCCTGCTGGAGTGATGGATGGAGGATTCATAAGAAACGATCGATCCCTTAATAAAGATGCACCCTGGGAGTATTGATCCAGTCTGGACCGCAATGCATCTTTATTGACGACTCGCAAGAATGATAGTCCTAATTACATTGGTTTGGACATATGATAGCACAGATTCCTTCACTTCTGCAAAAATCCTCTCAAGATCAATCATGTCTGGGGCCCTTCTACCTGTCACGGGTGAATACGTCCGGCCTACTGTATGGTAAATATTGACCTGAAACACCCAAAAGACATGTGTTTTGTTGGATTTACACTACAATGTACATATACTGCTGCTCTTCTGTACTACTTTGTTATTTGCACCCACCTGTTGTCCCAGTTGTAAATATGACGGTTGACTGTGGCTTCAGGAAGGATGTGCTGGGAGCCTCTCCGGCAGGGAGGCCTGTCCCAGGGTGTGTAGCTCTGGCTGTAGGTGGTTACACCATCAAATGGCAGCCCTGTACAAACAAAAACACGTTGTCAAAAATAAACCTACATCAGTGTTTGCAAACTCCCCAAAATAGGTTGCCACTGTGTCCATACGTCTCAGTTGTCTTGTGATCTAGGATCAGGGTGGTTGGTTTAAGTACTAGGACGCCCCCTACTGGGCACAAAGGGTAACTGGCTTTGGGGAATGACGGGTGCATATCTTAATTGCTATTCTTTATATGGTGTAATACTAAGTCCTATTTCCTATTGAAGCCATAGAGTTTAGGTCAAACGTAGTGTACTATATGGGATTTAAGTGCTATTTGGGACACTAGGCTGGTGGTATACGCAGCGAGTCTACAATAAAAATGTGTTTGACGTTGTTCCACCGTATTTGTAGAAGCCACTGTACCTAAAGGCATATGGCTTGAGTGGGTGGCGAAGCGCTTGTTGATTTTGCCCTCCAGTCTGGAGAAGCAGGCCATGTCACGACGACACTTCTCTGCCCTCACACCCTCCACTTTAGGGGCCTCTACGTCAGTGCCTGTAATGACAGGAACAACGTAATGCGCACATGATAATAATTCCCTCCACTATGTTATTGGGGCTGTTCGGGTCATGGTTCTGGCGTCGTCTTCTTCAAACGGAGACCCAAGAGGACACGCCGTTGTGTTATCGGGTCTCTCTAAACCCTGATGTCACCTTCTCCACTACCGATGTGCGGCAACTCCACCCCGTGGTCTGCTTTATCCGCGACCCCCACACCCAGGTCCCCTGTAACCAGCGTCCATGCCTCCCTGGGGACGGGGCAAGAATGGGATGGCTCAGAACTGGCGGTGAAGGTCTCGTTGAGAGACAGGGAGTATGACCTCTCTTCACCAGGGCCAGGGGTCAAATGGTGTGCCTGTCTCAGCCCCTCCTCTTGAAGACCTGTCCTCTCCACCCGGGTCTGGGTAAAATTCTCCCTCTCTAAGATAGTGGCCGTCTTGGTTGTATCGCTCTGGAAACGGGGGCAGTGAGGGTATATTAGTAATGCCTGTCAGAGACAGATAAGTGCGTTTGCGCCTGAGTCTTAGTCACCCGAGTGAAGGTGGAGGCAAGGTTTCGTGGGTGGCTGGTGGAGGTCTTAAAGCGAAGTCTCTGATACTGAGCCCACAAATCAGCAATCTGACAGACATTGAGATGGGAAGAGGGACAACTGTCAGGAAAAGTGAAAGTACAGAAGATGTATGAAAGTGTCTGCACATAGCACCTGTAAGTTGCTGTAAGCTTCTGCTTAATAATGTAAAGGTAAATATAATCGAGTCCGTCCATGTTTTAGTGAACGGGAGGGATGGTTGTTGCCTACCTTCTGGTGTGTCACGTGAGAAGGCTCTGTCTGGAGCCTGAACAACCCGTGGGGGCGATCAACATGGTGAGTGTAGTCTGACCCATAGGTGCTCTGCTGTCCTGTCTGCGACAAGAGAGGCTGATTGATTAACCCTAAAAAATGTACATAGTAACAGTAATGGAATTATAAATCACGCTTATTATAAACTCCTACTGAACTCACCGGATTATGCCGACAATCATTCGTGAGTTGGCTATTCATGGACGATAAATGGGTCAACTGGGTCAATCCAATTTGTGTGGGGTGAGTGACGCATATGTTTAATAGAACGTCGATATGACTGTCACAATGATGGATGGTAATCGATCTCTGACACATCAATGGAAGCGATAATTCATTATAAATAGGATGATGTCAGAGTATTCAAACACACTTTGGTTGTGCCCTGCTTAAACATAAAGCAAATAATCAAAGAAACATAAAGTAATTACCGTAAGCCCCTTATAAATATCCTGTAATATCATAACCCACTGCGTAAATAGCTGTTAATTCCCAAGGAGTAATAGCCAATTTATGAATGAAATTCTCTATTACTTCAGCCTATATCATGGGGACTGGTCTTGTGTTTTTTTGTACGGTGTGTGATAAGGTTGATTGTAGTGGCGTTGTCTTCAAACAAACGAGGACCCTGAGTTGTGAACATTACAAACATTTATAAATACACAACCTAATACTTACATTGAACAATCGATCGTGGGTGTTACAACTGTCTGCTCCGATGGGCAGTAACTGGGGAGAGGTACACTTATAGTATAGGCACGTTACGAGTCACACATACTATCTATACTATAGGCATGTCACTCACGAGTCATATTTATGAGCGAAATGTCAAATATTGTGTATTTTGACACTCGTCGATCAGTCAAAAACTCCTCACTTTCTGTTCCTCCGGGATCGTTCTTCCTGACCAGTCATCTCAATTAAACGAAAGTGTCCGTTATGAACCCCCTATAGAACAGAGCCAGGTGTGGTCGAGTGGTCATAGGGTTTTATTACAATATGTCGATGACGCACTGAAAGGTAACCACGCCCCTTACAGTGTTTCGCTATATTCACTACGTTTGACAGGCGGAGAGTTTTAGAACAAAGCTACAAAAGCACTATTATAGTTATATTATTAATAACTACAGAATAGTGAATAATAGGACAATCCCCGGTTTAAGGTAGTGGACCGTGTAGTGATTTAGGGACACCTATAAGGCAACAGTATTCTGGAACATAATGGACACTCGTGTTAAAGCTGGTGAAGTCTACCTACAACACAGAAATGTAGAAAAGGTAAGAATGTGATTTTATTTGGCTCACTTTCACTGATAATATCGTCCAAATACGTACATAGTATTTACTGGGAACGTACAACTAAAACAAAATATATGCCTCTACAACAGCACTTTTATGTGATCATATTAGAAAAAAAATCCATATTTCCATCGGATCACACGTAAAATTACTTAACACGAGCAGTAATTCAAAATTAGCACTGAAGATATTTCACGTTTTTAGACAAAATCTGACATCATTTCACTCGTACTCGATTGTATGCTCGTGGCCTATTACCTTACAGAACATAAAGCCAGAAGGCCCACTGTAGTCATTACATTTGGACACATTTGTTTAGTATTTGGTCCTATGACGACTCAAACTTGTGTGTATAAACTTGGTTAATACTGCTCAATGCTTTTGTTTTGTTTTATATTTGTGAATTTGTGCAGCCTATGTTAAAGTCATCTTTAGCACAGATGTAGGTATGTAATGCAGTGTAATGTATAAAGGAATGAGTCAGGAACTGATTGTCCTGTACATGCCCAAACATGAGTTGCTGGTATCAGTTTCAACACACCGCACATTCCACGATTTGATGCCCCAAATGACACCCTAAACCCTTTTAAGGAACAACACTCATAGGAATAAGTGCACTAAAAAGTGAATAGGGTGTCATTCACCCTGAATCACAGCAAGTCACCCTAGCTGCCATAAGTGGGAGGGACTAGTCCCATAGAGATCTTATCTATGTAGACTTACTGGCAGGGCAGGTCATATTATGGGGAATGTTACTTCTGTCTTCCTGGAGTCAGGAAACCATAAATCAGTGAATGCCAGGGGAAAAGAAATCAACGTTCTCATCCTTTTCGTTAAGTTGTTATATCTTTCTCTCGCTCTCCCTTTCAATTCCTTCCATTCCGCCAGAAGTGGAAAAAGCTCTGGCTAGCCCTGTACCCTTCCAGCCGCAGCGGTGTTGCCCGGCTAGAGCGCCACGAGGTGGGCGGAGGCGAAAAGTCTGGTTCATCCATAGCCTGGAAGCACCAGGAGAAGGAAAAAAGGGTGATCCGCCTGTCCGAGGTACACTTTGCTCCTTTAACAGTCTTTCTTAGAAGCACCGAATTCTCTAGTACTTACTTTATCGATTATATATTGACTGTCAGGGACGGTGATATGTAGTTGTCTTACTTACCTTTTTTTAATGCCCTCGGCCTGTAAACTGACTCTGCATATTACATCTGGCCATCCACTAGAAGGCATAAGCCTTACAGCCTATCTCCTTCTAGCCGAGTGCCAGGCAGAGTAGCTCCCGTTGTCTGCAGACTCTACGTAAGTGTCCGCTAGATTACAGATTCATGTGCTTGTAGGTGGTCAGTGTTTTGAAGCTGCCCCCGCACGCCGAGGCATGTCCTAAGGACAACTTGGCCTTCTGTGTGGAGACGGATGGCAGGAGGTTTGTCTTCGCCGCAGATAAGGACGACTGCGTGGAGTGGGTGGAGAAGATCTGCGAGGTCGCCTTCAAGGTGAGACTTGTCGTTTGTTTTTCTGCTCGGTTGTCTTTGTTGCCCTTGTTGTAGTAAGGGCTGTGATAGTCAGACATGTCGTTCTAATGTCAATGTAATTCCCTCAAATCCCAGAGGAGCTCCACTGGTCAGTGTAACCAACTTCAGATGGAAGAGAACCAGCTCTATGTCTCTAGAGAGGAAGGTGCGCTGCATGTCACGTACACCGGAGATAGCACATTCACCAGATATATTACAGACACCAGAGATATCACATTCACCAGATATATTACAGACACCAGAGATATCACATTCACCAGATATATTACAGACACCAGAGATATCATATACACCAGAGATATCACATTCACCAGATATATTACAGACACCAGAGATATCATATACACCAGAGATATCACATTCACCAGATATATTACAGACACCAGAGATATCATATACACCAGAGATATCACATTCACCAGATATATTACAGACACCAGAGATATCACATTCACCAGATATATTACATGGGATATCACATTCACCAGATATATTACAGACACCAGAGATATTATATACACCAGAGATATCACATTCACCAGATATATTACAGACACCAGAGATATCACATTCACCAGATATATTACAGACACCAGAGATATCACATTCACCAGATATATTACATGGGATATCACATTCACCAGATATATTACAGACACCAGAGATATTATATACACCAGAGATATCACATTCACCAGATATATTACAGACACCAGAGATATCACATTCACCAGATATATTACAGACACCAGAGATATTATATACACCAGAGATATCACATTCACCCGATATATTACAGACACCAGAGATATCATATACACCAGATATATCACATTCACCAGAGATATCATATATACCAGAGATATCACATTCACCAGATATATTACATGGGATATCACATTCACTAGATATATTACATGGGATATCACATTCACCAGATATATTACATGGGATATCACATTCACTAGATATATTACATGGGATATCACATTCACCAGATATATTACATGGGATATCACATTCACCAGATATATTACATGGGATATCACATTCACCAGATATATTACATGGGATATCACATTCACCAGATATATTACAGACACCAGAGATATCATATATACCAGAGATATCACATTCACCAGATATATTACAGACACCAGAGATATCATATATACCAGAGATATCACATTCACCAGATATATTACAGACACCAGAGATATCATATACACCAGAGATGTCACATTCACCAGATATATTACAAGACACCAGAGATATCATATACACCAGATATATCATATACACCAGAGATATCATATACACCAGAGATATCACATTCACCAGATATATTACAGACACCAGAGATATCGCACACACCAGAGATATCACTGACCTAAGAGATTTTACTGACAAGACCTCAGACATCACAGACATCCCAATTACAGTATCACAGACACTGAGAAATATTATAGACACCAGAGATATCACATTCACCAGATATATTACAGACACCAGAGATATCACATTCACCAGATATATTACAGACACCAGAGATATCACACACACCAGAAATATCACAGACACCAGAGATATCGCACACACCAGAGATATCACTGACCTAAGAGATTTTACTGACAAGACTTCAGACATATCACAGACATCCCAATTACAGTATCACAGACACCGAGAAATATTATAGACTCCAGAGATATCACAGACGCCAGACGTATCACAGGCACCAGTACAACCTACCATATTGACCACACAAAACATTAATAGCATCCCGTCTTAAGTTACATCTGTTTATCTCTAATGGGTATATATTAAAACTGTCCGTCGTGTGTACAACCAGATCTCTTTAGTTAACATAAGGTGAACGAGTATAGGATGGGATAAACATAACACAATAATGAACTACTTCCATCATTCTCTGATAATAACGCCCCTCACCTCACATCTCTCCCCCCTCCCCTCAGTGAACGATTTCAGGGTAACTGTGCAGCAGACAGATGCAGCGATACACTGTGGCCTGCAGGGGGAGCAATACTGGTTGCACGTGGGCCAGGAAGAGCTGATCCTGAAGGAGGGCGAAACCAGGAAGTTTCTGCTGGGCTGGCCCTATCGGCTGCTGCGCCGCTACGGCAGAGACAAGGTCAGTGTGGGCGTTCATTCCATTTCACCTTGGTCGTAAGATCATCCCGGCTCGCGTAGCCCTGCTGCCAGAATCACATAGTTACCACGCCTTCTGTAATTAGTGATTAGTTAAACGTGTTGCAGCGTTTGACCCTATTCAATGTTTTTTCCACACGGGCTCCACCAGGATTTACTGAACACGCTGCTAACTGACGTGTAAATGTTTTCACATATTTGTCAAATATTACTGGCAATTCTATATTTAATAAGTCATTGTTAAAATTAATCTGTATTACCTGGCAACTCCCTGATGTCTAGTTTATTAGACTTACATGCAGTATTTATTTTGCCTAGTTTTACATACGTTATTTTCCTTAGCAGAATATATATATTCTGTGGTTTGAAAATGCATTTAAGGCCTCTAAGGATATTTTATGTCATCAAAAATGCTCCTGTGCCAACTTTGTGTGTAAAATGATCCCTTCCTCCGTTCTACCCAGCTGGCCTTCTCCATCGAGGCGGGCCGGCGCTGCGAATCCGGACCTGGATCCTTTGTTTTTGAGACGGGCCTTGCCGAGGACATCTTCAGCCGCGTTGAGACTGCCATAAAGGAGCAGAAGACCCCCGCCGTCACCGGGGACGACCATGAGGCCAAGGATTCTTTTCCTCAGCCGGTCACTACTTTGCCTCGCTCACGTTCGCCGCTGCCTAAACTACCAGACAGCGCCAACATAGTCGAGGGCAGCTCGGGCTCCAGGCAAGCATCCTTTTACGCTGTTGGCTCCGTTGAGAGTGTTCACTCGCGAGCCCTCGATTTGATTGGCTCAGAGGAGAGTCCGTACGCTAAGCCAGCAGACGACATCAACCCCAAAGCCCTCACTCTCAGCTCCAATTTCGGCCCACCAGGCCCCGCCTTTGTTTCCACCGGCAACAGATTAGATCCTCTGTACGCCGACCCGGCGGTTGTCCTGTCGCTCACGCCGCCAAGATGCACACCGCCACCGCCACCTACTTTGTCTTTCACCTCCAGTCGCCATGGCAGCGAGTCCGAGCCAGTATATTCTGAAGTGTACCGACGGGCCAGTCCTTCCCCGGAACGGACCCAGCAGAAACAGAACCCGGGGCCCAACAAGGAGGAACCTATCTACAGTGAGCCATGTTTGGAGACATTAGGCAAGGGCCCCGATGGCAACAAGGGCCCTAAGATTGATCCGTTTGCACACCTTTACAGCCAGGTCTGCAAACCCGCCTCTTCGTCTACACCATCGACTTTGTCCTACTCTTCTTCTTCGTCGCCGTCCTCTTCTCTGACCTTGAACAGGACCATGGCAGGTAGGAGACCCACTGCTGGAGTCCAATCAGGTCAACCCTAAAACACTTTGGGGAGACATTACGGGCTGAGTCGGGTTTATGAGATCCCGTTAATGCCTGGTTACTTGTACTTTGGTCCTCTGACCGGTTGTATTGAGTCTGGATTTGTCTTCCTCTACAAATTCTGATTGTAGTGGTTTGAAACCGATAGATCTGGCCAGAACCGGCCGACGTGATAAGATTGTCAACATCAATAAGTTAGTTGATAGATTTTTTTTAAAGCATGCACCTTGTTTTTACTTCACAATTACATATTTTTGTCACCATTTTGCAATTAATAGAACAGCAGAACTGAAAGTAGTCAGGCAAACCTGTCTCATACACATAGAGCACTACATTTGGCATGGCCGTAAGAATATTAATGCCAATTAAAATATTCACTTTTTTAGTATGTAATAGCAATGTTACTTTATTTATTAAACTTGTTTTGAGGTAGCTGTATTGTTATGAGACAATAACGTTTGTGTGACTTTTTGTATATATTAACATTCCATACAAGTATAATGAACACTAACTAAAGGGAAATCTATAAAGGGAAAATATGTCTAACAGTTCTGGAGGCCATCAGTGCTATTATCCACTTGGAAGGTTATGTGAAATGATTCATTTTCCATAATAAACATAATCGTCCCTTTCCTCTATTGAGACAATGCTGCCCCCTTCTAGATCTTACAATGTATGTGTTGCCCTTTTGAACTATCCTAGCAGCCAATCAGGTTGCTTGTTTGAATAGGTTGAATCTACGATGCACAATAGCATTAATAAAATAGAATGCAAATTATTATCTAGTCTCACTAAACACCAAGTCTCAAAATCAGCAACCAGCGCTAATATTGTATGAATACCTACTAGTGCCTCTAGTAAAATAAAGCATATTTACATGTTCTCTTTTTCTGTCTTCTCTCTTGAACATGTCTCTTTTGCTAATGCTTCACACAAGAGAAAAAATCACCAAACTGCACCAAATAGGGCGATGACACATACACGGATGAGACAAGAGCTTATGACCAGGTCACAGGTGTAGCAAATAACGTTGATCTTGTCTGGTCAAGGGCACATGTCAAGGTTTTGATAAATTAGCAAACAAAGTAAACAAACAATCGGTGATGGATGCAGGAGAAATGGACAGACTTTTTAGGCTTGAGTGACTGACAAGGGCCAAGTTGTTATGGCCAGACAACTGGGTCAGAGCATCTCTGAAACAGCAAGACTTGTGGGGTGCTCCCGGTCAGCAGTGGTAAGTACCGATCCGACTGGTCTGAGGAGACACAAACCAACGACTGTGTGTTGGGTTACAGGACTATGAAGGTAAAACTGTAATTCGTTTTTTCCTTTTGAAACTAGTTTTGAACATAGCTTTTCTTTCTTGTAATTCGTTTTTTTCTTTTGAAACTAGTTTTGTAAAAAAGTTTTTCTTTCTTGTAATAGGGCTTGTACAAAAAACCAACGCGCAGAGTTTTGTCACTAAAATTCCACTAGTAGTAGTGTTTTACCTTCATACAGGACCACCACAGACCACAGGCTGCAATTTTCCTGCTACTGAACCGGAATTGCATACACCTTAGATACCACACACATACTGTTTCATGGGGTAAATGTAGGTCTATGTATGATTAAACTCAGATGTAGTTTCAGTCTACTGTACATTGATTTGGTTTGCACTTTGAATGCTGTATGAAAACAAAAGACGTTTCGACAGTGCCTCGTTGGCCGATGTTGCGCACACGGTGCCAAGTTTTGAGCAGACACTTTTTTTTTACAATGTACTTGTGATAACAGCAGATCATTTAGGAGTCGTTTGACTCGGTTCATTTCTCCAACCAACTCGATGTTAGACAGTAAAAAAAAAATGCGTAATATACACAAGCCCTCGGATATGGTTACCAATTGTCCATACTACCATCTGAAATAATGTAACAATATATTTATTTATAATCAGTAAAACCAACAAAGCCACGTGTGTATGTTCGTTTATAGTTGTGGTCTGTGACGCACATTTCCTGACTAACGGATGCTTTTAAACCGTTTTCAAACTTACGAAACATGAAGTCCACCTGTCTTACCGGAGTAATGTTTTGGCTGGTTAGCTGTTCTACTTGTCAAACAGACAAATACGAAGGTAAGTAGCTATAGGTCTAACTGATAATGGATATATTATTAATATTTAAATTTAAGTATGTGGATAACGACGAAATTGTGATTATTTTTTGTCATCCGTTCCGCAAAAATGTATTGTGTAATTCCGTAAAATAATGTTTAAATTATAGTTTTCGTAGAATCTCATAGTGATCTACGGCGGTTTAAAGGACATATGTTATATTCTCGGCACAATCTGTTACTTAGTCAGAAATTATTGTACATTTCTTCATAATAAACTTGATTTTAAACCCTATAGCCTCAAACCGTTATATGGGCCAAGCTGTAGAGCGCGCGTGAGTCGGTGTGTAGGCTAAAGTTATAATTTACAGTTTTGGCTAAAGTTACGTTACATGGGCACCAACAGAGGGGTAGGAGAGGTGGACATGGGCACTGTCATAGAGGTGGGCATGGGCACCAACAGAGGGGTAGGAGAGGTGGACATGGGCACTGTCATAGAGGTGGGCATGGGCACCAACAGAGGGGTAGGAGAGGTGGACATGGGCACTGTCATAGAGGTGTGCATGGGCACCAACAGAGGGGTAGGAGAGGTGGACATGGGCACTGTCTTAGAGGTGGGCATGGGCACCAACAGAGGGGTAGGAGAGGTGGACATGGGCACTGTCATAGAGGTGGGCATGGGCACCAACAGAGGGGTAGGAGAGGTGGACATGGGCACTGTCATAGAGGTGGGCATGGGCACCAACAGAGGGGTAGGAGAGGTGGACATGGGCACTGTCATAGAGGTGGGCATGGGCACCAACAGAGGGGTAGGAGAGGTGGACATGGGCACTGTCATAGAGGTGTGCATGGGCACCAACAGAGGGGTAGGAGAGGTGGACATGGGCACTGTCATAGAGGTGGGCATGGGCACCAACAGAGGGGTAGGAGAGGTGGGCATGGGCACTGTCATAGAGGTGGGCATGGGCACCAACAGGGGGGTGGGAGAGGTGTGCATGGCAACTGTCATAGAGGTGGGCATGGGCACCAACAGAGGGGTAAGAGATGTGTGCATGGGGCCATACCTATGTTACAACTTTATCTGAACAAATTTGCATAAATTATTGTACATGATGTCTTCATTGATCACAACCTGATTACACAGAATAGATGTTACAGTAAGGTATTGATATATTCTGTATATTGTGGGTAATGTAAGTGTATTGCTTAATGTGAAAACTGTAATCTGTCTTTTACAGTACTGTAGCATATTACTTTTAGCACTTCTAAGGGAGATTTGGAAAAAATATATCTTGCATTGTTTGTTATTGGATTCACTGGAAGTTAACATGATTATACTGAAAGTATATCATTATCTGTGTGATTTAACCATAAGTTCTCATGACATTTCATGAGAAACTTATATTTTGAATCAATGGCTTTGTGGTAAGATAAACGTTTATAGCAGGTTTTTATTCGGGTCGAGTGGTTTTACCACATAGCTGAGATGACGGTACCAAAGTGTTAAAGCAAACTGTAGTAGTGGTATCAGCTAAACTGTTGTCCTAGAAATGATGAGGCACGTACGTTTTTTTGCTTGCAAATCTTGATCAACCCTGTGTAGCTTTGTTTTTCTGTGTTTTGTTTTATTGTGACAAGTCTATGGTTTCTGGGTTTCTAGTAGCAGAGAGTTTTAACTAAGTGGTAGTGGACAGGCTCTGTAGCACACTTCATTAAAGCAGCACTTTCCTGACATCACCGGCAGCATTTATTGCAATACTGGTGTTGGTTGTGAGCAGTTTGACTTAAATTCCAAAAGCTTCTGCAATTTGGCATTATAGGTGTAGCCTATAAGGTTCTTCTAACTAGGTAAAATGTTTTGTATGTGGCCAATTCTCAACTCTTAATACAGAAAACAACGGATCATCCAAACTCTACAATGTAAAATGTGCAGTCGTGTGTGATGCATTGTGGGTTGTGGCACATTCGTCCCGTACTCATCCTTAACATATTCTGTGACTTGTACCACAGACCTTAGATGGGATTGCCTTTGATGTGATAGCCCTAGGTTTGGCCATAGGTACCAAACCCCCTGTTGACAGTCTGTGATTTGTCCCTCCTCACCCCTGCTGACCGTTCCATAGATGCTCTGACCCAGTCGCCTGGCCAAAATCATTTGGTCATTGTCAATGTCGCTTAGGTCTTCACTTCTGCCCATTCCCCCTGCATCCAACACGTTGACTACAGGAACTGTGTTTTGGCGCATCATGTCTCAGGACACTGTACGTGTACCTCTCTTCAAACATATATTTAACACGTGTGAAGAGATCATAAAGTCTACAAATGTTGAAATACGCAGAACAGAAGCACTGAACAGAAGCACTGAACAGAAGCACTGGCCTGTTGTCGGGTTAACTGGAAAAATGAAACAGACAAAATATGAGATGGGAAATGTTTTAAACACATCACTCTGTTATAATAAAAAACTTACTGGTGCACAGCGATATACTGACCATAGTGTTGGAAGTGTTTTTCTGTAAAGAAAGTAACAATAACCAACCAGTTTGTGAGTCCCTCTGACACTAAAACTGACACGCACGCATGTTTCAATGGACCTTTTAGATTTATTTTTATTGACTTCTGCCCACTTTTTTAGCACAGACTCATAAGTAAACCATGTGACGAACAATGTGACTTTTGTGAACTGAAGTCTCACCACCAAGTGTGTGTTCTAAATGTGCACTCGTTTCCCTACATGCTGTGTTGTGCAGTGGACCAGAGCCCTTGTGCAAGCTAGGGTGTGATAGGGAACACGTCACCGTTTAAATTTCATCCCTGATTCAATGTGCTTCTCTCAGGAATAGATGCGTCCAACGTCAGTGTCTTCCTCCTAGACCCTCACTCTGAAACCCTGTACCTGGGAGCCAGAGGCTCTATCATGGCCCTGCACGCCTCAAACCTCACCAGGAAGCACCCACCAGTAAGAGTGACATCCACACATCCTCCCCTCAGAACTAACTCAAGCTGGCGGCCTTCTGCTCTCCTATTGCTCTGCCTTTTTTTTGCCATTTCAGCCAGAGTTTTAATGGCTTTTAATCTGCTGCAATGTCAAACGTAGACAACAGTTCTGTGGGTTTTTTCCTTGACCATTATCTGTTGTTATTGGTCTGTCTGCAGATCAAATGGGAGGTCTCAGGATCGGAAGAGATGAGCTGTAGTTATAAAACCCAGAAGAAGGTAAGCAACGCTGGTTGGCATTCGCTGTTAAGTGGCATATAAAGCGCTGTGGGTATGAGGTAATGTTTTTTATGTTGGCAGTCATGCGTCATGTGCCTTTAGCTTCTTTTGAACACAGATCCACATTCTTTTTAGTGGCAGACGTAGCTTCAGTTCAGTTGTCTCTTATCAGGTATAAACCGAAAACATGCAACCACCGAAACTGTGCGCTAGTGCAAAAGGGTGTGTGTCATGAGGTATGTAAGGCTGTTACTTCAGGCTAACCCCCTAGCCTTTCAGCCAGCCTACCAACATCCTGGTTAACCTTTACCGCTGCACGGTCCAGAGCATTCTAACCATCTGGCCACAGTGTGATACAATGGGTGCTCTGCAGCTGACCGGAAGTCCCTGCAGTGGGGGGTGAAAACTGGCCAGAGCATCATTGGTGTCCAGCTCCCTGCCATGAAAGACATCCAGCTCAAGCACTGTTTGCTGAGAGCGCGTGGCATTATCAGGGACCCGTCACACCCGAGCCATCCAATTTTTTCCCCCCTGCCATCAGGCAAGCAGAACTGATCTCTATACATTCGCATCAGCAGGCTTAGGAACAGTTTATTCCCAGCTAATGTAAACCTGCTGAACTCTGAAACCCTTCGGTAACATTTTCCCTCACACTGCTACCTTATTTATTTTGTCTGCCATTTGCACAATTGGTTAGTTAATTAACCCTGCGACATTTCTCTGATCACTAGGCTCAGTGCCTGATCTAGGGTCAGGCTGACCACACTGTCACCATTCTGCTAATTCAGATAATTTACAGCTAACTGGCTTCAAATCTTTGTCTGATGAACAACTGGACCTACTCTGGCTCTTAGTGTCCCACCCAGCCCCCTGTTTTTCGTAAAGCTTTTTGACTCTGGTCACATGTTGTCCTTCTTCACTATGTAGAGAGTGGGATACCTTAGTTAGATGACCCAGAGCATAAGGCTTTAGGTCTGCTGAGACGTGACTCTCTGTGTCCCTCTACAGGAAGACTGCGGTAACTACATCTGTCTGCTGGAGTTTCTGAAGAACAAAACCATATATGTCTGTGGCTCTTATGCCTTCAACCCACAGTGTGCTTTCATGGTCAGTACACTCAATGTGTTAATATAATGTTATATTCAATGTGTTACATTCAATGTGTTATTTTTTTAAATAATTATTTTTATTATTTCCATCCAGAAGCTTTACATATATCAACATACTGTGTGATTTCACACCTCAAACAAGATACATTTCCTTCCGGTATCAGTATTCTTCTACTCACACAAAACACATCCACCCACACGCACCCAGCCCCCTTCCCCCCCACACACACACACATCCACTTGGTTTTCATCTCACAGTCACCATACCTAGTTCTTATTTCTTTGCCATTCAATTGACAATGCTTCATATATGTCCTGCCAAACCTTGTTAAGTTGTTTCCTTTTGTTCTGGTCCTCGAACATTGATTTTTCTATACCTAAATAGTATTTCATTAGTCCTTTCCATTGTCTGTATCCTTCCAATGTTGTAATATACATTTTTTATATTCCATTCTCCATTTTTATAACATTCTCTTCCAACATTAATACCATCTATCATGTCTGATTGGCGAATTTTCTGAGCTATCGGCTCTACAGCCCAACATTCAATGTGTTATTAATGTGTTATATTCAATGTGTTATATTCAATGTGTAATTAATGTGTTATATTCAATGTGTTATATTCAATGTGTTATATTCAATGTGTTATATTCAATGTGTTATATTCAATGTGTTACATTCAATGTGTTATATTCAATGTGTTATATTCAATGTGTTACATTCAATGTGTTATATTCAATGTGTTATATTCAATGTGTTATATTCAATGTGTTACATTCAATGTGTTATATGTGTGTGTGTGTGTGTGTGTGTGTGTGTGTGTGTGTGTGTGTGTGTGTGTGTGTGTGTGTGTGTGTGTGTGTGTGTGTGTGTGTGTGTGTGTCTTAGGACCCTGCAACGTTTTCCCTGATGATGGACGGTGACAAAGTAAAGACGGTATCTGGGAGGGGAAAGTGTCCTTATAATCCCAGACTAAGTCACACAGCTGTTACTGCAGGTGACAGACACATGTTTACCATGCTATGTAAATGGGAACACCATAGTCCATTTCCCTTAAATAAATGATATGTTTGCTAATCCTAAACCTTACTCTAACCTTAACCCCAACTTTAGTGTTAACCTCACTCTAACCTAACATTATTTTACACTAAACCCAATCTAACATCACTCTAACCTAACCCAAAAATTACACAACAAACCCACTCAACACTTAAACAAAAATGTGTCTTTTTTATAAGATGAACCACTGGTTTTCCTTACATTTTATATAACTATATAATACATTGCAAGCATGGCCACCCCACAGTGATGACATCCCCTCACATCCCTGCTCTTAGATTTTTCTTCATGGACACACAACAACACAGATATAAAATACTTTTTTATAATCCACAAATAAAATGGATTTCACGTTCTCATGTCTTTGTGTAGATGGAGTTCTGTACACCGCCGCCTCCACCGACTTCATGGACACGGCGTCTGACATCACCAGGGCAACAGATCCACCCAATCGACGTGTACGCATGTACAAGTCCAATAAGTGGCTCAATGGTACGACCCGCTTCTCAGTCACACATCCCTGAAAGCCTTCGAGACGCCCAAAACATTTGAACGGGTCCAAATAAGTTTAACCTAGGAGGTACTTCACTGCCTTACTTTTCTAACATATAGTATTCGATGGTCTGTTTGATTTTCTGATGAGTCCAGAACCAAAGTTTGTGAGTTCGGCCCTGGTCAAGGACGGCCACGGGGGGGACACGATCTACTTCTTTTTCACTGAGAATGCCAAAGAGTACAAGTTTTACACCAACGTCAGAGTCACACGGGTTGCCAGAATTTGCAAGGTGAGAGATGACTGTCGTTTTCAAGCATCTCTTTCCATGCCACCGAGCTGCTTATTTACATACATGTGCTTCTCAGTTCCTATGCATATACTCTTCCCTCTCTCCGTCTCCTGTCCCTGCGTTTTATCTCTTTTCTTTCGCTCTGCCGGTTCCAGACTGACGCGGGAGGCTCTAAGACTCTGCAGGACAACTGGACCAGTTACCTGAAGGCTCAGCTGGTGTGTCGGGATAAGGTCCAGAGTTACACCCTCCTGTCCCACGTCTCACCCCTGGAACACCGGGTCGGAGACCCCAGCAGCACACACTTCTACGCCCTGTTCACCTCACAGTGGTAAGGTGGTAGCGGTTGTGGAGGACGAGGAAGTTGAGGGGCGGGGTTTCGAGGTGGAAGACAACAGAGGACATCAGGCTGTTGTTCTGATATGAGTAGCTGCAAAATGACAACTTTTTCAAATGTAACCGATGTTATAAAAAACTATATTAATTTACCAGCATTAGCATTTAGCATTATTGTGTGTGTTTGCTTGCCGGCAGGGATGGGGAGCCTGTGTCAGCGCTGTGTGTGTACAGCCTGGCTGACATCAGTAAACGGTTTGCAACTGGAGGCTTCTGGGATATGAAGACGGGGATGTCTGTCCCTGGACCAACAACCCGACCCGGAAAGGTACCACCTTAGACAATTCATCACACACAGGGTCTACCTAGAACCATGACAAGTGTTCTCTCCGCAGTTTTTGGTTCCCATAAGAACTTTTTCCACAAGAGCCGAATAACACATTTCTCCCAAGAGTATATCACCTGTCCTTTGTCTTTCCCCTGTAGTGTGAATTTGACATTCAGACAGGCCAGGTTTACAACTCTACAGTTATGCCTGACATGGTGCTGCAGTTCGTCAAGGAACACCCTCTAATGAGTCACTCTGTGGACACAGTGCCCCTTCTGGTGAGGAGGGGAATCACATACACCAGGATTGCAGCTACCAACATGTCCAACACTGACGCTGCGGTGCTTCAACTGGGCACGGGTGAGAGAGAGAGAGAGAGAGAGAGAGAAAGAGAGATGTGGTTGACTGATAGAGGACAAGTGAGGAGAGTAAGATGTTATTGATGATAGAGGATGAGAGAGAAGAGATAATAAATAATAAAGCAGAAGAGGAACACATATTAATAATAGAGGAGGAGTGAGAGATGGGTGGATAGAGGACAATGGAGTGAATAAATGATAGAGGACAAGAGAGAGAATAAATGATAGAGGACAAGAGCTAGAATAAATGATAGAGGACAAGAGAGAGAATAAATGATAGAGGACAAAAGAGAGAATAAATGATAGAGGACAAGAGAGAATAAATGATAGAGGACAAGAGAGAGAATAAATGATAAAGGACAAGAGAGAGAATAAATGATAGAGGACAAGAGAGAGAATAAATGATAGAGGACAAGAGAGAGAATAAATGATAGAGGACAAAAGAGAGAATAAATGATAGAGGACAAGAAAGAATAAATGATAGAGGACAAGAGAGAGAATAAATGATAGAGGACAAGAGAGAGAATAAATGATAGAGGTCAAGAGAGAGAATAAATGATAGAGGACAAGAGAGAGAATAAATGATAGAGGACAAGAGAGAGAATAAATGATAGAGGACAGGAGAGAGAATAAATGATAGAGGACAAGAGCTAGAATAAATGATAGAGGACAAGAGAGAGAATAAATGATAGAGGACAAGAGAGAGAATAAACGATAGAGGACAAGAGAGAGAATAAACGATAGAGGTCAAGAGAGAGAGTAAATGATAGAGGACAAGAGAGAGAATAAATGATAGAGGACAAGAGAGAGAATAAATGATAGAGGACAAGAGAGAGAATAAATGATAGAGGACAAGAGAGAGAATAAATGATAGAGGACAAGAGAGAGAATAAATGATAGAGGACAAGAGAGAGAATAAATGATAGAGGTCAAGAGAGAGAATAAATGATAGAGGACAAGAGAGAGAATAAACGATAGAGGACAAGAGAGAATAAATGATAGAGGACAAGAGAGAATAAATGATAGAGGACAAGGGAGTGAATAAATGATAGAGGACAAGAGAGAGAATAAATGATAGAGGACAAGAGAGAGAATAAATGATAGAGGACAAGGGAGTGAATAAATGATAGAGGACAAGAGAGAGAATACATGATAGAGGACAAGAGCTAGAATAAATGATAGAGGACAAGAGAGAGAATAAATGATAGAGGACAAAAGAGAGAATAAATGATAGAGGACAAGAGAGAGAATAAATGATAGAGGACAAGAGAGAGAATAAATGATAGAGGACAAGAGAGAGAATAAATGATAGAGGACAAGAGCTAGAATAAATGATAGAGGACAAGAGAGAGAATAAATGATAGAGGACAAAAGAGAGAATAAATGATAGAGGACAAGAAAGAATAAATGATAGAGGACAAGAGAGAGAATAAATGATAGAGGACAAAAGAGAGAATAAATGATAGAGGACAAGAGAGAGAATAAATGATAGAGGACAAGAGAGAGAATAAATGATAAAGGACAAAAGAGAGAGAATAAATGATAGAGGACAAAAGAGAGAGAATAAATGATAGAGAACAAAAGAATAAATGACAGAGGACAAGAGAGAATAAATGATAGAGGACAAGAGAGAGAATAAATGATAGAGGTCAAGAGAGAGAATAAATGATAGAGGTCAAGAGAGAGAATAAATGATAGAGGACAAGAGAGAGAATAAATGATAGAGGACAAGAGAGAGAATAAATGATAGAGGACAAGAGAGAGAATAAATGATAGAGGACAAGAGAGAGAATAAATGATAGAGGACAAGAGAGAGAATAAACGATAGAGGACAAGAGAGAGAATAAATGATAGAGGACAAGAGAGAGAATAAATGATAGAGGACAAGAGAGAGAATAAATGATAGAGGACAAAAGAGAGAGAATAAATGATAGAGGACAAAAGAGAGAGAATAAATGATAGAGAACAAAAGAATAAATGACAGAGGACAAGAGAGAATAAATGATAGAGGACAAAAGAGAATAAATGATAGAGGACAAAAGAGAGAATAAATGATAGAGGTCAAGAGAGAGAATAAATGATAGAGGACAAGAGAGAGAATAAATGATAGAGGACAAGAGAGAATAAATGATAGAGGACAAGAGAGAGAATAAATGATAGAGGACAAGAGAGAGAATAAATGATAGAGGACAAGAGCTAGAATAAATGATAGAGGACAAGGGAGTGAATAAATGATAGAGGGCAAAAGAGAGAATAAATGATAGAGGACAAAAGAGAGAGGAGGATTGACGATTAAGGACGAGAGAAAAAGAGAGGGATGATTGTTAGTCATTGTGATGCTGTGTGCATTTTCTAAAGTGAGTTAATACGTTTGAATCGCTGTAACACAGATCAGGGGGAGCTACACAGCATTTCCATTGTCGGCCGTAATGTCTCCCTGCTGAATGAGATCGCCATCACCACCTTGGTGGAGCCCATCAACAACATCCTAATACACCAGGTGTGTAGGACACACAGATGCATACGTGCAGGCACACACACACACACACACACACACCTTTAACCCTCTCTGGTTCCTCTCAGGGCCACGCGTTGGTGAGCTCCCCCTCTGCCGTGTCCCGTGTCCTGGTAGAAGGGTGTATCGTGTACCGTAGCTGTGAGATGTGTGCCCGGGCACAGGGCTTAGAGTGCACGTGGGACGTCAAGGAAAGTGTGTGCGTTGCAAAGTCTGCACAGTGAGTCACCATAGCGACCTCTCTTTCTCTCTCCACCTCCTCTCCTGTCGTTTAATTCTTGTTTGTTCTTTTAGTCTGCTGCCTTTTTATAGTCTTCTCTTTCTTTTCTCAGATCTCCAGTACAAAACAAATCGGAGGACCCTTTGAAGGAGTGTGGCACTGGAGAGGGTTAGTAAAACCGCTGGTATTGACACAACTTGTCTCTCTGTTTTCTTCCATTCTCTCTCTTCCTCCCTTTCTATCTGTCCATCTTACTCTCTCCCGCTATCTCTTCAATAAGTACATTTCTCTGCCTCCTCTCTCAGGGCGTTGTTCCCCTTTGGTGAAGGAGTTGCGTGTGAGAAGAGGCTTGGTGGTCCTCCTGCCCTGTGTCCACCTCTCTCCTCTCTCCTGTGTTTGGGAGCACCCCCCGGGCCGCCACACCCGGCTGCTGCACTCCCACCTGGTGGTCACCGTCTCCAGTGACTCCACGGGCCTCTACTCCTGTCGCTGCCCAGCCCAGAGTGATGGTTCCGGGATCGGGAAACTCTGTCTCACAGCCTCCTACCAGCTGACCATGGAGGAACCTTGTATCAATGCAAGCAAGTTAGAAGCTAGCGTTTTGAGACAGCCTGTGGTGATTTTTACAGTCTTTGTCCTGGGGGTGCTGATTGGTGTTTTCGTGGCCACTGTATTCCTGAAGAGGCAGAGATGTCATTCACAACTCACCCCATTGGAGGACAGAAATTGTAGTGGATCCAAAGAGGGTCATGCGGAGCCGGGTCCCAACTGCTTTATGAATAACGATGAGTGATAAAACTCAGGGCTAATCAAGACTGATTTATTTGAAGAGAGTCTTACTGGCATGAACAAAATGTTTCCCGTTTGCACTGAAATGTAAAATAATCTGTAATGTGTGTTGTTATTATTTTCCATTTTGTCAATTTCTAATGTTAAACAGGTTTTATATAATAAATTATATTTTCATGGTTTTGTTTTGTTTCTATGCTGTTTGTGTGTTCTACAATTTCTTTTACATAATTTAGATATTTTTTTTCAGGGAAAAAATCGTTCGGCAGGGAGATTGAATGTTGTCACGTTTTACAGTTTTATTCAACTGTTTACACGCAATTTAAAAAACCGGGTTCTTTTTTTCAAAATATAATCACAATTATCCAAACACCACACTCAATTTGCATAATTCCTAGATTGTTTGCAAAATGACATACTTCTTTCTAAACATACACACTTCAGTCAAAACATATACACATATTTGTGAAAATGCTATTAGTTTGCATTTTACCAACACAGTCCTCAATGATCAGACACTATTGCAGCCAGTTTCACACAGCTGTGATGAATAAAAAACACATTTTATGAAATAGAGTGCTAGATTTCTGGCCAGACATTGTTATGTAAGGGATAATTTAGATGAAAAAATAGTGACAAACCCACAACATTCTTCATGATTAATAACAAATAGGCCTAGTATAAACTTACCAAGCACTGCACAACACTGATGCTGCAGACTTAATATTCCAAGTATTTATTTTAATACAGTATTTCTTACCATCAGTTCCAGTAATCAACCGACAATGAAATCAATGAAACAAAAAACATCTGTAGACAAGTAAAAATTACTGAATGAAGTTCATACACTTTGAAAAACTACTGTAAAAGCAACAAGAATACTGTTAAGTATTCATCATCTCTCCGTCTGTTCGTTAACACTGTTGAATGAAATAAAAGTGTGCATAAAATAACAGCAATGTAATTCTTAGATACCAACACTCACCATAACTCTGTGACTGCCAAATTACAGAAATACAGGAAGTGCACCCCTTAACCAAGCCGAATAAGCACAAGTGTTGTGTGTTTTGCACTGTTCGTGTACGACTTTAAATGTGTCTTCTAACGTTGCAGCTGGTGGTCAGAAAGAATTCATTGTGTGTGAAAACAGACTTGATGAATAAACCTGATTCTAATCTAATACTCCATAACAGTAAGCTCTAAACTCTGAGTTGATACAAGTTGAAAGAAACGATGTAACATGCATGAGTTCACACACAAGGTCTTCTGGTTGGAGAGTGCAGACTGTGTGTAAATATAATAGGAGAGAAGACAGTCAACTCAGTGATGTTTGATGTGAGCAATTGTCTATAGAGCTCAAACCTGACAGACGCAGGAAATTACTGAACAGTAACCATCACTCCCGCTCACACACTTTTTCACTCCCACACAAACACTTTCCGCTTCTTTTTACTTCTGTGACCTGTTGCTATTCTGCCTCAAAGTAATTTTCAAGTCATTACCCAATGGGCTTTATTTGTATTTACATAAAATGTACTGTAAAGTTCTCACGTAATTCAACGGAGACACTAGTTCAGTTACTGTCTTTATTGATTAACAACCAGGCAGCTGTAGGCCACTGCCGACGCCTACTACTCCTAGTTTAAAGCACAATTAGCAACAGCTAATACGACCTGAACAGAACCACAGTAAGATTGACTGAACTTGTCACTTCGACAAAACGGAAGAGAGGGCGAGACACCTGTTTGACCCCCCACTTATAGGATGCTCCCTGACACGCCCCCCACCTCCCTCTGTCCAATGGGTCAGTTCCCCTCTCCCCTTCTCTCTTACCCACAAATACATTCCCCAACTCCAGGGTCGCTACAGTACTATACAACCAAGTGGAGTTGTGTAAAACATTGTAAGTTCCTTCTGGGACAACAGCCATACAGACCATTTGATGCAGTGTGCGGCGTATGGCCTAAGCACTGACAGTGTGACCCCCCCACCCCTTCAACCTCTGCAGTAATGCTGGCAGCACACATACATCTATTTCCCAAAGACAACCTCTGGATATGACGCTGAGCACGTGCACTCAAATTCTTTAGTCGACTCTGGCGAGGACTGTTCTGAGTGGAACCTGTCCTGTTAAATGGCTGTATGGTTTTGGCCACCTTGCTGCAATCTTCTTATAGCCTAGGCCATCTTTATGTAGAGAAATAATTGTTTTTTTCAGATCCTCAGAGAGTGCTTTGCCATCAGGTGCCATGTTGAATTTCCAGTGACCAGTATGAGTGTGAGAGCGATAACACCAAATTTAACAGACCTGCTCCCCATTCCGTTTCTGTAATTCCATTGACATTGTGCTAAATTGACATACATAAATGGAAAGCCGTGGCCGCTGTGAATGGAGGTCCAGCAAGCTACTGAATGAATAATTTTGCACATAAGGTATTTGAGTTTTTGTTAAGTATAAAGCTTCTTTTGTTAAATAAACAATATAGAAATATATTCTTTGTCCTTTTGTTTGTGTCCTTCTTTTGGAATGTTTTTTTAATATTCGAGGTTTAGATATACATTTTATTTGTTATATTTTTTGTATTTGATGCAATAGTAATGACAACCCTGCAAGATTTCATAAACTTTCAAGCAGCAATGTAGTCTTTTCATTCTAGGCCACCAAAGGTTTCCACACCAGTTCAGTCAAATCAGTAAAAAAAGTGTTAGGAACACAACGTTTAAAAAAATAGATAAAATAAAAATAAACCTGTAAAAAGGTGATGGTAAGAAAAAAGTTTGGAGAAAATGCCTCTTGGCATACCACTTCATCTGTAAAACATGAGAAATGGGTTGTTATACTTTCGCTAGGTTTGGCCGCCTTTAATTTCCAGCCAACAAGCAGATGCCATCCGCAAAACACGGTTCTTTGACCTATGTTTAAAAAAACTTGTGACATACATATAGATTAGGCTGCCTCTTTTGTAAGTTTAATTAATTTATTGTTTGATTCATTGGTGTTCAACTGGCTTCTGAGAAATAAGTCTTATCATTTGAATAATGACCATGATGTCATGGTGTCATTCAAATTCGTCAGTAGCACTTACACAAAGGTCAGAAAAGGTGTTAAGAAAGGTGTGAACAACTGCCAGAACCCATGTCCGATTTCTTGCCACGCGTTGCTTGTGTGTTTGTGTGTGTTTTTTTTTCTCCACGTCATTTATCGATTACAGCTGCCACCTGACTATCGTGTTAACTCCTCGTTTCATGTTTCTCTCCTCAGGTCGGTGGTGACTTGTCCCCTCCAGCTATCTAGGGTGCTGGAGGTCCCCCCCACCCTCCTGGACATCGAGGGGTCCTTCAGTACCTGGTGGAGTGGGAGGGGTACGGCCCGGAGGAACGATGTTGGGTGCCGACGAGGGATATTCTAGACCCAGAACTAACACGGGAGTTCCATCGTCGGCGCCCTGACCGACCAGCTCCTCGACCTCCGGGTCGGCCGTGAGGTTGTTGTCGACGCTCTGCCGGAGCTGTGCGTCGGGTGGGGAGTACTGTCAGAGCTGGATGGTGTGATAGCTCCACCTGCGGGCAGGTTTCGGCGGTCGTCCTCCCCGGCTTTTTAGCTACTGCCGAATCTCCTCCCCCCTGCACACCTTGTTCAGTCTCGTCATCACTACACCTGGTGTCTATATTCTCATTAGAGGAGGATTTAAGTTCCCTGCGTTTGGTCTAGTCTTTGTGTGGTATTGTTTGGTGTTACCTGTGCTTTGTTCTATATCTGCTCCATTGGGAGTTTTGAGTGTCGTTCGATTATATGCGCAGCGTCGCATCTACCCTTTGTATGATTGAGAGTATTGTGCGCACTGGTCGTTCAGTGGACTTACTACTATACAGAGTAATAAAACATCCACGAACGCAATCTGTTCCTCGTGCCTGGTTTCCATCCTTCCGTTTTACCTGCTACGACGTGACACTGACCAAACACAGAAAGCTTATATATGATGCTAATAAGGGAATGGGCACCAGGTGTGTGCAACAGACAAGACAATGTGATAATGCGGGTGGTGGCTGCTAGTAAGCCGGTGACAACAGAGAAGGATTTGTGAGAGTTAGTGCATTAAAAAAATGTGTTGGTGTTTTTATTTGCAATGTGTGTGATATTGTATTGAATAAATTGTCATGGCGATCGTACATAAATGGAAAGCAGTGGGTGTTGTTAATGGAGGTCCGACAAGCTACTGAATTAATATTTTTGCACATACCAAATATGAGTTGTTAAAGAAGCTGCTTTTGTTAAATAAACAATATAAAAATATATTCTATGTCCTTTTGTTTGTGTCCATCTTTTGGAAACTCTTTATTAAGATTGGAGGTTTAGATATACATTTTATTGGTTATATTTTTGGTATTTGATGAAAAAATAATCACAACCCTGGCAGATGTTATGAACTTGTTTGTTGTCTCTTTATTCTAGGCCACCAAAATTATCCTCACCAGTTGGTTTTAAACCAGTTTTAAAAATGTCCTACAACATTTAAAAAAAGTATTATGAATACTTATGATATAATAATTTATGAAGATAAAGATAAACCTGTAAAAAAGTGATGGTAAGAAAAAGTGTGGAGAAAATGTCTCTCGACATACCACCTAATCTGTAAAATATGACAAATGGGTTTTTCACGAGGTATGGCTGCCTTTAATTTCCACGCAATAAGCAGATGCCATCTGGAAAACACGGTTCTTTGACCAATGTTTAAAATACTTGTGACATACATATAGATTAGGCTGCCTTCTTTTGTCGGTTTAATTAATTTATTGTTTTATTCATTGGTGTTAAACTGGATACTGAGAATAACAGATCTGAATCAGTCTGATAATTTGAATAATGACCGTGAGGTTAAGGTGTTCAATTGCGTCAATAGCTATACACAAAGGTCAGCGAAGGTGTTAAGAAAGGTGTGAAGAAACAACTGCTAGAACCCATGATCGATTTCCTGGCGCGCAGTGTTTGTGTGTGAACAAAAACTGCTGTAAAAAAATTATGTATTGGACACGCCCATAAAACCACTGATTGGATAAGGCACCCCTTGAAGACAAGCTATGAAACATTCAAGTACCACTCCCTGCATTTCTTCTTGACTGACGTACGAAAACTGAACACCAAAGAAATTCCCACAACCTGATACAAAAACTTTCGCTACCTAGGCACTTAGTTATTTACAAAAGACCAGCTATATGGAACACTGAACTCACCGACATATACCGTTAGTTGGATATAAACAATATCCGACAAAGTGACGTATTTCCCAGTGACCTAAATACCCCAACTGATTAGCTAACTTACCCCAGCTGTGCGTTAGCAAAGCAACTCACCGCAACACAGGACAAAACTCAACATACTTGACAGTTGTGCACAGGAGATCTGACAGATTTGGACCCCTTTTGCAAAAAATAGTAAGCAAATATTGCCAAGTAATGGTGCCATGCTAATAAACTCCTATCCAAAAGACTGAGTGCTGTAAAAAAATCGAAAGGTGGTTCAACAAAGTATTAGTTTAAGGGTGTGCACACTTATGCAACAAGGTTATTGTACATTTTTATTTATTTATTTTTTTCCCCTCAGTTTGTTTTTCATTTGAATTGTTCACGTTATAGGTAACATTATAGGTGGAAAAAGTTCTGACATGATTTAACCGTTTTGCCTGCTGTAAATACTCCAGAATTCTCCAGAAAAATATGACAAATTGGTCGCTATATTTTCACTAGGTATGGCTGCCACTAATTTCAACCCAACAAGCAGATGTCATTTGGTTCTTTGTCCAATGTTTAAAATACTTCTGACATACCGATCGATTAGGCTGCCTTCTTAGGTAGGTTTCATTAATTTATCGTTTGATTCATTGGTGTTCAACTGGCTACTGGGAATTCCAGATCTGAATCAGTCTGATAATTTGAATAATGACCATGAGGTTAAGGTGTCATTCAATTCCGTCAATAGCAAATACACAGACTGTATAGGTGTCAGAACCCATGTTCAATTTCCTGATGCTTTGTGTTTGTGTGTGTTTTTTCTGCATTAGCAAAGAGTGCTGTTAAAAATGTATGTATTGAACACGCCCATTTAACCACTGATTATATAAGGCAACCCTTGAAGTTCATTATATTCAGACCACTACTCCTCTTTGCGACACATTGCCATTGAACCAACTTTTACATCATGGCCAAAGTCAAGATCCTAACATCTGCTGCTCTGTATTTCATTGCTTTTTGGACCTTGGGTGTGGACTTGATGATGGTAAGATGCAAAACTATTTCATACATAAGAGAATGTTTATTGTGTAGAAAAAGAACACAGCTTTTACACCACAATTCTGTTTCTCTGTGTTTTTTTCTTCACTGAAGATTCGTCTTCCTCCGCGTGGCTTCAAAGACAAGACACCCGTAGGCAGTATAACTATGAACAACCATGCACTCTTGGACATGGCTCCGAATTCGATCGATGACTATTACAAGGGCTGTAGACCTAAAATGAAGAAAATGGTGAAGAAAGAATATCTGGTACAAGAGAGACAAAACAATGATGCTTTCAACCAGGCTTGGGCCAGTGCTGAAGACTATTACCAGAAGAAAAAGGTTAGATTGGGAAATCTATCAAAAAACAATTTCATTGCAATCCATGTGTATGTGAGTGCTTCACACAACATTTACAGGTCTTTCAACGCTGCAACTCGTACCCAAGGGAAAAGCTATAAAACATTCAATTACCACTCCCTGCATTTCTTCTTGACTGATGCCGTCCGAAAACTAAACACCAAAGATCTTCCCACAACCTTCCGTGGAACCAATATTAGATTCAATGTAACAAGTGCTACAATTAGATTTGGACAGTTCACCTCAAGCAGTAAAAACCAATCCATAGCTAAAGGGTTTGGAGATACATCCTGTTTTGAGATTGACTCTTACTTTGGTGCCTCAATTGAAAAGTACTCGTATCTGGATGAGAAGGAGGTGCTGATTCCACCTTATGAGGTCTTCCAACTTACCTCTGTAAAGCTGAAAAAACTCACCCCAGATCTCTGGTGTGACGTTGTCTACAAACTAAAGAGTACTAAAGTATATAAAAGTAACTTGAACTGCCAGATGATGAATCAAACGAAATCTCTTTCTGCTTTTAGTCAAATACATTATGTTATGTAACACTGTACTGCAGTCTTTCTCAATCTGTTTTTGTCCTCATTGTATCTCCCACATAAGCATGACAATAATTCAATAATACACTTTTGCTTTGCAGAACCTTCACAGCTTTTAAATGATCAGATCGCTTCCGCTAAAAATGTTACCTAGATCTTTTGCTTCCATCCTTTTCCCGTTAGTCAGAATGTTCAGCTGTCAATAAAACCAATAAAGAAAAACTTTATGCACTATTTGTTTGCTGTTCATATTTTTCTTAATTAAACACAGAAATACGAACTGAGTAAACAAAATCCAAAACCATATTAAGCATTTTTATTTATTATTTTTAACCAGAGACCCCAACTTTATGGTGGTGGGTTACGCTGGCAGGATGTAACTGGCAATCATTTGTTAGTAACACTGGACTTATAATGGTGATGGAGCCTGATGGTAATGACCAATATCCCCTGCACCAACATCCATACTACACCAACATTGGAAATGCCAGTGGGCTTTGTGATTCTGTTTTCCAAAATACATTTTGGAGGTCAAACTCAAACATAAAGTAATATATTAAACGATCACTTTCGTGATGATTTATGGATAATTTTGACCAATTTGAGGAAAAAAAAAAATATTTATTAATCTATTTCTATAACATGTATTTGTATTCGCGTAAAAAAAAAAATCACTCTAACCTTTTGCACGTTTAGAAAACAATTTTATAAAATTAAAATGTACTAAATAGAAATCTTTGTGATTCTGATCTGATTAAGATCTACATCAGAGCCTCTATTTTGGACTGTTTCATATTTTACCGGTGTGCAGGTTATAATATCTCCCAACATTTACTTACCTGGTCACCACACCAGCTGTCTGCTGGGTTTAGGGTGAGTGCCGACCCCCTCCCTCACAGCATCTTTGGTTCATTGGTTGAAACCGAGTGTCTGATTGACAGGAATAACTAGCAAGACTGTCAGTCTGAGTAGACGGGTCAGAACGATCGGGTGCGTGCTTGAGCATTTAGCATGTAGCATTTATTAATTTTTTTACGTTCTTTGAGATAATTATATTCACGAGTACAGTTATTACTGTGCTTGTCTGATGGCTGCATATCAGAACAAGATAAATGTCTGTATTGTCATAATACAAATGTCCTACTTCCACAGTTGTTGAAGATTTTCAACAGTGTACTTAATCACTTTACCCTCAGGTGTGTTATTACACAAGGCACCTCCAGACTTGATAGGTTTTTTATCTAAGCCAATGCAGCAGAAGGCGTTCCAGTAGTGACTCGGCACATTGACTCGCTTGTTCTGGTCTAGCCACGTGTCGCCTGGGACCACCCCAGTCA
The DNA here is from genome assembly GCA_029465975.1 of Dallia pectoralis. Lineage (NCBI taxonomy): Eukaryota > Metazoa > Chordata > Actinopteri > Esociformes > Umbridae > Dallia > Dallia pectoralis. Next base: position 9,045,837 of record CM055742.1, read on the forward strand.
CAACATACATATCACTACAGCCTCCACTCAAATCTTTCTTCACCCTTGTCTCATACTTGCTCCATTGGTCATTGTTCATTTTCTAGCGGAGCTACGTTGGTAAAGGTCATTGTGGCTTTGGAGGAATCTCCTTTCCCATGATGCCCTGCAGGGTTCAAGTGCCCACGGTCATATTTGACAAAGTTGTCATCCAGAGCCTGGCTCCAACGTAGCTTGTAGGTCTGTCGGTATTGTGGAATTCTTACTTCGCATTGATTTTCGTTGTACTTCTTGATGGCATCTAGGCATTCTTTCTTTCTCATCATAGAGTTTGGTAGGCCAGGATGCACAAGCTGAAAAACACAAATATAACCAAATTAGCCTCAAACCTGTTCCCACTCTGGTAGCCTTCATTCTTATATTTCTGTTACTGGTATTTAGTCTGAAATTACAATGTAAAAGAACGTAGCCTATTTAAGAATTATTGCCTTAAAACAAGACTTTAAACCAGCTCCCAAGACTGAAAATGTGATTAGAGATGGAAAATATGCCAACCTGTGGTTCATAATTAACTATAGACCCCTCCCTTTCAGGTATCTCTTTGATATCCATTTTATAAGCAGAGTACAATGGAATCCTCCTTCGTCGGCCATACAGAGTGGCAAAGTGATACTGGTTGTTGAATATCTGACAGATACATATGTATGCAGGAGAGGCGGTACTGTAAGCAGAGAGACATTTCTCAGGTTTAACTAAGTCCTGTGTGTTGGGCTCAACTGGAGTTGGCAGAGCTATATTCAGACCAGACATGGGCGTCCCTCTGAAGAAAAACCTATTGCAGTTGTTGAAATTTGGAGCCACTTCCCCTCTGACCGCCCATAGAGAGAGCAGACCCAGGTAAATGTGAAAAAGGGTCACTATGTTTTAAACCCTGTGGAGACAAACATCACAGATTGGCAATTAGATTTCATTTTCTTTATAATATTAAGACTTGACATGGTCACAATTAGGTCACATCCTGATCACAGCCAGAAGAAAACAGGGCGCTACCTTGAACTTGTAACAAAATATATTTGTAATAAAAATCACCCGTGTTCCTGAATTATTGTTCCACTTTGTTTGTCTGCCCCTCATCTAAAGGTAAACATATTGCTTCTTATTTTTGTGTCTTCTTATTGATAATTTTGCTCTACATTTTCACAATAATATAATCATATACAGTCTAAACATATTGTGCACTCATGAACAAATAGTTAAAACATTAGTCATTTGCTATTTGCCTTCTTCATTCACTTGTTGTAGATGTTGTAGATTGTTGGATCTATTTGAAAATACATATTTAACACTATGTGTCCAAATAGTAATATGTTAGGTTTTCTTCCCTTATGAATCCTCTTAAAACACACATCCCAATATCGACCCACTTAGAGTAATTTTTCGTTCTCCTCTTATTCTCTACAACTTTTTACACAAAAACTTACTTTTAGAAACAGCAATTATTATGATATGTGACATGTTTATCTATCTAACTGCCATCCCCAATAAAAAAGCTAAAAGTTTACAGCTAAAGGGTTATTTGCAAATGTTTAAGGAAAGTGTACACCAGTAAAAATACTTCTTCAAGGCAGCTGACACTGAGTGGTCGTCTTACAATATGTTTAATTGCACTGTAGTTGGTATTCTATGAGCCTATATTGTGGGTCACAAAATGCTGCCCTCTGGTGGACAACATCTAAAGTGTTCCCAGCGTCCCAGCCCACTGTATGGCCTTCCTTATGCATTTCAAAGTTGATGCAACAATAAAAAAAATATGCATGTTTTGTTTTGTGTTTTACCATGTCTGGGGTATTACATTTTCTATTTGTTGACAGTGCATTCGGAAAGTATACTTACGTACATATATGCATTCTCTTTCTTCATTTTTTCACAAATATATTAGTAATATTAAAGAAAAGTTTGTTTTATGGGTTATTGTGTGTAGAATATTGGGGGAATATTTCCATGTAATCCATTTTTCCAATAAACCTGCAAAAAAACAATGTGGAAAAAGTAAAGCACTGGAAATGCTTTCCGGATGCACTGTATTTTACGCTCAATTCTTTTTTTTTATCATAACTGTTCCCAAATATATATATCATATATGTCCAAAGAAATTACATTTACTCATGCTAACAAGCTAATGGTTTTGTGCTCCTGTGAACATATAAACATATGTCAGATCGACCTGTTTTCCACACCAACGAATGCCTGGTATAATTTTTCAAATAATTTTATATTTGTGATGAGTGTAAACATATATTATGCTAACTTACTACCATTGAATTTATTCTAACTTCAGGTGTATAGCATCCATTTAGGTTATTCATTTCAGTGTTATTTCTTTGGGTCCCTCCGGGCCAGTGTATTGAGCTGTCCAGTAAACCTTTTAAGTTCTACATCGAGTCATGTGGGACGCCGCCATCTTTATAAACTATGGGACACCTGTCTCTTCACATGTCAATTTTACATTCAGGCCTGTCCTTCTGTTGGTTTATCGGGACTGTCTTTGTTCATCTAGCCCCTTACCACCTGGGAGCACTGCACGGCCATTTTCCTTTTGGACCAACACGTTTGGCCGAGTCTCTGGTACGAGAGGTCCAGGGCGCAAGTGCCTCTGGGACGCAGCCTCTGAGTTTTGGACAGCGCCCCTACTTTTACTGTGTTCATGATTCTGAAATTTATAGAGGAAGTCCCGCCACTTTGAACCACAGGTTTGCATATTTGAATTATTTTATCACAATTTCCTTTTTGAAAGCTAGTAATAGGAGAATGAATGCTATCGGCGTGAGAACAGATTCGAGACTAATTTGTTCAACCTTTTTTTCAGCTGGTGCATCTTGACCTACCAGACTATCATATGAATATAAACGATAGCATTATAGCAATCGAGAAATACAACGAAATCCATAATTGTAAAAACACAAAAATACAATACGACCCAACCTACAAGCTTAATTGGAGCCAGGCTCTCAATTCCGACTATGTCCGAAACCCTGGCAAGTATGACCGTGGGCACTTGAACCCTGCAGGGCACCATGGGAAAGGAGATTCCTCCAAAGCCACAATGACCTTCACCAACGTAGCTCCTCAAAACCCAAAAATGAACCAGCTCCAATGGAACCAGTATGAGAATAAGCTGAAGAAAGTTTTGAGTAAAGACTGTAGTGAAATGTATGTTGTGACTGGGGTGGTCCCAGGCGACACGTGGGTAAACACTGTCAATGTGCCGAGTCACTACTGGAACGCCTTCTGCTGCACTGACAACAATGACCAACCTATCAGGTCTGGAGGTGGCTTGTGTTCTAACACAGATGAGGGTGAAGTGATTGAGTACGACACAGTTGAAGATCTTGAAGAAAAGCTTAAAGATAAAAAGATAATTGTCCATGTCTTTGATGGATGTAAAAAACAGAATGGCAAAAATATACACCCAGTGTGACTGTGTCACGTTCATTTCCGTGCATTAATCAAACAAATTTAAACATATCATTAATCAAAGAAATACCACTGTGAATTGGAAGTGGACTTTGTGGAGGAAGCGGTGCAGTTCGGGGAGTTTGTACAGAATGACAAGTTGGGCAGCACGTCGGCAGTGGAGTTACAGAAAGTATTAAGAAGTAGAAAACTCCATACAGTGTTTCCCAACACAGATATAGCTCTACGGCTATTCCTGACCATGCCAGTGACCAACGTGCTTTCTGCTTTTGTTGTATATAGACAAATGTGATCATTAGACTTTTCTTTATTGTGGGCCTACAAAACCTCTCAGCCCCAGGGCCTAACAGCAGGTTAATGCGGGCCTGTTCACACTGTATATGATTATATTAAAATAAAAATTAGAGCTTGCCCTTTGCGTTAAAATGCTGTCTCATATATTGACATGATCTTGTAGACAGGTGTGTGACATTATAAATACATTAAATGTATAGTGGTATAGTTAGAGGGCGTAGTGGAAACTATTTACAACTTTTATAGTTAGGATTCAGAGACAACAATTCTCTTCCACAATTATGTTTATTATAGAATCTTAAAGAACATTACGTCAGTAAGTTGTACAGTAAGAGGGGCCAGTTACAATAGACATTATTGTTTTCATATAGTGTTCTTCACTACAATTCAGGTATTAATATGCAAAAAATAACATTTTCACAATCGTTCAACAAAATGGTCTTTGCATTTACATTCATGCACAGTGGCAAGGAAAACTCCCAAGCATAGTCAATTATGTGCAGGTTCAAGTTTTCTTATTTGCATTCTCTTATCATATTTTCATCCGTTAGAGGCGGTTTAAAATCTTGTTTTTATGCAACAAGCACGAAATGCTAGGTCGTGCTAGCTTGTCCATCTTGGCCGAGCAAACCATATAATGAAAAAGAAAAAATGCTTAAAATGCGGTCACGATGTACAACCAAATCCTGATAATAAATGCATAGAAGATGCTCTAGAATACAGACAGACCTATACAAGCTTGGTTTGAGTCAGGCTCTCTATGACAACTTTGCGACTATGACCGCACTTAAAAAACTGCAGGGCATCATGGTAATTTAGATTTCTCCAGAGCCAGCATGACCTTTAATATCCGACAATGAACCAGGTCCAACGGAAACAGCATGAGCAGAAGCTGAAATATGAAAAGGGTCAAGTCTGTAGTGAAATGCATGTTGTGACTTTGTGGTTTTGTGGTTTTAGACAGCATGTCATTACTGGAAACTTTCAAAAGGTGATCTTCAGTGGAAATAACCCCAAAGAATAATAGAGACACATTATTCTGTCTACCTGCTAGAGACACATTATTCTGTCTACCTGCTAGAGACACATTATTCTGTCTACCTGCTAGAGACACATTATTCTGTCTACCTGCTAGAGACACATTATTCTGTCTACCTGCTAGGCACACTTTATTCTGTCTACCTGCTAGAGACACATTATTCTGTCTACCTGCTAGGCACACTTTATTCTGTCTACCTGCTAGAGACACATTATTCCTTGTACATTCCGTGTTTAGATACTCATTGTGTTTTTATATATATATATTTTATTTATCACTGTATCTATGTTGCTCAACTGTACTTCATATACCTCATCCTGTTTAATCTTGAACCAGTTTTGCCTTACTGTGTCCCACTGCTATTTGCACTCTTGTGTTCTGTGTACTTATGTAACTGTTTGTCGTCCTGCACATTTTTCTCCTTATCTTGGCCAGGTCGACACTGCAAATGAGAATTTGTTCTCAATCGGCCTACCTGGTTAAAGAAAGGTTAAATAAATAAAACTGTATACCGGTACCGTATTTTCCAGACTACAAGTCGCTCCGGAATATAAGTCGCATCAGTCAAAATATGCGTCATGACGAGGGAAAAACATATATAAGTCGCACGGACTATAAGTCGCATTTATTTAATGTATTTCACTAAATCCAAGACCAAAAAATACATTTATTCTGGAACATTTAATCACAGAACAACAGGCTGAATGGGTGTCCGGTATGTTAACGTAACACAGGGGTGTCCAAAGTCCGGCCCGCGGGCCAACTGCGGCCCGCGGTCCAGTTTTTATTGGCTTGCAGCAAATTCTGAAAATATAATTGAATATGGCCCGCACAAGAAGATTGAGCTCAACTCTGTTGCACTTCTCAGTTTCAACACTAGTTGGAGCCAGCCATGGAAACGGTGCTTCTCCACTATACAAAATTAAGCAAAGAAAAACTTTTACGGCGAGTCACCAGAAATGGCAGCACCAAAGAAACGCAAAATAGCAAGTGAGTGTAGAAGATTTCAAACACAGTGGGAAAATGAATATTTCTTCAAAGAAATCAACGTAAAGTGTATCTGTTTGATTTGCAATGAAGATGTTGCTGTGATGAAAGAGTATAATGTCCGTCAGCACTATGAGACCAAACATCAGAGCTACACATCAGTACACCAGTGCCGAACGAACGCAGAAAGTCAAGCAAATGGCAGCTAGCCTGCAAGCTCAACAACAGGTGTTTTTTCGTGCTAACAAAATAAAGGAAAACGCCACAACAGCAAGCTATAAGGTCGCTAAACGTATGGCCCAGCACGGCAAACCGTTCTCAGACGGTGATTTCATAAAGCAGTGCCTCAAAGTCACAGCAATAATGTGCCCGGAAAAAGTTCCGGATTTCAACAACGTGAGCTTATCCAGAAATACAGTGGTGCGGAGAATCGAGGACTTGTTGTCAGCTAACTGGAAACTTCAGCTGAGAGACAAAGCTAGTGCTTTTGATTTGTACTCGATAGCATGCGATTGGTTATGGATAGGGTTAGCGATAAGAGCACAGATGCCACAGACACCGCGCAGCTGTTAATGTTTTGCGGGGAGTAGATGGACTTTTTTGCTATACGGAGGAGCTGCATGATATGAGGAGCCTAAAAGGCACAACGACGGGCAGAGATATTTTTGAAGCTGTGTCGGAGGCAGTTGGAAAGATGGGGCTTAAATGGGACAAACTCAGTGGAGAAACAACGGATGGAGCTCCGGCCATGCATGACGGGCGTAAAACCTGTCAACATAATTCGAGCTAGAGGACAGCACAGTTCTTCACATTATAGGTGAGTTAGAAATACACACAGTATTCATATGTTAATATGTCACCTCTAGTGTGCGGCCCGGCCCTTTGTTTATTTTTCTGTATTTGGCCCTCACTAAAAAAACTTTGGACACCCCTGACGTAACACATAAAACTGTTTTTCAACTAGCATATAGAACATTCGGCTGAATAGGTCAAATTAACATAACAAGCCAGTGAGTCCAACAAGCGAGTTCCCCGGTAAGCAAGTTCACTAAACTCCCGATGTCATTCAACATCACTAAATCCATCGAATTCTTCATCCTCTGTGTCACTTATGAACAAGACCGCCTGGGCGTGGAGACGTAACTTCACCGTTGACAAGCCTCTCCCGGCAGCACGTTGTTCAAGCACCCATCTGTGGACTTGTTCCTCCAGCGCTGGACATCTGGCTTTCAGCCCGCGATTAGCTTTCTTTTTTTTCTTCATCGTGGTTAAAGTTACCTCTGCTTTTCGCCAGTCCCTCACAAGTTTCTCACTCACTCCAAACTTTCTTTCTGCTGCTCGATTACTTTATTACTTTATTACTGTAGCTGACGCAGAAGTTTCTTGATGCGTCTCCAGGGCGACAGAGTGAATGTGCGCAACTGTATTATCACTGAGTTACTTCACTATATGCAGTTATAATAGTTATAATAATGTAGAGAATTTAATAAGTGAAACACTGTGATAATGTTTTATTTTATTTACAGAGAAATAACTTTAATTTGGTTCGATAAAGTGACACGCTGCGCCGGAAGTAGAGTCACCGGCATAGGTCAGAGTTGAGAGAGGAGCGAACAAAAAGAGAGTTGTAAAGTGATGAACGTTTGAGAGATTGTTTTATATTTTCTACCGCTGGTTGCAAACCGTTCACGATGCAATTGTGCGGAGTTGTTTATGGTGTTTTTCTACAGCACGCTGGAAATAATAAACGCGCAAGTTTGCATCCGTTTTCAGTTGTATTTAAGTTAATGTTAATATATAAGTCGCACCTGACTATAAGTCGCAGGACCAGCCAAACTATAAAAAAGTGCGACTTATAGTCCGGAAAATACGGTAGTGTCCCACCGTATAAAGAGGGCAGCGTCCCACACGATTTCAAGCGTAGAAAAGAACAAGCGAGTCAATGTGCCGAGTCACTACTGGAATGCCTTCTGCTGCACTGACAACAATGGCAAACCTATCAGGTCTGGAGGTGCCTTGTGTCTTAACACAGCTGAGAGTGAAGTGATTGAGTACGACAAAATTAAAAAGCTTCAAAATGAGCTTAAAAAGCACATGAATGTTGACAGCAAATTCCAAATTTTTAATAACTGTTTAATCTGAAATATTTGTTGCCAGAGACACGTTTAATATCTGGTGCGATTTTTTTTAGCTTAAAAAATTGCTTAAAGATGAAAAGATATTTAGCAAAAATATCCATGTCTTTAATGGATGTATAAATTAGAATGGACATAGCAAATTGAATTTGATAGGCAAAATACTTTAAATAATTTGCAGTGTGACTGTGCTGTGTTACTGTCTATCATTATGTTTTGCTATAGTGCGGAGATATCACCCGATTTTATTTAGCCTAGTCTGTGAAGTTCTTTGGATTTTTCGTCATACTAATATCTGTCATATTAAGTTCTGTTTGTTTTTTCCAAGAGGGTAAAACGTCACCAATTAGTGACAGCCTGGCCCATAGGCGGTGTAGGCAAATGCTCTGGGCCCCGTTTATCCATAGAGGTGCCAAACGAATAAAAATTACAAAATGGCTGTGTTGCTAGGGGGGCACCAGCTAAAGTCTAGGGCACTGTATTGGTCAAAGCCGGCCCTGATTAGTGACCTAATTAATCAATCAAGTACAAGATGAGAGCAAAACTTTTAGCCACTCGAGCCTCCATGAAGACAGTTTTACATCTCTGCTATAGTGAGTGATGAATGTTTTAGAAATTACAATACTTAGTCACACATTTTTTCAAACTATGCTTATTGCCAATTACAACAAGCTAGTTTATTTATATACAGTGGTGTGAAAAAGTGTTTGCCCCCTCCCTGATTTCTCATTTTATTGCATGTTTGTCACACTTAAATGTTTCACATCATCAAACAAATTTAAAAATTAGTCAAAGATAACACAAGTAAACACAAAATGCTGTTTTAAAATGAAGTTTGTTTTTAAAAACGAAATCCAAACCTACATGGCACTGTGTGAAAAAGTGAAGAAATGTTTTAAATTATGCTTCCTAACAATCTTTTCTGATAGCAATATGTCATTATTAACCAATAAATATGTTTTTCAAAGCAAACTGTGGAAGAAGGGCATTTGTGTTATGACATTACTGGATCTTTACTTGTTCTAATATGCAGTTATCAGACAAGTACAGCAATAACTTGGTTACTGCACCACCTAGTGGACAAAACAAAGGTTTACATAAAACCCTTCCCTGCCACTAGGTGGTAAAGGACTGATGCTTCACTGATCATTAGAGCAGACAGTCAGCACACATCACAGAACCGAAGAATCAGAGAACCCAAAAGTTTAGGGTGCCTGTTGATTTCGCCTAATCTAGATACTGTGGTCAATTATAGACTACTTAAAAAAAAAAAACAAAATGAGCTGAAACTTATTAAATAAAATCTGTTTGAGAAATCTTTGTGCAGCACATTAGTGAGTTATTATAAAGCAGGAGCTGCCATCTAGCATGTTTGACCACCTGTTTACAGCTCCATGTCTCTCAGTTAATTCAATGGTCAGTGGAGAATGTAGAAAGTCATAACTTGAAAATACACTCACCAGCCAGATAATGCTGTTGTGAACAGGAGAAATGCATCATAAACGTGCAGCCAACAAATCTGGCGCAACTGGCTGATGCTATAATGTTAATATGGACCAAAATCTCAGAGGACTGTTTTCTGAACATTGTAGAAACTATTCCACAAAAGATAAGGCAGGTTTTGATACCTGATACAAGCAGATGTACATAAAGAAGTGACCAGTAAGTGAATGACTCAACTAGTCGCAGGTTACCTTTTGGTGTGTCATTATTGTTAGGTTTCTATCTGTCACCATTGACCTTTACAACACAAATCTTTGTCAGATGTCTTCTGAGAGTTTATTGGTATTTATGGCTTGGTATTTTCTTTGAAATACAATGTGTGGAGTGTCATCTTCTATTCAAAATATAGGCTCAGATGTTCAGCGACAGTAATTTATAAAATAATTATCAATTGTGAAAATTTACTTAGAATTGTGTTTGTGTGCAAAGCAAAGAAAACTGGTTGTGGTCAAAGGAAAAAAATGATGATAAACACCTGTGCAGAGATGGGGAGCCTGTGTAGGTGCTGTGTGTGTACAGCCTGGCTGACATCAGTAAACTGTTTGCAACTGGAGGCTTCTGGGATATGAAGACGGGGAAGTCTGTCCCTGGACCAACAACCCGACCCGGAAAGGTACCACCTTAGACAATTCATCCCACACATGGTCTACCTAGAACCATGACAAGTGTTCTCTCTTGCAGTTTTGGTTCCAAATGGAACTTTTTCCATGAGAGCCGAATAACACATTTCTCTAGCCGTGTCCCACGTCCTGGTAGAAGGGTGCGTCGTGTACCGTATAGCTTAGGGTGTAGCAAACCCCCAGCCAGACAATGGTGAAGCGTACTGCTGTTTCATGAAGCTTTTATTCACATTTAGCATTATTTAAAATGCATATATATTTCCCATTCTCCGTTTCTTCATAGAACAACGTAAGAGCTACAGGACAAATGAATAACATAAAATTAGCTCTTACAAATATAAACATAACCCAAAACAATAGCAAATGTAATATCCCATCCAACATTTGAGACTTTACCTCCGTAAGCATTCATACTGCCAGAACAAATTACACTGGCCAGCATCAGTATAACTCAATATAACCGATAACAAACACTAACAAACACATAGATTAAACTTATATTACTGTACAAAACATAAAACAATAAACATAGGATACCTTTTTCCCGTTCCAGCTAGGTGCTTATTTTCCTTTATATTTACATAGCATAATAAGTACATAGCATAACATACATAGCATAATAAGTACAACTCTGTTTTCATTCCGTGGTGAGTGTCTCGCCAAAAACAGTCCCCCCTGCCTTTAGGCACTACACCAATGTTCCGCAAGGGGAGGGGCACTAAATGAGGAACTCCTAATGCTAACAGGAGGACTAATAAAATAAAGCTCTAAAATGTCTATATTTATACATTTCCTTCAAAGTCAGTTACACTCCCACCAATCAGGAGTGAATAGCAGAATGTGACACAGTCTGCATTAAGAACGAATGATTCAACTAAAAATAACCTTCCTGAGCCTATATAAGAACACGAACAACTCAAGTTAAGAACGTTATGACTATGTAAGATAAAGGACTAGGGGAGGAGGGAGCAGATTTAGCTAGTCTCCAGCAACAGGACAAGCTTCTGAACAGGACGTTCAACTTCAGATACCTTGTGGAGACGCTTCCCCGTCTTGCCAAGCTCCCTGTCTCCAAGTCGAATCTTAACTCTCCGCACAAGTCCATCCTTGTCAGTAGTGGCCTCTGCCACTCTACCCAATCTCCACTCGTTCCTATGCCCATCATCTCCTTTCATGATTACGACATCTCCAACTTGTAAGTTTCTCCTTGGAGAGTGCCAGCGTTGTCTGAGAGCAATATTGGCAAGGTATTCCTTTCGCCAGCGACTCCAAAACTGTTCAGCGAGGTATTGAACCTGTCTCCACCTTTTTCTACCATACACATCTTCTTTGACGAAGTCACCTGGGGGAGGTAAGGCCTGGACAGACTTCATTGTCAGAAGATGATTAGGGGTGAGTGGTTCAAGGCCATGGGGGTCGCTGAGGTTATCAACAGTCAGAGGTCGACTGTTGACTATTGCCATAGCCTCATAGAGGAAGGCCCGTAGTGAAGCATCGTTTAGTCTCCCAGAAGAAAGGGCAAGCGTAGACCTCAAGATGCTTCTTACCGTCCTAATTTGTCTTTCCCACACCCCTCCTGCATGGCTAGAACAGGGTGCGTTCATCCTGAAGTCGCACTGATTCTCGGCAAGAAACACGGCCAGACGGTCTGCATCCATTTCCTTCAGAGCTTCTCTGAGTTCATTTTTTGCTTCCACAAAATTGCTTCCTTGATCAGACTTGATCTGACGAACGGCACCACGTATGGCGATGAAACATCTAAGACCATTTATGAGAGCATTTGTTGACATGTCTTCAAGCATCTCGATGTGAATGGCACGGGAGCTAAGACAAGTGAACAGAAGGCCGTATCTCTTGTTTTCCTTTCTTCCTTGTTTTGTAAGAAAAGGCCCGAAGCAGTCCATGCCACAGAAAGTGAAGGGGGGTGAAGGTTCCAACCGCTCGGAGGGTAGGTCCGCCATCCTTTGCTCTTCCGTGGGTTTGCGTTGACGTCTACAGGTGACACATTGTCGAATGTAGGAAGCGACTGCCCGGTTGATTCCGAGAATCCAATAGCCGCTGTGCCTAATTTCATTAATAGTAAGACCTTTTCCTTGATGTTTCATCTTTTCGTGATGATAAGCAATAATCATCCTTGTGACGTGGTGATCTTTGGGAATTATTGCAGGGTGCTTGATGAAATTGGGTAGAGAGGAGTTGCACAGCCTCCCTCCCACCCTGAGGACTCCGTCGTTGTGGAGAAAAGCGTCAAGAGTGTGCAACGGATTTTGAGGTGGTAGGGGAACTCCTTTGCTCAGCAGCTTTAACTCTTCTTGATACACATCTTTCTGCAGTTCTTTAATTAGGCAACGTTCTGCTCCTTCTCTTTCCGTCACAGTGGTAAGACTGTTTGAACAGTTCTTGCTTATGCGCCTGAGAATGCGCGCAACCGCTCGTGTAGCCAGTGACCAGGATGAGAACTTGGACAAGCGATCAATTAGGCTCACATGTTCTTTGGTTTTTGTACTGAACTCCTGACCTCTAGATCTCCGACTGTTAACTCTGGTTCGTCATCTGTGGCCAGCCTTATTTCCTGTTCCCACACGAACTTGGGCCCAGTGAGCCAGGTAGAGGACAAGAACTCACCGGCAGTCAAGCCCCTGGAAGCGTGGGGAGCAGGATTCTCATTGGTTGGGACATATCGCCACTGTTTTGGGACTGAGCTGAGTTGAATCTTCTGAACACGGTTAGCTACAAACGTGTGAAATCTTCGTGCTTTGTTCCTTATATATCCCAATACAACCTTCGAGTCGGTCCAGAAGAACTCCTCGACGTCAGTGCATCCCAATTCCTCCTTGAGCATTTTGCTTATCTTTACAGAAACGACTGCAGCAGTCAATTCTAATCTTGGGATGGTTGTGACCTTGGTTGGTGAGACACGTGCTTTCCCTACAACTAAAGCACAGTGAATGTTTCCTTCATCGTTTTGAAGTCGCAAGTATGAACACTGACCGTATCCTTTCGTACTGGCATCAGAGAAGTGATGCAGCTCTATCTTTGAGACCCTTCCAAATCCAGCAGGTGAATAAGTACGAGATATGGTGACATTATCCAAATTAGCTAAATCACTTCTCCACTGTTCCCATTTTGGGCGAAGCTCATCAGTGAGAGGATCATCCCAGCCAGTGCCCCTTCTGCACATTTCCTGAAGAATGATCTTCGCTTTGAGAACAACCGGCGCCACAAACCCAAGAGGATCGTACAGAGAAGCCACTGTAGATAAGATGCCACGTCGTGTTGCAGGCTGTTCCTTGAGGCTAACGTTAAGTCTGAAACGGTCAGACTTCACATCCCATAGAATACCGAGAGCCCTCTCAAGTGGCAAATCATCAAATGCGAGGTCCATATCCTTTGCGTCGGCTGCTCGTTCGGAGGGTGGTATGCTCTCTAGTACGTCTCTCTCATTAGACACAAACTTATGCAGACGGAGACCACCCATGGCGCAGAGTTCGCGAGCTTCTCTGGCTAGCTGAATAGCATCTTCCGAGTTCTCACAGCTTATGAGCCCGTCGTCTACATAAAAGTCCCTCATAACAAATCGTGAGCCTAGAGTGTAGATGTCATGATTCTCCTTAGCTAGATGTTTCAGCCCGTAGTTTGCACATCCTGGAGAAGAAGCGGCACCGAACAGATGCACTTTCATACGAAACTCACTAGGCGGTGAGTTCAAGTCTCCTTGCTTCCACCAGAGAAAGCGCAGGTAATCACGATCAGCTTCGTCCACATGAAACTGATGGAACATCTTCTGAATGTCGCACATCAAAGCAACAGGGTGTAGTCGGAAACGGATGAGAACTCCATTCAAGTTGTTCAACATGTCGGGTCCCGAGAGGAGGTGATCATTCAAGCTGGTTCCTTTGTATCTGGCCGAGCAGTCAAACACTACACGAAGTTTATCCGGCTTCTTCGCGTGATACACGCCATGATGGGGAATGTACCATCTCTCACCATCACTCCCACTGTCCTTGACCTCCTCAGCATCTCCTGTTCTAATGACCTCCTCCATGAACTCAACATAATGCTCCTTATACCTTTCATCCCGTTGCAATTTCCTTTTAAGATGACGGAGGCGTGTGGTGGCTGAGTCTTTGTTGTCAGGCAGGCTTGGTCTGGTTTTGAAGGGCAGAGGCATTTCATAATGGCCATGTATATTTTTCCTTATGCTCTCATCCAGTATGTTGAGGAATGTAATGTCATCTTGAGACACGTTATTTCTGTCGTCACTGCCATCCTTGAAGTCAGACTCTAGAATGCGGATAACATCTGTAGGAGTTACTGGAGGTAACTCTTTAACTGTAATTCTGTGACACAGGTGTGTGCTCAATGAAACATGGTTTTGTAACGACCGGCCTACAATACTCCATCCTAAATCTGTCCTTACGGCATAGGGTTCCTCATCTCCTCCTAGGAGAACTTGTCTTGGTGCCATAGCTCTTGAGCAGTTGTAGCCAATCAACAGGCCTACTGCACAGTCCTTCAGTGGTTGGATTTCGTCCACTATTTCTGCCAGATGACTCCATTGTTTAGCCGTCTCACAAGTGGGGATGTGAGAGCGGTTGACGGGTATACAGTCCTTTGTGTAGGCGACCGGGAGATCGACTGGAATTGAGGAACTGTATCCTCTAACACGAAGGCCAGAAACACCCTCGCTAGTGAGAACTGTATCCCTACCACTCATTGTCGTCAATTTCAGTTTCACAGGAAACTTGTCAACATTAAGAACATCACTCACATCCTGATCAATGAATGTGGTATCGCTTTGAGTATCGAGCAGCGCATAGACAAGCTTCTCAGCAGTTGGATCATTTTTAGATGATACCCAGACTGGTATTACCATGGATGTGTTGGATGAACCTTCGCCCGCTATGCTGAGCGACGTTGCAGCAGCACTCTGATTCGTCTCTGGTGGTTCGGACTCAGACCCTTCCCTTTTATAGTTGTCATCATGGAGAGCTGTAGGATGTTTTCCCTTACATTGGTCACAGGAGTGACGGTGACGACAGTCTCTCGCACTGTGGCCGGGCTTCAGGCATCCGTAGCAGAGTTTCTTCTCCCTTATGTAGTTACGTCGCTCACCCAACACCATATCAGTAAACTTGGAGCATGCGTGAAGCTGGTGCCTACTATCCTGACAAAGGATGCATGGGGTCTTAACTTTCCACTGTTCTGACTTGTGGTTGTTATGTTCATTGACTGTTTGAGTATTAAGAGCACTGGCCTCATTTTTCTTCACGTCTCTGAGATTTCCCTTCTCGGTACTAGTGTCTGGTGGATGAAGAGCATGAAAGGACGTAATAGGATTGCAGGCAATCTCCGCCTCAGTGGACGTGAATCTGGCAAACTCCTTAAAACTTGGGAATTCTCCGTTTTCATTTAGGCCTTTTGTGACCTGTGGTCATTGATTCGCATGTATCAACTCTTCTCCTTATGTCGGCGGAGGGTGTGATGAGATTTCGAATTTCATAATAGACATTCATTAGATCTTCTTTATCTTTCTTAAGTTGTTCAATAAGAAGCCAGAGCTGGCTCTCTGACATATAAGTCTTCAGTTGATCCCTCGCTTCGCGAGTGTGGAGCTTCCACTGCTCGTACATGGCAAGCAGCCTTTTCTCTACTTTCTTGGCTTCATCATATTGAAGCGCACGCATCTTCTCTGTAGGATTGCGTATTCGTTCAGAGCGTCTAGGACCCTCCGGAGCGTTATCATCCTTATTAAGTTTGCCTTGAAGATCAGTTAGACTTTGTCGTATAGCTTCATTTGTTTCCTTCAGACATCGTGTCTCTGACGAGTCGACCAGTAGTTGGGCCTCACTCTGTAAGTCTTGATCTTCATACTGATAACCAGCTATCTGCTCCCTTACCTCCCTCGCATTACCAGACTCTGACATTATTAAATAAAAGGTATTGATATTTCGAAATTGTAAATTATTGTTATTTCGAAGCCTTGAAGTCAGAAGAAGGCCTTTTATGAGATATAATCAAACCCTTATAAAGAATAGCATTAACATAGAATATCAGAGCATCAGTTTGAAATATCTAACACATATTCATCTGCATATAGGCAATCAAATAACTAACTAACCATGTGAATTTCACAGTAGACACAATTATAGAAAATCTTAATTCCACAGTTCAAACAAAATGTCCATGTGGCTGCATTTAGACATGAGTGTAAAAACAACACACAGTTTAATTGTTACTCTCCTAATTGAGCAGGTCAGTATTAAATGTCCAGTCCAAGAACCCGTTCGGTTCTTGCTTGCCTTCTGTCTGTACTATAGACTGCATAAAATAATGAATACTCACAGACCTGCATTAATGTCCGTATGTTTAACGATACTTGACCATTGCACCGAGTACGTGTAACCGTTGTCCAATGTTGGTCATGCGCGGGCGCGATGATGCGGCTTGAAGATTTTCCGCTGACACTTTGTGGTGACGTAGCAGAGACTGTAGCCGACTTCGTAAAGATCCTCCGTGGGCCGTAGTAGACAACAAGTCGTCGGTATCGATGCGGGCCAAGCTCTTACTGTAGCAAACCCCCAGCCAGACAATGGTGAAGCGTACTGCTGTTTCATGAAGCTTTTATTCACATTTAGCATTATTTAAAATGCATATATATTTCCCATTCTCCGTTTCTTCATAGAACAACGTAAGAGCTACAGGACAAATGAATAACATAAAATTAGCTCTTACAAATATAAACATAACCCAAAACAATAGCAAATGTAATATCCCATCCAACATTTGAGACTTTACCTCCGTAAGCATTCATACTGCCAGAACAAATTACACTGGCCAGCATCAGTATAACTCAATATAACCGATAACAAACACTAACAAACACATAGATTAAACTTATATTACTGTACAAAACATAAAACAATAAACATAGGATACCTTTTTCCCGTTCCAGCTAGGTGCTTATTTTCCTTTATATTTACATAGCATAATAAGTACATAGCATAACATACATAGCATAATAAGTACAACTCTGTTTTCATTCCGTGGTGAGTGTCTCGCCAAAAACAGTCCCCCCTGCCTTTAGGCACTACACCAATGTTCCGCAAGGGGAGGGGCACTAAATGAGGAACTCCTAATGCTAACAGGAGGACTAATAAAATAAAGCTCTAAAATGTCTATATTTATACATTTCCTTCAAAGTCAGTTACATAGGGTGCACGTGTGACGTCAAGGAAAGGGTGTGCGATGCAAAGTCTGCACAGTGAGTCACCATAGAGACCACTTTCACTTATTTCTGTAAAATAATCAGTAATTTGTATTGTTATTATTTTCCATTTTGTAATTCTGTAATTATTCCCTGTTATATCGAGAATGTTTTGCAAAAATCCTTTGCAGAATAAGCACAGGTGTTGTGTGTTTCTCTGTTTGCACTGTTCGTGTACAACTTAAAATATGTGTTCTACCGCTGCAGCTGGTGGTCAGAAAGAATTAATTGTGTGTAAAAACAGACTTGATGAATAAACCTGATTCTGTTTCTGATGTAAAACTCTTCCATAACTGTATGGTCTAAACTCTGAGTGGTTTTAAATTGAGGGAAACGATGTACCATGCATGAGTTCACACATAAGGTCTTGTGGTTGGAGAGTGCAGACTGAGTGTAAATTTAATAGGAAACAAGACAGTCACTCTCATACTGTAATGAATGGCCTCTTACAGGCAATCAGAACTCGAACGCAAACGCAGGGATGCAGTACAAGGCTCTTTAATTGTCGTATCACAGACAGGACATTCACTGGAGCACTAGAACAGAGAATACTTAACAGAAACAGAAACACAAAACCAAAACGTCAAACCAAGGAGTATACTCAAAACAGGAATACCACAAGAACTCATGGACTAGATGACCGACTAAACACAAACGGACTAACAGACAGGACACAGTATGAAACACACAAAGACTCTAAAACAGGACTGACAGTGAATGAAACCACAAGGACTACTAAACGGGTTACAGGAAACTAAAACCAAAGACAGGAATCATAAACATAGACACTGCACCACAACCAGACAAACCCAACAGAGACAACAAATACACAGACTGACAGGAATACAGTACTAAGAACAGACTCAAGACAAACGAACCAACATACCTTAACAATGCCCGACACTCACACAGTGACACAGGGGAGACTAAATACTAAACATAACGAGGACTAACAAGCAACAGGTGAGTAACATGGCAGGAACAAATGACAAGGGAAGGGCAGGCACCAGGAAGAAACAACAAGAACAACCACAAGATGGAGACAGAAACAAGCACACACAAGAACCCAACATATGAACCCACAGGACACACCCGTGAATCATGACAATGAGGTTTTTAAAAGTACCTCTATAATGCTGAAAAAAGACCACCGAAACATCTGGTGTGACGTTGTCTACAAACTAAAGAGTACTAAATCATATAAAAGTAACTTGAACTGCCAGATGTTAAAATTCTCTAACAAGGATTAAATCTAAACGAAATACATTTTTTCTGCTTTTAGTCAAATATTATGTATCACTATATTGCAGTCTTTTTCAGATCGTGTCCTCATTGTATCTCCCAGATATGCAGGACAATAATTCAATAATACGCTTTTGCTTTGCAGAACCTTCGCAGCTTTTAAATGATCAGATCGCTTCCGCTAAAAATGTTACCTAGATCGTTTGCTTCCATCTAATTTCCGTTCAGTCAGAATTTTCAGCTGTCAATAAAACCAATAAAAAAAGCTTTATGCACTATTTGTTTGCTGTTCATATTTTTTTTATTGAAACACAGAAAAACGAACTTAGTAAACAAAATCAAAAATAATATAAAGCATTTTTATTTTTTAGTCCCCAACTTTATGGTGGGGGGTTACACTGGCAGGGTGTATCCGCACTCAACTGGCAATAATTTGTTAGTAACACTGGACTCATAATGGTGATGGAGCCTGATGGTAATGACCAATATCCCCTGCACCAACATCCATACTACACCAACATTGGAAATGCCAGTGGGCTTTGTGATTCTGTTATTGCTGTGCTTGTCTGATGGCTGCATATTAGAACAAGATAACAGCCTGTATGGGCTTAATACAAATGTCCTTTTTCCACAGTTGGTTTTGAAAAACATCTTTATTGGTTTTTAATGACATATTGCTCAGCAGGAAGCATGAAGCATGATTTGACACATTTTTCGTCACTAACCAAATCCTGTAATTTCTAAAAGGTCCATCATACATTATACAAATAGTAATAGTGTGTCTGGCCACAACTATTTCAGATTCAACAGTTACTAAAAATGTGGAAATTGTTGTCAACACTCATGTGGTTTTTAAGCTCATTTTGAAGCTCTGCAACGGTGTTGTACTCAATCACTTCACCCTCAGCTGTGTTAAGACACAAGGCTCCTCCAGACCTGATAGGTTGGTCATTGTTGTCAGTGCAGCAGAAGGCGTTCCAGTAGTGACTCGGCACATTGACAGTGTTTACCCACGTGTCGCCTGGTACCACCCCAGTCACAACATACATTTCACTACAGCCTCCACTCAAAACTTTCTTCAGCTTCGTCTCATACTGGCTCCATTGGACATTGTTCATTTTCTGGTTTTGAGGAGCTATGTTGGTGAAGGTCATGGTGGCTTTGGAGGAATCTCCTTCCCCATGGTGCCCTGCAGGGTTCAAGTGCCCACGGTCATAGTTGACAAAGTTGTCATCCAGAGCCTGGCTCCAACGTAGCTTGTATTTCTTTTGGTATTGTGGAACGCTTTCGTTGCATTGATTATCCAGGTTTTGGTTGTAAATCATGATGGCATATAGGGATTCTTTTATTTTCATCATAGAGTTTGGTAGGTCAGGATGCACAAGCTGAAAATACAAATATGACCAATTTAGCCTCAAACCTGTTCCCACTCTGGTAGCCTTCATTCTTATACTGTTACCGGTATTTAGTCTGAAATTACTATGTAAAATAAAGTAGCCTATTTAGGTTGAGAAGTGGGGCCTAGGATTCTTGAATTATAAACCAGCTCCCAAGATTGAAAATGTGATTAGAGAAGGAAAATATGCCAACCTGTGGTTCATAATTAACTGGTTTCGGATCTCTTTTAGGTTGCCCCTTGATATCCATTTTATAAGCAGAGTACAATGGAATCCTCCTTCGTCGGCCATACAGAGTGGCAAAGTGATACTGGTTGTTGAATATCTGACAGATGTACGCAGGAGAGGCAGCATTGTAAGCAGAGAGACATTTCTGACGGTTAAATAAGCCCTGTGTGTTGGGCTTAACTGGAGTTGGCAGAGCAATATTCAGACCAGACACGGGTATCCCCCCAAAGAAAAACCTTTTGCAGTTGTTGAAATTTGGAGCCACTTCCCCTCTGACCGCCCATAGAGAGAGCAGAGCCAGGTAAATGTGAGACAGGGTTACCATGTTTTAAACCCTGTGGAGAGAAACATCACAGATTGGCAATTAGATTTAATTTTCTTTATAATATCAAGACTTGACATGGTCACAATTAGGTCACAGCCTGATCACAGCCTGAAGAAAACAGGGCGCTACCTTGAACTTGTAACAAAATATATTTGCAACAAAAATCTCCCATGTTCCTGAATTATAAGCAAGCAAGCAAAAGTATTTATATAGCACAGCTCATACATAAAAGCAATTCAATGTGCTTTACAGAGGATAATAATAATAAAATAATAAAATACATCCATTTTATATTCATAGCAACCTGTTTACTGGCATTAAGTAAAGCATGTCAGTATTAACTGTGTACATTTCACATAATTATTCTTAGGTCTTCATAACCTTTTCAGGTTTTCAGCACCTCAGAACCTCCTATTATTGTTCCACTTTGTTTGTCTGCCCCTCATCTAAAGATAAACATGGTAAGACAGGCAATGGTAACTAGGGAGCGAAGGTACAATGGGACTTTGCCTAGCAGGGACTTGTAGACAAGTTGGTACCAGTGGGTTAAACGCTGAGTACTTAACAACAGCCAGCCTGTTCTATCTGTTCGACTCTAAACACTTTTTACTCTATTTCTACGACAGTACTTCTTTTGAAATCTCTTTATTAAGATTTGAGGTTTAGATATACATTTTATTATTAATATTTTTTGTATTTGATGCAAAAATAATGACAACCCTGGATTTGCAGATTTCATATACTTGGTTGTAGTCTCTTTTTTCTAGCAGATGTCATCTGGTTCTTTGTCCAATGTTTAAAATGCTTGTGACATACAGATAGATTAGGCTGCCTTCTATTGTAGGTTTAATTAATTTGTTGTTTGATTCATTGGTGTTCAACTGGCTACTGAGAATTCTAGATCTGAATCTGATCATTTGAATAATGACCATGAGGTTATGGTGTCATTCAATTCCGTTAATAGCAAATGCACAGACTGTATAGGTGTGAATAAACAACTGCCAGAACCCATGTTCAATTTCCTGCCCCTTGGTGTGTGTGTGAGTCTGTGTGCGTGTGCGCGCGTATTTTTTTGCGTGTGTGTTTTTGTGCGTGTGTGTGTGCGCGCGTGTTTTTTTGTGTGTGGGTTTTTGTGTGTGTGTGTTTTTGTGTGTTTGCATGAGCAGAGTTCTGTTAAAAATTAATGTATTGAACACACCCATATAACCACTGATTGTAAAAGGCACCACTTGAAGTTCATTATATTATTGAGATCACTACGCCTCTTTGCAACACATTGCCATTGAACCAACTTTTACATCATTGTCATGCCTGTGAACCCAGCGGAGATTCCGTTGCCGAGTTCCCCACCATCGGGGGTTGGGGTGCTGAAGTTACAGCGACCCGCGGCATATGACGGAGCGGCAGACCGCTGCCAGGGTTTCCTCCTCCAGCTTGAGCTGTATTTTGAGGACCTTAACCCAGCGCCCTCTGAGCGACAGAAGGTTGCCGCCCTCAACACCTGCCTCTCCGGGAAGGCCCTCGCTTGGGCCAACGCCATCTGGTCGGAGAGAGGGCCTATCCTGAGGGACTACGGGGCGTTCGCCGCATACTTCCGTTCGGTGTTCGATCAACCGCCCGAGGGAAGGGAGCCTGGCGAGCGTCTTCCTCTCCTTAGGCAGGGGAAGAGGAGCGTGCAGGAGTTCGCACTGGAGTTCAGGACCCTGAAAGCGGGAGCTGGGTGGAACGAACGGGCCTATAGTGACATCTTTCGGGTACGGTGGATCCCGGACGTCCGTAAGGAGATGGCCTGTAAGGACGCTGGCCTCTCCTTCGAGGAGGTAGTCGAGCTGGCCATAAAAATGGATAATCTCCTCAATACTCGCGGATGTTCTTGGCCCGCCCCCTTTATCCCGTCCAGCTCAGCTGTCGCTCCAGAGCCAATGGAGGTGGGAGGCGCCGCGTCCGGGGGGACCGCGCGGCCTCGGGAGTGCACCTTTTGTGGCAGGAAAGGGCACTCTGCCTCCCATTGCTACCAGCGGGTCTCAAAACCCGGAGAAGGGAGGTCTGACACTCCTGTGACAAGGAAGGTGAAAACACCCCACACTCCGTCCAGGTCCTCTGACACCCACACAACCATCACCGTATGTTTCCCCACTTTTCCTCTGTCTCCCCAGTATAAGGCGCTCGTAGATTCAGGCGCAGCTGGGGATTTCATTGACAAGACCTATGCCAGTCATTTACAGATTCTGGTGGTGCCGTTGGTCTGTGCCCGAACCATCACAGGTCTGGACACTCGGCCGCTGGGTTCGGGGATGGTGACGCAGGTCACGGTACCAGTAAGAATGATCACACAACACACACACTCTGAAATGATCTCCTTACAAGTAATTGATTCACCTTCCTTCCCCGTCGTGTTGGGCATGCCCTGGCTGTCCCGACACAACCCACAATTTTCATGGCCTCAGAGGACCTTGACGGGATGGTCACGGGAGTGTCAGGGAAGGTGTATGAGTGTTTCCGTCAGTGCGACGACTGTGGAGAGTCCAGACAGTGTCTCCTCTGTGCGTATTCCCCCAGAGTATTCTGATCTGGCACATACATTTTCTAAACAATTGGCAACCAAATTACCTCCTCATCGCCCGGGGGATTGCGCGATCGATCTACAGGTAGGCTCTGTACCACCACATAGTCACGTGTATCCCCTGTCTCAGGCAGAGACACAAGCGATGGAGACGTATGTGTCCGAGGCATTGAGACAGGGGATGATCCGCCATTCCACTTCCTCAGCCTCCTCGAGTTTTTTTTTTGTGAAAAAGAAGGATGGTGGTTTGCGACCGTGTATTGATTATCGGGCGCTGAACAGCATCACAGTTCGTTATCGGTATCCTCTCCCACCGATTTCAGCTGTGATCGAGTCAATGCACGGGCCCCGTTTTTTCATTAAGTTTGATCTCAGGAGCGCATACAATTTGGTGCGTATCCGGGAGGGAGATGAGTGGGAAACAGCATTCATCACCACTTCAGGTCATTACGATTACCTGGTGATGCCATACGGGCTGATGAATGCTCCGTCGGTCTTCTAGTCCTTTGTGAACAACATTTTTCGTGACATGATCGGTCGCGGGGTGTTCGTGTACATCGATGACATCCTGGTGTATTCGGATGACCGGGCTGACCATGTTTCCCTGGTTCGCAGAGTACTGGAGCGACTGAGGGCGCATGACCTGTATGCCAAATTGGAAAAATGTCTGTTTTTTCAGCGAGCAGTCTCCTTTCTTGGGTTCCACATAACCACGGGGGGTGGAGATGGAGGTTGATCGCGTGGCGGCCGTACGTAATTGGCCCGTTCCATCCACGATTAAGGCGGTACAAAGGTTCATTGGATTCGCCAACTTCTATCGCAGGTTCATCAAGAATTTTGGCAAGGTAGCAGCTCCCATTACATCATTGTTGAAGGGGGGGGCCGTCTCGCATTTGTTGGACGAACGAGACTGCCCGCGCATTCAGTACGTTGAAAACGCTGTTCACATCTGCGCAGGTTTTGGCTCACCCTGATCCATCACATCCGTTCATAGTGGAGGTGGATGCATCGGAGGTTGGGATAGGTGCTGTACTATCTCAGCGTTCGGGCACACCCTCCAAAGTACGTCCCTGTGCGTTCTACTTGCAGTAGCTCAGTGAGGCGGAACAAAACTATGACGTAGGTGATAGGGAGCTGTTAGCGGTAGTCAGAGCTCTGACAGAGTGGAGACACTGGCTCGAGGGAGCGAAACACCCGTTTGTAGTCTGGACTGACCACCGTAACCTGGAGTATATACGGGCTGCGAGGAGGCTTAACCCTCGCCAGGCCAGGTGGGCGCTTTTTTTTACCCGGTTCGATTTCACCCTGTCGTACATCCCGGGTACAAAAAACGTCAAGGCAGATGCGCTGTCCAGACTGTATGACACACATGAGAGGCAGGTGGATAACTCACCTATTCTTCCTGCTTCTTGTATAGTGGCGACGGTGATGTGGGAGGTAAATGCGGACATCCAGCGTGCGTTACGCGCGGAACCATTTCCTCCTCAGTGTCCAGAGGGGCGCGTCCACGTGCCGCTCGATGTTCGCGACCGTCTTATCTGCTGGGCCCACACATCGGTGTCATCGGGCCACCCAGGTATTGGTCGGACAGTGCGTTGTATTGTAAGTATTGGTGGCCTGGTCTGGCCAAGGATGTGAGGTTGTACGTGTCTTCGTGTTCCGTGTGTGCCCAGTGTAAGGCACCTAGACACCTTCCAGCAGGTAAGCTTCATCCTTTGCCCATTCCGCGGCGACCATGGTCTCATTTAAGTATTGATTTTGTGACTGACCTCCCTCTCTCTCAAGGTTATACTACGGTCCTGGTCGTCGTGGACCGGTTTTCAAAGGCCTGCCGCTTCCTGCCTCTGGGAGTCTCCCTACGGCCCTGCAGACCGCTGAGGCCCTATTTACACACGTCTTCCGGCACTACGGGGTTCCGGAGGACATTGTGTCAGATCGGGGCCCCCAGTTCACGTCCAGTGTATGGAGGGCGTTCATGAAGCGCTTGGGGGTCTCGGTCAGTTTGACCTCCGGGTACCACCCCGAAGCTAATGGGCAGGTGCAAAGGCTCAACCAGGACCTGGGGAGGTTTCTAAGGTCTTATTGTCAGGACCGGCCGGGGGAGTGGGCGGAGTTTCTGCCGTGGGCCGAGTATGCCCAGAACTCACTCCGTCACTCCTCTACCCAGCTAACACCTTTTCAGTGTGTTTTAGGTTAGAGCTCGGCTCTTATTGATTACAACTACGAGTGAGGATTTTATTGCATTTTGTGCGCTGCGTCGCACCTTCTACGTTGCCTTCGGGCTTTCTTGAGTCCTACGGGTTGGTCCGTAGTCTATTAAAAGGACATTGAGAGTAACTGTTCCAATGAGTGTCTGGCTCCATCCTTCCGCCACCAACACCTGACAATCATGCCCAAAGTCAAGATCCTAACATCTGCTCTTCTGT
This sequence comes from Dallia pectoralis, assembly GCA_029465975.1. Lineage (NCBI taxonomy): Eukaryota > Metazoa > Chordata > Actinopteri > Esociformes > Umbridae > Dallia > Dallia pectoralis. The sequence goes on from CM055742.1 coordinate 9,071,316, forward strand.
ATTTCATTGCTTTTTGGACCTTGGTGGACTTGATGATGGTAAGATGCCAAACTATTTCATGCATAAGAGAATATGTATTGTGTAGAAAAAGAACACAGCTTTAACACCACATTTCCGTTTCTCTGTGTTTTTTTTCACTGAAGATTCGTCTTCCTCCGCGTGGCCTCAAAGACAAGACACCCGTAGGCAGTATAACTATGAACAACCATGCAACCTTGGACATGGCTCCGAATTTGATCGATGACGATTACGAGGGCTGTAGACGTAAAATGGAGAAAATGGTGAACAGCAAATATCTGATACAAGAGAAACAAAACGATGATGTTTTCAACCAGGCTTGGGCCAATGCTGAAGACTATTACGAGAAGAAAAAAGAAGAAGTTCGATTGGGGAAACTATCAAAAAACAATTTCATTGCACTCCAGCTGTATGTGAATGCCTCAGCCAACATTTACACGTCTTTCAACGCTGCAACTACCCAAGGGAAAAGCTATAAAACATTCAAGTACCACGCCCTGCATTTCTTCTTGACTGATGCCGTAAGAAAACTGAACACCAAAGATCTTCCCACAACCTTCCGTGGAACCAAAATTATATTCAATATAACAAGTGCTACAATTAGATTTGGACAGTTTACCTCAAGCAGTGACGACCAATTTGCAGCTAAACGCTTTGGAGATAAGTCCTGTTTTGAGATTGACTCCTACTTTGGTGCCTCAATTGAAAAGTACTTGTATCTCCCTCATGAGAAGGAGGTTCTGATTCATCCTTATGAGGTCTTCCAACTTACCTCTGTAAAGCTGAAAAAACTCACCCCAGATCTCTGGTGTGACGTTGTCTACAAACTAGAGAGTACTAAAGTATATAAAAGTAACTTGAACTGCCAGATGTTAAAATTATCTAACGAGGATTGAATCTAAACGAAATCTCTTTCTGCATTTAGTAAAATACATTATGTTATGTAACACTGTATGCAGTCTTTTTCAATCAGTTCTTGTCCTCATTGTATCTCCCAGATATGCAGGACAATAATTCAATAATATGCTTTTGCTTTGCAGAACCTTCACAGCTTTTAAATGATCAGATCGCTTCTGCTAAAAATGTTACCTAGATCTTTTGCTTCCATCCTTTTCCCGTTAGTCAGAATGTTCAGCTGTGAATAAAACCAATAAAGAAAAACTTTATGCACTATTTGTTTGCTGTTCATATTTTTTTAACTAAACACAGAAAAAAACTAACTGAGTAAACCAAATCCAAAATCATATTAATCGTTTTTTTTTTTTTTTTTTTGCCATAGTCCCCAACTTTATGGTGGTGGGTTACACTGGCAGGGTGTATCCGCACTCAGCTGGCAATAATTTGTTAGTAACACTGGACTCATAATGGTGATGGAGCCTGATGGTAATGACCAATATCCCCTGCACCAACATCCATACTACACCAACATTGGAAATGCCAGTGGGCTTTGTGATTCTGTTTTCTAAATACATTTTGGAGGTCAAACTCAAACATAACGTAATATATTAAACGATCACTTTCGTGATGATTTATGGATAACTTTGACCAATTTGAGGAAAAATATATATATATTTATTAATCTATTTCTATAATATGTATTTGTAATAAACATATTTATTGGTTTTTACTTACATATTGCTCGGCAGGAAGCGTGAAGGATGATTTAACACATTTTTTGTCACTAACTAAAACCTGTCATTTCTAAAACATCCATCATACATTATGCAAATAGTAATAGATTCAAACAGCCAGAGCTTGCATATTGTTACACACAAAAATCACACCAGATATTAAACATATGTCTGGCCACAACAATTTCAGATTCAACAGTTATCAAAAATTTGGAAATTGTTGTCAACACTCATGTGGTTTTTAAGCTCATTTTGAAGCGTTGCAACGGCGTAGTACTCAATCACTTGACCCTTATCTGTGTTATTACACAAGGCTCCTCCAGACCTGATAGGATTGCCATTGTTGTCAGTGCAACCAAAAAAAATAAAAATTGGACATGTTGAAAGGATACTGGCAAGTTCCGTTAACTGAACGTGCTTCCAACATTTGGGCGATTATTACGCCCGACCAGTTTTTGCAGTACACAGTTATGGCGTTTGGCATCCGAAATGCGCCTGCTAGATTCCAGAGACTGGTTAATAAGGTATTTGCGGAGGTTAAAAACTGTACAGCTTACCTTGATGATTTGGTGGTATATTCATCCACTTGGGCAGAACACCTCTCTACCTTGTGGGAGGTATTCGAGCGGCTGCAGGCTGCTTCGTTAACATTAAACCTAGCTAAGTGTGAGTTCGGAAAGGCAACCGTAACTTATTTAGGCAAAGTAGTTGGCCGTGGTCAGGTGCGTCCAGTGCCTAGAAAAGTGGAAGCTATCACTCAGTACCCAGTGCCTACTACCCGTCGTCAACTACGGCGATTTTTAGGCATGATAGGTTATTACAGGACGTTCTGTAAAAACTTTTCGTCAGTGGTAGCTCCCCTTACCACACTGATTAGCCCTAAGGTACCATTTAAATGGGCGGCTGACTGCCAGAGTGCCTTCGAAATGGGTAAAGTATTGTTAAGTTCTGCCCCCGTCCTTGCTGCTCCTAATTTCACCGTACCTTTTAAATTAGAGGTGGATGCCAGTGCGTTGGGGGCAGGTGCTGTGCTTTTGCAGGCGGACAGTGGGGGGGTTAATCGTCCCGTGTGTTTTTTCCCCCGAAAGTTTAACCCTTGTCAAACCAGGTATTCAACCATCGAGCAGGAGACCTTGGCATTGCTCCTCGCGCTGCAGTGCTTTGAGGTCTATTTGAGGAAAATATATATTTATTAATCTATTTCTATAACATGTATTTGTATTCGCGTAAAAAAGCAAAATAACACTAACCTATTGCACGGTTAGAAAACAAATTTATAAAATTAAAATATACTAAATAGAAATCTTTGTGATTCTGATCTGATTCTTAAGATGTACATCAGAGCCTCTATTTTTGACTGTTCCATATTTTACCGGTGTGCAGGTTATAATATCTCCCAACATTTTCTTACCTGGTCACCACACCAGCTGTCTGCTGGGTTTAGGGTGAGTGCCGACCCCCTCCCTCACAGCATCTTTGGTTCATTGGTTGAAACCGAGTGTCTGATTGACAGGAATAACTAGCAAGACTGTCAGTCTGAGTAGACGGGTCAGAACGAACGGGTGCGTGCTTGAGCATTTAGCATGTAGCATTTATTTATTTTTTACGTTCTTTGAGATAATTATATTCACGAGTACAGTTATTACTGTGCTTGTCTGATGGCTGCATATCAGAAAAAGATAAATGCCTGTATTGTCATAATACAAATGTCCTTCTTCCACAGTTGGCTTTGATAAACATCTTTATTGGTTTTTACTTACATATTGCTCGGCAGGAAGCATGAAGCATGATTTACACATTTTTTGTCACTAACTAAAATTATACAAATAGTAATAGATTCAAACAGCCAGAGCTTGCATATTGTTACACAAAAACAGGCACCAGATATTAAACGTATGTCTGTCCACAACAATTTCAGATTCAACAGTTATCAAAAATTTTGAAATTCTTGTCAACACTCATGTGGTTTTTAAGCTCATTTTGAAGCTCTGCAACAGCATTGTACTCAATCACTTCACCCTCATCTGTGTTAAGACACAAGGCTCCTCCAGACCTGATAGGTTTGCCATTGTTGTCAGTGCAGCAGAAGGCGTTCCAGTAGTGACTCGGCACATTGACAGTGTTTACCCACGTGTCGCCATGGGGACCACCCCAGTCACAACATACATTTCACTACAGCCTCCACTCAAATCTTCCTTCAGCTTCTTCTCATACTGGTTCCATTGGACCTGGTTCATCTTCGGGATTTGCGGAGCTACGTTGGTGAAGGTCATGGTGGCTTTGGAGGAATCTCCTTTCCCATGATGCCCTGCAGGGTTCAAGTGACCGCGGTCATATTTGTCAAAGTTGTCATCCAGAGCCTGGCTCCAACTAAGCTTGTAGTTCTGTCGGTATTGTGAAATTCTTTCGTCACATTCATTTTCGTTGTACTTCTTGATTGCAAGTAGGCATTCTTTCTTTATCATCATATAGTTTGCTAGGCCAGGATGCACAAGCTGAAAAACACAAATATAACCAATTTAGCCTCAAACCTGTTCCCACTCAGGTAGCCTTCATTCTTATATTACTGTTACTGGTATTTAGTCAGAAATTACAATGTAAAAGAATGTAACCTATTTAAGAATTATTGCCTTAAAACAAGACTTTAAACCAGCTCCCAAGACTGAAAATGTGATTATAAGGAAAATATGCCAACCTGTGGTTCATAATTAACTATAGACCCCTCCCTTTCAGGTATCTCTTTGATATCCATTTTATAAGCCGAGTACAATGGAATCCTCCTTCGTCGGTCATACAGAGTGGCAAAGTGATACTGGTCGTTGTATCTCTGACAGATGTACGCAGGAGAGGCGGTATTGTAAGCAGAGAGACATTTCTCACGGTTAACTAAGTCCTGTGTGTTGGGCTCAACTGGAGTTGGCAGAGCTATATTCAGACCAGACACAGGCGTCTCTCTGAAGAAAAACCTTTTGCAGTTGTTGAAATTTGAAGCGACTTCCCCTCTGACCACCCACAGAGAGAGCAGACCCAGGTAAATGTGAGACAGGGTCGCCATGTTTTAAACCCTGTGGAGAGAAACATCACAGATTAGCATATATTGCATTATCTTTATAATATAAAACTTGACACAGTCACATTTTGGTAACAGCCAAATATCAGGCCACCCCTGAGTCTGGTTCCTCTCTAGGGTTCTTTTAGGTTTTGACCATACTGGAGAGCTTTCCCTTGTTACTGTGCATCAACCCTGTTGTTGCTTTGCTCATTCTGGTTTCATGCTGCTTAGTATTGTGGTGGAGACACCTGGAGAGGCGTGATTGGGAGGAACGGCCTCCCTGATCTAAACCCGAGCGGTCGTTTGTTATTGGACTTCTGTGCTAGTCATGGATTGTCTATAACAAACACCATGTTCGAACATAAGGAGGCGCATAAGTGTACATGGTACCAGAGCACCCTAGGCCGAAGGTCAATGATCGATTTTGTGATCGTATCGGTTGATCTAAGGCCGCATGTTTTGGACACTCGGGTGAAGAGAGGGGCAGAGCTGTCAACTGATCACCATCTGGTAGTGAGTTGGATCAGAGGGTGGGGAAAGACTTTGGACAGACCAGGTAAGCCCAAACGGATAGTGCGGGTGAACTGGGAACGTCTGGAGGAGGCCCCTGTCCGAAAGATCTTCAACTCACACCTCCGGTGGAGCTTTTCAGGCATCCCTGTGGAGGTTGGGGGCATTGAACCTGAGTGGGCAATGTTCAAAGCTTCTATTGCTGAAGCTGCGGCGGTGAGCTGTGGTCTCAAGGTCCTAGGTGCCTCAAGGGGTGGTAACCCTAGAACACCGTGGTGGACCACGGTGGTCAGGGAAGCTGTCCGACTGAAGAAGGAGGCCTTCAGGGATATGCTAGCCCTGGGGACTCCGGAGGCAGTTGCAGGGTACCGACAGGCCCGAAGGGCTGCAGCCGCTGCCGTGTCAGAGGCAAAGCAGCGGGTGTGGGAGAAGTTTGGAGAAGCTATGGAGAAGGACTTTCGGTCGGCACCAAAATGCTTCTGGAAAACCGTTCGGCACCTCAGAAGGGGAAAACGGGGAACCATCCAAGCTGTGTACAGTAAGGATGGGACACTGTTGACCTCAACTGATGATGTGATCGGGCGCTGGAAAGAGCATTTTGAGGAGCTCCTGAATCCGACCTACACGCCCTCTAGTACAGAGGCAGAGCTGGAGGCTGATGGAGGGTCATCGTCAGTTTCCCTGGGGGAAGTCGCTGAGGTAGTCAAACAACTCCACAGTGGCAAAGCCCCAGGGACTGATGAGATTCGTCCAGAAATGCTAAAAGCTTTGGGTGGGGAAGGGCTGTCTTGGTTGACACGCCTCTTCAACATTGCATGGAAGTCTGGGACAGTGCCAGAGGAGTGGCAGACCGGGGTGGTGGTTCCCCTCTTTAAAAGGGGGACCAGAGAGTGTGTGCCAATTACAGAGGTATCACACTCCTCAGCCTCCTGGTAAAGTGTACTCCAAAGTGCTGGAAAGGAGGGTTCGGCCAATAGTCGAACCTCAGATTGAAGAGGAACAATGCGGTTTTCGTCCTGGCCGGGGAACCACGGACCAGCTCTTTACTCTCGCAAGGATCCTGGAGGGGGCCTGGGAGTATGCCCATCCAGTCTACATGTGTTTTGTGGATCTGGAGAAGGCGTATGACTGGGTACCCCGGGATCTTTTGTGGGAGGTGCTGCGGGAGTATGGGGTGAGCGGGTCTCTTCTCAGGGCCATCCAATCTCTGTACGCTCAAAGCATGAGCTGTGTCCGTGTCCTCGGCAGTAAGTCGGATTCGTTCCAGGTGGGGGTTGGCCTCCGCCAGGGCTGCGCTTTGTCACCAATCCTGTTTGTAATATTCATGGACAGGATATCAAGGCGTAGTCATGGGGGGGAGGGGTTCCCGTTCGGTGGGCTGATGGTCACATCACTGCTTTTTGCGGATGATGTGGTCCTGATGGCCTCATCGGTCGGTGACCTTCAGCACTCACTGGATCGGTTCGCAGCCGAGTGTGAAGCGGCTGGGATGAGGGTTAGCACCTCTAAATCTGAGGCCATGACTCTCAGCAGGAAACCGGTGGAGTGCCTACTCCGGGTAGGGAATGAGTCCTTACTCCAAGTGAAGGAGTTCAAGTACCTCGGGGTCTTGTTCGCGAGTGAGGGAACAATGGAGCGGGAGATTGGTCGGAGGATCGGAGCAGCGGGGGCGGTGTTGCATTCGCTTCACCGCACCGTTGTGACGAAAAGAGAGCTGAGCCGAAAGGCAAAGCTCTCGACCCACCGGTCAATCTTTGTTCCTACCCTCACCTATGGTCATGAAAGCTGGGTCATGACCGAAAGAACGAGATCGCGGGTACAAGCGGCCGAAATGGGTTTTCTCAGAAAGGTGGCTGGCCTCTCCCTTAGGGATAGGGTGAGAAGCTCAGTCATCCGAGAGGAACTCGGAGTCGAGCCGCTGCTCCTTTGCATAGAAAGGAGCCAGTTGAGGTGGTTCGGGCATCTTGTACGAATGCCACCTGGGCGCCTCCCTAGAGAGGTGTTCCAGGCACGTCCAGCTGGGAGGAGACCTCGGGGAAGACCCAGGACTAGGTGGAGAGATTATATCTCCACACTGGCCTGGGAACGCCTCGGGATTCCCCAGTCAGAGCTGGCTAATGTTGCCCGGGAAAGGGAAGTTTGGGGTCTCCTGCTAGAGCTGCTACCCCCGCGACCCGACCCCGGATAAGCGGTTGAAGATGAGATGAGATGAGAGTATTGTGGTGGAAATTCTAAATTCATTATACAACTAATCAATGTTACTATACAGTAATAACATTTAACACTGAATTCAGATTCGAAGTAAGACGGACCAAAGTGTTTCTAAGTTAACACTTAACATGTCTATTGCAATTAAAATGTATGAGGAAATTGTTACACAAGCACAGATGGTAACAAGGCAATGATCAGGTCAATTCTTTCTAGAATGGATTTCCTGGTAGTTCATCCATCCAGATTGACAACTCCAAATCAGGAAGTTGTACCAAGACCTGTGCAGACACCCTGGGGGCACGACTTCATCAAACATGATATAAACATACAGCCGACAATCAGAAATGTGCTAAAGGTTAAGGCATATGCTATCGTTCTAAAGATCCCCCATACCCATGGGCCTAATGCAGAACTCAATCCTTCAATTGGGTTCCATCCATGAACTTCATGGAGCTCCTTCACTCCAGTGTTTGTCTCTTTCACCAGATCGATGACCCCCTGTGATGCATCAGAAATAAATGTGCAACATTCTGACTTCACAACTTTGCATACACCTCCTTGAGATGCTAAAATCATATCTAGGGCCAATCGATTCTCTAGGGCGACTGAACGGGTCTCATCTAACTCTTTGCCAATTGCAACAATTGCTTTGGCAGTAGTGTTCATGTGCTTCTCTAGTACTGAGGATTGAGCTGTTATTTCCTGCTGTGAGGAGAACGCTCCATACCTTGGGAACAGCACACTGAAAACACGTTGTGTCAGTGTCAGAAATCGCCTAAACCGATGTGGAGGCTGGTACAATCTCTCCATTTCAGTTTTGTTGACCCTTCGTATTAACGGCACCAGGTATGCCATATAGCATGTTCCTTCCGCATCCTATGGAACACAACTATGCATTCTCCCCGCAGACTAGATACACATGCTCGGGAAGGTCGCCTAGCTCAGTGAAGTTAGTGGACACCACGCTAGAACAATCACTTGTCCCTAACTTTAACTTGGCCTGTTCCACCCTATTGGAAATGCACAGGGACACATTCCGTAACACATAGGTTGGATTTGTTGGCCAATATTGAGTACAGTCACGGAAACTGAGACCTTTCGGCGCCGTTGCGTTTTTTTTCGGCGTCCGTGCTGAACAGTCATGTATGTCGTGCCTCAGAGAATGTATATTTAGGACACGAGATTGCGGTCGCCATTCAGCTGTTGCATACACCTTAACTGTGGGAGACAACGGTGTGGGTTTACAGGGCGGAGAATTATACGGCACTACTCTATCTGACGTTTCATTTAGACAATCTGTTTGAGCCAGAGTCATCTGTATGTTCAGCTCCTCCCGTCCAGGAAGCATCACCTGGTCATATCTCAACCTAAACAGAACAGTGCGATTAATACTGTTGTCCTTAAAACCCTCATCAAATTTACTTATTATTCTACATAATACTTCCCACTTGTCACCTCCCATGCACTTATCCTTGAGAGAGGCCATGGGCATGATAAAACAGTCTTCGTCTTGTTCAGTGGGTGCTGGCGACCAGCCATAACGTTCCCAGTCTGCTTCAGAGAAGGGAACTGAAGTCAACATAGGAGAGCGTGATGAGGTTGGTATGTGTTGGCAGATCCAACAGTTACTTATGTTAACATGTGATGCATAGTCAACCATCATCCTAAGGGCGATGTTCTCAGGTTCTATCAGCCCTCTCCTCCTCCGTTTCTCAGTCTGTGGGCATTCCCTAGCCGGTCTACCAAGGGGATGGTCTGGTGGTCTACAAGGAGTGCGGACTTCGCTGCTGCTGCTGTTGAAACACCAATAATCCTTATTTAAATCAAAATCATCAAACACATTTACATGACAGATCATAGAATCATTATTGCAAAACCATCTGGTACTATCCACAAATGAAGAAACGTCAGTCCAGACCCACATACCCTCATTCTGACCCACCGTAAATATGGGGTCAGTCATAATAAAACAGTCTTCATTGGGTCGGCAGTTGCTTATTTTACATGAAATCTGTTTTTGGAGCAGTCTCTGAGACTGGGCTTTAACGCCCAAAGTCCCAAAGTCCCGCTTTATAGATACAACAACCAGGAAACTAATAACAAGTTGACATCCAGTTCCCCTAAAGGGACTGATCATTAGCGCTGCGTCACTTTCTTTATTATTCTCTAAACTGGCCAGTGCATGTGTTGCGCTGTCGTTTATTTTATGATTAAACGGAAGCATACAAACGTCGTCCTCTCTTTTCTGGATTCCTCCTTCATCTCCTATTGGGACGTGACAAATGCATGCATTTAGATTCTTCCTAAATGAATCACAGTTTCCCTAAACTTTTTAAATGGAGTCAAGTATGCATGTCTTATAGAGAATAAAAACATTAAATAGGGTTTTCATTGTGGGATTGGAGAATAGAAACAGAATAACAGTGTAGTGACAGAGGAGAGTTAACAAGGTGACATACTGATTGCAGCTGCCACCTGACTATCGTATTAACTCTTTGTTTCATGGTTCTCGCCTCAGTCCGGTGGTGGCTGGTCCCCTCCAGCGATCTAGGGTACTGGAGACCCCCCCACCCCCCCTGGACATCGAGGGGCCCCGGCGTACAAGGTCAAGGACATCATGAACTCCTCCAGGGGAGGGGTCCTTTAGTACCTGGTGGAGTGGGAGGGGTACGGCCCGGAGGAACGATGTTGGGTGCCGACGAGGGACATTCTAGACCCAGAACTAACACGGGAGTTCCATCGTCGGCGCCCTGACCGACCAGCTCCTCGCCCTCTGGGTCGTCCGTGAGGTCGGGGGGCGTCAGGGGGGGAGTACTGTCACAACTCCAGCTGAGGGTGTGGCAGCTCCACCTACAGGCGGTGTTCGGCGGTCGTCTTCTCCGGCTTATTAGTCATCACCAAATCTCCTCCCCCCGTGCACACCTTGTTCAGGTGTTCATCTAATAATTAGAGGAGTACTTAAGTCCATGTGTTTGGTCCTGTGTTTGTGAGGAATTGTTGAATGTTACGTGTTGATTGTACATTGAAATCTCGTTAAGAGATCCAGTTATTATACTCCGTGTGAGGAGTCTATTCGTTTACCGAGTGAGCTACGTCGCATCTTTGTTAAGACATATCTCCAAAACGCTACTGTAAAATGGTTCCAAATGAGTTGTGCATAGACTATAGGACGTCATGTATCAGAAGTGACCCTTATTTTGTTCTACTTATTAGAAATTAGGTCATAATAGGCCTCCAAATTCACTCAACATGACATATTTCCAAAACGCTACAGTAAAATCGTTCCAAATGAATTGTGCATAGTGTAAAGGACTTCCGGTATCAGAGGTGAACCTTATTTTTCTACTTATTAGAAATTAGGTCTTTAAGGGCCTCTGGAGTTGCTTGTGCTGTAAACATTTACATAAAACAATCTATTGAGATAAAAAAAAATATTAGTCAAAGACAATGTGAGTTTTATAAAGCATAAAGATAAAAAGATAGATAATTAAATTAATAATAATGAACGTGATAGAGTGGGAGGGAAAACGAAAGAAATAGAAAAGAGAGTGAGAGAGAGAAAAAAGAAAGAATGAAAGAGAGAGCGAGAGAGAGAGAAATAAACACAGACGGATAGATAGACGGATAGATACAGATGGATAGATAGACAGACAGATAGACAGACAGACAGACAGACATCGACAACTCGAGCGCTCTGAAAGCGCGTTCTCTCTGCTGTGACTGAAAGTACCGTACTCATAGTAATAGGCGCACACGCTCTAATTGTTTGCCGTCTGGCTAGACCGTGTATTCTCAAACGGTATTTTTTTGGTGCATTGCCAAATCAAATGCTTTGACGCAGCGTCCAATACTACATGGTAGACATGTCATCATCAGGTTCTCTCGCTCAAGCGTTGACAAGTGGACAGTTTGAGAGATGAGAATCTCCGTGGATGCCACGTCTTTAATTGTCGTCTTTTTTGTAGTTTAATCAATCGTATGATTGGACTGAATGCCTTTGGCCATGGTGCACTGTTTCTAATGACACTGCACATCTGTTGCTGGGATATTGCCGCGCTTGGTGTTAGCTGGACTTGACCTGGTTTCCCGTGGCCGTGGGTACGTCGGTCTTTCAGAGAGTAGGCCTACCCTAAGCTGGTGTTGAGCTATGTTGCAGCTAACGTTGCAATCGGGTAAAAAGAATGGACGAAAGAGACGAATTATCTTTAGCCTTTCTTGGCATATTTATTTCCGAGCTGTAGCCACATCAGTCTCACGGTCAGACAGCAACCAAGTTACTTATTTTTTTAACAACGGCAAAATCTACTGGGACAAACATAATAACGCAAACGCGTCCCATAGCCTGCATTTAGCGCCCTCTTGTGGTATGAACATACTTTATACAGAACAGTAGGCTACAGCATTACATTACATTATATACAACTGAGGACATAATGAACATACTTTATACAGAACAGTACAGCATTACATTACATTATATACAACTGCGGACATGATGAACATACTTTATACAGAACAGTATGCTACAGCATTACATTATATACAACTGAGGACATAATGAACATACTTTATACAGAACAGTACAGCATTACATTACATTATATACAACTGAGGACATAATGAACATACTTTATACAGAACAGTACAGCATTACATTACATTATATACAACTGAGGACATAATGAACGTACTTTATACAGAACAGTACAGCATTACATTACATTATATACAACTGAGGACATAATGAACATACTTTATACAGAACAGTACAGCATTACATTACATTATATACAACTGAGGACATAATGAACATACTTTATACAGAACAGTACAGCATTACATTACATTATATACAACTGAGGACATAATGAACATACTTTATACAGAACAGTACAGCATTACATCACATAATATACAACTGAGAACATAATGAACCTACTTTAACAGCTGGGTGTAGCTCCATAAAGCACTAGAAGCATGTGATGGAGCTCCAGTTCCACTGAAATGCTTCTCCCATACAGTATCATAAATGTGTCATCAGCTTGGGTTTCAGTTCAGTTTCTCGCAGCTATGTGTCATATAAGTCAGCAATTGTCATGGCATGTCCGTACACTTTTAACTTTCGTTTTCGTAATAAAAAACGTAGCCTTCTGGCATTAATCGCTTAATAGTTTCAGAAATATCGATTTGAGAATATTCCTAGTCATGCACCACTTTTTAGGCTTTTTTGTGCATCCGTATTATGGAGGAAAAAAATCAAAGTAGCCCACGTTTTCTACAAAAAATAACACGGTGTAAATATGCTGTCGTCCTATCTCAGATACAACGAGCCCATTAACTTGAAGTTTCCTTTCCTTCCCCAAGTTTCATTTTCGTTTCTGTGATGACAAATGTCATACGGGAGCGCGCATGCCTATATAATAAACGCTGAAGCGCACTGACGCATTCAGAGGGTCTACACAGTCTCTATACCGGCGAGTTTCAACATATCTCCTGTATATTATGGACTAGGAATACCACAACAATGATTTCATGGGGCGAGGATAGCCGTAATGGCTTTGGATCGGTGAAGTCTAAGGTTTTAGATGGAACGAAAACGGATATTCTACACCTGTCCGCAAGTAAAAGTGTTGTTGCTTATATCAGAAACGATGGGAGATCCGTGTCGGTCGCTCGTATGCATGAGGATGGTGGGAGAAGAGTCACAGGAAAACTGAGTAGGTCTAATAATGCAGATCTGTATCAGTTTGATATAGGCAGTGTGTTCGTTTATGTGTTGTACTTTGTTGACAAACGTTCAAGTCAAATGGGTAGCACTAGCGCCTAGAACAGTCATAAGTAAAGACATATTCACTAGTCAAGTTATTCACAAGTTATTAATGTGTATTTATTAGTTAAAAAAAAACATGTTTATGTGCTTCAGAGAGTGTGAACTGTAAAGAGAAGATCCGGACTCTAAGTTGTGGCGACTCTCATGTGGTTTTACTGTCTGAGGGAGGCAGAGTTCTCACTTTGGGCACAGATAATATTCCCAGGTGAGTTCCACTTAATGATAATGCTAATCTAATGAGTTTTGTTTAGCCAACCCCGGTATGTTGGTGCTATGGGTATCGAAATGCAATAGCAATATCAGCACCTTTCAAATAACTACCATTTAGCAATACCATTTGTTTTTTAAAAGATTGGGCATTATAGGTCTAAACTAATCACACCTGTATGTTTTCAATTCAGACCATTAGGTTCTCTAAGCAATCAAACAGTAACCCGGGTTGCATGTGGAGCTCAGCATTCAATTGCCTTAACACTGGGTAAGTAGCATATATCAACATAAATGTGAATCACAATGTGAAATAATTCAGTCTAACTTTCATTGTATTAACCGCTGACTTCTGGTTTTGGTACAGACGGTCAGGTGTTCACCTGGGGTGACAACACCAGCGGTCAGCTGGGTTTGGGGTGTGGCTTGCCAAGCGCGGTGTCCCCCCAGACCCTGAAGTCTCTGTCCGGAACCCCCCTGGTTCAGATCACCGCCGGGGGAGACCACAGCTTCGCCCTGTCGCTCTCTGGAGCTGTGTTCGGCTGGGGCAAGAACACTGCTGGGCAATTGGGTCTAGAGGACACACAAAGTACAGTATACGTTAATAAATAACAGCACTTTCTTGTTGAAACTATATAAAAATCATCAGACCATGAACAGGTTGTTTGTGACTGGTGTGTTAATGCGGCGCAAATACGAATGCATGCACGCGCACGCTAGAGATCACGGGTGTGTCTAATGTACAGTGTTTTTTATAGACAGACTTGATCCGGTGCAGATCGATTACCTGAATTTGAAGAAGACTATTTTCATTGCATGTGGTGAAGAACATACTGCCGTTCTGACAAAAGTAACACATCAGTCTGCCTGACAACTCCTTTTGCAATATTTTGGTCTAATTATATGTTTACATTGTCTGTCAGAATGTCATCGCCTCAATGTATTTCTTTTGTAATTGTGTACAAAAGCATCCTTAAAGTGAAACACTACATGGACTGTATTGTTTTTCTAGGGTGGTGTTGTGTTCACCTTTGGTTCTGGTCATTATGGGCAGCTTGGACACAACTCTCTCAGTGATGAACTACGACCTCGGGTGGTGGGGGAACTCTGGGGGGCAAAGGTGACCCAGATAGCCTGTGGAAGGTAACCTACACCTATTTTAAACTATTTGGAACTGACAAAATGTTGTGACAGTCCTAAAACATCCCAGTTCTGTCTGTGTATTGTATGTTTGGTTATTTCCTTTTAATAGGAATATAATAATTCACATATACACATTGTGTACAGATTGTTATGTTGAATATGCAAGTGCATTGTTTTCCGGAACATACATTTATCCAGATTTATAATGATGTTTAACGAAATGGTCATAAATCCATTCAAAAATTACAACTCGCCAAAACTACTTTTAACGCCAAGTTGATATGTTTGTGGCGAAAATATTTATTCTGCTATAATAACTGCCGTGCCATGGAGGGGTCCACAATATATCTCCTAATAACACCTACACAAATTTAATAGAACTCAGATCAATCCAGATCATTTTGAACTCATTGAGATCAATGAAGAACAGAGTGTAAATGATCGATTTGTATGTCTTTTACTGTACTACTAGAACAAAAAACATGCTAAAAGTATTGGAAGATATCTACAAAATTGATCTGAGTGCCAGAGGAGGAACCCGTTTAACTCTTGCCGGTCCGTTTTATCAGTTTGCGTTAACTTGTTTTGTCCTCGCTTAAGACACCTGCAGTACTATTCTTTCCAAACAGCCTGGACTAGCTAATACTATTAATATTACTAATGCTAATACATGCTAATACTAATACACGTTAATAATACTACTAATACACTCAATACAACAAATACTAATTTAAGCTAATACTACTCCAGTCTCATTCAGTAACGGGAAAGTCGTGTGCCTGTTTAGAGGCAGGACTCTACAAAGTGCCTCATTAACTTTAAAATGGAAACATCCTTGTATTTTTATGGTTGTTCTTGCATTGCATGGTATTTACATGCAGCTATCACAAACAAAACATATTGTATCCAAGTCCATACATCGAATTGCGTATATAGTGGTCTTGAAAGGAAAAGATGCAGACTCCAAATTTTACGAATTTCTTGTTTTAATAATACTTATCTGCCATTTGTCTTATTTGCCACAGACACCACACATTAGCATTAGTAAAGCCCTCCAATAAGATCTACTCATTTGGATGTGGAGAGCAAGGGCAGCTGGGAAATGGAGTTCATATCAACCAGTCGGTGCCCCTTCCAGTGCAATTGCCTGGTAAAACATATTTTTTATACAACATTAGCCAAAGTCTGAATGTTTTTGAACTGATCAAATTTCATAAAAATATAACTACATAAAAAATATTCATCCAGAATGTTCATGTCACTTTTTGAAACATATATGAAGTAAAACATTTTTTTTCAATAATTCAGACCAAATGAATGAGATGCATGTCAAATCCATCTATGCTGGAGCGAACAATTCCTTTGGACTGTGCAGTCTTGATCAGGTATTGCCAGAGTTGGATTTTAATCAATATATTTATAAAACATGACAGGTTGTTCATTGTATCATACCATTGCTGTAATACATTGCATCACATGGTCATATTCACAGGAGTCCGAAGAAAAATCAAACAAATCCTGGTCAAGTTTTGGAAAAGTGTCAAACAAATTAAATACGGAAACCGTTGACAAATGGATATCTGCATCTAATTCAAAATCATGGAAAAAAGTCAAAAAGTAAGTGTAATGTCCTGTATCTACCTACTGTTTTTCTGTTGTCATTTCTTTATACGGTCAATCATGTACTCAACCAACTTTCCTTCCAGAGAAATCAAAGACATTTTCTCTTCAGCATCATGTTTAAATGGGAGCTTTCTTGATGAACGGTAACACAATTTAATATTGGTTCAAGTACATAAATAACCTTCAAGTTACATAATAAATAAAACATATTATTCCTTATGACTGAGCTATTGTTTTTCCAGTGGTGACAAGCATTACCAAACCTCACCAACACAGCCTGGCCTTGATTTTTCTCGAGTCCGAGGCGCATTCCGAAAGCTGGCGCAGAAAGAAGAAGTTCTGGCTGAAGTATTTATTTTTCATTTACATTCCAATGTATTTTCATTGTTCATTTAAATTGATTCCGTTGTCATTTCATGAATGACAATTCCCACAATTCCTTGTCTTTCCCACGCCACTAGGTGGAACTAGTTGTCCAGAACATGTTGATTCCGTCTCTGTATAAGGAGCCTGTCGGAGTTGAGGGCCTGAGGATCTACCTGGTTCTTCTCGAACTCCTGAGGGTCCTTCAGAAACAGAACCGGGGGGCAGACCTGACTGAGAGTGTGGCCGCTGCAATCCTCAAACTGCACCCCAACAGGCTGCAGATCCTCCGTAAAATTACCCCTCTATTTATTATGACACGAGGCCTGTTACCTCAAATTGTAATACGGTCATAGATCCGGTTGACACTTGTCTGCACCCCTTTGTTTTGTTAGTTCGCTGTCATGCAGATGTGTACTAAGTGACAGTAATAACAATACAACACTGATTATTTGAATCTAGTGTGTTTGTGCTTGACTAAAACAAGTCTGCACTGCACAGTGATGCTTTAGCCCTTGGCTAAATGAATGTTCACACAATTACATGTTAGGTAGCTGGTTCTAACCTTAGCCCCCCTGCTCCATAGCAGGATTAACACAGACTTTTCAAGGCTCCTCTCAAAAACATAGTGGAAAATAACCTATTTGAATCTGGGTCAGGAACAAAGCATAGAATATTGTCCGTTCATATCAGAATAAGTGTGAAATGGCCTTGTGTTGTATTAGGCCATAAGCTGAGAGCTGGGGATCACATCTGTGAATCCTTAGTCCAGGTCTGAAGCTTAAGCCTGTCCTAGCCGAGGTATAATATAGCCCCGGGCTATAAACAAAGCAGTGTGAAATGTGTTTCTTTGGGTGCCACAGAAAATATTGTGAAGTGCAGACATTTCTATTACGCCATTAGCGGTGAACGTTTTGTAATGTTTCCATGTTCCGTACACAGGTAACTGGTGGACCTTATTGAAGCCTTCTGCCCTCACCAAGCACATTGGCGTGTGGAAGAAGGTCCTGTCGAGGATTTTGACAAGCGGAGATGCTTCACGGTCCCGTGACACCGGCGTCAAACATCTGCTCCAGGTCCTTGACCACGTCTACAGAGTAAGTGTTCGAGCATCTCTGCTTCTAATGCCAGTTCATATGTAACACTGACGACCAGATTGACGTTCCGGAAGTATTTGGTGTCAGTTTTCCTGTCATTTCGATGAAACCGCTTTTATGAGACCGAGTATGTTTATTCAAAATGATGTTGCTGATTCAAAGGTACATTCATTCTTCATTTAAATTTAATTTCTCTGTTAAGGCAAATCAAAATATTGGAGAGAGGTCGAAGCTTCCTGAAATTACCTTTTGTATGGAGGGGATTCAATTTAATCCGGTGTTTTTGGAAGAGGACATTGTGCTTTGGCTTGCAAATAAGGTAAGAAAAGTCAAATAGTGTTGCTAAGGCCTCAGGTATTTCTATTTTGTTAGTGCTCATTGGAAAGTTTCATTGGCAGCATTTTAATAGACTGGAGGTCGCCTTTTCCTGTTTATCTGAAATTATCTGGAAAAAGGGGAAGGCGATATTGTGGTTTTACCTCAAGCATGTACGTGGCATATTGAAGTTCTGTCACATCTGTACAGTTGCAGGTTTCTAAACAGACGTTTGAGATGCATTTCTTTTATATCTCCCTTCCAGACTGCGAATGTGACGCCTGCAATCTTTTGTTGTTACCCGTTTGTGTTGAACCTCCTGAGCAAGATCAACATTTTCAACATATATACAGCACTTATGGTAATTAAACTTGCCTGTCATTGTGCAGTAACATACAAATGAATCTGTAGGTCAGAGGTCAACCTTCCTATTATAGACCTGCTGGGTGGAAACAAATATCCAGCAGTCACTCACTACCTACACGAAGCATACTTCTGGATCTTTCTTTTTTTGGGGGGTGAGGGGGTTAAATTAATCATGGACCAATGTGTGAAAGCACTCACTCCAGACTAAATATTACACTGTATTTTTGCAGAATACCCAGAACATTCCTCAGCCATTTGCCATGTGGCCCTTTCAGATGGCCCCTACTTACTTTGAGCTGAGACTGAAGCGGGCGTCACTCATCGAAGACACGTTCCAACAACTAAGTCAAGCAAACGACAGTATATTCAAGAGGCCTCTTGTGGTAAATCCACTTTTATTTTCGTATTTCCGTGACTCTACCAATTGTACTCATTTGAACACACAGACTGGTGACTGATTAATGAGGGAACATCCATATGACGAATGCTGTTCCATCCGTTCACTAGAGTTCCAGAGACATGTCGAATTTATGGCAAGGCACATTGAAGCTGTTCTAATGGCTTGTAATGGCCTAACATCTTATCTAGACACTATGCACTGTGTTTTCCTTTAATCTGCCACCTATCTATTGCTTTCCAATAAACATGACCATGTTCTGACCAGAGGAACATTTCTTACAACATGGTGCTTCTCTGTCTCAGGTATATTTCGACGAGGATTTGAAGTTGACGGATGTTTACAGACGGGACTTCTTCCACCAATTGTTTGGAGAACTGCTTGCACCAAAGACTGGGATGTTCATGTTCGACGACACCCAGACACTGGCCTGGTTCCCTGCAGAGGTATAGTATGTTTAGGGAAATCACTGTATCAATGAAGTGTTCATATCGTCATCTAATATGTGTCGGTCGTAAGGAACTAACGCAGTTAAGCCATCAAAATGCATTCGTAGAGCGTAACTAGTGCTGTAGTCAAGAATTTACGCTTCAGTACTTTCCCTTTACTCTAAATCAAGCAAAACATTTTCCATGGGGGCTAACACCCTATCAATAACCAATAACCTTATTCATAACTCTGGCTCATACGCCTCCTTGTTGTCCTGACGATGTCTTCTTTCTGATTGTTCCCAGATTTAACTGAAAGCTTAAGATAATTTGAATAAGGGTTTTGATATGATCGTGACAAGATGTTATATGTGCAAAGCTCCCATCCAGAACAGAATGAGAACAGAGCAATGAATGCATTTTACTGGTGGTTGTAAACAGTCCTATATTTTAATTTATTGCGTGTTTCTCCAACCTACACACACAAACACCAACAGCCTAAAGTGGAAAAGAACCGTTACTTCCTGTTTGGAGTTCTGTGCGGGATGGCCATGTTTAACAACAGCATGGTGTACCTTCCCTTTCCCACGGCCTTCTTCAAGAAGCTGCTGAACCTCAACACCTCGCTGGAAGACCTGAAGGAGTTCTGTCCCGTTCTAGCCGGGTATGTTCGTTCTATATATTGTATTGACCTTTGTATGTAGCTGTGGCCTAAGGTGGTCGTGTAGTCAAGGCCGCCGTCTCCAGTGGAGATGTACTGCTGCAGCACGGGTTTGAATCCGGCACTCTGCCCAAAAATATTTTGTACTTTATTTGGATTCCTTTTACCAAAAACAGTTTTCATTTCGGCTTTGTTTCTAGAGGTTAATCTGTCGTGTCGTGTATTTTTTCTCACTGGTTTTCTAGGAGTTTACAGTACATCTTGGATTATCCCGATGATGATGTGGAAAACATGGACATGACGTTCTCCGTATGTATAGCCTTTTGATTTGTAGACAGACAAAATGTGACATAAGTGATGCCTTATTACTATGGATACATGACCGGAATTAGTCTCTTCCGTTTCCAAGATCCTTCCATTTTGCCTGTACCCTCAGTCCAAAGTTTACTGGTGACAGCGATGTCATCACCTGTGTTACAAAATGTGTTTCAGGCTCATTAGCAATATTAGCAACATTAGCAACATTAGCAACATTAGCAATATTAGCAATATTAGCAATTAGCAGTGGATTCATTAATATTCATTACAATAAAAATTATGAGAAATCCTAACTGGCATGAAATAAGACTTGAAGTGAAAAAATTCAAATGCACACATTTCATGACAATTTTCCTCACTTCTATAGGTGATCTGGGATGAAGTAGAGGCGGAACTTGAACCGGAAGGCACCGGAAAACTTGTCACA
>CM055742.1:9092412-9202029 GCA_029465975.1 Dallia pectoralis
TATATGGAAAAACGTATCCCTGCAGTTAGGTGCCTCGAAAAAAGGCCCAAGTTAATTTCACACACATCCATACACTCTGACCGACTTTGAGAGATCATTTTGACTTGAGGCGAAATGACAAAGGTTGTGTCCGTGAACATCAGTGAACAGCCAATCGAAGCAGCCTTTACAAGCATCCCAGGAAGTTATCCATGCTCCCTTCCACACATGATTGGTGGGATATCTGTGTCTTATGGATCAGCCAGTCCGTGGCACGGTACGGTAAGAGGTAGAACAAGACATTATTCAAACTTGATCAATTCAACATTCACATCCAAATCCACCGGCTCATTTCTCGGCATCGATCGTCACACGAGATCGTCTCGACGGAACAGCGCCCTCTGGTGTTTGCGGTCAGCGGTGACGGTGGCGTTCAGGACGGGGGTGCTGGTGAACTCCACAGCGCAAGGCCCGGGGGTGCACGGGTCCGTCTCCAGCTCCAGGACGGTCACGTTGTTGGGCGCAGCCGTGCTCAGGACACTGGCGGGTACGAACAGGGTCACCTGGGGGCCGCGGGCTGGCCAGTAGCGACCCAGGTTGAAACCGTTGATCCACACCTGACCCTAACGACAATAAAACAGAATAGAGTTATTGAAACGTGTTGTATGTCGCTTCACAGTTTCTAACAACGGTGAGTTTTTTTATGTGATGGGAACCTGGAATGCCACTTAAAGAGCGTCTTCAGCTCAGAGCAAACGCAGTCTGGAAACATTTGTCACATTAGATTCTGCATTTGCAGTCCCTCAGACTGCCAACATTAAGACCATTTTTATTTAAAAAAACAATTGTTACCCTACTGTATATTAGAATATATGACAATTGAAAATATAATTGCCTCACTTCCTACTAGTCTCTAAAAGTAAAAATGTAAAATAATAATAAATTGAACTTGGCGGAACCCCAACCTTTCTCCAGTTAGGGAACCGGATGTAAGTGTCCTGCGGCAGGTCTGGGATCCCATCGGGAATGACAAAGGTTCCCCCGTAGAAGGTGGGGACCGAGAGAGGAGACGGTGTCTGGGGACCGACCCCTCCAGAACCCAGTTCCCACAGAAGACCCTGGCTGACAGCCTGGTCGATACTGAGGCTGTAGATGGCCCAGCCGGTCAGGATGTCAGCGCCCAACGTCAGATTGGACACCAGGCCCTTTAGAGAGACGAAGGAGTCAAAACATTAGTCATGTATGTTATATTGAACATGTATATAATGTAGAAATCATGGAGTGTCGGATTGGTGCAGAACTGAATATCGCTTCTGGATCATCCAACTCTAGGGTGTTTAATAAGTGACACACGTGCGCTACTTTATCTGATAAGTGACACACATGTGCTACTTTATCTGATAAGTGACACAGATGTGCTACTTTATCTGATAAGTGACACACACATGTGCTACTTTATCTGATAAGTGACACACGTGCGCTACTTTATCTGATAAGTGACACACATGTGCTACTTTATCTGATAAGTGACACACAAGTGCTACTTTATCTGATAAGTGACACACACATGTGCTACTTTATCTGATGAGTGACACACATGTGCTACTTTATCTGATAAGTGACACACACATGTGCTACTTTATCTGATAAGTGACACACACATGCGCTACTTTATCTGATAAGTGACACACATGTGCTACTTTATCTGATAAGTGACACACATGTGCTACTTTATCTGATAAGTGACACACATGTGCTACTTTATCTGATAAGTGACACACACATGTGCTACTTTATCTGATAAGTGACACACACATGTGCTACTTTATCTGATAAGTGACACACACATGTGCTACTTTATCTGATAAGTGACACACACATGCGCTACTTTATCTCATAAGTGACACACATGTGCTACTTTATCTGATAAGTGACACACATGTGCTACTTTATCTGATAAGTGACACACACATGTGCTACTTTATCTGATAAGTGACACACACATGTGCTACTTTATCTGATAAGTGACACACACATGTGCTACTTTATCTCATAAGTGACACACATGTGCTACTTTATCTGAAAAGTGACACACACATGTGCTACTTTATCTGATAAGTGACACACACATGTGCTACTTTATCTGATAAGTGACACACACATGTGCTACTTTATCTGATAAGTGACACACACATGTGCTACTTTATCTGATAAGTGACACACGTGTGCTACTTTATCTGATAAGTGTCACACATGTGCTACTTTATCTGATAAGTGACACACGTGCGCTTCTTTATCTGATAAGTGAAACACGTGTGCTACTTTATCTGATAAGTGACACACACGTGCTACTTTATCTGATAAGTGACACACATGTGCTACTTTATCTTATCAGTGACACACATGTGCTACTTTATCTGATAAGTGACACACATGTGCTACTTTAACTGCTTTAGAATCAGCGGGCCAGTACACACATTAACACTAATGACTAGAAATGTAATGTGTTACTGGGACACCAACCTGTAATATAAACAGGCTGGAACATGTGAGCGTGAGTAATATTATGTATAATTCCTTAGCTAATTAATGGGTGTGGTACTAATGGGTGTGGTACAAAAGAGGGCGGTACTAAAGAGGGCGCTACTAATGGGGGCGGTACTAATGGGTGTGGTACTAAAGAGGGCGGTACTAAAGAGGCCGCTACTTATGGCGATATGCTCAGGAGAAGTGAAGTTGCCTTAAAGTCGTTAATGTCTTTCCCGTAGTTGACTCGACCCGCATTCTCCACGAGCACGTCCACCTGACTCCCGGCTTTCCCGGTCACATTAATGGTCAGCGCCTTGTTTCTCTCCAGGATCCCAGCTACGACCTGATGACAGAGCACACAGAAACGTTTTCGTTCCCCTTTCGGTAGATCCTCGATCAGTGGGTCAGTCCGACTGCAATCGCCAGCGCCAGTTATCGATGCACAACGCGGTCTCTAGTTCTGAACCGACATTGTCGGTTTAAGTACCGTGCTGGGACAAATATCTGTACGTTCTGTCGCTCCATGAGAGCCGGGGTGTGTCACAGGTGACCGCCGTTGAGCGTCATGTAGCGCGTTAACTCACCCCGTCCACCGATACATAAGCCCTGTCGTGGACGCCATTCAGTGGTGAGGACAGAGGAGTCGGCCCAACACAGTCCACGGGCAGCTTGGTCCGGTAGAGGACGTAGCCGAAGGCCTTTTGGAGGGAGAATAACGAAAGAGATTAAGGCACGTTCTCGTACGCGACAGAGGGCACTAATGTTGTTCCTACAGGCAAGCGGAAAGCGCGTGCAGTCAAAACACTGCATTACGGGACTTCGTATTTCACACTGGTTTTGTATTACGCACATGTTGAAACACACAAAGACAGACACGTATTAATGGATTTACTGAGCATGTGGACGTACTTGGTTCATCTCAATGAAGGTCAAAGGGTAAATGCTCTTGACCGGACCGGATAAAGACAGTATTTTCAGCGCATCAGTTACTGTGTGAAGCTGCGAAAAAAAGTGGCAGAAATCAACCAAACTCCATTCGACATTGTGTTCCATTGTGTAGATATTGGATAATTTGTCTTATAACGTGTGAATTGTGACAACATGCTCCGGGACCGTTGGAGGCATCAGCTGTGGGCTTCTAAGCATTTTCTTCTAAAGGTTTTTGTCGATGTATAATGCGAATATAGCCAACATCAACTCATTAATGTCTGACTGAAGGTCACCTACCTTCTTCATCGGCACGGCGCCGTAGGCATATTTAGGCGTGGATGGAAGCACGGGTCCTTCCGGCACCTTCCGGTACTGTTTGAAATCAAACGTGGGTGGAAATGAGAAACCAACCGTGGTAATTTGTAAAATATGTCAGGTTGCGAAAAATCCTGACAACACACACCGCGCCTAGAAAAGTCACAACAAGAATACACTGTGTTTGTTCAGGACAAGGTGATGGGCGTTACTGTTACCAGCTTAATGACTTCCCGGATGGCAAAGTATTTGTCGGTGAGGTCTCCTGCCTCGGTGAGGGGGGCGTCGTAGTCATAGCTGGTAGGCTGGGGCGCGTAAGGTGCGTTGGCACCTGATAAAACCGGAGAAACACATTCAGGGTCAACTTAACTTTACGGCGTCCTTATTACAGCGTAGTTACACATGTAATTACACTGTAACAAGCATTGTCACTAAGGGTAACTACCCAATGGCACAGCGTGATCATATAGTGTAACTGCATGACTGTTAGTAAGTACGCTGTAATAAGGACAACTTGAAATAAAGTGTCATCCACTTTAATTAGTAATCTTCACTGCGTGTTCTACAATGCTCTGCACCAGGGCTCGAGAAAAACGCATATGTGACTTCAAAACATTTCACTCACCGTTCCAGTATTCGAAATTGGTTCCCCCGATAAACATGTATCTGCGAAGAGAGAGGTTGATCACAAGCGGTCGGCTGACATCTGTCATCCTTATCGTCTTTCACGCGAAACGTTTCACGTTGACAAAAACATGCTCATATTATACTACGACACGAGGCAATTATAACGGCAAACATTCATTGACGTCTCTGTCTACGTTCAAACTCATCGACCACCAGGACTTACAGATTAACGCTGGCTCTCATGGCGAGCATCTCGTTCAGGGTTTTGGTCACGACCGCGGTGGACACGGTTGAGTGACGTTCGCCCCAGTGGTCCAGCCAACCGGTGTAGAACTCAGAGTTCACCTGGAACACAGGATAGACTCAGCAACATCGGCCTGCTTGCATAGCTAAAGCGCATTCAAGTGTGATTGCAGGGCTGCAAAAAGCTGAGGTTGTCAGTCTAGTAAGCCTTTCCTGACAGCCTGATCCGACTGACGTCTTGGAACAGCTGACAGCTACAGTTGTGGAGTGTGCTATGTTATTCCTGAAGTTCTGTCTGCCTGCTTAAAATACATTTTGTGAACGGACTGGTTTACCTAATAAATTAGCAACCGAGTGTATATACCGTATAAGAAATTAATATAAACATCGATATTTGCAAATATCTGATCATGAAAAATAACAATTTTGTCACTTGTGTTACGGGCAAAATAAAGCGTTGCCATGGAAGTTAAGTCACACAGGCTGTTCAGAACTCAGGGTTTCCCCCCGGCGACACCACCTAGTGACACGGAGTCTTACCAAGGGTCCATGGGGCTCAGCATGTCTCTGTGCGTCAAATGCTGCCGACACATTCCCACCTGATGATCAAACGAAGACGCAGAAAAAACAGACAGACAGACAGTCAGAGACAGACAGACACAGCTGCATAAGAAGTTCTCAAATTGACACGCCATAGATTCATAAAGAAGTCAGAATCCACACTTCTGCAAACTTAAGAGATAGGCTAGTCGTCACATGGGCGACCACAGCATCGGCAGACACACCGACTCAATTAGGATTTCCTCTTATAGCCGTCGCATTAAACAGGAAACCATCGCGACCTGTCATGTCATACTTATCCCAACTGACACTCACAACCGACTGATCCTTCATTGATTCACAGTCAGTGGTTTAATATAAGATGATCCTAGAACTGTGCCTCGTATGTCTACCTGGGCCAAAGTCCACCGTGGCGTAGAGGCCCTCCAGAGCGCCACACTTGAGATAGTTGAGCCCGGCCCCGTCTGTGGTGAACAGCACCACGTCTTCCCCCAAGTGGGAGCGGAACAGCTTGGTCAGGTGACGCAGGTAGTCTCGGTCGCAAGCAAAGTAGCTGCCGTACTCGTTCTCCACCTGAAAGTAAAAAAACGACAGAAAAAAAGAGAGAGTAACATTGAAGGAACGAGAGACACGTAGACGTGATATTTATCCCATTCAATTTCTAAATATTTTTCCCGCTAAACAAACGCGGCTCACCTGAACGGTAATGACAGGTCCGCCGTTCTGATAGAGGAAAGGTTTTATCATGGGTAACAGTTTGCTCATCCACTTGTCAACAGCCGCAATGTAATCTGACGCAAACATAGGTTAGATTTCAATAAAACACTTTACAGAGAACGTTACATCGTGGAAGAAAACATTGCATTTTCCAACACACACCTGCATCTGAGGAGCGCAAGACGATGTCTTTCTTTTTGAGCAGCCAGGCAGGCAATCCGCCCTAAAGACAGAGGAAAACATCAAATGTTCGACTGGAGAATCACTGAAAATGCTGGTAGTTTTGAAAATTACA
Source organism: Dallia pectoralis (assembly GCA_029465975.1). NCBI lineage: Eukaryota > Metazoa > Chordata > Actinopteri > Esociformes > Umbridae > Dallia > Dallia pectoralis. Next base: position 9,098,609 of record CM055742.1, read on the forward strand.
ATAAAATCATCATGTATTTTAGGCTAGAGACAAATAACTTTTTTTACTCTTAACTTTTTGTTAATTCTCTCACCATATCCCATTCTCCACAGATGTAAGGCCCTGGTCGCAGAATCACCAGGAGGCCAATGTCCTGGGCGAGCTGAAGAAAGTGTTCCAGATCCCTGTCGCCTCTGAAGTTGTACTGGCCCTGAGAGGGCTCGTGGAAATTCCAGGGGACATATCTGGAATTGTAATTAAAAATGTTGGTATAACTATTTCAGTTATTTTACTTATTACCTATAGGCCAGTCATTGTTCCGGCTAAAGTTAATGGCAAAATAATGTTTTTGGATAATCAACATTTTAAAGGGTAGGGTAGAACACTTCTGTCTTTAATTACTTACTGCCAAGCTCAAAGTAAAACACATTATTTAACACACTCATTTAACATGTTGACACACTGTGTATGTACGGCAATAGTAGACAATATACACACGTCTGAATGGCGTTTAGTCCAGCCATATACATCTTGAGTAGCCTGTCTTTCCAGTAAACACTGGGGATCCTGTTGTAGTGGATGCTACCGGATATGTAGCGGAATTCCTCGCCGTCCTTCCGGAAGCAGTCATCCTTGTAGTCCACACTGAAGGTCCGGGGCACACCGAGCTAAGAGACAGGAAGTATAAGTAACAGTTCAGATGGTGAGCATTCGCCTAACGAAGTCAGTCACGACGACGTGCCCCGGTCACGTCAAGGACCAGATCGATAAGCATGCAAAAAATACTCTGCAGAAAGCAATTTCTGTCGCTCTGTGTCAGACAGGTGGAGAAGCCAAATCTGGAGATCCTAGGCTGAAGTGGTCAGACGAGATTTACGGTCGTGAGGCCCGTTGGACATACTGACAGAATTGACCAAACTCTGTTGCAGGCACGTTGTGGTAGAGAAATAACCCATGGATTGTCTGGAGTCAGTTCTTGTGAAACATGCTGGGGTCAGCACGCCAACAATATCTGAAACGTCTGTGGTTTTGTGATGTGTGACAAAACCACATTTATAAGTGTATTAACTTAATAATAGCTTAATAATTAACTAATAGCACAATTTTTACCTGGCAGTCCCTTTAAAAAGACACATAATAATAACATCTCCAATCCAGGGAAGCAATACAGTATTTAAGGGTTTTTATGTCTGCATCTAAGATACATTATATAAAGCTGTGGCACAGCAATCACATCCCCACTTTTACAGTTATTGGCATCATTTCACTGCCTGCATACTCTGCACTGTCACATGTTTAAGCATTTTATGGGCATGATCAGGTGATGGCAAATGGTTCCCCTGATGTGAATTGCCATTGTTGGGTGTAGAACATGTACAAAATCCTACATCTATGAGCAAATTCAAATGCCAGGAAAAAGAGCACATCCTAATCTATATCAGTGGTATGGATGTATTGCCTAAAGATGGGTTTCTGTAAAAAAAAAAAAACTAGGTTTGAAAATGAAATTAAAGTTAAAAAACATAGAAGCAATCAACCCAGATATGAGATGTCAGTACTTCAACTAGTAAATATGTGAATAGTTTATATTATAGCCTAAGGTATATTATACCACTAAGGTTTACTTGCATTCATTCCAGACAGACAACTAGTCCAGTAGCATGTCTGGTTTATTTCCCAATAACCTCTGACTAATTAAGTGTACAAATAAGAAAATAATAGATGTAAAAGTACTTACTGTATTCGCAAATAGGAAACACAGTAGGATAAGGCGAATGATTGAAGAAGTCATTTTGTAATGTTGAGATGCCTTTACTGTCAGCCAGCCTTCTGTGGAACAGATCACGGAAGCGTTCAGTTTCAAATGGGATTGTCATGTGACCTAGACAATAACAGGGCAACATCAGTTATCATCGGTTGCAGTATCAACTCCTGGCCGGTAGGTGGCGCTGATCTTTAACCCCATGGCACAAACTATAGTCTCTTGTACATCTTGTCGTCTCTTCTCTCCGCACCGGTGGCGTTCCTGTCGTCAACAAACACGTGGATTTCCAACCCCGCGGATGTTCTCCCTTGTGACGGATTGTTCTTAGACATTTCGCATGTCTTGATTAACTGGTGGTCGCAACAAAAACAACACTGACAGCATGTCTACAAGAGAGGAAATGGCGTTAAACCAGGGAGCGGCGGTCAAAGAAGAAGACGACGACGCGGAACACGAGTCGGCTCCTCCGGTTGTGACGCGGACTCGTAGCGGCCGGAGAGTCCGGACCCCGGTTCTGTATGTCGACTCCGAGGTACCGAAGACGCCAACGCGCCGAACGCGGAAGTCTGTGATTCATGAGTTACCCAACGAGACCGAGTCCGAACTAGAACGTCCAGTACTCGTGGAACCCGTTGCAGACGAGCCACGCGAGAAGGAATCAAGGTCTCGCGCGACCCGCGCGTGCCCACAACCCGTGCATACAGATACGCCTGCTGAGGAATCGTGTGCAGGTACAGTTGTTTTGGGTGTGACGAATGCATGCATCGGAAAGGAGAACAAGGGCGATGCGGTTCGGATGGAGACTGTCCCGGGACTAATAAATAAAACGGGGAAAAAGAGAACCCATTCAGAGTCAAATGAGAAGCTGAGCCTGATACCTCTGGGGAAACCAAAATCCGGAAGGGTATGGAAAGATCGCAACAAGCAACGGTCAGTATGGGTGACACGACGTATCTTGGGTCACGTTCTAGGTTACTAATATATATATATATATATTTATTTTTTTACACACATTACATCTTCTTTTTCAGGTTTTCAGCTCTGGTAAGAGACAAGCCACTGCGGTCTTCCTGGGAAAAGAAGATGGAGGCCAAGCAAGAGAAAGTCATGGTCAAGAAATATTCCCAACAACTGAAGGAGGATAAGGCCAGAGAGAAAGCGGTTTGTTTCCCGTCCTGTTAATGTTTGAGTGGACTCGCACCGCAAAGTAGTGTTAGTAATTTTCCTCGGACCTCAGTAATTTCAAACCACAGGGAACCGGCTCAGGATTGGGAAACATTGTACTTGAGCTTCAGTCTGACATCTCCAACCTGTAGCTCACCCATGTAATGATTTGACCATTGGTTTATGGTTTATAGCTCCCGGTTGTCTTGGAAGCAATCTCTGAAATGGCGTTCACCAGATGACATCTTTTTTTGTGTCCCGCTCACAGGAGAAGAGAAAGCGTCACGAGGAGAATTTAAAAAGGCGAGAAGAGAACGAGAGGAAGGCCGAGGTTACGCAAGTGGTAAGTAAAACATCAGTTAATGCCACGTAAGCGTCAAACGTCAGGTTACGCCGCGTAAGCGCCAAACGTCAGGTTACGCCGCGTAAACGTCAAACGTCAGGTTACGCCGCGTAAGCGTCAAGCGTCAGGTTACGCCGCGTAAGCGTCAAGCGTCAGGTTACACCGCGTAAGCGTCAAACGTCAGGTTACGCCGCGTAAGCTTGCTGTTATTTCTTGTAAGATCTGAATGAAAAAAAGGACCTATTTTAATAATACTCAGGCATGGTTTGCTCCAGGTTAACAGCTGCCCAAGGTCTGTTTTGATGTTTTCATGGAATATTCTCCACAGATCCGGAACACGGCGAAAATCAAGAGGATGAAGAAGAAACAGCTGAGAAGAATCGAGAAGAGGGACACACTGACCATGGTGCAGAAGTCACAGCCCAAGACCCAGCAGAAGTCTCACCCCAAAAAACCCAAAGTTGCAAAGAAAGTGGGCGATGGAGACAAGTAGTAGTGTGTCGGTTTGCTGCCATGACGCGTTCAGACCTACGGCCCTTTTCAGAACCGACCCACTTTGTGTTGTAAACAAAGCCCCGCCCTCTCTGATCTGCTCGTCGACCCAGTGTTGCAGTTGTTACAGGATGGAAGGGTTACGGTTACGTCTGATTGGCTAGATAGAAGCTTTAACTATATTAAGAAAAAGTGTCCTATGTCAAATGGTTCTGGATAGGGGCCTCTTAAGACCATGCGTTCTGAGACTTTTGTACGCACAAGTGTACTCATTTAATAGCAAATAATCCTCTGTGGAGCAATGCATATTTTTCGGCAAACTGCAGCATGTATCTTTTTATTTTGTAAAAATAAAAGAAAAAAATCCAAGTAAAATAACATGGATCTGATGAATTCTCTTGTAACTATTCTCAGGTCCAATATGACTGCAGTATTTAATTATTAAACAAACCAATCTAATCTAATTTCTTTTTTTAGACCATTTCATTTTGGATGGTTGTTGTTGTTTTATCTGCATTCCAGACATTCAGTGTTCTGCTGATGAATATTCCGTTAGTCGGACCTGGCTTTAAGACCGAAATACCTATTCGTTTCAAGTAGTCCACTCATCAACATTTCTCATTCCTGTGGATGCATTTTTTTTTTACGTTTTTGTACCACACCTTTGAGGTCATTTTCGATCAGTTGTGTATCTTTTGGCCCAGTGCAGCAAAAATGAGGAACCACAAGATGACAACCTTAAAGTTAATTTATAGTTTTAGTGTAGCATTAAAGGAATAATTAGAGGCAGGCAACCACACGTCTTCTGCAGTCAGGGTTTATTACATTTATTACACCTGCACCACAGTTAGTCTGAACACCTTGGTGCATCGACCGAGATTTAAAGTGAACGGGCGTAAAGACAGGAGAAAAAAGGACAACATAGGTAAGGAATGGATAAACAAAAAGACAGAATGATTCAAACCATTAAATTAATTAAAAGAACAGACAAATAAAAAGACAGGAGTGAAAAACTGTAAACTTAAAAGATAGACAATGTCAAGAACACAGCAGTGGAATAACAACTGAAAATGTAACTGGCTGCCAAATACACTTACTTCCGTAACTGACGCACAGCGCGTCAAACTGTTGCTTGGATACGACATGTTTTCGTGGTGCAACAGTTCGTACACACAGATGCTGACCTATTCACAAGAGTCGCGTGAAAGTTTTCTGCAAAATTGTGTGCGAGCAACCCTCTCAGAGACCCCCAGACGTTCCGCCGTTTTTCTGTGGCCGTACAAAGGCACACCCTATTTACTAGTGTTCGAGCTCGGGAATAGATTGAACGCGTGAAACGGCTGGGGGTACCAGAGGAGAGCTTTGAAAACATCTGTTTTAAATAACAACAGTGACACGCGCTGTCCGTCTGTAGTATACAATTCACGTGTACGTGGGCTAGAATGGAAGCGATCCAACAAGTTACAGACTTACAATCAGCGGACAATCCAGTTCCCGGGCGAGAAACGGTAACAAACATTCTAGCGGACAAAGAACGGGGAAAATTCTTTCTGATCACCATATACACCGTATCAATAGTATTTAATTTGCTATACACACACACACACACACACACACTTGCAATATTCTGTTCCCGTTGTCATTATGCATTTTCCCCCCACTCTCAGGTTTTTTGTAAGTACACTTGAAAAATAAAATGTGATATCTTATTTTTGGAGCTCGCAGAACGCTTGCTTCCAACTCGTGTGGATTCCCAGAGATCCCGTTACCTAGTGCACAGACTGAACACTACTTCTGACCACGGCCGATATATCGTGGTCCTCTTACAGGTAGCTGCCTATTTTGGCAGCCGCTTTGGACACATCTGCCCTCCCGCTGTTTGGCTGGGCCCCATTTTGACATGTTATCGCCGGGTCCACTTCTTTGCTCGAAAACCCTACAAAAAATGCTATACTTTATTGTTTAGGTGTTGGAAGTAGCGTTATGACTTTTATTGGCGAAGTAGGGCACAGTGGGAACAGGTTAAGTCATATTTTATGACGATAAGTCCTTCGTTTGTCAAAATGAAAAGCTTTAGCCGGGTGTAGGGGGTGGCAGTTGGTGCAGCGTGAAGTATGGGTTTAGGTTAGGACACGTTGTCCACTAGAACCCAGTGTTTATTTACAGGCACCCAAGCACACAATCACCTCATGCTTCATTTATGACACCAGAGAATCAGCCGTACTTAGACCTTTGCCATCGTAGGACTCGCCGTAACACACACACATACACAGACGCACACACTAGTGTTGTTTGACATCTGAAGTGTCTGCTTGTGATCATCTTAAATTGTTAGTGAAATCATAATCAAACCTACCTGCCTCCAGCCTTTTCTAGAGGACCACAGAGCAAGAGATGAAGTGTGCTTAACAGGGACTGTGAGAGAAAAAGCCACCCCTGAAGCAATAACCCAAATCACTGTTCTAGGCAGATGAGGTGTGCTTAACCGGGACTGTGAGAGAAAAAATTGCCCCTGTAGCAATAAACCAAATCACAGTTATAACTAGCGACCTAAATCATCCGTCGATTGTAGTGAAGATGAAGTGGAGGACATTTTCCCATAGCTACAAATGTCAGATAGCTTCCAAAATCGTAACCTCAAATATTACGGGAGGGGGGACGTAAAGGCAGAAAAAAGCCGGTCTGGTTGCCAAGCCCTGTCCATTTGTCCATCCCACTCTGGGTTCCGGAAAAAAAATCCCCGTTCGGAAAGACTGGGATGAGCGGGAGGCGTCGCAATCCAATATCTTATCCTGGAAGACAGAGGGTCGAGGGTTCCCATAACAACCGCATCAAGGTCCGTCTGGCCCCTTCATATTGGGGGGGGTGTGGGTGGTGGGGGTTTTGGAGGCCATCCTTGTTCTAAGTGCCGTCCGTTTGGCGGCAGGGCGGGCCAGGTTTGGAATCAGTATATTTCGGGGCACATGTCCCAGTTGCCATGGTCCTTCGCCTCCCAGTATCCGCCCTTGTAGACGTGCACAGACTCCCCCGTGATGTGATTGCTGACCCGCTCAAACCACAGAGCCTGGTAGTTGTCCTGGTGGCTGCCGGCTGGAAAACAAAAGGAGACAACCGTGACTCTACTGAAATGGTCAGACATGCCCGGGATCATCTTGGAAGACTGTCTCACCCAAGACATGCAAAAGATGGACGAGGCCAAGCAGCCTTTCTACTCCAGGGGGGACAATGATTTAACATAATATAGGCCCATCTCTCCTCTGCTTGATCCTGGAGCCTAGGGGCCCAGGGTTTCAAAATACAATTGATTGGATTAAACCAATCTGATGGGATTCGTTGTCAGAATTGGGTTATTCGAGACAAAAATGAAAAACGTGGATTCTTAAAATCCTAGATTATGTCGATTGCATGAACGGGAGATTATAAAAACGATATAACGAGGACAAGTCAACGTGAGTAATGTAAAGTCCAAACACTGGTCGTTAAATCGACCACCTTTAGGGTACACAGAATAATTTCTACAGGTTCATTTAAAACAACATTTTTCATATTTATTTTTCCTCATGACCGAGTGGAAGTAGTACCCCAACCTGTCCAGTAGATGGCATGAGGTTGAGCTATTCAGAGCACTGAAATACCTGACATGGGGACAATATCACTATTACAGAAAATAGAAATTCCTAAATTAACTCTCCCATTAGATGGCAATACAAATACATATCTCGAAGCACCAAATCTTGATAATGTCATCTTGATATTGTGTTCTGCGAATCAGAATGATCCCATAAAAAACAGCCAGATCAATTTGATTTATGGTGTATAATAAAATCTGGTTAATATTGAGTCCCTGCTCCAAATGAACTCAGGAAAAACCGCCCCTAGAATGTTAGAACAGTATGATGACATGGACAGCATCGCTGAAGCGAGTTGTTTTCTAGACACATCAACAGGTACTACCAGTTGGGCGCAACCGAACCCTTTGGGAACTAGCATTGCTGGGCTAAGTGATACTGAAACATCTAGAGCCTCTAGAGGAAGGAAACAAAGTACAAACTACAGACAAATGATGAGACAAGTGAGGTAGAGCTAGAGAGGTAGAGGTAGAGTGAAAGCAGCACTGGTGTTACTTGCTTTTGCCCACAGCTCCGTGACAACCTTCCACGTCATCCACTGGGGGGTGGGGAGACAAAACCGAAAGAGGTAAGCTGGATGGTGGCTCGCATGGGACATTAATCTAAAACATTCCAAATGATGAACACTCGCTATAAAACTCAGAAAGAGGAGGGTCTGCGGGAGGAAAATTGAGGGGAAACTGTGCATGTGTGTGTATGAGAAAGACAGACAGAGACATATGGCTGTAATTACGCAGGCAGACAAACTCAGATCTAATTTCCTATGTCGTTCCTTGGCCAATCACACCGATCATTTCGATGGATGGGGCGTATCTGAACTGGGCTGCCTGTTTGAACCCAGGAAGCAAGCAGAGAGACAATGAGTAGAGGACTACTTGCTTGGAGTGTGAGGTGGAGAACCGTCTGGGTCCGCTGATTGGAAAGGATGATGAAAAATGGAAAGAGGAACGTAAACAATGAAAAGGGGGAAATAAATTATTGCTTGTAAAGAAAAGAAAAAAAACATACAACCAAAACCAAAAACCGAAACACCTTGTACAACATTGTCGCGACTGAAGAATAGATTTCCGCTGAATTATGCAATCTTTATGTCAGTGGCCACATCTCTCAGATTACACACTGTTGCTCACATCACAACATGCCCTCTGTCCTGAGGTTTCCAAACTACACAAGACTCAACCATATATGCCCTGCCATATGAAATGGGACGCAACACGCAGATAGGGAGAACATAGGCCCGTACATACAGCCCTCCACGACCGTGAGGAGTTTGCTCTAGCCGTTAGAGCCATGGTCAATCTTTTAAGTTTAGAGCCGCTCTACCGGATACTAGATCAAATCCACCACCCGACAAGGGCGGAGAGATTGGATGCTTTCTAGGTCAAAACGAAAAGTGCCCAATAGCAAACGTTCAGTTTGAAAACATCTCTGTACAGTGCACACGAACGTCTACCGCCCTGGTTTTGATAGCATAGCGCCATTGCGTCTGAGCACTATTAGGTGGCTACAACATACCTACAGCCACCCACCTCTATGTCCACATGAACTACCTAGAAAGAAAATCACGAGAGACAGTGTCATTATGGTGACCGTCTGAAACGGCGAGGCCGAAGTGCGGAGGAAGACCAAAGAGGATTGTTCAATAAGGACGCTTAGAGAAGTTAGGGGTACTTGCTTTCGTCCGAAGCTTGGCTCGCTTCTGCGCATATCTCCACTGCGTCGGCTGAAGAGGCCAAACCAATAATGGAGGGATGAGAAAAGCAAAAGAGGAAATGATGAGGGAATGGATGGTCTGAGGTATTCAATACACCTTGCCTTGTGAAAACGAGAGCGGGGTAGGAGTCGAGGAAGAGAGAAACAAAACGGAAAAAAGGAATACTTGCTTTTCAAAGGCGAGTCAGTGATGGAGTCCTCAATGACAGCTTAGGGGAGAGACACAGACAGACAGACGTCTGAACAACAGACAGAGATATATACAAGACGACAGACCGGCAGGCGGACAGACAGACAACGAACACACAAAATGACAAAATCTCTGGGATGACCCAGATTCTTTTCCTTTCTAGTATAGCGTCGTAACTGCTACAATAGAACCAAAATTGAAAAATACTTGCTTCCTGACAAGAACAAAAAGGGTGTGTTTTGTGGCATAGCGGGGCCCCGGATTGGTTCAAACCCGCTGCAATATGAATAAAATAAAACTATGATTTCCCCACGGTCAATCTAATAAAGGATTAAAAAACACCAGAATATATAGAAGTATCGCATCTTTGGCGATGACCTCACCCATAACCAGTGTCCACGTGTTTATGTGATCTCCAACTAGTATGTAACGGGTCTCCTGCGTTCGTATGTCCGTAGTCGCTGACTAGAGCGTGAACAGGCGCTCACTTTGGGAGGAAGTTATGTTAAATTCCCACCCCGCCTACTTACCCTCCTCTGCTTCCTCCGCCCCCTCTGGCGCCTCCACAGGCGGGCCAGCGGCACGCTGGGCCTCCCTCTCCCTCTCGCGACGGACGCTCCTCTGCTTCTCCTCCAGCCGCTGCTTCTCGGCGTTGGCCTCGTCCCATCGGCCCGCCTCCATCAGCTGCTGGTCCGGCCGGCGGCGACTGTCGGTGGGTGCCACGCCCTCTTCTGGCTCGTTAAGCGTGAGCGCCAGTGAGGAGAAGTAGTACATGGTCTCCGCTCCCTCACTGCAAGAGAACAAACGGACGGGCAGAAGGAAGGAGGGACGTACATTTTTTAACGAATTTTAATTTCATTTTGTGGAAATATGTTGCTCGTTACAAATGGTTCTGAGAAGTTTAAGCGAACCGAGTTCATGGCTTTTTCGTTTGGCACCAAAGAAAAAAAACTAATCCCAGAATACAACCTGGCACCCCAACGATCAAATCAGATTTCCCAAGACAGCAGAATCTCATCCTAAAATTACTACAACCACCACTGTTGACTTCTGGACTAAATGTTTCTTATTTTTATTATTTGTCCAGTCTTCTTGCCAGCACCGACTTTTGTCAATAACCATTTATTTGAGCCGAGTGCGTTCACATTTACTTAGTTGCGCATCTCAAAATGTACAAATGTACACACCAACTAGAAAGTGATCTGGATTAGAGCCTTTTGCTGGGTGCTGAATGACTAAACTTCTAAGCGTCAAAACAACCCCAGCACACTCACGGTAGAGGGTTCTTCCTCCACAGCTCCTTGGCTTTGAGCGTCTGGTAGACGGTCTTCTGTTTTCCCTCGGTTCCGTTCTCTCCCTTGTTGCTCTGCATCACCCTGGAGAACTCAATCTTCTCGTCCCATGTCCCAGACAGGACGTAGTGGGCCTTGCCGTCCTTGTCCGTCACCACGCCCGTCACCTTCCTGGCCACGTCTCTGGAGAAGTAGCTGTACGGGGCGAACTTGAGGTGACAGCGGTCGCCGGTTCGGTGGTTCACCACGTCGATCTCGCCCGACTGAGGAAAAACAGAGGGAGGTAACGCAGGAATAAACGGTGTTGACTCTGGGTACGTAAATCACGCAAATCATCTAAATTCTTCTCAATGCCTGGATGATGTGTTCTTTGTAATGTCACTTTGTATTTATTTCTGGGTATCAGTTGTTATTAATGATTTTGTTTTTTTTCCTTTGTTATTCGTAGAATATCGCTGTGGAAACTTCTAGCGTTAGTATCCCATGAAATGTACTTAAAGACTTACTTAAAATAAAAAAGGCCTTTAGCGTTTGACAATACATTTTATTTAGTTTAATAAAATCAGTTGTCTGATGTAATGACTGGGGGGAAAAGAAAAGCCTGACCCCACTGAAATGACTTGTCACTTTTCAATGTATTTTTAGCAGCAGAGCTCCTGGGCTCCACAAACAATCTGAAGAATTTCACCTGACCAGGCGCTCCTTCACACATGTTAGTTGAGCATGTTCTCACCTGGTCGATCCACAGTTTGCCCACAATGATGTTATGTACGGTTGTAGTGACCTTCTTCCACGAGTAGTGATTGTTGCTCTTGTCAAAAATACAGTGGATGGTACCTGCGGAAGTCAAACGAAAGCACTTGAAATACTGACGGTCGGGAACAAGCGGAAGACAAATCTGGTTTACAGGGAGAATTTTCAACCTTCAAACCCGATGCAGGCGGCCTGCTTTAGCACACAGTTCTATGAGGCCTACATCTTACGGTAAACGGCTAACCAAAACCTGTCCACACACACAAGCTTACCTAAAGGCATGATGGAGAGATATTTCCCCCTGAACTTGCTGGCCAGGGAGATTTCCTGTCGGAGGGTCCAGCCTCTTTCCGAGATCGCGTGGTGGGCGGCCGCCGGGGGATGGTGACTCACCTGCAGTAAGTGAGAGAGAGACAGAGAGAGAGAGAGAGAGAGACAGAGAGAGACATTCCAATTACGCCAGCAAGCACACAGTCCTTACAACCCCATCCAGAAGGCTCCCAAGGTGAAACGTCTCAACTGCGGTCACTCACTAGCAAAACCGGTTTATCTAAGCAGCTAGTCGTAAAATTAAGCAGTCAGTGTTTACTACCATCAGGTTCGGCATTTGCCCTCTACAGTTTGCTCGCTCTCCGCCCTGCCCTCCTTCACCTGTTCGCACAGCGAGCGGTAGCCACACTCCCTGAGCCGGTCCAGCTCGTAGGTCTCCCCCAGCAGGGGGTTAAAGGGTTTTCCCGTGCGGTGGACCGTGGTGGAGTAGGAGGAGACTGTGAAGGCGGCCACGTAGCACAGCTGCTCCAGGGAGCTCTGGCATTTAGCCCCCTTGTCCAGGAGCTCGTAGTATTCCAGGTCCTCGGACAGACGCTGGAGCATGGAGATGGGCTCGTTGAAGTTCACCTGGGCGGGAGACGAGAGGGAGAGATGGATGGATGGGTTTGAGGCCAGATGAACGATGGGCACATTTCTGAGAGTATTTTTCTTCCTCCGAAACTCCATTGGCGGCGCTCGAATGAAAACATCGCTCACCGGCATGGGGATCTTGGAGAGCTCCTTGCCGATGCAGTTCTTCATTATGCTCCAAAGGTTCAGCGAATAATTGGGCTTGTCCGGGATTTTGGTCCGCCTCTTCCTCACCGGCTCCACCTCCAGGGACTGGGGCGATTCCGGATTGGACCCGAGCGACTGTTCGTCACAAAGCTGCGGGAGGGGGGAGGGGAGGCGGAAGACACAAACGTGCGTTTAATTTCAAATGCACTTAAGTTTGTACTTTAAAAGAAGGAACGTTGCAGTACAGAAAACACTGAGATGCTCACCGACTGATCGTCCATTCCAGTCTCAGTGCTAAAACCACTGGCGTTACTTCCCGACCTTCTGAGAGAAGATTAAACAGAAAATTAGATCCAATAACATTTCGCCAGGCCACACATTATTCACTCCTTGCCACCCGTATTGACACCAGAAAGGGAGACGTTTAAAGGAAGAGGCACTCTGACCTATGATACTTGGGGTCGGCCGGGACAGTGATGAACTCGGCCGGGTCCTCCATCGCGTCAAAAAACTCGTTCTCGTCGTCCTCGTCGCTTGCGTCGCCCTTCGCTGAGCCCGAACCTGAGAGGGGCGAGCGGGCGAAACGAATGAGAGGGGGTCCGCGCATTTCTCGCCGGGCATAGTGAGCTAAATGCTATATAGGTCAAAGGTCGAAGCCAAAGCTAGAGCTGACGCCTTACTCTTGCTATCCAGGGCGGGGTTGCTCTGGGAGGAGGGCAGTACGGTGGCCCCCCTGAAGGCCCGTTCCAGGTGGTTGTGTTGCTTGGCCAACTGCTCCAACGTTTCCTCCAAGCGGATCCTCTGATCCCGTTCCGAAGACAGGGCTTTCTGCCACCGCTTGCTGTGGGCCTGGGCGAGTGCTAGAAAGTCCCTGCACGCCTGTGGCAGAGAAACGTTGTCAGGTAAGCACTTACAAAACAAGAGAGAGCGTCTGTGAGACGTTTCAGTGACGCGGCGGTCGGTTGGTTCGCCAGAGTCTGGCGTCCTTTTGATTCCCAACCGGCTATTTCCTTGCATGTTGTTGTGATTGAACGAAACTTTGGAAACGACGGCTAAAACGTACATTGATCATAGCGTTGGATGTGATACGGAACAGCGTGGCTCTCTCCGTCACCTGCCGGATCTTGCCCTCCGTGTCGCCTCCCAGCCGTACCCCCTCCAGCTCTGACAGGGACCTGGAGAAGTGAAGGAAGGGTCAGGGAACATCAGTCAGTTCCGTCTCCTCAACCCATCCTTTGAGTGTACAGTGTCAACAGAATTTGTTTGTCCATTCGTTTATTGACTTCAGACTAACCATGCGGTCTGGACAAATCTGAGGAAAAATAAACACTAAATCCTAGCCAATCTGCGGTCAACCTTAATATATCACAAATAGACCGGGACCTTTTGCATCGACCTTGTTTTTTTTCTGGTTGTAGGCAAGCTACATGATGTCTGTTAATAATACGCTTGTGTTCTGACTTAAAATGACGATGTCACTATCAAAATTCACGCACAACGTACAAACACCACCACAATCACTAGCCATGGGGGTGTACTAGTTTAAACTCGTGTGAAGCACATCTGTCTTCCATTCCATTGGACGGTTTGGAAGAGGACAGGTTGACCCCTGACCTTTGGAGTGCCGAGCCGTGTTTGGCGATGAGGTCGTTGCAGGTGCTCAGGTCCTCCACCTTACTGCCCAGCGTGCGTAACGTGGACTGGACCTCCGAGTTCGAGTTCCGCGCACCGCCACCCTGCCCCGAGGTCGGGGGCGACGTGGGGCACTCGTCGCCAGAGTCGTCTGAAAACGAAAAGGACAAACGTGAGTCGAGAGCACTGATTTAAGAGACTCCGTGCACAGGCCAAATGCCTTAAACGGCATTGTGAAGACTTGAACATTTTTTGACGAGCAACACGGGCGATTCTTGTTTTCGACACAGATCGATCAGTCTTTTGACTATGAATAAACGCAAACATTTGCACCGGTCACAGTCATTATTCTCCCAACTAACCGGACTCAGCCTGATTGTGAACGGCCTTGGCCTTGGCCAGCTCCAGGGCGGTGATCCAGCGCTGTCGCTCCACCTCTGAGCTGGCCTTCAGGTGGTAGGTCTGAGCCCCGCCATTGGAGATGACAAAGTTGCATGAGTCCTCCACTGCGATGTTGGCCGTGGCCAGGTTGATGGTGCCCCGGCACGTGTGGCCCATTTCTGCCTGGGTCCTGTTGAGAGGCGGAGACGGGGAATGGCTGGGTTTGACTAGTTTCAAAACTCCGGAAACTCTTAAAACACCCCAAAGAGACCATGTAGGATTTTGGCAACTAGGTCTTTTTTCTTCGTGCCCTTAATTCAATGAACTCACAGATACCCTTAGTTCTCTCACTAGCATTCGCTAGTTGACTGAAATTAATTCAACGGCATCGACTACTCGTCTAACTAATTACTAATCGTGTTGTCAAGACACAGAAATGCCCATCAGACCAAATCTGCATCAGCGCTTATTTAGGGAGCATCAAGTAGACTTGAGTTAGACAAAATTGGAAGAAAATGTGACCTTCAAAATACAACCAGAATCATGAATGGGCCCTTATTGCTTTCCTTTACATGTTCTCGGATTACAGCCAGTTGAACAAGGTGTCTTCATGATTACGCCAGCAAAGGGGAGGGGAGTACCAAGTCTGGTAACAAGGAAGTAAGGAATTTGAAAACAGCCGACACAGATAGGCGGCTCTCGACTAACTAGTCTAACCGTATGAATTCAAGGGTTTTCATATTGCATAACTTCTGCCTTGAAAATCTAGCATCACTGCATAAAAAAACTACTTGTGCAGCATTTCTAACCACACACAAGTCTGTCCGAACAAATTACTTTCCTGGAAAAGATTGAAATGACATAAAGAGGGTATGCAAATTATTATTGGCAAGCAATAATGTTCTCACAAAACAAACAGCAGACAATTTATTGCATGTTGGGAGTGGAGGGGAATGGTGTGGAGTACCACAGTATGGCTGGGGAGCAGGACTCGTATTTCATATGCCAGTGAGGCCATGAGGACTCCTCCACAGGGCTGAAAGGAAGTATTCAAACACACCTCTACAGCAAGAAAAATCTAGATGAGTCATTCAATATTGTGACACCATTAACAGCAGCCGTTTACAGCGATCACAGATGGCCTCTAGCTAGCTGTAAAGTGTTCAGACAGTGCTCTTTGCATACTCGCCATTGTAATAGCACGCTAAAGACATGGTCAAAACACATGATCCACCTTGAAAGGAGTGGGTTGATTGAAACATTAGTTTGTTCCCGTGTTTTTTAGCACGACTTGAACTGGACAGGGACTTAAGCAGACACATCCAAATAATGCAGAAGACAATATTCAAAACACATGTTAGTTGACATTCTCTAGTGACTTTATAAGTAATCCATGCCCTACTTATTGGTGTAATCACATCAGCAGTACACTATAAATGAGCCAACTGTACTCGTAACATGCAATGACATCGCATCTACTACCATTCTTACCTGTAGTAAGACAGCAACCCGTTGCTCAGGACAAACCATCGTCGCTGGTAGCCTTTAATGTAATTAGTCCATTTGAATAGCCATCCTTTGTACGTGTCTCCGGCCGGAGTCGGAGTGGGCGACTTTGGCTCCGACATTACGACAGCCCGAGGCTTCACAATAAGCTATATGCGACTGGGGATCTGGGAAGATGAAAACCAGCACTGTGTGAGCCAAAGGGGTACTACGGAAATGTATAAATCAAGATACTTTACGGATCACTTAAGCCTTAAATTAAGATGTCATTGTCAGTGCTGAAGGATGAACAACACAGCTTGTTAAGTCCCTATGTAGAGTGCAGTCAGCAGCATCCCATTACCAATCGCTGTCAACAACAACATTACTATAATCAGGCCACAGTTAACACATTTTCAAATTGTTCAAATAAAAAAATACAGACTGGAAGTAGTATAAACAACGCAGAGCCGGCTATGTGTTTAGATACCAGCTGCTGTTGAGGTTATATAGGTGCTAACGCGATTAGCAGCTAGCTAGCCCGGCTGCACACCTCCATCTAGGTGCTGCTGATGTAGCTACATATGTAGTTAAATAAATTATTTAGCTTGCTGGCAGAGCTAACGCTACTCTCATCTGGTCGAACGACGCACTATTACAGAAATCACTTTTCCCCTCAACACTGCTATATCGCCGTCATCGGAAGATCAAGACGGTCATGTTTGCGGCCTAAAACCACCGCACAGCCTGGCGCTAAATTACAGTGTCACACCGGATTCTCGACAATGACACACCGACTGACACGGGAGATTCAACCTCGGCGTGAGCGACCATCGATCGAGAGTTCATGGGTTAAGCATCAGTGTCATATTATTAAAAACCGTCTATAATGCATGTATGACTACTAAATGTTCAATGCAACCAACCTTGTTCCGTATATCCAGTAAAAACTGACGCAATTTCCTTGTTACCGGCTTGACAACTTCAACATCCGTGAATGTCAGATTAGGAATTTTGTTTTGCATTAAACTCCAGTAATATTACAGTGCCGTGTGCTATCGCATTCAACGCTTCCTATAAAGCAACAACCTTAAACTAAAGTGTCTTAACGTGGCATTAAATGTCAAGAACACAATTAATGTTGCAGTTTGTTTATCTTTGTTCTTTAAACTTGCCCAGTATGTGTGGGGGTATTCGATTGAGCGGTGCACAGGTCTATGGCCGGTGACGTCAACGGGCAAAAGCGGCGACGGCGGTTTCTACATTCTAATACAGTCATCTACACCACTCGGGTCCTGTTGCGAACAAGAAACAAACAAAACAAAAATCCCATAAATTAGTTTTTTTGGGTAGAATTATTTTATTAGTTTGGTAGCTAATACATTACATTACTAAGTGAAAAAAATAATAATTCCCTGTAGTCCACATAATCCCGTCCAAAACCAGCTGTACTATTATATATTATAACCTGCACCTTTTCCCCATCCAATCTTCTATTACTGTGAAAAACTTTGTGAGATTAAATCGTGTGATTCGGCAAAAAGCACAAACAAAACATTTGAAATAAAATGTTGAAAGGTAAATTATCTGACATTTCTCATAATCAAAGAGATGTCAGATATTTACTTTTTAACTTTCTTAAATGCCTGATCATTTATAATTGGATGTAATTTTAAATGCCCAAAGCACAATTTACCATACATAGTTTTCCAAGACAGTGGTTATTTTCTGCTGGCAGAAGGGTCAATTCTGTAGTGGAATGCAACCATTCAACTTCATTATTCACAATGATGCAGTCTGGAACGTTTCATTTTATTGGCTGGACCTTCCTGATGACCAAGTAGGATTCATGTCAGATCAGGTCAGGAGAGATAAAGCCCACTAACCACATTAAAATGGCAGCTGCCCTTAATACTAAACCTGTCCACAGGTGCTCGCTGCATGCTTCTCTGAGGTAGAAGCTGTTCTTGCCCTTGTCGTATGTGATCTTCAGGTGATGTGCTTGGTTTCGAATTGTTCTGTAGTTATTTTGGTGTTATGCAACCATGTGTTTACATTTTTTTTATTTAATCCCATCCGCTAGATTGGGTTTAAAAATAGTATAATATGTGCAACATTTACATTTGTGGTTGCTAAAAGCCTAGTGGTTAAAAGCTTAAGGTCGCCGGTTACAATCTCAAACCTTAAGTAAAAACACTACTGTTGTTCCGCCTTGTGAAAAGGGCTTGAACTAAACTGCTATGTTAAATCAATCTGGATTATAATATCTGCAGTTTTTTTTAAATATAAAAACATTTGAAATGTTTAAGAAACTGACTGGAGTTAATTTATCAGATATTAATGTATTCCAAACTATCCAGTCAGCTTTGAGGATTTCCCTGCCTTGCTCTCATCCTATCT
This sequence comes from Dallia pectoralis, assembly GCA_029465975.1. Classification (NCBI taxonomy): domain Eukaryota; kingdom Metazoa; phylum Chordata; class Actinopteri; order Esociformes; family Umbridae; genus Dallia; species Dallia pectoralis. The sequence goes on from CM055742.1 coordinate 9,116,874, forward strand.
GTTAGGGGTTGGTTTGGGAGTATGCTAAAAGCTAACTGAGGTCATCAGGTGAGTGAACATGTACACACAGACCATGTTATACCTCTATACATCGACCCATGTGATATGTTGGAAAAACAGGGAGCGCCAGCTGTAAGAACAGTATAGTGCCGGTTTGAGAAATGCTAATCCCTGGCTAATGTCTGGACCAAGCAGACTGGGAGATCTTTTGGGACGGAACAGAATTAACTTAACTGTTAACATAATTTATTACTGGGGTTATATAAAAAAATATGTATGGTGTATGTTAGCTGGATTTATTCCAATGTGAATTGATGTAGCTAATGCCGTAGAACACAACACTTGATTGATGTTTTTTGCAAGGCCTAGAGAAGTCAGTTTGAGAATGTATAAAAGTGTTTCCATGAAATGTGTCTTTAAGTGTACAAACAATACCATACAGATAATTGGTTACTCTCCAGTAACTTTATGAATCTGCATGTGCACAATTAGACGCCGGTTGTATGTGTAGCCTTTTCCACAGACACAACAGATACACGGTCGTTCTTTTGTGTGAGTCAGCGTATGAACATCAAGATCTATTATCCGGTTGAAGCTTTTCCTGCAGTTTCCACAGCTGAATGGTTTATTCCCTGTGTGTGTCTGTACATGCTCAGCCAAGTGACCCCTGCGATTAAAGCTTTTTCCACAGTCGCCACAGCGAAATGGTTTCTCTCCTGGACAAATCCCTGAATCCACCTGCAATCCAACTAGTTTGCCACCTGCAATCCAACTAGTAATGATTTTCCTCGTCTGGAGAGACATTAGGAATTGGAAGAAACTTTAGGTCATTCACTGTATCAATGGGTTTATCCACCGTGGGTTTGGGGTTAGCCTCTCTGTTCTCCAGAGTCTGTGTTTGGGTGTCAAAAAGCCCTTGATGATACCCTACTACCAGATTGGTTCCGAGTTCATCCTGTTCCTCTTTTATATGTGTGGGTTTTTGTTCCACCTGACCCAGACTGGGGTTCCACTCCTGCTTATGAACTTGGAACTCAGGTGTCCTCCTCCTGAGAAGCAGCAAAAGACAACTAGATTGAGTCTACTCAATATAGTGATATCCGGGGTGTAATTGGCATCACGCATGCGCTTAGCCGCGCGTTCTCTTTAAATCGGGACATCTCTTCCTGGTACTGCGTTACCGCTCCCAAAATGTGTAGAGCGGCCATTGTTAAACGCTCATTAACAAACGTACTCAGAGGTTGTTGTTTAGCCATACTCAGTTTTTGGTATAGAGTTCAGTACTTTGTGTACCCAACAAGCGCTGAAAATCAAAACACGCTACTCAAATACTTCCGTGACGTAATTCGACGGGAGGAGTGGCAAGAAAGAGACAACAGCGACCCCAGCTGGATGGAATTAGTATCTATTTTCAATTATGTGTTTTCCCCCAAACTTTGCAACAGATAATCAGAAAGAAATGACAGACGTTTTCAGCACACTACACTAATCACGATATATTGGACACGTGACAATGAATACCTTCATTTTAAATGCACTGTGGACAAAATCTTTTGGCATTGCAAATCTGAACCTACCATTAGTCACATGTTCAGTTCACTGTCCTACTAGTGCCAACAGTGAATGTTATAAATAAATACACATTTAATCTCAAATTCTACTTCTTTTAAGTATTTCAACCGTTGACTTCGGGAACCAGAGTTTAGTTTGATGGTTATTGATTGTTATGTAAAGTGCAGGAGAGTTTTGGACCCTTATGTCTCGGATAAAGTACTTCACACCAAAGGATGGATTTCATACTTTTTTTGTCTGTGTCACTGTTTCCAAATGTTAGCAATTTAGCATATGCAGCAAAATCCAAACAAGATTCTGGTATTAAAATAGTAACTTTCTTCTACCCAAATAATAAGTCTTTAGTTTTGACATTTTAGGATTTACTGTGGTATATTGGCATTATACAACACCTTGTGTTTTATTGCTGAATTAGAAAACAGTGAACCGTGGTAAAAGCAGTATGTCACAAGGGGTTGTGGTACGGCTGAGAGGTATTCTTATGCATGATGCCTGCACAGCTCATAAACGTGGTATATTGGCAATATTTCACAGAACTTAGAGATTGCTCTTACAGACCGGTTAATAAACTAACATACTAGTAATCTACAGTCTCATATACCAAGGCTATCATTCAAGCAATATTCAATATTCAAACCATCTGGCAGAGCTGTAGTACTCGAGACCGGTCTCGGTCTCGAGACCGGTCTCGAGACCACTTTTTTAAGGTCTCGGTCTCGTCTCGGTCTCGGTTACATTTGGACTCGGTCTCGACTCGGTCTCGGACAGTAAGGACTCGTAAATTCTTCCGAGACCAGCCGAGACCAGCGTAGAAATTATCCTCCACAATTTTTTCTAGAAAAATATTTAAGTATGACATGTAGAGGCTGTATTTCCATTGGCTGTATTTCGTCCAGAGTCAGACTGTTTTTTTCTGATGTGGCTTATCCCGCCAATGGCTATCTACTTTTGAAGAAAAGCCCACCCCCAGCGTCGCTAGAGCGTGCACCCATTCACGTAAATACTTCAATCTTAAACATATGCTCGATCATGTCTGCACAATCAGCCAATATATTCGTTTTGCCTATATTCAGTACATTGAGCACAAATAAATAATTTGTCCGAAAACACACAGCGGTTAGTAATTAAAATACATACATAATGTTGAAAAGCTACAGCCGACGTCCTTCCATGACTTTTCCTAAATACGTGCATTTTACCTTGTCCCGTTTTCAGAATTGCAAAATCACAAACCAAACAATATATAAAACTACTATTTACATGTTTTTTTATACCTAAACTGCCTTCCTGTCGCCAAAATCCCACGCCGCTGGGCGTTGGTACCCTAATTGCGGTACCCAGACACCGATCACACTTCACTGAGCCTATATGGCAATGGTTGAATGGGCGATACACAGACAAATACTACGAGAACACATATAGACAATAGTCTGATTGGCTTGGTTGAACTACAAAAAAAGAGGTACGTTTATAAAGAAATATGTTTCACTAAATAAACAGAACGAATTCCGCCAAATACATACAGCCCCATTCATGTGTCATGCGCCTATTGCACTCAATAATTAATAACGAATGAACCACAGTGTATTCATATAGCCTACAAGAGACTTCAACAAAATATTGTTTTGTATCGAAATTAAACGAATATAAACAATAATTATTAATAGGCTAACTACAAATGGGCGATAAATGAAATTACTCATGCACACAGAAGGACGTGGGACATACATAAGTCCGGGGGCATACGGCAGAAAGAGCATAAAACTGGAACGGTTATGGTCCGATCTATATGAAACTGAACCCGTTTTGGTCCGATCTTTATTAAACTGGAAGGGTTTTGGTCTGATCTATATGAACACTGTGCGCAGTTCAACCGGGTTAGTTTGCTGCTGTCTCATGTGCACTCGTAACAATAATGAACACTGTGCGCAGTGCAACCGGTTCGTTTGCGTGTCCTGCTCAAGCAGACAAACAACTGAAGCTGCGTGCCTGTGGACGGATAAATAATTATAAATAGATTTGTTTATCGGCCAATCATGCGCAAATCATTTGATTGCAAGTCGCTTGTGATCTAAAATGTGTTAGCATTTACTACATCAACATAGGACATACAGTTTGATGGGTTTTCATTTATTCGATTTTTGGAAATTTTAATATCATAGCCTGTGCATTTTAAAATCATGGTTTTATTTTCGTATTTTATGTTTACATAAGACAATAAATAGGCCTACATACTCTTTTAATAAAATTCATTTAATTCAGGATGACAACACAGTAGATGATCTGATGCTGTTGGTCAAGTGTTTTTTTTACATTGGTCATTGGACCAAAAACATGTCATATTATTTAGTGTTGATATGACTGGTCTCGGTCTCGGCCCCCTTTGGTATCGGTCTCGTCTCGGTCTCGGCCACCTTCGGTCTCGGTCTCGTCTCGGTCTCGGCCCCCTTCGGTCTTGGTCTCGTCTCGGTCTCGGCCCCCTTCGGTCTCGGTCTCGTCTCGGTCTCGCTTTAGGTGGTCTCGAGCACAGCTCTGCCATCTGGTATATAAAAAAATCATATACCACTTTGCATTTTAAGATGGTATACCAGGTGAATGATATAACACAACTTTTATTTTATTTAACCTTTATTTATCCAGGTAGGCCGATTTAGAACAAATTATCATTTGCAACGACGACCTGACCAAGATACATTGACAACATACAGTTACACAGTAAATACACAGAACACAAGAGTGCAAGTTCCAATGGGACACAATAAGGCAGCATGGATAAGGCAATAACAAATATATTTAAAAAAATAAATAAAGTGTGTCTAGCAGGCTGAAAACTGGTAGGATTGGCTGCCGGGTGTTGTGCAGGCTTTCGGGGTGATTAAGTCAATGTACCTAGTTGAGCGTAGACTGCGGGTGGGTAGAGCTATGCAATGGTAACAAGAGAGCTTGGGTACAGCGGGACTTTGCCTAGCAAAAAAGTTGTTACCAATTTAAAAAAGGTTGGTACCAATATGTTAAACGCCGAGTGATTAACGATGGCCAGCCGAATAATGCGTAAAGGTTGCAGTGGTGGGTGCGCATTGGTAACAAAACGTATTACACGATGGTAAACTACATTCAATATTTTAATTGAGTTGGCAAGTTGTTCATAATCGCAATAAAGCATCTTGGGGATCTGTGGTGTGTCTTATATCATGAGGACGAGGAGCCATTGTGCCTGTTATATTGGACATTTACCCAAATTCTGGAAAACAGCATCATCGAAATAAAACCAAAGCCAGGAGGCTTTCACACCTAGTTTATAGACTGTTGTCGATAATGAAATTGCAGCATTGTGTCATTTTAGATGTAGTACGTATTAAAATGAACACATATTAAACTTTTTGGCAGAACACTAACACTTTAGTATAGTATTTCAATACGTTGAGGCATTTGAGCGTAATAAACAGATGAGAGCTCAGTCCGGTCCGTCTATTCTTGCAAGCGGCACTGCTGTATATCACTCCGCCTCCTCGTTGCACTGGCCAGGGTATAATGCTAATGGCTGACATTGCTGGGGCCGACAAGCGTACGTTGACTTGAGTGGATCTATCTACAACACTGAAACGTATTGATTTTTTAAAAGTTGTATTTTGAGACACATCCTTCTCCTGGCTCTAAGAATGACCCGTTGACCATAAACTGCAACGATTATTTCTGAAAGACTGAGGTAATCAATTTCCTTTGCCCAGGCAAGTGAAGACAATTGTCTTGCTGCTAGTTCACCAGCTAGCTAGTCAGTAGCATCATAGCGCAGCTTGCTAGCATGTTTTACTGTACGTTACTTTACCTCAGAACAAAAAAGAACTCAAGTTGACAACTTGGCGCGGCGCTAGCTGTTCTATGCTGGTGTTATGATTCATAGTCAGCCGAACGTTTTCTAGTTTGGCGTTAACATTTTCTCACAGGCCCATCTAGTAGCTCGTTCATGAATAGTTGACCAGCTTGGAAGTTTGATACGGCCACTGCCACCGTGCTAGCTAAGCAAGTGCTCTCTGTTGTTATCATTGTGTATTCTTATATCTAACTACAAATGCCACTACAACAAGGGATGCGGCTAATTCTTCCATACCCATGGTGCGTTTTTAACATACACTTTTTTACACCTTCAATGATTCGAAATAAATCATAACTAGCCTAGTTACTTGAGCTAACGAGAGTTAGCCTTCAAGGTATTTTTCGGTTACAGAATTCCTACACTGTCTCGCGGGGAGGGGGGCTGCAACTGTTACCATAGTAACTCATGGCTTTCTAACTAACTAACTAATTAACTAACTAACTTGTTATTACTATACACTAATACCGATGAACGTATATAATAGCTCTAAGCGTTGATTTTTCTTTTTTATTACAATAGTTGCTTGTTCTATTATATTGTGTTTATGTGTGTCAATTTAGTAAACCCTTACATGTTTGTCTCGTTACGGGGGCGCGTGTTGTTGTTAGTTGACAGTTGGCTCGCGCATACGTCCTCTGACGTGGAGGGAATATCGGATCTCTTCCCGGGAATTTGAGTGGGACATTGAATCAGCCTTAAAATTACTGTCGTTAAGGTTATCAGGACGAAATTTAATTTAATCTGCGACCTGCCAAACGGGGGAAATTTGGTGTCTCCTGACTCCGTACACCTCTGCGCTTGATAATCGATAGGTACGGTTTTATTGGTTATCGTACGGTATTATTGGTTGTCGTACGGTATTATTGGTTATCGTATTTCAATTCCCTGTTTAAGTTACCAACCTTGACTCGACATAAAACAGACTGACTGAGTATTATTGATAACATGTTATGATATGGCGTGTTTTACTGCTTTCCATGTGATACAATGTAATGTTAAGTCAGATTTGCTGTATGTATTATAATTTAACGGTTTCGCGATGGTATTATTAACACAGCCAACCCAGGTATCTTGTTCTTCTCTTTCACCGTGTTGCAAATTTTCTACTTTACCAGCGATATTTCGGATGTCGTTTCTCTAACTTTGCACCTATAGCAGACACTGTCATTCAGCGGTACTTCTACAAAATAAATACCAACTGGTATATCTACAGGAAAACCACAACATTTCAACTTATTTTCAAGTGTTTATTTAGTTGATTCATCGAATAGTTTTAGTCCAGAACAGCCATAACACCTTCTGTCTGGTGTTTCCATTGTCCATGTACACAGTTGTGTGACCCTTTGGGTGGATTGGAGCTCTAATAAATTGACCGGCAAGCGGGTGGCTTTGGGTTTTTTAATGTCATTTGGCCTGTACACTGTACAAAATGACAAAAAGGTGGATATACACTAACAGGATTAGTATATTAGTATGTAGGCATGGTGCGTGTATGCACCTTTCTCTCCTGTCCAAAGAGGCTGTGTGTTGATCGTTGACTGACTGTGCATGTCAACAACCCGACAGGTGCTGAGCGACAGCGAACATGGCAACAGGGGGCGCCTCCTTTGATGAGCAGGAGCTGCACAACTGGACGGTTACCAACGGCAGCAGCCTAGAAGACAGGCTGAACAACATGGTAGGGAGGGGAACAATGGAACCCCTGTTCCCTATAAAGGTTCTAGAGAGCTTTTTTTTTAATAACGTTCTTAAGACCTGAGAGGTTCTAAAGACCTAGATGTGAAATGTACACAGTTACTGTGATGTAATGTTTGAAATGTACATAATGCCAGTAAACCAGTTGCTATGAATATCAAATGCATGTATTTTATTATTTCTTCTTTTTCCCTTTGTGAAGCACATTGAATTGATTCTATGCATGAATTGTGCAATATAAATACACTTGCTTGCTAATGCCCTGTGTTTGAACCGATACTAGTTCACTTAAAAAAATAATTGGGAATGGACACCTATCAGGCTGCATCCTGACTGGAGATTTCTGGTTGTAACTTGGTATTAAAGTCTTAAATACTTTTCTTTTATCTGTGACTGCACAGAATAACCTAATGTTATTTTGTACGATTTAATTCTCCTGACATAGCCTAGTGACATCCAAGCAGTAATCATTTTAATGAGATATAAAGCAAGGAATATTATGCAATTTGTCAGTTGCTCTGCAGCGGTTTCACTTTAATGCAGTTCTTATACTGATTCAGGCCCTTCGATGACGTTAGCCTGGCAACCGCTTCGCTTACATCCTATTTGAAATGGAAGTTCATTGCACCTCCCCTTTGGGAAATGTCAGAGTGCTTATCAAGCAACTGCTGTGTAGTCCAGAACACACTGTAACCCTCAACACAGCGTAATGTGAATGTTACATTGGTTTCTCTTTTAAATTTTTATGGTGCAGTTCTACTAGATATGCAGCTAGGATATGATATCTTACTTTTAACCGTTTGCGTAAGAAAATGTGATACTTGCCCAGAATCAGATGTGATGGGAAACTTCACCATAACGCATCTTTTAAACGATACCCCTCTCTAACTCTCCCTCCATCAGGACTGGGGTGTCCAGCAGAAGAAGGCAAACCGCTCGTCCGAGAAGAACAAAAAGAAGTTTGCCGCCGGGGGCGTCCCGGGGGAGAGCCGGCTGACCAACGACATCTCGCCGGAGTCCACGCCGGGTGCCGGGCGGAGAAGGGCTCGCACCCCCCACTCCTTTCCCCACGTTAAGTACACCACCCAGATGTCCGTGCCAGATCAGGCTGAACTGGACCGTCTGAGACAGAGGATCAACTTCACTGACCTGGACGAGGTGAGTGTCGCAATGTCTCTCCCAGGACCCGTCCAATCTCAATCACTTTGTGCAGGAGTCTCTGGGTGTTTTTATATATATATATATGTATATACATACATACATACATACACATATATATATGTCCAAATGTAAGCACACTCTCTGCGAAGATTTTTGTTTGCCGTTGTGCTTTACGTTTTTTGTGAAGTTTGTCTATTATGGAAGTGTTTTGTTTTTAGTAAATGTGGCGTCTGGCTTGCCGCAAAACATCTGGTACGTCTCGGTGCGATGACCTATCTATGGAATTGCTTGGAAAGGCAGGCTACGCTGTGTTAATTGGCTCATGAATAAAACTGATGGAAAAATACATTATGCTATTCTGGTTAACTATAATGCAATTTTACAGTCCTCTTCATGGTTGCAGTTGGGATACTTTTCGATACAGGCAGGGAATTGATGTTGCACAACAAGAAATCGTTGTCTTTGTTTTTCTGTGTTTTGCGTTAATGTGTTTTGCAGAGGAGTGTGGGCAGTGACTCTCAGGGCCGTGTCACGGCAGCCAACAACCAGCGGCAGCTGGCGGCAGAGAACAAGAAGCCCTACAACTTTCTGCCGCTCCACGTCAACACCAACAAGAGATGTGAAGTGCCTTCTGCCTCTGCTCCTTCTACGCCGTCCGTTCTGGCTACCGCCAAGAAGCAAAGCCCCGGCCTCCTCGTCCGCAGGGACGCCTTTGCCCCATCTTTGCCCAGCAAGGACCTGCTTAGCCAAGGTAGAGGGGCCGAGAGAGGTCCTCGTCCCTCCGCAAACGACGAAAGGGAAGATCCCAGCATCGACAGTAGCCAGGTAGCTGACGTCTAGCTGTCCTGCTCTGCTGACAGTTTAGTTCTTGTCTGTTTTCTTAACTGTTTTTTATTTTAATTTAATCAAGTGATTAACCAACAATTTGGCTACTGACCAGTGTTTCCTACACCACGGACAAAATCTTTCCCATTGGCCCAAAATGACATGTAGCAGCTTAGCTGAATGGTCCCGAACCAAACATGGTCATCATTAATGAAGGAACAGTAGCTAGTTTACCAGAAGGGGAAATATGTACAAAAGAATGCTTATCTGGTTCTGATCAGCCTGTGTCTTCCTCTGTCACTTGCACGCGATATCTATATTTGAGTTCTCCCAGTTTATCCCAATTTCTTTGAAATTTGAAACGCACCGTTGCTGGACAAAAAATAAATTAAAGAAAGCCATTTGGAAGACAATGTATCTTTAAGCATAAGTTCACCAAAATAACAATCTATTTGTACCGTTCAACTAATATATTTTTCCAATTCCTTATTATAAGATTTTTTTGAGTTTGTAAAGAAGAGAAATGTACAAATGTCTCTTAACGGTTGTTTGGCTGCTAGTCTTGGCTCACCTAATCTAGCAAAGTAATCAAATAAAACCAAGTAATATACAATTCAAAAATAATTTCATTTAATAATGTGAGTGAATGTTCTGTTTATTCCCCCCCATTCCACTGAACCGATTATTCTGGGCTGTGTTCAGCCTATCACGCGACCTTATGCTGTGTTCAGCCTATCACACGGCCTTCTGCTGTGTTCAGCCTATCACGCGGCATTCTCTAATCCTGCTCCTATATCAAAAGTAGAACAGGAATGGGAGGCGAACGACTCTGTGATGAAACCAATGTGTATTTAGGGCATCTTAAAAATACACTGGCGCGGCTGTATCCCGAGTGAGTTGTGCCCTCATTTAGAGGTAGTGGCCTGGTATCGTCTCGCACGCTCGCTTTCTGCTCGCTTTCTGTCTTTCTCTATCTGTCTCTCCCTTTGTCTGTCATTGATACCCGCTGGCACACCTCATATACGCATCCACACACCCGGTCTCTTAAACACTTTGGTGTCCTTTTCAGGTGGTAAGCAAGCTGGTGCAAATTCGGGAGTACATCGGCAAAGCCTGCTCCATGCGGGATGACCTGGTTGAGAAGAACGACATTCCGGCCAATGTGGAACGCCTGTCCCACCTCATCGCCCACCTCAAGGATCAGGAGAGGTCCTACCTCCGATTCCTTCAGAAGATGCTGGTCAGTAGAGTACGACAGCTGTTTTACTTTCTTTCTCACGTGTATATTTCCCCTTTGATTATTTTCTTAATTTATTTTCAAATTAAATTAGCGGTACTGAGATAAATGTTGAACTTGCTTGAACGTATCTTCAGCAGTGATGAACAAAGTACCGCCTCTTACAAATGTCTGTGACGGCTGCCTGGTAACAGAGCCTGGCGGTGTTGGTTGACGTTGAAAGACAATCGTGTTGTTTTGAAGAACTCCGCTGCACCCTGGTCATGTATTCTTAATGCCGTGGCAACCGACAAACCTCCGGGTATCTAGTTCTGTTTGGAACTCGATGCTAGGACGCGTGTTGCTCCCTAACGGCTCGATGTCACACGTGACAATTGTATCTCGACCGCAGCAGGTCTTGCTATCGATTTAGCCTGATTCCTCTGGTGGGCTTTCGTTTTTCTACGTTTGATTTTATGGGCCGTCCAGTCATTTTTGCAATTTTGCCGATATTTTTTACCTGCTTTTTTCTCTGTGAGCAATGTTTAAGTAGTCATTTTGCGGTCACGAAAGGAAGGGCGTCTGTTGGAAAACGTCCTGAGTAACCCATTCTGCCTGTGTGTAGAAGTGGTTAGTAATTAGCTGAAGGTGAGCAATGATTGCCCTCCTGACTAGTTACTGAGTCACCCTTGGAAGGGACGAGAAAAGGAATGGAACCATAGTAAAATCTCGGAGCCATTAATCCAACCGACATCTTTCTCGGGTTTTTCTCCCGCAGGCCAGGGAGAACGAGGAGGACGAGGCCGGAACAATGGACTCAGCTTTGGGTTCAGGCTCGTTGCCTGAGAGCACGTCTCTCAACATCGAGGTGCGTTCCTCAGATGCCTCCAACGCTACGGTGAGTAGCAGAAGACTATTTATTGTAACTGAACAGAATATCCAGCATTGCAATAGATCTTGTTTTTCATGTCATTGTATTGACGGTAACAAAGTGTGGCTCTGAGTAGTTTTCCTTGGTAGGTAGATAGGTAGGTACAAACTAACTTTGCTACACCAGCCACTGTCACAGGTAGGTCTTACCAATCAGGTTTTTTTACCAGCTGGAGTTTCCAATTACACCTTTAAACACATCTTTTTTCTTCTTTTAAATAATGCAATGTATTTGTAGTAACAGTAATATTAGTAGCATCCTGTAGCTCTGTAGCCATGCACACTGAACACTCCCAAACATCTGTAAAAGAAACGGCTAACGCTAATCAAACTTAAACTCACCGCTCGCTTGCATTTTGGCCAAAAGGGGTATCTGTTGTTTTGTTGTGAGTTTTTAGATTCAGCAGCATTATGTTGTTCCAGAATTACTGTTGCTCTCCACCCACACATACTAGACGGAGCCAAGCAGCGGAAGAACGTATTGCCGGCACAGGCAGAATTCTACTTGTGCCGGCGGTTGTCTCACGTCTCCGTCATCCCCTGTGTGTTGGTCAGGGCCGGGTAGCAGACTGCAGCGACCAGAAAGAGGAGCTGGAGAACCTGCGGAGGCAGCATGAGCTGCTGAAGAAGATGCTGGAGCAGCAGGAGCAGCTCAGAGCCCTGCAAGGACGCCAGGCAGCCCTGTTGGCCATGCAGCATGGCAGTCAACACGCCGTGCTCACCGTGGAGGACACCGGTGAGAGACTGAGTGACACACACACGCAAGCGCCTTCACACGGGACGTGTGTGTGTGAGTGTTATGATTGTAGTGCTATTTTAGAAAAATCTATGTGACTTGGGGTTTGTGTTAGATTTAGGGGACTAGATTATTGGGGACAATTTGAAAATGTACTAAATAGCCAGGCCTTACTGTGTTAGTGAAAACAGTGTGTGTGTGTGTGTGTGCGCGCAGTGCCAACCGAGACCACTGGTAGCGTGTCAGGGCTGAGCATCACCTCGGAGCTGAACGACGAGCTCAATGACCTGATCCAACGCTTTCACAACCAGCTCCATGACACCCAGGTACCGGCGACACAGGATACAGGCTCAGACAAAATGTTTCTCTTCTGTCTGGCGCTGTTCGTATCCAACCTATGAAAACCTAGAATGTAATTTGTGTTGGTTTTCTGTATTCCATCTTGGTTGTTAACCATTAGCGACAATAGGACACTGGGATGTAACATTGTGGGAACGGGTCGCTTAAAGGTGATTGAGATGACCCCTTCATCCCATGTGGTCGTGTGTCGGCCATGTTTATCAATGTTGTGCTCTCACACTGTGTCCATCCTGCTAATGCTCTGCGCCGTCTCTCTCTCCCCACAGACTAAAGCCGTAGTCCCTGACAACCGGCGACAAGCCGAGAGCCTCTCCCTCTCCCGTGAAGTGTGCCGCTCGCGTTCCTCCCAGCCCGCTCCCTGTTCGGCCGGCTCCTCCTTCCTCCACCCGGCGCCGTTGACCTCCGCCCCTCCGGCAATGCCCTCTGCAGCCAGCGCCAAGCTGACCAAGCTGCAGGAGCTGCAGGACAAGAAGCAGACCATGGACAAGATCCTGCAGGAGCTGCATTCACTCCGAGACCAGACCCTCAACAACAACAACAACAGCAGCAGCAGCGCCTGTGAGTGCCGCGGTCCTGTTACGGTCACTTGCTACGAGAAGTGTGTCACACGTGTATATACTAATAAGTTATGTATCTCTGAGTTGACTTAAAGTTTACTTGTTTTTTACGTGTCCGATTGCTTTTATGAAGCCTGTTGTCCATTCCCTCAGGTCGTGTTCCCGGCGACTCCCTTCCCTCTCAGGCAACCCTGGGTGGGGGTGCGGGCTCCTCCTCGGGTCGCCCCTCTGCCCCATACAGGGGACCTAACGGGGCCTCCGCTATGAGACCGGACCTGTCCCCCCCCTTCCTACCACCCCCCCACGCACCCCCAACACGAGGACGCCCCTGCAGACAAACTCCGGTAATTAACTCCTACCATTCCTACCTGTCCACAGCCCGCCAATCGTGTATTAACCAGCCCAGTAAAACGGAGACGGGACAATGGTTCCCGGGTTCAAATCCCAGTCTTAATTAAGCCTCTTAAAAGCTGCTGTACTGTCACCCTGTTCAAGGGCATCAGCTAAATTAAATCGAATGCATAAAGAAACCAATTAGAAACATGTTTAGTTGTGCACAGAGATGAGTCCCAGCGGCAAAAAGGAGATCAGCAGAAGCGCACTGTTGTTCCAGACAAACGTCCCTCTGCTGTTAATTTAGTAGAGCTAATGTTCGATCAAGAAGGACCCTTTGAAAGGTAGACATTTTGTATTCGAAGCTCTCGTTCGCCCCCCGCAGGAAGCTGAAGGAGGTGCACAAGCGTCTGAACGAACTGCGTGAGCTGGTACAGTACTACGAGCAGACGTCCGACATGATGGTGGACACGGTCAACGAGAACGTGAAGGAGGACGAGGAAGAGGAGGACGAGGAGGAAACCGAGGAGGATGGCTCCATGCTCGAGGCCATGTTTGACTCGGAGCAGGAGAACCGTCGCCCTCCCGTCACTAACATCAGGTTTGGAGAGGGGACGCTCGTCACTCTAAATCGGCACACTTGATTATGTGCGTGAGTCGCACTGCCCTTTGCTGATCTCTCCCGTGTTTTTGCCCCGGGTCAGAAACCCTGGGAACTGGACGGACATGAACAGTCTGACCAACGGTCGCGGTGGTGGAGGGGGCGGAGCCAACAACCGCTCAGACGGGAGACTCAACACGGAGTGTGAGATCAACAACCGCTCGGTCGCCGCCAACCTCCGCAGCCTGAACATCCCCGCAGCCATAGGTCAGACGACGACACACGCATGCACACGCGCACGCGCGTGCACACACACCTGTAAAACTAACCACTAACACATTGTCGCTGCACCATGCAGAGTGTCAGTACAACTGTGACCGGTCCTACAACGAGGTCAAGGACCGTGGGAACGACGACGACAACGATGACGCCTTGGATGATGAAGACGGGGCAGCAGGGCGCCGTGGTCGGGATAGCAACGGGTCGGGGTCGAGCCAGAGGAGCAGCCTTGGCAACGACGACGTAGACTACGCCCACAAGGTCCACCGGTTGCAGACGGCCAAGCAGAAACTCCGGCAGCTGCAGGAGCTAGTGGCCATGGTGCAGGTTAGACGTCCGCCTGGGGGAAAAAACCATTTACCGCGGGAACTTAAAAGAAACAAATTAGTCTGTCGGACAATAATTCCTTGTGTTATGCATAACATTATTGTTTCTGTTAACTTGATTTTTCATGCAAAATCTTTGCACAGTGGACTCTCGAAACCCCCGTATCTACAAATGTTTTTTGAGTGTGGTTTTCTTCTCCGTTCCATAATTCAGTAATATTGACCTTGTCTGTCTTCTCTGTCTCTCGGTCTTCGTCTCTCTCTCTCTCTCCCCTCGTCTCCCAGAGTGATGATACAGACGCCACCACGGCCAATGAGGATGAGAGCATTCGCAACCAGCAGCCAAACAACACCAGAGGTGCCGCCTCATCTGCAGCCAAGAGTCAAAGGGACCTGGCCCTCACCGACAAGGCCCGGTAAGGTGGTGCTGTGTGGTGGTGGTGGTGCTGTGGTGGTGGTGGTGCTGTGGTGGTGCTGTGTGGTGGTGGTGCTGTGGTGGTGGCGCTGTGTGGTGGCGCTGTGTGGTGGCGCTGTGTGGTGGTGGCGCTGTGTGGTGGTGGCGCTGTGTGGTGGTGGCGCTGTGTGGTGGTGGTGCTGTGGTGGTGGTGGCGCTGTGTGGTGGTGGTGCTGTGGTGGTGGTGCTGTGGTGGTGGTGCTGTGTGGTGGTATTGCCACCCCGTTTTCAAAACCTGAGACAGTTAGTTGTTGACCTAACAACAACACATGTTTCGTTCAATCACGTGTGAGCTTTCAACACCAGGCGTTTCGAAACTTGTCTCTGGGAACGTTGTTTGTGTGTTCAACAGATCGGAAAAGCTTTCCACATTACCTGTCAACAGAATTTGTTATGTTAAGGCATAGTGGAAATGGAGTAGTTAACGCTGATCTTATCATGTTTGTCTTTTACTTTTGTAACCGTTTAACCCTTTGAGAATGTAATGCAATGTAAGTGTGTTTTAAAGCGTGACCTCTGCTTTAGGGAGAAGCTATACGAGGAGAAGCTTCGCCAACAACAGCAGGAGTTGAAGCAGCTTCACGAGGAGCGCCAGCGGCTAATGGAGATTCAGGACAAGATCCAGGACCTCCAGTGGGCCTGCCCTGACCTCCAGGTAGACCATCCACAAGGACCATGCACACTATTTTGTTTTGTTACTCATTAGATTTAAAATCCAAATAAGATCTACTTTGTGTTGACAAAACCAGCTGTTTCTAACCGGTCTTGACCGTATCACTCTTGGGATTATGGCTTTCACTCAAACTCTTCTCTCCAGTCTTCGCTGTCCAGCAGCTCCGTGAACCAGCAGGTCATGATGAGAAAGCTCCCTGCTGCAGCTTCCACCCCAGCCCCTCCTCTGGCTCTGGCTGCCACGCCCAAAGCCTTGGCTTCCTCCGCCTCCTCCACAGTGCTCAAACCCACAGCCCAGGCAGCCGCCTCTGTCACAGACAACGAGGTGGGTCTATGCTTAGATTTTGATTCGCTTGACAGGGGCTGTAGCGCAATAATATCAGAAACGCCACGTACCTTTGGACCAAAAAGTTGAAATCAGCCAGTATTTGACACGGTCTGACCCGCGAACAATAGCTTGACTGAATTTTCTACGGTCTAAATTAATTTGGCTGTTCGGGATTAAATATGTCTGTTTGTCCCCTAACCGTCCCCCAGCAGCTGTGGTGTGAGATGCGGCGCCACCAGATCCTGCGGGAGGAGCTCCGCCAGCGGCGGAAGCATCTGGAATCCCTGATGGCTGAGCACCAGAGGAGGAGCGGCCTCAGTGACTCCCCCTACAGGCCGGATGACCCTGAGGGAAACGCAGACGGTTCACAGACGCTCAGCCGGGACGAGAGGTGAGATGGGGTTTTGTCTACGTCGCAATGTTGGCCTTTCACTGCACACCGTTTTGTGTTTAGGACAATTTTCTTTAATTTCTTCAAGTCTCTTCGGTAAGCTGATTAGTGTTAGGAATTTGAAAGCAAATGTCTTGCAATGGTAATCTTTTTAGCATGGATCTAAGAACAATTGCACTGCAATCATTGTTTGCATTTATCATTAAAGAGCTACTTGTGAATTTACAGTGGCTAAAACGAAATGTTTTACAACCGTCCATCAGCAAAAGTACATGTTAGACAATTTGACAGATACACCTTTGTCCTGATAAATTAATGGATGAGTTGATTAATTTAAATATGCTTTTTAAACCAGCTGTAAGGTCATAAGTCCTTTTAAGTTATAAAATATATAAAAATGGCTTGATCAGGTGATGTTCATTACAAAAAAAAGTTTTGTTGAGATTTAGAGCGAGATCGGTTTAAAGTATTTTATCATTTGTATTCTGGGAATAAAATCCTAGCCCGTATGCGGGTAAATTTGACTGGTAATTCATTCACGAAAATGTATTTAAATTTACATTGTATTGGTTATTGCTGCCAGAATGCTGTCTAAATGGCTAAATAAAGGTAAGATAAGATCAAATACATAATGAAGCCTCTTATCTCCTTATCCCACTCCTCCCCAGGACCATGGCCACATGGGGTGGCTCCACCCTGTCTCAGCTCGACGAGGACGGCTATCCCTCTGAGACTGGTGTCGAGGAGGAAGAGGAGGAAGAAGAGGAGGAGGAAGGGGCAGAGTCTAGCTCCAGTGACGACCAGCACCTTTACTCAACTAGGAAGCAGCAATACAGCAATAGGAAACCACTTGGCAGGTCTGTGAGATGCATGGCACATTGGTGTTTTACTTACAATATTGTCAATTGTTTTTTGTTTTATAAGGGGGCTCTATTTCCAGTCCTAGACATGCCAGGTATCCAGGCTTTCCTGACAACCCATATGATTTGATTAATGGATAACTGTTTCCAGATCTGCTAGTCCTACCTAACAATGTCTCCTACTCTCTTTCCAGTAAACTCCTAAAGTTTGCATCAGAAACTAGTGGCCGCGCCTCTCCTCGGGCCAGAGCCGGAGAACAACAGGCCCAATCCAATGTCAGTGCCAGCGGGGGGTGCACGGCGCCAGGAGAACCTGCGCTGGGCCTCCGATCTGTCCTTCCAGGAGGGCCCTGGCACAGGGACCGGGTTGGCATCACGTCACTGGCAGGAGCAGGTGGCGGCGCTGCAGAGGCAGTTGGACTTCAGCACCAGCATGTGTCAGACTCTAATGCAGGACCAGCAGGTTGGTGTAACGACCAGCATGTGTCAGACTCTAATGCAGGACCAGCAGGTTGGTGTAACGACCAGCATGTGTCAGACTCTAATGCAGGACCAGCAGGTTGGTGTAACGACCAGCATGTGTCAGACTCTAATGCAGGACCAGCAGGTTGGTGTAACGACCAGCATGTGTCAGACTCTAATGCAGGACCAGCAGGTTGGTGTAACGACCAGCATGTGTCAGACTCTAATGCAGGACCAGCAGGTTGGCACCAGCTTTGTGCTTTTGACGTGCCTGATTTTGCCTCTCTGACGCATTGCAATCTGGCAATAAGTACTTTGCGAGGTCAACCAAACCATTTGAAATGTTCTGTATATGAAGTATTTTTCCCGGACTGTGTTCACTCAGGTTACTGCCAACTCCTCCGTAAGAGACTAAGGCAAATCGTGTTTTCATGTTCGCCTGCTTTGCTTCTCTGGTAGAACCTGATGGATATGGAACAAAGGGAGTTAATTTAATATGTATTGCCAGTCTGGGGTTGGATATACGTTCGCAATGTTGTCATCTGCATTGCATGGTGACGGTAGCAGGGGAACAGCCTCTTTCTTATTAACCTACAGTGCAGCTGACGTCAGATTAATTCAGGCTGTGTCATCCTGATGGAAATGCCAGCGCGTCCACTCTTTACTATAGTATCAGCCGGTTAGATACAGTTCCTATTGGACTGGGTGTCAGAAGCTGTTCAGGAAACACACTGGCTGACAGACAGGTTCATGAATAACATTTTCCAACTTGTCCTTCCTCCTCCTCTTTGTCTTTCGATCGCTCTCTCTTTCTCTCCACTTTCACTTTGTTTATTACACGCACTCACATTCTTATTCAACACACACACACTCACACACACTCACACACACACACTGTCTCTCTCTCTTGTTTCTTCTTGTCGTTGCTCCTGGTTTCCAGACGCTGTCCTACATGCTGCAGACCCTTCTGACGGGGCCGTACAGCACGCTGCCCAACAACCTGTCCTCCCCCCAGGTCCACCTGGTCATGCACCAGCTCAGCCAGTGTTACACTCAGCTGGCCTGGCAGCAGAACAACGTCCAAAGGTACGACGCACCTCTGTCCCGGACGTCGCGAAATCGCTCAGGGGTACAGGCGTTCGGGTTCTCTTGGTATTGGCGCAATGGGGTCAGTGCCGGAAACTCCACTTGGACTTTATTAACTGGGTCCTCTGAAACCTGACGGATAGCCAGAAGAGGACTGGCCACCCCTCAGAACCTGGTTCCCCTCCAGTTTTCTTAATAAATTCGACTCATCAGGGAGTTTTTTTCTATTTAATTTTTTTCTTTTCAGATTGGATTCATCATTATTGTCATTGGACGGTACAAATAAATGCAGTTTGCATTCAACCAGAAGTGCAAAAGGGCAATGCAAAAAGATATGGAGTAAAGTTGAGGATGCAATTAACATGGATAAGTAAACGTGCAGGTATTCAGTTCAACAATGTAGCAAATTGCAAATGTGCTGAGGGCAACACCAGCGGAGAACGTCTGTTCAAGTGGTAAATAGGATAGTACAACCAATAAGCATTGTGCCAAAGGCAAATATAACGAGCAGTCTAGCAGTGTGCAGGGCAAGAGGAGTGTCGCGGAATGTATTTGCAAATGGCAGATCAAGTAAATAAGTTGGCAAGCTTTTAGGCAAGAGGTAGCAAGACGAGAACCACAGTAAAATTGTGCAAATGGCAGGAGTTGTGTCAAATTGTCGAAGTGTGCCGCGTCGCGTTTTAGGCTGGGTGTTTGTGGAAACGTTTGTTGTAAAAATGGACTTTGATTGATAGATTAATTTGGACTTGGTATGCATGTGAATCTTTTCTCTCATATAAGGCTATGCTATTAGGTTTTAACGCAGATGTTGTGTGATGTTTGTCTTCAGACTGAAGCAGGTGTTAAGCGACATGCTCCACCAGCAACAACAGGCGTCGTCAGGTCAGACGGCCCCCAACCAAGGCTCCTCGTCCCGGGACTCTAGCAGCGCCTGTCCCCCTGTCTCCCCCACGGGCCTCTTCCTACCCTTCCCATCATCCGTTCCTCCCTCCGTCAACCAGACCCTGAACTTGCCTCCTGGCTTTGCTGGATTATCTCTTCTCACCGGTACGACTCCCAGCACCCTCTCGTACACGTACCCTCTCGTGCACGTACCCTCTCTCAATTACTGTATCATCGCTACTTATATGACAATGGTTATATATGGACACTGTCCTCAGAAGGTGGTCAAGGTGATCCACTTTACTTTAGGGGGGTTGGTTGAAATTCTCCTTATGCTTAAAAGACATGCGGATACTTTTAGGTTTTAGGGTGATGAAGTTTTCAGAGCACGATACACCTTGTAATGGCGACTCTGTCTTGTTTTCTGCTTCACAGGGTTTAACTTCAATCCCCTGTTTCCCTCTGCCGTGGGGGAGTTCCCTCGGTGTGTGGGCTCTCAGGCCAGTTCAGGTCAACAACAACAACAACAACAGGATCCCAACATCTCAGTTAAAACGGAGTACATGAGCTTCCCTCCGCCTCTACAACGTTCCCCACTCAACACTACAGACAAAAGGTGCGCATGCAGGAAACAACATTTACTACACTGCTGGTCTCTCACACACTCATCACAAACATGTTCAACCAATTGCCTGTATCGTCCCTCCCACCAGGCCGCAGAGGCAGAATGAACCAATCACATTCGTCGATGTCCCTCCCACCAGGTCGCAGAGGCAGAATGAACCAATCACATTCATCGATGTCCCTCCCACCAGGTCGCAGAGGCAGAATGAAAGTGGCGCCAGTCGGGGCCAGGAATCCAGCTGGCTTGATGCCTCGCAGCCACCGGCCCCCATCAAAGAATCCCCCTCAACCCAACGGGGGGCTAACAACGCCCGTACCCAGCCACAGGCATTCGACATGGCCTCCCCGGGGAGCTTCAGCACTGCTGCGGACCCTGCTGACCCCACCACGGTCACCAAGACCTTCAGGGCGGGACGTAAAGCCTCTGCCCAGGCCAGCCTGGCGTCACGCGACAAGACGCCCAACGCCAAGAAGAGGAGCCGTAGGGCCAAGGGACAACACAAGAGCTCTGGTGAGAGGGCGGGGGGTGAGGAGAGAGCCCTGCGTTATTTGAGTTTTAATGTTTGACCCACGTTTCGATACTTCTTGTGAAAGTGATGTTTGTGGACACACCAAAAATGTTTAGACGGTGTCCCTGTCTGTCAAGAAAACCAATGAACCAATGGCTGTCATGTCTCTTCTAACCTGCTGTCGTGTCGCCCGGAAGCAGAGAGCGACAGCGTGTCCAGCACGGCCGACTTTGTCCAGGAGAGGGCGCCACAGCCCCGCCGCAAGCGAGACCAGAACCAGAGCCTGCTCGACAAACTGACCCAGGAGAAACTGGACAGCAGGACCAAGACCTGCAACAAGCCCAACGACCTCTCCTCTGGTACGAACCCGTGACCCGATCACTCCACACCTCGTTCGCTCACATCTTCACTTTTTTATTATCATTTGGGGGAGTTAAATATTAGTTCAGTATGTGTTCACCTTTTTTTGTATCGTGACAACATTTTTTGGTTTCATTCATGTCGTCCATTTTCCTCACAGCCTATGCTTGGAGAACACCTTTCCTCTCTAACAGAATTGCATGCACTGAAGCACCAGGTAAACTCACCCTTAGCACATCTAAGCACTTGAGCGTAACACTGATTCTCACTTATTTATGCTTTGGGTGTTTTGTCACCATTTGTGTTTTCCATCAGTTCACCCTGATTCATACCCAACATTTAAAGGTTGAACAAAAGTTGCTTATTAATCATTAAACATGAAACCGCTTTGTCTTCTATTTAGGAACATCACCTGAATTCGTTATCGCACCATCTAATCTAATGAATATGTTGTATCGTTGTCTTTTGAAGGATTTATTCTTTGCCCTGGGGTAATGACTAGCCATGCTGGCATTGGCTCCAAGTCTTTAACACACCTGATTCAATTAGGTCCTGATGAGGACTTGAATTAAATAGCAATTTGCAATGGAGTTGAAATAACGGATAATGACGCTTTATCGAGGACATTTAATTTTCATTAATAACTAGAAATGAAAAAATATATTTTTAAATGAGGATAAAGTATGTTCGCTCAAATTTACTGTGACTAATTGTGTAGTTGTTGGCCACATTATTGAAAGTGGTATTGGATATAACATACATTTTCTTGAATGAATTTTATAGAGATGTGGATTTCTTTCTGTCGCCCGCATTCACAACTCCACATAAATCTGAGATAAGTGCTGAAGTAAGCGATCGAGAACATCCCATTGAGTTTGTCATGTGTCTTACCCTTCCAGATGCCAGCAGTGACTTCTCCCTGTTCGAGGCTCTGCGTGAGACCATCTATTCAGAGGTGGCCACGCTCATCTCCCAGAACGAGTCACGGCCACACTTCCTTATCGAGCTTTTCCACGAGCTGCAGCTGCTGAACACGGACTACCTGCGCCAGAGGGCTCTCTATTCACTGCAGGTAAAACCCTCTCAGGACCACATCCTAAGTCACCACTAGTTCACACACGCTGAATCACAAACAAATGGTTGCAAACCCAGCGGGAGACACAGGGGACGTTTGACGGATGGAGTGGCACGACTGGCAATAGCCATTGTGTCTCCAGGAGTTCAAACCTCTATCGCGGCATACCAACACTTGTCATGTGGCAGTGTACATGTGTCTCCAGGAGTTCAAACCTCTATCGTGGCATACCAACACTTGTCATGTGGCAGTGTACATGTGTCTCCAGGAGTTCAAACCTCTATCGCGGCATACCAACACTTGTCATGTGGCAGTGTACATGTGTCTCCAGGAGTTCAAACCTCTATCGTGGCATACCAACACTTGTCATGTGGCAGTGTACATGTGTCTCCAGGAGTTCAAACCTCTATCGTGGCATACCAACACTTGTCATGTGGCAGTGTACATGTGTCTCCAGGAGTTCAAACCTCTATCGCGGCATACCAACACTTGTCATGTGGCAGTGTACATGTGTCTCCGGCTCGTGCTCGTGATTATTTCTTGACTTGATTCTTACTTCCCAACGTGTTTCTGTCGCTAATCTCCAGGACATAGTGACAAGGCACCTGACGGAGAAGAAGGAGGCCGAGGACCAGCCTTCCTCCCTAGGTCCTGTGGCCTGGGCGGCCGGCTCCCAGTCAGAGTTAACTCCCAGCGAGAGCCTGGACACCAGTGAAGCGGTGAGACACACACACACAAGCACAATTGAGAGACGTCTCACCAAACCACTTGGTTTGTCGTTTTATCCCCCACTTTTCTTTCATTTGTCAAATTTACCTCTGCCCTCTATGTCCTTCACCGTCTCTAGTCCTCAACACTTCCTCCTTTTAGTGTTTATTTTTTTTATCCTAAGCCTCCCCGTCTTCCCTTTTGCACTCACCCACCCCATTGCCTTTGAATCCCTGTATTGAGGCTGTCAGGAAGGCTTCAAAGAGCCCCGGCCTTGCAGCTCATCCATCCGTCTTAGTTGAGTGTTAGTGTTGCTGTCTGCCGGACAGATTGGATGTATTGCCGAGCAGGTCTTTGTACTATCCAAGCTCTCCGGTTGTTTCGCTTAATACAACCGCCCCCCCTTTGTCTTTGTAAATCACGCTTTTGTTCGCCGGTTGACTGATGAGACGCCCGGTTTTTCATGTTAGAGAGAATGGAATAGAATGGCAGATGCGTTTCCCATTGTTCTCCGTCTTTTGTGTCGAATGCTAATTTCGCCCAACAGAACAGACGCTAAATCCATCGAGGAAGTGTAGCCGAAGTCTCTCTGTGACAAATCGTCATTGCCTCCCTTTTTTCTTCTTGAGACGATGACAAATGAATGGCTTCCCGGTTAGAGAACCGTTTCAAGTGTTATTGTTTTATGTTTGTAAGCCCATTCAAGTGAGTCGTATCTGACTGAATTCGCTCTTGACCTTTGTACTTTAGGACATGTCAGAGACTAACGTTCGGGTCATCAAACATCACGACCCGAATAAGAGGAGGAATGACGCCGATTCCGTGGATAACGAGAGCACCCTGTCCACCTCCTCTAACCTGGAGCCGTTTGCTAACGATGAATTGGGTAAAAATATACACTGGTTTAGCACACACTCTAATAATACTCGTACACTGGTTTAGCACACACTCTAATAATACTCATACACTGGTTTAGCGCACACACTCTAATAATACTCATACACTGGTTTAGCACAGACTCTAATAATACTCGTACACTGGTTTAGCACACACACTCTAATAATACTAATACTCGTACACTGGTTTAGCACAGACTCTAATAATACTTGTACACTGGTTTAGCACACACACTCTAATAATACTCGTACACTGGTTTAGCGCACACACTATAATAATACTAATACTCATACACTGGTTTAGCACAGACTCTAATAATACTCGTACACTGGTTTAGCACACACACTCTAATAATACTCGTACACTAGTTTAGCGCACACATTCTAATAATACTCGTACACTGGTTTAGCACACATACTCTAATAATACTCGCACACACTCTAATAATACTCGTACACTGGTTTAGCGCACACACTCTAATAATACTCGTACACTGGTTTAGCACACACACTCTAATAAAACTAATACTCAAACACTGGTTTAGCACAGACTCTAATAATACTCGTACATTAGTTCAAAGAGCGCTTTGCTTGCTTCCTCAACAACTTTTTGCTTGTGACAACTTCCTCCACACATTCTTTCCCTTATAAATGAGCCAGAACGTTTCTAATTGCTTCCCTAAAATCCTTCTCCTGCTTTCTGTCCTTTCGCTCTCACTATGCTGGCGGCCAGGTAACACAGTGATCCACTTAGACAAGGCTCTGGCCAGGATGAGAGAATACGAGCGCATGAAGCTCAAGGCTGAGCTCACCCTGGACACCATCGCTGCTAACCCCCCCGAGGCCTCTGTTAACTCCTCTGCTAGTGCTGCTCAGCTGCTGGAAGGTACACGGCTACGCCTCCTTACGTCTCTCCATCTCTTGGAGATATCCATTTTCTCAAAGCCGCCTGCACTCGTTCCGCTCTGCTGTTTGTGAGCAATGTGTGAATTCATAAATATATCACTAGTAGAGTGAACGACCAGGGTTGGTAAAAGGCAGTGGTGTGCTAAATTGGCTGCTTTTGATACCCGCTAGCAAAATACACGTCTCGGATGTTAGGGATGTGTGTGACTGAATCAGACAACACCATCAGATGTTTAACCCCCTCCCGACTGTCTTGTCCCCTCCTATTTCAGGTGCTGGTGCTGGGTCAGGTGACGTCCGCTGCCCACAGATTGACACCCAGCAGCTAGACAGACAGATCAAGGCCATCATGACCGAGGTCATCCCCTTCCTCAAGGTGGGTGTCCCGTCTCTCTTTCTTATAAGACCCAACATCCTCCTATTGGTCCGGTTGTGTAGGATACAGATATAGAGCTGTTGAACCTCCCGGTACAGATGTAGAGCTGTTGACCCCCGGTACAGATGTAGAGCTGTTGACCCCCCGGTACAGATGTAGAGCTGTTGACCCCCGGTACAGATATAGAGCTGTTGACCCCGGTACAGATGTAGAGCTGTTGAACCCCCGGTACAGATGTAGAGCTGTTGAACCCCCGGTACAGATGTAGAGCTGTTGAACCCCGGTACAGATGTAGAGCTGTTGAACCCCCGGTACAGATGTAGAGCTGTTGAACCCCCGGTACAGATGTAGAGCTGTTGAACCCCCGGTACAGATGTAGAGCTGTTGAACCCCCGGTACAGATGTAGAGCTGTTGAACCCCCGGTACAGATGTAGAGCTGTTGAACCCCGGTACAGATGTAGAGCTGTTGAACCCCCGGTACAGATGTAGAGCTGTTGAACCCCGGTACAGATGTAGAGCTGTTGAACCCCCGGTACAGATGTAGAGCTGTTGAACCCCCCCGGTACAGATGTAGAGCTGTTGAACCCCGGTACAGATGTAGAGCTGTTGAACCCCGGTACAGATGTAGAGCTGTTGAACCCCCGGTACAGATGTAGAGCTGTTGAACCCCCGGTACAGATGTAGAGCTGTTGAACCCCCGGTACAGATGTAGAGCTGTTGAACCCCCGGTACAGATGTAGAGCTGTTGAACCCCCGGTACAGATGTAGAGCTGTTGAACCCCGGTACAGATGTAGAGCTGTTGAACCCCCGGTACAGATGTAGAGCTGTTGAACCCCGGTACAGATGTAGAGCTGTTGAACCCCCGGTACAGATGTAGAGCTGTTGAACCCCCGGTACAGATGTAGAGCTGTTGAACCCCCCGGTACAGATGTAGAGCTGTTGAACCCCCGGTACAGATGTAGAGCTGTTGAACCCCCGGTACAGATGTAGAGCTGTTGAACCCCGGTACAGATGTAGAGCTGTTGAACCCCCCGGTACAGATGTAGAGCTGTTGAACCCCGGTACAGATGTAGAGCTGTTGAACCCCGGTACAGATGTAGAGCTGTTGAACCCCGGTACAGATATAGAGCTGTTGACCCCCGGTACAGATATAGAGCTGTTGAACCCCCCGGTACAGATATAGAGCTGTTGAACCCCGGTACAGATATAGAGCTGTTGAACCCCCGGTACAGATATAGAGCTGTTGAACCCCCGGTACAGATATAGAGCTGTTGAACCCCCGGTACAGATATAGAGCTGTTGACCCCCCGGTACAGATATAGAGCTGTTGACCCCCCGGTACAGATGTAGAGCTGTTGAACCTCCCGGTACAGATATAGAGCTGTTGAACCCCGGTACAGATGTAGAGCTGTTGAACCCCGGTACAGATGTAGAGCTGTTGACCCCCGGTACAGATGTAGAGCTGTTGACCCCCCGGTACAGATGTAGAGCTGTTGACCCCGGTACAGATGTAGAGCTGTTGACCCCCGGTACAGATGTAGAGCTGTTGACCCCGGTACAGATGTAGAGCTGTTGACCCCCGGTACAGATATAGAGCTGTTGAACCCCGGCACAGATATAGAGCTGTTGAACCCCGGCACAGATATAGAGCTGTTGAACCCCCCGGTACAAAAATAGCGCTGTTGAACCCCCCGGTACAGAAATAGCGCTGTTGAACCCCCGGTACAGAAATAGCGCTGTTGACCCCCGGTACAGATATAGAGCTGTTGAACCCCGGCACAGATATAGAGCTGTTGAACCCCGGCACAGATATAGAGCTGTTGAACCCCCGGTACAAAAATAGCGCTGTTGAACCCCCGGTACAGAAATAGCGCTGTTGAACCCCGGTACAGAAATAGCGCTGTTGACCCCGGTACAGATATAGAGCTGTTGAACCCCTGGTACAGTTTTCTGTCTGGAAACCCAGTCATTGATGTTGAAAAACTTTTGGTATTTTAGGAGCACATGGATGAGGTGTGTTCCCACCAGCTGCTGACATCTGTACGGCGCATGGTGCTCACACTGACCCAGCAGAACGACGAGAGCAAGGAGTTTGTGCGCTTCTTTCACCGGCAGCTGGGAGGCATACTGCAGGTAGAATACACACTATGACATACATTTTTTTTTTTTTTTAAGTGTGCCCAGTTTTACTCAACCATGTTTGTGCTCTCCTGTTCACTCTCTCACACAGGAATCTTTGAGTAAGTTTACAGGGCGCACTCTAAAGGACTGTGGTGAGGACCTGCTGGTGGAGATATCTGAGATCCTGTTCAACGAGCTGGCCTTCTTCAGACTCATGCAGGACCTAGATGACAACAGCCGTAGTGTTGTGACTACGTCCCAGACCCGTCACCGGAACAACAGCAGACCAGCAGCGCCGAAGAATAACAACAACCAAGTGAACCAGACCCACAGGAACAACCAGGTGTGTTCTCAGGGTTCATATTGGATGTAAGAGCGCGTGCTCACACTCGTGCTTGTATAAACAAGAGGCCTGTTCTGTGCTTTTTCAGGAACACAAGGCGTCGGAGGCTGAGAAGTCCTTTTCCACACTGTTCCTCGACGAAGACAAAGTAAGGGAACTTAATGGCCATCTTCGTTTTTCAGGGAATCCTAAAGGTTAGGGTGGGCAATGGTGGGACAGGTCTTAAATAACAGGTTCCATCTCCCGCTGTGTCGCAGGATCAAGATGAAACAGAGCTGATCGATAGGGAACAGGAGGAGAATGGAGGTGAAAGTAAAGACCGCAGGAGCAGCGAGGCCTCTGAGGAGGAGGTGGATGACGAAGGACTGCCTCTCTCGATTAGTGAGTGACTCCTTTAATTGCAGGTGGAGGTTTTCAGTGTAGAATGGCCTGATCTAATTATTAACACAGAGCAGTGAATTTGATCAACCATGGTGAATGTTTCAAGCACCTCCCCGGCCACCCCCAACCCCACCTCCGACTTCACATCTGAACATCTGCTACTCTAATAATAATCTGCACTTTGGTAGGTGTCAAAAAATACTCTTAAATTTAGCTCTGCATTTCACCCTGCCACTAACTCAAGTGCTCTCCGATCCGTGCAGCAGCTGAGAGTTGAAAGTATTCCTCCATTATTTCTGTGTTGTGTCTTTAGTTTTCCCTACAGTGCTTAACCCCCATGTGTCTGTTGTATCCATACAGTGCTTAACCCCCACGTGTCTTTAGTTTTCCCTACAGTGCTTAACCCCCATGTGTCTGTTGTATCCCTACAGTGCTTAACCCCCATGTGTCTGTTGTATCCCTACAGTGCTTAACCCCCATGTGTCTGTTGTATCCATACAGAGCTTAACCCCCATGTGTCTGTTGTTTCCCTACAGTGCTTAACCCCCATGTGTCTGTTGTATCCCTACAGTGCTTAACTCCCACGTGTCTGTTGTTTCCCTACAGTGCTTAACTCCCACGTGTCTGTTGTTTCCCTACAGTGCTTAACTCCCACGTGTCTGTTGTATCCCTACAGTGCTTAACTCCCACGTGTCTGTTGTTTCCCTACAGTGCTTAACCCCCATGTGTCTGTTGTATCCATACAGTGCTTAACTCCCATGTGTCTGTTGTATCCATACAGTGCTTAACTCCCACGTGTCTTTAGTTTTCCCTACAGTGCTTAACCCCCACGTGTCTTTAGTTTTCCCTACAGTGCTTAACCCCCACGTGTCTGTTGTATCCCTACAGTGCTTAACCCCCATGTGTCTGTTGTATCCCTACAGTGCTTAACTCCCACGTGTCTGTTGTTTCCCTACAGTGCTTAACTCCCACGTGTCTGTTGTTTCCCTACAGTGCTTAACCCCCACGTGTCTGTTGTATCCCTACAGTGCTTAACTCCCACTTGTCTGTTGTTTCCCTACAGTGCTTAACTCCCACGTGTCTGTTGTATCCCTACGGTGCTTAACTCCCACGTGTCTGTTGTTTCCCTACAGTGCTTAACTCCCACGTGTCTGTTGTATCCCTACAGTGCTTAACCCCCACGTGTCTGTTGTATCCCTACAGTGCTTAACCCCCACGTGTCTGTTGTATCCCTACAGTGCTTAACTCCCACGTGTCTGTTGTTTCCCTACAGTGCTTAACCCCCACGTGTCTGTTGTATCCCTACAGTGCTTAACTCCCACGTGTCTGTTGTTTCCCTACAGTGCTTAACCCCCACGTGTCTGTTGTATCCCTACAGTGCTTAACTCCCACGTGTCTGTTGTATCCCTACAGTGCTTAACTCCCACGTGTCTGTTGTATCCCTACGGTGCTTAACTCCCACGTGTCTGTTTCCCAGGTCTGTCTAAGGCAGAGACCCAGGCCCTGAACAACTACGGCAGTGGGGAGGACGAGAACGAGGTAGAGGAGATGGAGGAGTTTGAGGAGGCGCTTCCGGACGTCCAGACGTCTCTGCAGGCTAGTAATGATGGTGGAGAGCAGCAGGTCAGGAGACAAACAGGAAAACAGCGGTTTTAAAAATATGTCTCATGTCTTTACACTAATGAATGATGTATTTAGAGGAACTCCTTTTGTTGTTCAGGGCCCAAATGGGAACCACGAGACAAAGTCGGATCCAGAAAGCTCCGAGAGTAACGATGGTGAGAGCTGGGTTTTTTGTCTGTTGGCCACAATAGTAGTTGTCATTCTTTGTGTGTTTTGTGTGGTTTATTTCCTGGTTGACATTTTGATGAAGGTCTGTTTGGTGTTTTCATCAGTGTGTTTTTTCCTGATGGCTCTTTCAGCTCCTCAGACTCTCAATAACTCCACCTTATCTGTTCCCTGTCCTTAATGCGTTCCCTCTACCCTCCAGCAGTCAAGAGCACCAAGTCCGAGTCCATTGAAGTGGTCGACTCCCCAGAGGAGCGTGAGGAGGACGGGGAGAGGCGGACAGCCGCCGATTCAGTCGGCGCCGGCAACAGCCAGGAGATCTCTGACTCCCATGTCTCCCAGAGCAGCAGCCCCGACACAGAGTCGCCCGTTATGGTCAATGCTGACGTAAGGCCGTCCTTCAACCGTCCTCTAAACCGCCATCTGTAATGTAGTTCGAAAGTTTACTGTTATCGTCCAAGTCCTGTTTTGTTTCAACCGATTTAACATGTCATCCACTTGCTTTGTAACCCATTGCTATTCGAGCAGGAGGCGGTTTCAGGAAACACGAGCCAGAAGTCAGACGAGGAGGACTTTGTCAAAGTGGAGGACCTACCAATGCAGCTCAGTGTCTTGTGTCAGGTGGGGCTGTCCAGAGTGAACACATTCCCCGTTGCTCGTTTTCTCTTACGAAAGCCGGCCGTTGCGGGGATTTCAAGAAATTGCTAACCGTTAGATTGTTCGTGTGATGAACAGGAGGAACTCCAGAAGAGGATAGTGGAGGAGCAGCGAAATAATAACCTGACTGCTGAGATCCTCGGTGGAGACATGGACACGGCGGACGGACTGGCGGGCAACGGACACGCACTACGAGAGCCAGGTTTGGGACATGCATTGCCTCAGGGATCTCCAAAAATGTTCATGGAGAGATACTGTCCTGGAGGTTTTCACTCCAACCAACATTAAGCACACCTGACTAGCTACACAGTTCATTACTGAATCGCAGTGCAAATACGTGGGGTTGGAATATTGCAAATAAATTTACTTCTGCAATTGTCCATTCATAGAGGGTTATTAGTTCTTGCACTTATTCTTATTCTCACTAGTATATGCTAGTGGTTTTATAGTTGTTTTGGCAGTGGTAACAGTACGTTACCAATCCCAATGTCTGGGCAGTTGTTGAGTCCTCACGGTTTTGTCCCTCTACCCCTTTTGTCCCTCTCTTCCTTCAGAAACGGTAGGTGCACAGATCGCATGAAGGGACTGTGTTTGTAAGTGATGCATATGTCTGAACGATCCAGCTGCATTTCCCCGGACATGTCCTGAAGACGGTTGGACTCCTATTAAAAGTGCATCACCCGTGCCTCTAAACGGTTAAAACAACTAAAATGGTTCAAACGACTACAACCGTATTGTAAACAAGACTGTTTCATTGCTCCTCCTGGGACTGTATTTATCCAAGTTCTGCATTTCAGATTATAATACATATTGGCTGTAGATCAGATGGACAAGCGGGCCATGTTCCTAGATGAACATCCCTGTCCTGAAACGCTTCGTAGTTTAAGGCCCAGATTACTGAATGT
Organism: Dallia pectoralis; assembly: GCA_029465975.1. Taxonomy (NCBI): domain Eukaryota; kingdom Metazoa; phylum Chordata; class Actinopteri; order Esociformes; family Umbridae; genus Dallia; species Dallia pectoralis. The sequence continues at coordinate 9,148,125 of CM055742.1, forward strand.
GTCGTATGATTTGTTGCCAACTCCGGGGTTTAGGTTCTCTTTCTTTATGCTGCTGTGTTCCATATAACGTTTTGTTTAAAACATCTACTACACTACTTGTTCAATCACCTTAGACTTGTTGGTTTGTTCCTGATGGGATTTGTTCGGAATCGGTTGTCATTCGAATAATTTCACTTGTTTCCTTGGCCTCGCTTGTCAAGCACTAGATCATTTTGAACTCCTAAAGACAAGTACTTTGAACGAGATGAAGACTGCGGGGGTGTATTCCTTCCACTAAAGTAAATGTTCAAACGGTTTCTTTTTGGAACCTACCTGAATTTATCCAAATGGATAGTGGGGACAGTTTTCAACTGGAGTTGTTTATTTTGGTGGAATGGCTACAGCATGTGAGGTGCAAAAACTACATTCGCACCTAACGCTTCCTTTTCGTGTTATGGGACTGTGGTCAACATTATTGCAGTCTGTTATTGTTTGTTTTTCTTCTTTCGAATGTTTTTTACTTTCGTTGGTTGGCGTTTTTTTGTTTTGCATTTCTCAATTAGTTTACATTGATTTCGATATGATTACACATGTTGACTACTGTACGAATAAAATTAAACTTTTAAAAGACTGGTGGCTTTTGAATTGGAAATAATTTTGTTTTCCAGCGGATCTTCAAAAAACTAAAAAATCGTAAGCAAAAGCCTTGTTAATACCTGATGCCAATGTTTTATAGTTACCCAACATATATATTTTGAATTTTCTGAAGCATTTCCATTCTTCCATTAATATTTGTTTGAGGGCTACTACTAAAATGTGCTGCTTAGGAGAACATAGCTGGGAACAATTGGCCAGAATGGTGGACCACCATCAGGCAACACTAAGTGGTCCATAACATGACCATAATGTATTTCAATCTGGCTGGATATTGGACTAGTGGTGCAACGAAACCATTAGGAAAACAATGAAGAGGTCACCTATCACTTTTTAGAAATAGCAATCAATTAGAAATCAATTATCCCTTATGTCCTGTAAGATGTGATATTGGCGCCTCTATGGATCAGACTTGTTGGTCCATTGGATTGAGATTTGAGGAAACCAATCCTGAATTATTTCAGCTTTATTGCTGTGCACATTATCCCACCCACTGACAGGTGGTGCCATAATAACGAGATTATCTGTGTTATTCACTCCATAAGGTCATAATGTCATGGCCGATTGGTGTGTATACAGATGTAGCCCCAGAGCCTTCGCTGTGTTTTTTATTACAGGACAAAAAGCTAACTAGACTGAACCACATCTGAAATGACAGGAGATATTCAAAAGTGGTGTGTTTAAATTAAAAGAATTTATGCTCATTTATATCATTTGTGCCAAGAGGATATTGTTTGCTTTACAGGACCCTTCACAACAAACACAATGAAAACCTGTCAACTTTCAAAACCTTTAACATTTGTGCTGAAGTGGTAACAATTAATTACATTCATACTAAACAAAATCCTATGTGAATATTGTATTCATAGCAGAAGAAAAAAATGTTACTTATTTCTAAAAACAGTAGTAAATCCCAAAAAAGGGTTTGTACCTTTAGAGTAGTGGAGCATATTAAAGTAGTAACTTACTGACAACTTTGTTTCAAGTACTCTTCTTTAAAAGCTAGGTTCGGCACTGGTACATTGGCTAAACTGAGGTTATTAGGCATTTAAGTTGTATTCTTTAAGAATAAATATTATTTCATGGGTCCTAACATTTATGAAGGAACTCATGTCTCCAATGCTGGTAAGACGCTTTTCCAAGACCATTTGGGCCACAGACCTTAAACGTATGACAAGCATCTTCAAGCTGTGTTCCTGTATCAGATACACTATCACCATCACCTTTAAACTAAATCATTAGACCTGCTTACAATCTGTGTCCTTACTCCTGATCTTGGGCTGATTGTCTCCGTTATTAGTTTAGATTTAAAGTCTTTAAATCATCCCAACCGTCTTAAAATGAGTGACTTGGACACTCGGGATGAAGGATTTGTGTTAGGACCATGTGCAGACGAGGCTTCAGAAACGCTTTCACGTCAGATGCTTCACCAAGGCATACAAGGGTTTGGGCAGTCACGGATGTAGGACTCCAGTGTGCCCGTGGACACCTCCATCAATGTGGTGTACGTAGTCAGCTGCAACAGCAAGAAGACAGTGTCACTCGAGTGGTCCTTAGAAAACTATGAAAGGCTTTCTCCACTGAAGGAGGAGTATTTTTTGCGAGGAAGCCTTTGAGGATGACTCATTGAGCGAGGAAAAGGGAATAGTCGATCAAACGGCAAGGCAACGACTCACCTTGTTCAAGACCGGTTTTGTCGACAGCACGTCATACACGGTCTTACGGGAAATGTTCTGAGGTGAAAAAAAAAAAATAAGAGTAGGATGATGGCTTATCTTGGAGCTTTGGTAGCACAGAAGATCACCACACATGTATTATGTTATCAAATACAGGAAATGAGAACAAAAGCTCCTGTCCGTTTCTTGTTAGTTTTCTGCCTTATTATGAGTGTACCGGTGTACTCACTGACTGCATGGTCTGGTTCATACACTTCATTGCTGGAGTCCTGCGGTCATCCAGGAACAGAGGGTCTTGCCAGTGGTCGTAGTTAGTCTCCAGGACATACCAGCGGCCCTGCTTCAGATCAATCCTAAACAATAGAAGGACAAGGACTTAACAGAACAAGACGGCACCAGTTTGAATTAGGAATATCTGTACATTCATCCTGGCTGAGCTATCAACCTAGAACAATGGCTCACAAACTTTTCATTCAGGTGTAACAATATACGTACTTACGTGGAGTGCAACTGAGGGCTGCAATTTGAACTCATAATCAAATTAAATGTTTTACCAGCCTCCTGTCTGACATTGAATATGATTTTAGGTAATAATTTAACAGTGATTAATGTTATATATAAATTTATGTTTAAGAGACATTCTAAAAACAAGCAGTCTTTATTCTGGCTAAAGGAGTTTGTGCCAACCTAAAACACTGGTGTTTTGTTGCAGGCACAGCACAGCAAAAAAATACATTGAAATATTGTCAAAACTAAATCATATTCCGTTAAGAGTACTGTATCAACACCCCGAACAACAGTCTGCAGCCTCATTAGATCCACAGCAACTTGATTCAGCAAAATATCTACTTTCACTAAGTCTCATATATGTGATTTCAGCCACTTACTCCCAGATGTCAAGGCTGAGTATTCTGGAGCGGGTAATGACACAGCCTTGGCCGGTTTGGTTTCCTCCCAGTATGAAGTAGGCTGGGGCCAGCAACTTAGTCTGGGCCAGGTGGATCTTGGCCTCTTCGTAGCTGGACACACAAAAAATACCTTTAAATACAGGAGGCCCAAATAGTTTGGGGGTGATTGTGTTTTCCTACAAATAAGAGCCTATTCGCATTAAAAAGAAGAAGTTGTTTAAATATCGTTTACACATCGATTGCCATTTGATACAAGAATGAAAATGGCAAGATACCTGGTGGCGTTTTCTAAGACGGAGCGAGTCAGGAAGCTCATCCACATCCCATCTCTTCTTCCCAGAATCCACTCCACAATGCCTGAGCGGGAAACACACACTCTTAGTGACGCCCGCTCTGCATTAATCATAAGTCAGGAGTGTCCCAACGGGCGGAGAGATGAGTAGCTCACCAATATATCCTCCATCAAGACTGAAGCGTTCATTCATGGTCAGAGTAAAAGTGTGCTTTAAACAGAACAAGAAAAGGTTACATATTTGTTCAAACTGTTTTTGTAACACACTCAGATTTACAGTAGAGTTGAAAAGGCAGCGGGAAGCACCCACATCTATTTGTACTTGGGACATAAGCCGCCTACCACTAAACGTAAATAACACATTTCCTGGACATGACTGGTATAAAACCGGCATGAAAAATCTGTTGCCAGAAAGCCACTTTAGGGTCACTTTCACAAGGTGTAGAAAGTTGGGATATTTTCCTTTAATAATATTGTTTGAACTCAAAAAGTTATATTCCAATTGTGCCTGCTCAGAGAGGCCCGGAAAAGACTGGAACTAACCGGTTTCATGCCGGTTAGCATTCCCACATAGCCGGCAAAGTTGGTGGACTTGAAGACTGTCTTGTTGCCTCTCTGGAAGTCAATGTTCACCACCAGAGGCTTGAGTTTCTCGGTTATCAGCCAGGAGCGGTTCTTTACGTCCCACCTGGTAAACAAAAACATAATTATTTTTTATCAAAAAGGTGAAACAGGATTTTTACAAACATCTCATACCAGTTCATTTATCATTTGGTTCCCCTCCCCAGTTCATGATGTACTATATCCTTGCCTCAACTTAAAGATTGAAATGTTTCCTTCTGAGAACTCGTTGTGAAGCGTTTCTGATTATTATCGCACACTGCTCGCTCAACCAGGACGTTTGCTAAGACACGGGGAACACATTCGCCAGCAAACAACCAGAACAGAGCTCACAGGCACCCAACCAGAGACAAGGAGTCACTACTGTGTGGAGACGAGGCAGACTTAACCACAATGATACTACAGTACTGCTAGGAAAAGACGTATCCAACAGCCCCACTATGGGCCCCTCAGTCTCAATAAATCAAAGAAAAACAAACAAGCTTTAGATTCGCATTTGTAAATCATAATTTAAGGTAAGGACGAAATGTAACAGTGTTTAAAGTTAGTATAAAGTCAATTTAAGGAGAAATATCGTACACGAAGAGCAGAGTTCATTACTTTGTGAACGTTGATCATGCATGCGGGGGGGGGGACATGACTATATAAATGTCTCAATGCTCGGCACGTGATGGACGTCAATGACTGCCTTGTGATTTGGTTGAGGTAACTAACACAAGTGAAAGAAACCTTAACATCCCATTCTGGGTTTTGAAAAATCAGCGGTTACATACTTACCCCATAAACAGTCCAAAGTCCAGATTCCGCCCATGGACAAGGTTACCTAACACAATTCAACAAGAAAAATTTAAAGATGTTAAAAAACAAATATATTTAAAAATATGTGTAGCCCTGATGTGCCTACAGTGAAAACCTGTGTGTGTCATATAAATAAAGTATGTATTCAAATCACATCATTCTCTCCACCCTATAGACAGCCACTACATTGAGTATTGTCCTTACTTTTTCTGGGTTAGTCTCATTGCATGTGAATCGCTCTGGTTAAGAGCTCCTGCTAACTGACTGAAATTCAACATGTTATAACACCAACTGTTATAACACCAACGGCTTACCATTTGGGTCCTCTGCCACTAGCGAGGTACAAACAGTAAAAACCTCATAAAAGATGTTGAAGAGGACCACCTCACCTGGAATGGAGCAATTATAATAATAACATCAGAATAAAAATATCTAGAATCCCTTTTATTCACTAAGCATGTTTACAAGTACTATGGAGTTTCTAGAGGAAGTTCAACGCATAAATGAATATAATACATGATGAATTTACATTTTGTTTTGGTGTGTGTGTGCGCGTGTGTGTAGGATAATAGTCTATGATGGGATGCTGTGTATTACCAAGGGGAACACCAGAGGAAGTTGCGATTCCTTTTATTTCCTCGTTGAATGGGTACGGAAGGGTGCTCGCTATCAAAGGCTGCCGACAAGATGCAAAATCATTGACGGGGGATCAAACAAACAATTATTGCTATGATGTTAAGAGAGTGTGAAGTTAAATCAGCGCAACTAGCCAACACACTCACCAAATCATTGTCGACCAAATCTATCAATTTCCCACTGGGAACGAAAGCATTGGCTAAATCCCTTATAGCCTGGATCATGTTGACAAACTGAAAAAACGAAAATGATCAACGTCAACATTATATTCTGTAATCTGTAAATATATTCAAAGTAACCGAAAGTAATACGAGTGAGACATTTTGGCTTCTCTTCTCACCTCTGCTTTTTTGTCTGTAATTATTAGGTTCCATCTTTTGCTGGGAGGCAAATCCAGGTCTATGGTGTACCAGCTGACAGCTCCTTTGGATCTTTTTTTAACCAGAAGGGCATAATGACAGTGCATTTTACATTGAGGTTATGTCACCATTCTATTAGTGTGTCATTGCACAATGCTGTCGTGCACGAGTTACAGTCACAAGTTGTAGTCGACAAACCCAGTTTCAATGGACAAGAGCTTGTTATTAAACAGATGCACCAGAACAAAAGCACATAACAATAAATAAATAAAATATTCCTTGGTCAAATGACAACGTGTGCCGCCTTTTAAATATGCGTGTGCTGGGTGTCAAGAAGGCACAACTCATGCAACTTGTTTCTGTTTGGGTAATATCTCAGTACCTTGGATAGTGGGTAACATAATGTGATGAGTAGATAATGACATATACTTACGTTGGGCCTTTGGGGGGGTACATCCCTGTCCGACATTCTTCAGTGTACTGTTAAAGAGAGTAAAATACATTTTAAATAAAACAGGGGAAAATCACACTTGCCGGTACATAGACTAGTTACTGCCTTTAGGACCTGAGTTAAGGTACGGAGCATTAAATAATAACTAATAACTAACCGTGTTAACAATATAAATAGAGTTATTTATTTTAATACTTACAGGCGGGATAAACTGTGCGGAAACTGCAGACATATACATTAAGACCAGACACCAGACTGTATCCATGTTGTTCCTTGTTTGTATGTAATACTGTCTCTTAGGACTTCTGCTGCGGTTTGTAAATTACGGAAGTGGCTTTCCTCGTAACATAAGGACCGTACCATTACGTACCAGTGAGGGGGCGATCACGAGAAACATGGTTTGGTGCAATTCTCACTGATTAAGATACAGTATACATGTATATTCAGTTAAAATTGTAAATTGTTAAAACTATAAGTGCAGCTTGCAACTAGGCTTCTTGTGAAACGACATAAACACCCCACTAGCAGGCTGGTACACTCCAGTAAACACGGAAGTGAAGACCCCTGCACGTGTCTCGGTATGGCTGGGTCGGACTCATTATAAGACCCGAAAACAGGACTGGTAGACTTATGAGGCATTTCCATTCTTTACTAATGCTGTCCAGCATGCATACATGTCATTTAAAGATCTGGAAAGTGTAACGACTGTTTTCATCTCGAAACCAATTGATGAAATTCCATTGTACCTTCACTTAAGACCCTTCTTCAATTGTGTCCAGAAGGTTACGAAAAGAGAGCGAGGATATAATAAAATTGATAAGCCTTTGAGGTGGTTTTTGTAAATGTGTTAGGGTTAGAATAAATATAACAAAAATTCAGATTTTATGCCACAAACTTAACTCATCGTTTTTCCATCTATGACAGTATGGTTTTCGCTTTTGGAAACAAAAAGACAAATACTATACAAGCAGGAATTATGTCCTATATTAGACAAACAAATCCAGGAAGCAGTCTCGTTTTTTGACCAGTCAGATGGTTAAGGGAGAACACTTCATTGACAATACTCAAGACATTTTTTACAACAACTCCTTTTTTAACAACAAATAAAATATATTTATTTATGATCAAATGGTACAATAAAACAAAATCACAATGCCAATTAAACATGACCAAGTAAATATAAACCTGTAGTTGTTTTCATATTAAAAAAAGAAACTGAAAGATGTGGCCAATCCATAAACTTCTGTTTCTTCACTTGCAGTAGCGGTCTGCTTTCATCTTTGCTCTCCTGTGGACGGACAAAGTGGGATCAGGTTGTTATCTAGAGTCCTTTCATAACCACCTGGCTATGTAAATAGCCATGACAAGATTAGTCTGTTTAAAGACATGTTTAAAGTGTGTTAGTAGATAAACCAGTTATGTGACCGACATTTTGAAAGTCAGTTACACATAATTCCGAGGGAATTCATAAAAGTCTAATCTAACCACCACTGAAATAGGTTTTTTTCATTAGTCATGCTTCCGCATGTCAGTTTAAGTACATATACGTTTAGTCTTTAAATAAATACGCTTTTCCCACCTGTCTAACAGTTCTTCATGGAATTTGCCGTCTTTCCTGGCTTTTTTCAGTGTGGTGCCGTCCTCCTCATTTACCCTGAGACGTCTGTCCTGGAAACTCTGGAACTTCTTTCTAAAATGTCCAAAATTGTATATTACATGTCACAATGATACAAAGCACACAATAAGACACATGCCAAAATTGATACATATCAAAGAATCTGCAGCATTTGGGAGTTCGCTGTACTCCAATTACTTCCTTTACGTTTTTCCAATTTATTAAATATTATAATTGACAATACAGAACTGCAATTTTGGCAAAGGGAGGTTGCATAAAATTCCATATGTGGGGTGCCACTAACATTGACATGTTTTTGCATACAGCGATTTCTTTCTTGATTACATTTTCTTTGGTCTTTGAACAATTTTCACTCAATGGTTAGATTAGTGAAAGTTATCAGTGTAAGATTAAGCTGATAAACAACCACAACATTTATTCAAAGCCTTTTTTGTTAATATTTTCTTCATGCTAAATTGGTAGACAGAAAATAGGACATATTGCGGAAGGTGTGCAATAGGCATTGGGCTTAGAATCGAACCCATGCTGCAGCAGTAAATGTGTAACAGCGCTAGTGACTATTGTTTTCAATCCATGGTGAATTGCACATGCTGTTGTGATTGAACAGTCTGCCATTCCCCTTTGGAATTTACACAAAAGCAGATTCCATTGCATAGGATAACAGGATAAAGGTTGATAAGTTATACACACCACCGTTCGAAATTAGAAATGTCCTTGTTTTCCATTTAATGAGTTTTAATAAGTAATATAGTAAACTGAATAGGAAATTTTAATGGACAAAAACTGTGCCTTTATTTAGAAAACACACTCCGTTGTGTAAATGTTACTTATTGTTCCCAAACAATCTCTTAATTTCATTTTAGATTTTTGGTTAAACGAAAGAAAAAAAAACAGAAGCGGAGACCATCAATTTTTAAGGCACTCGTAAACAAACATGGCGTGCCACAAGGCCTTAAAACAACCCCAGAGATGTATACCAAATGCTTCGACGCCATTTACGCCCTCTGGTGTGACAGTGGTTTATGATTCACACGCGGCTCTCCGTTCGTGCACCGCGTTCAGAGACGCTAAGCACTATATCACAGAGGCAGGCTCAAGGGCAGCCATTATCAGTACGACAAGATGGCGAGTCAATTTCCCCCAGCGTTTTCTTCCTAGAGAGCGAAGGAGGAGATAACAAATGGAACGCGTCGAGGGGCGGCGGTGGGGGAGACGAGAGAAACGAAACACGACAGCCTTGTTCTCGTTCCCGGGAACTTAATGGGCTGCCGCGGGCCGTGGAAAGTGCCGGTGGCGTTCAGTCTCGGGGACTGCCCGTCCGCCTCCCCGTCTCCGGCCACTGTGTACTCGGCCCATCGATCAGCTTTTAATGGCACAGGATTGATGGGGTAGCGCCCCAGTGTTTTCCCTCGCCTCTTCCCACGGGCATCTGGGGCTTTGATTTGGATGTCAAAATGTCGCCGGAGCACAACATATGTCAGGGAAAATGCAGGGACAACACTGTCTGTGTGTACGGTCACACTGTTCACGCCTCGAACAAAGTGGTTGTCTTTCCTACATCCGACAATAGTCATTACTTGCCAGCAAGTGGATTAAAAACAGAAAAATATATTTACGGTGGATTAAATGTCCTATTACGAGTAAGAATATAATACACTAATATCGATGTCCAACTTATTTCTCAAGTCACATATGAACTTTTGTACTGCCGTCTTGGCCAGGACTCCCTTGAAAAAGAGATTCTGAATCTCAAGGGATTTCTCCTGGTTAAAATAACAATGGTATTGCTCTTTATCACATGAGTATGGGGCAGAGATTCATAAAAGAAGCGACTCCCAGAATGATTACCATATATTCAAATTACCATATAGTCAAATGACCTTATATTCAGATGACCATATATTCAAATGACCATATATTCAAATTACCATATATTCAAATGACCATATATTCTAATCACCATCTAACTACCATACACTAAACTGTAAAGACACGATATTTTAAGGAAAATATTCTACTAACATGATCGGTTGACCATATTTACTGGAGCCTGGTAGCTAATAGAGAATATAGTTAAAGAGCCCTGCTGAATCAATCTACTGTAAACACCCATAATCACAGTAAGAGCGTTCAAGCTATTTGAAGTTGTGCGGCCTAGGGTTGTCCAGCCATCTCAGACTCCGCCTCCGGTGTACATATGGCTACACCATAGGTTTGTACCCGGCACACTCTTTCAGCTATAAAGCCCCACTTTGCAATCCAATAAAGCAGAATTATACAATAGAAATCTATATTTAAAAAACAATCGTTAATCTGACGTAGATAGAATCAACAGCACGTGCACGTACACGTAGTTCAGTTCGCAGTTCTTCACGTTGCCCCGGTCCTCGTCGGCAATATCGTCGTTCCGCTTCACCTCCCTCTCGGCGCACGACCGGACCTGTGTGTGATCATCACCGTGAGAAACAGAAGCGAATGCAAAACGTGTCGAATTTCCAATATCCCGGGCCCCCCTAATGTGTTGAAAGACATTTGTTTTTTGTTTCTCAACCCCCCGCGGAGACGTCATTGCTTTAGGATAGATACGCGATGGGTTTATCTCCTGTGAAATATACACATCACCTTAACCATCTCGTCGTCCCCCGCGGACTTGCTTTTTGCCTCGATGTCTCCACTTTCACTGTAGGAGATGAAACAGCTATTTGACGCCATAAGAGCCATTTTCCCCTGGAAGGGCGAAGAGCGAGGAAGCAAATAGATGAAAGATGAGTAATACCTGATGCCAATGCACCATTTGCAAAGTAAAAGCTCAATTATGTAGTGTCAAGCATTCTCTCAAATACAAAGGTGCAGAAAACCCGCCGTTGGTGCTGGACGGTATACACTAGCGGTATGCACTATCGCACGCTATGACTCGATTTGAAAAATAAAGGTATGCATTGACTTTGAAGATTGTTTTTTGACTGACAGCGCGGCTCACTCACGTCCTGGAAAACCGGCTCCCACTGTTCCCGGGAACCGATGGCGTCGGAGCGCCCGACCACGACCCCGTCGGAGGTGATCCCGAGATACTTCCCGTAGCCAGACTTCAGGGCCACCCTGCGGGGAAAAACAACACAAACAAAAACTCCTGGATACTGGCAGTTGAATTAAATAAAAGAGAAATAGTATCTAAACAACATAAGCAAATAGACTTTTAAACGCTCTTTTTGAGATTAAAGTCTAGGCCTACAAATATAGCGATTGTTCTCCGGAGGCGTATTAGAAATGTACCATTCAGATTTAAAGAAAGTAAAGGTGTGTCGGCGATGTTCACTACGTTTATTCACACCCACCTAGAGTCTGACAGTTTGATGGCAGTGAACTGCTCCGGAGGGTCCGGCCCTTCATCTTCTGCAAAACACAAGGGACAACGATTCCTCTTTAAAGGTGTGAATTAATGATTGACATTTTAATCACGCAGTGTCGAACGGGTCAAAACATTGTGTACGCGTTTTCAATTTCCGACTGGTGTTTGTGTAATTGAGCCGCCTGGTCCCCGGGGAAGGAGAGAGCCACAGCGGTGAAGGTTTGAATTGAAATAATATTTTCATCCTTCAATTTGCCTTTGTCAAAGAATTCTCCATTTGCATCAAATTACAGCCTCGCGGAACTCTGGTATTCTAGGTGTCAATTGGCAGAGGTAAACCTAGATTTGTCTGTCCAGAACACTTTTTCCTATCTTCCTTCCGTCCAGTGTCTGTGTTCCTTTGCCCATTTGAATCTCTTCGTCTTATTGGCCAGTCTGAGATGCAGCTTTTTCTTTGCAACTCTGCCTAGAAGGCCAGATTCCCATGGTCTCTATCTATATACACTGATGTTATACAAGTCGTTATCGCCGCGTGTCAAATATGCTGTTTGTCCTCTGCATGCCTCCAAAACAGTGCCAACCCACTGGAGCATGTACTCCACAAAACTCCTGAGGGTGTCCTGTGGTATCTGGCACCAAGACATTATGACAGACCCCTGAATGTGTCCTGTGGTATCTGGCACCAAGACATTATGACAGACCCCTGAATGTGTCCTGTGCTATCTGGCACCAAGACATTATGTCAGACCCCTGAATGTGTCCTGTGGTATCTGGCACCAAGACATTAGCAGCAGATCCTTCAGGTCTTGTAGGTCGTGAGGTGGAGCCACCATAAATCGTACTTTGTGGTACAGCACATCCGACTGATGTTCAATTGAACTGAGATCTGGGGATATTCAGAGCAAGGCCTTTTAATCAGGTTCTTCAAACCATTCCCGACCCGGAACAATGTGATTTCCTGCAGAAACAGGCCACTGCCATCATGGAACACCATTTCTATAAAAGACTGTGCCAGTGTCAAAATGATGTCCACGCAACCTAGGGTATCCCAGCAGAACATTTCTCAGAACCTTCATCTCCCCACAGTTTCCCACACTTATTGAACACATGGCCTAAGGCCTTGCCAAAAAAAAGCCTGGTGTTAATCCAAGTTATTGGATGGGTGTATTTATACCCTGCCAATGCAAATACACAGCTGTCCTTCCTCCATCGGTTGCCAAACAGGAAGGAAAATGCACAACGTTCGCCTGCAATTCGTTTCGAGTTTAATTTGAATGGTAAAAAAATACCCCGAATGGATTAACACACATTTGAAGCTACTCCACAATACGACCCTAAATGACAGAGAAAAAAGGGGAAGCGGGTACAAAAAATATATTTAAAAACACACAAGACTCAAATGTGATATTGCAGATGCGTTGTACTGAATTTGAAGCAGTATTGAGAGCACAACACATTAAAGGTGACACTTCCTGTTTTGAGTATGCTTGACGCCAGCGAGACACAATAAAAAAGCCAGATTTATAGCTTATAACCCGGGTTCTTCGATCTTCTACAGTGTCATCTGCTTGTCACTGCTCGTCACCGCTTCACAGAGGACATTCACAACTTTTCTCACCATGACAGAGCTGAATTCCTTCACACTGCTGCCCTTCCACCGAAAATCCCATCAAAGGACGAAAACCTCTAGGCCCACTCGCTCGCTCGCCCTTTTACTCCCGTCTGCTTTCATCTCATTTAAATGAGTTGGCCTCCAGGGTTAGAGAGCTTCACTAAGGGAATAGCGATGCTTCATGTTTTTATCTCCTAGATCGTGAATTGAATCTCAGAATGGTCTACGTTTCAGTATTTAGAAGGTACATGGTTTTGTTATGTGTGTCTCTCTTAAAGCAGAAAAAGTGTTTAGAAAAAGCTCCTACTGATCTCCCAGAACTACTCAAATGTAACTCAAAATGACCTTAAAAGCCCAGAAGTACCTGAAACCTAAAAAGCATTCAAAACGACTGCAAATCGGTAGTAAAAACGACTCAAAATAACCCACAAGTCGTCTAAGAGAGTTGAGCTAGCAAAGTAAAATAGTATGTTTGTTAGAGAGAATCAACTGTGAACAAAATGGATCTGGGGATGGTGAGATAACACCAGAGTTCAGTGAGCTCGTGGATTGGTAGAAAATAAGGCCAGACGTGGTCAAATAAGGAGAGGGGCAAGGTGCTGATGGACTTTGTATTTGATCAAAAGGATCTTGGATGTGGTGAGAGGCGGGGATTCTGAGGGGCTCACTGCGGATTCAGGTGAAGTGCTGCCACGACTTCGTGTGAGTAAAAAGACGAGCTGCAGAGTCTCAGACTATTTCAAGCTAATGGGACTTTGATTTGGATGTCAAAATGTCGCCGGAGCAAAACATACGTCAGGGAAAATAAAGGGACAACACTGTCTATGTGTGCGGTCACACAGTTCACGCCTCGAACAAAGTGGTATGCTAAGATGCCACAATAGAGTAGTGAATTGCAGTAGCCCAGATGATGGGGAATCAATGCATGTATTAGGTTTTCAGTGGCGGTTTGGAACAGAGATGTCCTTAGTTTGGCAATGCTGAAAGTATGGAAACATGGCGATTTGACAGGTTGTCGTATGTGTTGGTCAAAGCAGAGGTTAGAGTCCAGGATGACGTCGATGCTAAATGCATGGAGGAAGCTGGTGACCAATACAACGTATGTAACGTGATTTTGGTTAACTGATTGGGATACTTTGGGTATATTTTGGGTAATTGCAGGATCGCTAAACATTTCCCATTGGTTTTTACATTGATGAGTACAAATTTCACTAAATCCTAGAAAAATTACACTTCAAAAACCACATCTAAAACGTAGGAAATCCCCAATGACCTGCAGACCATAACGGTTGTGTGGCAAACAATGTGTCCATAAACAGATAGCACACTTGGGGGCACTACCTGGCAGTGTATCGCCAGCCAATCAGGGATGTGCACTGCATTTCCTCCAGGTAAATTATTACATTGTCTGGCTGCCTTTTGCCTTTTGCAAATGTAGCTAGCTCCAAATTAATGTTGATGATATCCAATAATGTGCCTGAGGCCCAAAGACGAGATTAGAACTTGCATCCATGTGTGCGCTTGTGTGCGTGATGCTATTTCACTTTCTTGCCAAATCGATACCTGCTAAGCAGAACAGAAATGAGTCCCGTAACAGACACTGATCACCCACAGCAACTTTCTATCTCTCTACACAAAGAAATACACATTCAAAAGTGCTTGCAACTTTAACAGGGTTGCCACACTAATGGGAAACAATGTTAATTACAGCCCATGTTTCTTTGTTTTCGTATTAGAATCAAATGGAATGTGAGAAAAAACAGACTCCCCAGAGAGATAGAGCTATATTCTAGGACTGCTTAATTCCTGGCAATTACCAGCTTAATTTGCTCTGCCTTTATGCCAAACTACATAATGAGAAGCGGAGAATTTATGAAAACACCAATGACATGCTGGGCTGGCTTGAATTTACTGAAATTATTCCAGAAGTGGGGACGACTAGACCACTTAATATCACATCTAATGTTTTAAAAACGGATTGATACAAATAATTTTTACAGGAATTAAAACATATCCATGTAAAGTAAAGTATCGTTTTTACTAACCCAAACAATACACATCTGGTAATCCTTTTGGGAACGATATACGACGTAGGCATCAAGTTAATGAATGACATTTGGTTTAGTACTGTAACACATAAAAATGTACAGTATAATTAGGAATATTCTACTGTACTATATTGTAATGTTTGGGAAAATACGTAGGTTTTCCTTTACCATGCCGCACTTCCCTATATCAGAATATGCTTTACGCTACTAAACTTATGCTACTAAATATAATATATGTTATACATCCATGTGACTTTTAATTTGAAGCCAATAAGATTTTCCACTAACACGTAAAGGATGTCCAATAAATTAAGGTCTTCCTGCCTCTGAAATTCTTGAGTTCCGTGGATATTTTTTCACTTGAATATTATGGTTTTCTGCATGTAAACAAACATTTGATCTGATTATAAGTGTGTCATTTCAAGCAGTACGGCCAGAAAAGATGAATATTTTGAAAGAGCGTGGGGACTTTCTACACCCACTGTTTATGTTAGCAAAGGGCCAACACTGGCAGTCAGGCACATAGACAAATAAGAACCAAACGTTCAAATTAAAAAGCAACTACATCTTCAGTGCTATATAGTTGTGCACAAAACCTGTAGGAAATCGGTGTCAAGTTGATATGATGTTCTGTCTCATCATTATTGTGGAGGCAAAAACGTGTTGGCATGGCAACATTAACAGATGCGAGACATCAGTATAAATTAACTGTGACCATCCACACCGCCCTTCTCCCAGTCAGAGTGGACTCCTACCGTTATGTGGGATACCAACTGTAAATAAACCGATATAAATTAACTGTGACCATCCACACCGCCCTTCTCCCAGTCAGAGTGGACTCCTACCGTTATGTGGGATACCAACTGTAAATAAACCGATATAAATTAACTGTGACCATCCACACCGCCCTTCTCCCAGTCAGAGTGGACTCCTACCGTTATGTGGGATACCAACTGTAAATAAACCGATATAAATTAACTGTGACCATCCACACCGCCCTTCTCCCAGTCAGAGTGGACTCCTACCGTTATGTGGGATACCAACTGTAAATAAACCGATATAAATTAACTGTGACCATCCACACCGCCCTTCTCCCAGTCAGAGTGGACTCCTACCGTTATGTGGGATACCAACTGTAAATAAACCGATATAAATTAACTGTGACCATCCACACCGCCCTTCTCCCAGTCAGAGTGGACTCCTACCGTTATGTGGGATACCAACTGTAAATAAACCGATATAAATTAACTGTGACCATCCACACCGCCCTTCTCCCAGTCAGAGTGGACTCCTACCGTTATGTGGGATACCAACTGTAAATAAACCGATATAAATTAACTGTGACCATCCACACCGCCCTTCTCCCAGTCAGAGTGGACTCCTACCGTTATGTGGGATACCAACTGTAAATAAACCGATATAAATTAACTGTGACCATCCACACCGCCCTTCTCCCAGTCAGAGTGGACTCCTACCGTTATGTGGGATACCAACTGTAAATAAACCGATATAAATTAACTGTGACCATCCACACCGCCCTTCTCCCAGTCAGAGTGGACTCCTACCGTTATGTGGGATACCAACTGTAAATAAACCGATATAAATTAACTGTGACCATCCACACCGCCCTTCTCCCAGTCAGAGTGGACTCCTACCGTTATGTGGGATACCAACTGTAAATAAACCGATATAAATTAACTGTGACCATCCACACCGCCCTTCTCCCAGTCAGAGTGGACTCCTACCGTTATGTGGGATACCAACTGTAAATAAACCGATATAAATTAACTGTGACCATCCACACCGCCCTTCTCCCAGTCAAAGTGGACTCCTACCGTTATGTGGGATACCAACTGTAAATAAACCGATATAAATTAACTGTGACCATCCACACCGCCCTTCTCCCAGTCAGAGTGGACTCCTACCGTTATGTGGGATACCAACTGTAAACAGACCGATATAAATTAACTGTGACCATCCACACCGCCCTTCTCCCAGTCAGAGTGGACTCCTACCGTTATGTGGGATACCAACTGTAAACAGACCGATATAAATTAACTGTGACCATCCACACCGCCCTTCTCCCAGTCAGAGTGGACTCCTACCGTTATGTGGGATACCAACTGTAAATAAACCGATATAAATTAACTGTGACCATCCACACCGCCCTTCTCCCAGTCAGAGTGGACTCCTACCGTTATGTGGGATACCAACTGTAAATAAACCGATATAAATTAACTGTGACCATCCACACCGCCCTTCTCCCAGTCAGAGTGGACTCCTACCGTTATGTGGGATACCAACTGTAAATAAACCGATATAAATTAACTGTGACCATCCACACCGCCCTTCTCCCAGTCAGAGTGGACTCCTACCGTTATGTGGGATACCAACTGTAAATAAACCGATATAAATTAACTGTGACCATCCACACCGCCCTTCTCCCAGTCAGAGTGGACTCCTACCGTTATGTGGGATACCAACTGTAAACAGACCGATATAAATTAACTGTGACCATCCACACCGCCCTTCTCCCAGTCAGAGTGGACTCCTACCGTTATGTGGGATACCAACTGTAAACAGACCGATATAAATTAACTGTGACCATCCACACCGCCCTTCTCCCAGTCAGAGTGGACTCCTACCGTTATGTGGGGCACCAACTGTAAACAGACCGGTATCAAGAGCGTGGATGTAAGAATTAGGCTGCATCTCTATGGCAACGGATCCTGAAATATCCCCGAAGCCACTGACACACCACCATCCGCCTAGAAAACAGAAAGACAACATGATCCAGCGTCTAACTAACTGATAATACCATACCTAGATAAACAACGTGTTAACTTCACGTATTCAACTATATAATAGCATACCAACAACGTCGGGTTTCTCTTCTGCATCAGCTCCTTTCTTCTTATTATCCTTGTGCTTCCTCTTTTTACTGGGAGACATATTTGAAATATCATTACTGTCGTTACTTTGAACACATTGGGGTAAATAGCAAACATGTAGCTAGCTAACGCGTTAGCAGGCAATGCCACGGCGTGATAACAACATGGCTAACAACACGTTAGCCAAACAGCACAGTTCACTAGAGATTAGCGGACTCGGATCAGACAAACAAATGTTAGATTCGATTATTTTTAAACAAACCTACCCCCTGTTTTGTCCTTTCAATACTAGTTTAGTTGTTTTTACTTTTGAATAATCCGCCATATTTGAGGACTCTGTTTTGCTATTGTCAACCAAGCTAAAAATAACTAGCTAGTTAACTGAAAGGAAAACACTTGAGTACGGTGGCCGTGGAGTTTTTGGAAATACAAATAGGTTATTATACGAGCGCCATCTACTGTTGGGAAGACATTGATGTAGATGCATATTTTTTTCTGAAGGGAAATGCAACAAAAAAATACATGGCCAAATTAATTAATAATGACAGACAAATCTATATTAAGACATTTTTGGTTAATATCGCGATTTCATCATAGTATAAATAGTCCGAATTTAATTTTCAAAGTTGGATTTTAGACTTAATTAAGTCTGCAGTATTAACTCCATGGGAAATGATGGGACGGTATGGATGCATTTAATAAGTACTGGAACTTAGATTCAAGGTGTGGTGTGTAGGATGCACACATGAACACACAAGGATCTTACTACTACCGCTTTTACATTTCCTATGTGTTGCAGATAGACATACTCCCAGACAGATTTGAGTTTGTGATGAGTAATTCCATTGTTTTGTGTTGTTTGGTGTGAAAGAGAAACAGACACATGGCACACACAGGGTGTAAAGGGAAGGAGTCTGAATAAAGTACCCGAGCCCTAGCCAAGGCAGGCTCTCTAGCCAAGGCAGGCAGATTGAATGCTGGAAAGTGAATGTCTCCTGGCTTAGACGATGCCGTATAGTGGAGCTTGGTTTTTCTCTCAACAGACTATATGTGTCTACTCTCCCTGCCCAGCAAATTACCGAAAAGAACCAGACAGACACAGCCCCTCGTTCTCTTTCACCAAGACTCTGCACATTCCTAGACACCCTTGGCACGCACAAACTCACTCTCTTTCCATTCAAGTACACACACAAATGAAAAGATTCTTTCCACTTCATCTAACACAAAGACCAGTGCTGCACCAATCACGCAACGCGCCAGGACTGTTTTACAGTGACATGCACCAGGTACAACCCTTTATTGAAACGATCAACCATGGTAGGTATTGACGTCCGAGATAGGGGCCGCGCTCAATTGAATGTTTATGCTAATGACACCCTATTAAGGCGTAATGGCCCAATCAGGAAGCCAGTGACGGGTGGTAATAAATCATTGGATGACAGTGTCAGGAAGTACAATTAATGAAACCGAGGCTCCTTTCGACCTGCCCTTTGAGGTACAGCAAAGCGCTACCAGGCAGTGATGTACTTCCAAGCCGAATACGGACAAAGAGGAGAGACTCAGACAACGTGGACTCTCTGACGTCGACGAAATGAGTTCGGCGACGATAAGGCTCATTAGGAAACCGTTGCCACCTGCCGAGTTGATTACAGTCAACCGATCAATCACGTCTATTACATATGGCCATTAAACGTTGGCCGTTGACGCAGTGTGCTTATACAGATACCCAGCCTACAACCCTCAAAGAGCAAGCAAGGCAAGGTCGACAGATTAGGTGGTGTTCGTTCAATAGAGCTCAGTTTCTATTGGCCATGTCATGGGAAGATAGACAGGTTGACTGGTTTTCTTTTGCTTGTAAAGACTACGAGATACCAGGATTTGTTTTCCCGTCTCAAATGTAAGCTTTTTTCAAACGGGGACTGTACTAGTACTGCATTAGTCTGTGTAGGTCCCTTTCAAGCTCAAACTAGTCTTTTAGAGATTGCAGAACAATGGCAGCTTCTGATGATCGCTTATTATCAGGGCTGGACAATGCTATGAAAAATGCAGATGCCCAGTTTCTACCAGATCAGGATCACGTGAACAATTTTGAAGGCACATATGACATGTTACTATCAGGTTAATTGACAAATATATGTAAGTTAAGATGCGGTAATTTTATATTTTAAAAATTAAATAAAGTGTTTTTATTTGTCAGATGCACTGAATCACTGCGTCATTCTGAACAACTCAATTCTCATGACACGGCATGCAACATCCATGAAGTAACTATTTAAGAACAAGAAAAATCAAGGAGCAAAAATTACCGAAAATGTGTTTGAAGAAATAACATTTCAAACAGAAGAGAGTTATTTATTGACATTTGGAAAATTAGTTTGAAGAAATAGCATTTCAAACAGAAGAGAGTTATTTATTGACATTTGGTCGTGTGACATTTCAGTAAGTCTTCTAAATATAAAATTTATCGTGACAGTAAACGATAAATGATGAACCCAACAACGCATCCTTGGAACAAACACGCACAGATTTCAGCAAACTCAGAGCCCAATACATGACTATGGCTAGTTCGGCGACACAGTCAGTGAGAGCATCTGTCTTTACCTGTAGTCCAGGCCCCAGAAAGCAATCACTTTTGTAATCATGACATTTTCCAAAGACGTATTCCTAAATAACAGGTAATCAGCAAGAAGCCTCTGGAGGACTGAGTGGTTCCACATCAGGCTGCCAGTACGAGACATCTCAATTGATAGGAACTGACACACCAAACCCCCATCACACTCTCCAGTCCCTCAACCCCAGTTCGGATTGCCTTACCAGCCTTACCTCCCCTTTCACCCTGCTGTCACTTAAACTCCTCCAGCGAGGCCTCAGTTCATACTGAGTATAGTGACTGACAGTCCCTGAGCAGGTGTCCCCGGCACCCGTAAGTGACGGCGTTCAGTTACATTCCCCTATGGCCCTGTTCACTTTGTCAATGTCACCGCACTCCAACGGTCGCTTTACAAGGATTACGGCGACGGCACCGTGGACGTGGCCAACTCCCGGCGAGCACTTTGATGCGGGCGACGCCGCCGAGGCGCGAGCGACGGATTCCAAAGGCGGTGCTTCCGAGGGGCCTGTCGAGTTAAAGGTGATGTCATCTGCCCGGGGCTGTTCTGTCAATTGACAGGGGTAACCTCTGACCTAATTAATGAGCATAATCTAGAAATATTGGGGAATATCCACCCAATGGGTGCCGGCCTTAAAAACAGGCCTGTTCCTAAAAAGAAACTATCCTGTAGGTTCTCTCTCCAACCCCCCCGTTGAGGCAAATCTGATTTAGCTCGTCAGCTAATTATTTGAATCAGGTGTGCTCTGAAAAAGTTTGAGAGCAAATCTACAGGATGGCTCTTCTCCGCGAAGAGAGCTGAACTATACGGGTTCAAAATGGCACGGCGGAGGGGCTTTTACTGCGGTAACAAAACCATCTTCTTTTGATAAAGGCGACGCGGTCGGGACTGCAACCGTGTCATCTGGAAGGATCTACCGGAGGGAAATTGACTGCTTCAAAATAGAGATTGCCCCAATGGCGCTGGCCTGCACGCCGATGCCAGACTGGAAACTCTATAGGGATGTTTTCTCAATCTATCTTTATCGACGGGACATGCAGTAATGTGTCTACCATGTGTAAACGAGAGAAGAGAATGGCAACAACCGAGGACAACAACACTCTATTGACCGGTTTCCTGGATACAGATTAAAACTGGCCCTGGACTGGAAATTATTCAACGAATTGGAGATTCCCTGCTAAAATAATTGCATTCGAGCCAAATAAACAATCATAGGCCCTGCATTGCCTACTGGTGTTGCAATACAGTTTGCAAATAAACATCGGCTAATTGAGAGAGAGATGTGCAGGGCGGTTAATTAAAATAGCCGAAAATAATGTGAACTCAAGAAGAAACAGAGGTTCTGTTGATGTAGAGCTACGAATCGGTCTGGGTGCTAATGTTTTGGAGCGACCGAAGTACTTCACTCGTGGATTGCTGGACTGAGGTATTACTCGACTTCATGGGGCTCTACTTCGGGAAATTGACTGCACTGTCTTGTCATTTGTGGGGCTTATGGCAATTCCGCCGTAGGCTATGGAAGGGGGGGTTCAGCAAATGCCGTGAAATTTCCTCTCAGCACCTTGTTTGAGGTAACAGACAGTCTATTCCCTCTTTGTTTCTCTACCCAGAAAGCCTCTAATCTTTGTCGCAATGCTCCCTTGGAGGGAGAATGAGAGCTTTTGCAATCTCTGAGGGGAGTCTGCCGCTCGACGCCACAGGGAGGGAAACCGCCAAAACACACACTGATGTTTTTTTACGCGAACAGGTCGGAGAAGAATAATGATGGTTAGTGGTAGAAGGTTTAGTTAAGAGACGTATTTGGCGATATCCTAGTTTGATTCTAACAAACGCCAACTAGCAAGTAAACGAGTGAGTGAGGTGGTCTCACATAGACATGAAATTTCACGGTTTCTCACAAGGACAAAATATATTTAAAACAATGGAGAATTGGATGTATGGTCCGCTGTGCCAAACACGGGTGCCTGGGGAATGTAGGCTTTTTCTAATTGTCTGGGGGTTAATTTGCAGGGGTGCTAAATAAGGACAAAATTCAGCTAAACGCGCAAACAATGCAAACACAGTGGTCTACATATTGCAATTGCTACGCAAGTTAGTAAAGTAGTTATTTTGGTAGCCTATTATTGACTTAAGTAACATAATATCAGTTCCTCATCAGATGTTCGAAGAAAACCCATGACTTTAGACTGTTTTACAGTGCCTCGGCTCTCTTGGGATTGCAAAGTGCCACAGACCGCAGTTATACTGGCTCTCTGTAATTACTGACTGCTGTGGAGATCGAAGAAACCCGTAATTTTGGTGTCCAGTGAAAACACACATTTAAAAAAAATCCCTTAAAGCTAGTTGTACTTCCGTGCTTATTCCACCGGGTTGCTCAGCCTTAGATTAAAAGGTTATTACACACACGCACACACATTTATGGACACACACATCCACGTAGACTACATCTAAGTGCAAGCCTCGTAAACACTACTTGTACACACTACACAGACATACACACACACACTCTCCAGGTACACCCCAGCGGGTCTTCTCATTAACATGTGCCCGCTATGTGGGGAGTCTGGGGGACACTGCGCGCGCCGTCTGCCCACAGAACAACTCCCTCTTCTTGCCCTCTCCTCGTCTGTCACTCTTCCTCGTCCGCGTGTGTCCAGCAAGTCTCTCTCATCCTCCCAGACCTTATAATGTCGCGTGTCATCAGTTGTTGTGACTGTCGGATAACATTCATTGACCAGCCACGTTTGATTGGGCCATTGATATCAGATGGCTGAGTCCACTCGGTGACATGGTTATGTGTTCCGATGCTATGTTTCAATAAATATCTACTCTCTCGCTACTAAGTTTGCCCATTGCTGACAGCAGAGAGCAGTGCAGCCTCATAGATCACCAGTAGCAGCCTTGAAGCCAGGCGAAACCGCAATCTCACAACGCTTGGTGTTGCGACCGCGTGCATGAGTGAGTTTACCGTAGAGGCTAAGGAAGTAAAACGCGTGGAAATATATTTTGCATGTGCATATTTAAATGTGCAATTCAGAGAAACTCCGTTATATTTGAAGGAAATATAATTTGCCGTGTGATTGGAGTGTTGCACTGGGTGCAGTGTCTACGGGATGGGCCATCTGGAATGAGAGAATATTGTTTAAAAAGCAGAGTTGATCTCCAGGGAGGTTATTTGGCGTAAATACGTATTACAGGATGTTAGCGTATATTCATGGTGCAACGGGGGTTTACTTAAGACGCAGGGTCCGCAGGTCTATAGCGGATTCCTCTTAAACGGGTTCGTTCCATCTGATCGATCAGTTGTGGGTCCACCATGTGATTACAGGCGATGGCTAATTATACGTTTGCGATGACTTGAAACCCCAGTGATACACTGAATGATTAACAGTGTGCCACTCTCATGGCACCTGGGATCTTATATTCTCATCTTTCTGCATGTTCAATGCATGGGAGGTTTAAAAATATACGGGTTTGTAAATAATTCAGACACTCCCTTTCAGTCGGAGTGATGTCAGCCTGAAATGGCATTTTAGTGCACAAGTAGGCTAATGCACTATGCAGGAACTAGGGTGCCATTTCATTTGGGACGTACAAGCGGTCGGAAATTCCAACATTGATGCACAGGACAACACACTGCATGGGTTTCACGTTCGTCAAATTAACTTAGACAGAGAAATGTTCTCACCCGGTAATTAACTATCGGGTTTTCCTATTATGCATAAAATATGTAGAGGCCTTTTGGTTGGATGTACTCAGTTAAGAGTAAAACTGGAAGAAAAAACGTCTATGTTGTCAATAGTTCCGCACGTGGCTCAAGTCGTTGTCTGCTAAATGACTAAAATGCAAATGCAATCTCACATACTAATTTATTTAACGTTTTCTAATATTCTTGGCACGGGGGTTTTTGTTTTCAACAAATCCTCACGCGGCAAAACTTTCCTGTAATTAGTTGTGAAATGATGGTGTGGACTGGAGCATCACAGCCACTATTCAGAACAAATCACAGAGAGCTGCGGCATTGCAAATGCATTATTCATTTCATTCTGACGCACGGCGAGCCAGTCGGTTGGGTCATTTGTATTTCTCTCTGCATGCATTTGAGATAATGCAAACATCCACTCTCCCCTTTAAATGTCAGCGTTCTAGAAAAAACCCGGACCTTCCCGATTGAACAATTGCAGCGTTATTATACCCGGGTTAGGCTCCCGGAGAATCCTTTGATCTGATCTCGTTGTATTATTCAGTCGGAGGTATAGTGTCTTGTGGACAAACACGAGGAGAGTGAGTTGTAAATGAAAGACAATGGGAGGTAGGGAGAATGGGGGTGCAGATACGAAGACAGAAAGAGAACCGATATCCAATAAAGGACATGATCGAGAGAGACCGGAATAAAGACAAGAGAGAAGGGACAAGCAATGGGGATATTGAGAGTGAGAGTGATTATCTGGAAACACGAGTTGAGAGAGAGAGAGCGCTTCGGCTGTTAAAGAAATAGCCAACTCAAAACAAAGCCGATAGACGGTGTGCTTGTTGTGAAGGTTTCGGAGTGTGTCAATGGCATTCTGCTAGTCATATGTCTGACTGGGTGAACCCCTCTCTTGCACAAATCCCAGTAGTGGTTATATATGGACAGTAGCCTAAAAACAAGGTTTTAAAGTAGGGTTGCAACGTGGTTGTTGATTGATCTAATTTACAGGAGTATTCTGTAATTATGCAATGTGTGACATATCATTTATGGCAAACTAGAATGCCTTTTTAGTTAAGCTATCTTTGTACATTTTGGAATGAGATTAAAAAGTCAGTGAAAAACTTGGAAGTATTCAAATCATCTAGTCGGTGTGATAATTTAGTGGTAAACTTGGTGGGTTCGCAGTGATATACCCAAAATTAAGAGCACTTCGATGCAGTCAAATATGAGATATACACAGTATCATAGATTTCCTTCTACATAATCCCTGCATTTCAAATGAAATACTCTATTTACCCATGACAGTCAAGCCCTCATGAAAACCCAGAGGTCTAGGTCAACTTATTCATGGTTAATCTTTCCTTTAGCCACATGATTCCGGGTCTCTCTGAGGTATTCTGAGGCGAAAATGAATTGTCATCGGTTCTGCAGATCCATTTCATGGAGATTTACATTGAGAGCTTTTCTGTTACACCCCAATCAGTTATTCTGCCTCGGGCCAAAAGCACCAACGTGTCCATTTCAGAGCTGCTGGACATTTAATAGAGTAGCTATCTGACACCAGCTGGGCCGAGTGGAACTATTCATTTTGGGAGACTATGGTACATCTCGTACATTACTGTGAATATATAAAAAAACACTACCGTTTAGAGTTAGAGGTCACTTGGAAATGTCCTTGTTTTTCAATGAAAGTACATTTCTGTCAATTAGATAATATCACATTGATCAGACGTTCAGTGCAGACCTTGTTAATGTTCTGTTTGTCTATTGGAGCTGGAGGTCACCCAGAACTTATCCTGAATCAGAAACACCAGCACTTGTTGTGGTGGAGGAATATTCTGACGTCATCAGCCAATGTTATCCCATTTAATTATCTCTAACTCTTTACTCTCAGGATATATTACAAGGCATTTGGGTATCAGCTGGCTTAGTCATAATCTAAATATTGACACCAGGCACATAGAAGACAATATTCAGTGGGCAACAAAACGTTCAATAGCTTTAAGTCCTACACAAGGGGCAAAAGCTTACTCGAAAGAGAGATATTTAATACAATACGAAATTGAAAATCGTCACGGAACAGTACCCTCGTCACGTACAGTACCCTCGTCACGGAACAGTACCTTCGTCACCAGGAACCCCCTCTTCAACCCTAGTCCCAGAGGAATTGTCTCGCGTTCATTCACAAAAAACGTAAAATGTCGACACAATTTGCATGTTTGGGTCAGTGACTTTGTAGGACTTTGCCGAAAGCCACAGTCTTGTCTGACACATATTTATGAGACGCTTAGTTTCCTGATTCAGAGACCTGCATTACTCATATGAGACGATTAGAGGGAGTCATTGGAGAATTGGCGAGGCAAGAATATCTTTGCTTCTATCTATGGTGGCTCATGTGAGACGATTAGCGGGAGTCTTTTCTTTTTGGAGAATCGGTGAGGCAAGAATATCTTTGCTTTCATATGAGACAATGAAGGGAGTCATATCTATGGTGCGCAACTGCAGGGCTCTCAAGTCTCTACGATCAGCTTTGTGATAGAACTCTTTTATTCGACCAACAACAGACAACAAGATCGAGTGATCCGGTTTGAATATCGGACTGCTCAGAAACGAGTGAGACCGTGAGAGATAGACTAGGAGATTCTTTGCGCTTGAGTGTCGACCTTCTGTTTGGCGCGATATTCATTTTTGTTGATTTGGAAACTCTTGCCACAGAAGGTTTTTTTAGAATCAGCAGGTGCTTCTTTTCACCCCACTACTCTTTAAAAAAGAAGAAGCCAAATGTACAGTATTCCTCTGGGGGCCTTACAGAATTATTCATCCCTGTACACAATTGCTTATCTAATAAGACGGCATTGTCTCTGTGATTTAGGAAGCTTAGGGAAGAGAAGGCCCCTGGGACTAGTGTACTTATAATCTTCCTATCTGGCCCTCGGTGTCACGCTGCATTGTTTTGATAATCAGTGCCATGGTTGGTGGATAGAGCTAGAGATGGTATCAATTCTGCTAAGCCAATGACAGTGAGTGTTGTTGGTGTCCCTTTCAGGACCTGGAGCTGTGATTGGCGGGGTGGATAAAACTATTTCCTGTCTGGTTGTCGTTGTGTGGATTTTTTTTGCGACTGGTCCACAGTTTCCCCCTGGTTTTCTCTGGTGTCCTGTTGGATCTCAGCAGGACCTGAGACTGTCCTATTTTCTAAGCAGGGTGTAATAAAAAAACTAATGTAACGTTGATGCAAAGAAAAACAAATTCAAGGAAGTTCAAAGGATGACACTCATTGTAGGTCAGTTGTAAATTCTCCTCAGCCTACATGTTTTGCCATGACTGTTGTTTTGACTTTGGCAACTTTCTGTCCTTTCCATATTCGACTATTCTCACACAGCGTGAACGTGTTTAAATCTAAGATCTGAGATTGCCAATTTAAAAATGTGAGCGTTTTAACCGCGGTTCTCAGCTGCAGCTGGGTGTCGATGGTCTTTGCGCAGTGCTGTGGGGTCATTATTATGCTGACAGACAATCACTCAAAGAATTAGTGTAAGACTTCTTCTCACAGTTCAAATGTGTACTTTGGTACCAGATGCTAAGCAAACACTTCTCTAAATTGTTTCTGTCCCTAAAGCAAGTGACTGTTCATCAGATGCAGACGGCTTTTTTGTTTTTTCACCGTGTTTCACTGTATCATTAACTTGTCTACTTAATTCCTTCTCAGGATATTTCTTGAATCTCAGCCATATCAATTACTGTTCGGAAAACACGAGATAGCCGGCCCTGTCAATGTCCTGTTTTGAATTCCGTGGTATGAAAGCTTAATATAGTGGTCATCAATCAGGCGCCAGGTTTACTCCTCACTGATCCCGGCTCGTTGATAACATAACGTCTGCTAATATTACAAAGAGAATTCACTTATTTCCTCTCCTTTTCACTTTTGACCCCACGTGTTCCCAGTCCCCTTCCCACACAGAGCGAGCGATACGCCTGACCTCGTCTTTTCTTGAGGCTGTCTGGGAAATAAGTCTTGAAGATAGCACCCTTCAGGTCGCCACGTCTCCTTCAGTCTTCCTCTTTTCTCCATCCCGAATATGTGCCGTCTCAATTTGTCTTGTTCCTCCCCTTTTTGCTTTATGTTCTTTCATCTCTCCCATCTGCTAAGTCCTCTCATTTGTCTCCCTACTCGGCCTGTCGTATCTGCTCTGTCCTGCTATCTCCCAGATGACTCGACCCTCCCTTATTGCTTTGTGCCTGTTCACTTCCCGAGCACTTTGTTCTGCCACCTCTGGTCTCTTGGCCTTCCACCTTTACAGGAGGGCAGGTTCTGCTTAACCAAGACAGGGTTATTCCCAATGGTGGAACCAGGAAGTTAGGATAGCAGTATCCCTGCCTGATCTCCCAATATGACGGATCCGCTAACGCCCTTAAGAAGAATGCGCTAACTGTAAATCCATACGGTAACGTGCACATATAGAGAACACCTAATGTAACTTTCATGAGGCATTTTAAGTGATATGCAGGTATAACGTGGAATAGATTGTTAAAGTTCAACAATTGAAATGACTATTGAACAGCTTTACAAATCCCAGAATGCCCCTTTAAAGCTCACGGAGCGATGGGTCTCCAATGGCTTCGCAGAAACATCCGGATTGTAATGCTATAATCGTAACAGTGCCTGCAGGGTGAAATAACACTTGCAGTTATATCATATCTGTCTCAAGACTAAACACAGGCACCATATTGATATAACAAAGGGTTTTTTCCCTTTAAAACACTAGTTGGCCTTGATCAAGGACTAACATCTGTGACACGCTAATGAAACACCATTCCTAATTAGCTCCTATGTGAAACCTTAAGATGAACGTAGCGGAAATGCTAACAATCTGTGTATCATTGGACTGTATTCACGTTCATTCCGTTAAATTGTTAATTACCTCAGAATTGCCTCCATATTGCGATTCCTGAATGGGAAACACATAATCATTGAAGGTAAGTGACTAACCTAAACATTAAAAAACCCACAGGCCATCCCTTCAGCCTAGTTTGTGGTATATGTCAACCGCGTGGAAATGTACCCAGGTCAACATTACATTGCCTTTATAACGTCTTACTGTAACCACGGCACTTTCAAAACAATGGTATTTCTGTTGTCCTGGTCTTGTTTCTCAGAGTTCTTGTTAAAATGCACTGTTTGTAATCACTTAACCACAATGACACATCTACATGACGTTTTCAACGTCGACTAACTTTATCATGTTGGGGTTTTTTTCTCTCAATATTATTCCTTTATTTTATTTTTGTGTCTTACAAGGGGTTTAAAGCTCAAATGTGGTTTCACGCATGAGATCGTAGACACCTTGTTAGGTTTTTGCTAGGTTAATGGCCAATGTATCACATTTTCATACCTTTTGACTTTAAACAGAAATTGTACATTTTATGACTTAAGACGTAGTAGATAGTGAATACCTTATCATTTTTACTTGTTAATTATGTGTGTAACTTCACAAAAAATCAAGAACACAAGGTCTACAACACACACTATTTTTGTAAGAATATGGTATTTTATCTGTGTATAGCCATATTAGTGTATTAGAATTATAAAAAAAAAAATCTTTAATATAGGTGAAAGATCTATTTTCAATCCAACTAAAATGCTTGGTTTACCTTCCTTAGTAGCCTGCGGAAAAAGACAGCTTGGATTTTAATATAATTAATGATATTGGAGACTAGTACTCTACAAACTCGATACACAAAAATCTGTTGATTTTTATTTGGGTTTCTATTCCATTATTAAATATTTATTTTTCACATTACTTTAATTCATACATTTTTATATGCACAGGGGTTTCTGTTTCATGGTTTATTGAAGTTTACACCAAGCATATTTAAGTCAACCCACTTCTTCAGGAAATTACATGGCAAATTAAGGTTTGTCATAGTTGGGATTTACACCAAACAAGCTAAAGAAACTATCCAGGTCTCAATGACACTTCATTCATCAGGTTACATTGACATGTGTGTATCTTGAACAGTATTCTTTAGCCTTTCAAATAAAATGAAAGAACAATGGTATATTATCAAACGCAGCCCTAGTTTAAATCTAATCCCAGGTTGAGGGAGATTTAATACTGGGAATACAATAATTCAGAACCATCTCAGTAACTGATACAAAAAAGTATAACAATTTAAAGAATAGTTTGGTAAAAACCATGTAGTGGTATCTTCAGTGTTGTTGCCATTTAGGCTGTACAGTAATTTATGTTAGAAGCACTTGTAGTATCACCTCACATTAAAATATAACAGTCAGAGAAAGTCACACTCCTCTTTAGCTTAAAAACAAACACGATTGGCCAGATCAACATCCAATAGTTCCACAGGGGCATATTTATATAGTTGGATGGTAAAGTTCAATGTTCATGAAAAACACACTGTTGACCTCTTAAGTAAAGTGTTGTCAGATGGGAAAACTCCATGACAGTATCTATACATACATGTATGCATTAATAGAAAACAAAACAGCAATACATTAAAAGGTGATCAAAAAAATCACGCTAACATAAACCAAAGTGGTTATAAAAAGGCATGTACATTATTTTTGCATTTGAATCCCACTGAGGTCATGTACAAATGTCACGGGGGGGTGAGGGTTTGCTTTCATCAGTATCCAGTGTTTTCCGTTCGTTGTCGTGTTTGTTTTATTTATTAAAAACCCAGCGAGCGCGTATATTGTCTCTGCGTTTGGCTTTCCCATGCGCTACACCTGCGAGGTTCGTGACGACAAATATATGACATTAAGGCGATGCTTCTTCACATTTCAGTCTGCGCATATAAGACAAAACAACACCGCTACTGTTCTTCACCGCGTGGTTGGACCGTTCATCTTCTGTTCATCATTTCGGTTATTGGAAGAAGAATACCAAAAGAACAACACAAGCTTTGATTTTAACCAAGTCTCTGAGTCTCATTACGTGCTGTCCGGCTTTTCAGTGGACCACCCTCAAGGCTAATTAAACCACTCTCTTGGCTAACTAAACCACCCTCAAGGCTAATTAAACCATCCTCTACGCTAATTAAACCACGCTCTAGGCTTATCTGCAACAGGATTCAAACCGTGTCTCACAGGATGCAGTGACCTTAACTCTACGCCATTCACGGTCCACAGCAATGTCCGCTTTGTACTACATTTTTCCAACAGGACCATTGAGAGAGACCGACCAATGAAATTGAAAATCTCACTCAGCTGACATCACCGAAGGGTTTGTTTACACCCATAACAACGTGTAACCGCTTTGCCTCGACCACCCCACGGCGGGCTTGAAGTAGCGAACCTCTGAACACAAAGACAACTTTCACCCAGGAAGCGTTGTGAACATCACCCTACAAAAGCCACGGCTGCTGCTGAGCAGAGGAAACATCTACTTCAAGGTCTCAGAGCGAGTGACGTAATAACTGAAATGCAGTCAGCATCGGCTGCTGCACTAACTGACTAACCATTTCACACCCATCGTTGGTTTAGTTGTCTCTCACTGTTTTCAATGGCTACTGTTTTTTCCATTTCAATTAAACCATTTTTTAATTCAAACCCAAACTGTACAAACATATCTGAAAAATATTTTCAGGCTCAACAAACGCCCTTGTACAATATTTGAACTTGATGCACAAAGACCACTAGATGAATGGGATTGGACAAGCTCATGGTTACAATATTATACTAGTATGTGTGTCGTAATAAACTCACTTCTTTGTATCTATTCAGATAAATCGAACAATATAACCCTATTTTTATCCATTACATATGCCAACTATGCATGGTTTCTCTTGTCGGATTGTTTGTGTTTTGCTCTGTTCGCACAGTTCATATACGTTTTTAAAATGTTTGTTTTAAATGTTGTAGCTAGGGGAGAACAAATTCCTTATATGTGTAAACAAACTTGGCGGAAAAAAACTGATTCTGAAGGGCTCTTGTTGAACTTCACAATCATTTTCATATACTTTTGGATGATTTAGAAATGATGTGTGAAAATGTTTGTAATTTATGTAAACATTTCCTTCAATATGTTAAGTTGGAAGCCCTTAATTACTACTGACCTCATGTCTAAAGGTCCGACTGATTGCACCTGTGAATTGGCCTTTCCGGGTCTACAAAGGTCTGCACCTTACTTAAAAAGGCGAATAAGAGAATAAGAAATATTGATACTGGCTTTAAAGGATCGTAAGTCGATTGTGAGTGAAAACACCTTTTTACCATTGAGACTTTATCCTTGAATCTTTTTATGTCTTCAGGTTCACATAGTAATTTCCTTAGTTTTCACTTTCAGCCACGATACAAATCACTTCTAACCATTGGCTATGTAAGAAGAGACTAGCCATTTGTTTTTGCCCTGATAGTTCAGACAGGATGCATCTGTTCTCCTCACATCCCTAAGAAGGTAAATGGCACAAATGTAATGTGAAATCAAGCATACATGTGGTGGTTATGTCTCCAATTTGCATGTCTTTCTTAATACAACCCCTGGCAGAACAACTACATCAAACTGTCAGGTATTGGCTAGGTTTGATCTATGCTGCCTGGAATAACATGCTTACACCTATGGGAATGGAAGTACCAACAGCAATACAGTGGTCTTCTAGACCACTGCACGACAGACCTTTTAGCAGAATCATGGAAGACAAGATGTGACTCCCTGTTAATGGAAAGATCAGCCAATCACGTGTTGCACCAACCCAATGCATTTAGACATTTCGGCGTGGTCAAGAAGGTCTGCTGAAGTTCAAACCAAGCATCAGAACGGGGTAGCACACTGATTTAAGTGACTTCGAACGTGGCTTCGTTGTTGCTGCGTTGTTCGTCCGGGATTTTCACACAGAATAAGTCAGAAAAAGAGAAACCTCCCAGTGAGCGGCAGTTCTCTTTGCGAAAATGCATTTGTTGATGGCAGAGGTCAGAGGAGACTGATTTGAGCTGATAGAAAGACAACAGCATTTTAAATAACCACTCATTACAGCCAAGGTATGCAGGAGAGCCCCTCTGAACGCCCTGCAGTCGTCTGGCCATAACAATTTGGCCCACAATAATTTGGCCCCTGTCAAAGTCGCTCAAGTCTCAGGTCTTTAGTCCTGATTTTTCGCTCACCATCTAATCTACCCAGACGTGCCCTTGTTAGGAGATGGTCAACGTTGTTTGCCTCACTTATGACTGGTTGTAATGTTTTGGCCCGTCTGGGTATAATTTCACGCGCCCTTCCAGAGAGCAGGCGCAGCTGACCGCACTGAAGACTGTCCAGCCCGTAGGACTGGGTGACAGTAGTCATGGGCGACGGAGTAAAAATGAAGCGGCATAAATGTAATGTCATTCATCCATGATTGGCAGGCCTCAATCTGGCCACCGTGAAAACCACAGTGGGTACTCTCTCGCTCAGGAACTCCTACTTTGATTAATTTCCCATCGGAATAAATCTGCCGTACAATGACCATATCAGGTTTCAGTAATGCATTGTGCAATCACGCCATGACAAGCCTTTATGTCAAGTCATTATTATAAAGTTCTCCAGTGTTTCGTTCTCATTGAATATAGAAGGCAACCGTGTCGTCACGTAAAAGAGCTTAGAACAATATCCCAAATGTGACAAATCGGCTTATCGGCTGTGAGAAGGCAAGACCTTGGTCCTCGGGGGAAAACGTTTAGCGATATCTTTTTCTTCCTCAAGTATAGCTTTATGATGGATTCTTCTGAGGCACCAGACAAAGAGTTAATTCCTACTCCCATTCAGCGTGGCTTAGACTATGGGCTTATAACATATTCTACCCAGGTACAAACAAAGACCAGCACTTTGTTCTGCCGGGCGAAGTGCCCGTCCATCCGAAAGGTCTCTAGGTCATTTTCAGCCAATCGATGCGTGTCTCCTCATACCTTAACAACAGCCTCATGAATATTCACAAATATTCCAGTCAGTTTATGAGTCACTCAGAGGACACCCGGAGGGAGCCAATCAAAGCCCATCGTGAAGGTCAGTGTCTATTATGTGCAACCAC
The DNA here is from genome assembly GCA_029465975.1 of Dallia pectoralis. Taxonomy (NCBI): domain Eukaryota; kingdom Metazoa; phylum Chordata; class Actinopteri; order Esociformes; family Umbridae; genus Dallia; species Dallia pectoralis. The sequence continues at coordinate 9,182,355 of CM055742.1, forward strand.
TCTCATTAACATCCAGTGTGCCCAGAGAGCTGAAAATTGCCAACAGGTTGGGCGAGTTATATATTTAATATAGGAAATCCATTAGCTGCTGCCCTGGCAGTGACATGTTTTCCTGGGGGTACTGACAAGACTATGGGCTAAACAAAAGTTAAACGCAACGCTAATTAAAGTGCACACGCCCCCATAGTTGCGACAATATCATTTAGTCATTTAGCTGACAGTGTCATCCGAAATCACCTGCAGTGATATAGCCTGGCGAAACGACCACTTACTATATATGTATATACATTTATACTATATTAGTTGTTTTATAACTATGTCAGATGTTTGCTCTATTCCAGAAGACAATGGACGCCAATCATCTCCCCGTCTTGTCCCGCCTCCTGCTGTGTTTCTTCCCCACTTCCTGTCACAAAACACACGATTTGCCTTCATCCCCTGTCAGAAAAATAACGGTCTCATGCACCCACTGTCTGCATCACCTGTTCTTTCTCGCGGAGTCCAAAAGATAAGAGCGCAGTGTTCCCTTCTTTGGCCATCCGTTAATCACTGACATGGTTTAGTGCTGCACGTATATCCTAATTAATGTTTAACGAATACGTTTATTATAGAGAGAGTGTAAAATTCTATAACGACGTCCGAAACATTAGTCACGTTGACCGCCCGACCGGCAACTCTTTTATTAGCCACAGTGACTAAAGGGACATCGGCAGTAAGATCTAAAATAATGGTCAAATGCCCTCATCCGATAACCGTGATGCTCGTTTAAGGAAACACAAACGGCATTTCTTCCTGACTGTAGGTGACTGAGAATGTCGGCGCAGACTGCAATCAGACTATGTCAACAAGAACAGTCTTTTGAGAACGACACACTGAGGGAAATTAAAGCAGGGTTGCAGTGCATAAAAGCCCTGTCGTTACAAAGACAAATAAACACCTCAGGGTTCAATGGTAGATAGACCGTCTACAGAGATGTGGAACAAAGTGATATGGGCACGTTCGACGCGTATAAAAACGACGTGAACCATATTGTATTGACCTCCACTGTCACCGGATCTCCACCGATTCCGAGGCTTATGGGAGATTTCTGGCCGACGGGTTGGACGGCCCTCTCGGACAATAACACAACGCAATATAAGACATAATGCAAAATACATTTACGTTCACACGGTCCATTCGTTATAATAAGTGCTGTTTAATTGAATTATTTCTTCTTTGGGGTTATTACTGTTTGTTAGTTGCCTCTGGGAACTACAGTGTTCATACCTGGACGGGTCTAAGTCTATAGCCTTCCTGTTATGGACCCACATGCCGGGAGGTCGCGCTGACTCAGACGGAACAGAAATTCATATGTCTTCGGTGAAGTTCGAGGGGGTGTTTTCTATCGGAACTTTTCATACAGTAATTGTGGTCACTGGACTGGGCCTAGGAGACATTATCAAGATTTTTTCATTAAATCATTTTTTTATCTGTCGCAAACTACTCTTACGGAAGATAAGTTGCCAAGTTATAGGCTATTTCTCACTTAATCTGCCAGGCTGTGACTTCTTTTTACTGGAGCTTAAAAGTGGATGAATGACTAAAACTGACAGCGAAATTGCTGTTCCCTCTGGAGGAATGTGGCCTCTTTCATCAAACTGGCTTATCTTGCATAAATGGTGACTTAGGGCCCCTGACCGCTAAGGGGGACGGGGGGCCCAGATCAATATTTCCTTAAGGCCCCCAGAAGGTCCTGAGTCTGGTCTGGAACTTGCTTCTTTCAAGTCGGAGGCAAAAACAAAAACGCCTTGGCTAAAACAACACATAAAAACAACACATAACCTGTTAAAAGAACTCACCGATGCAATGATACCAACAGTCTCACAGACTCTGTATAACACCTAAAAGCTGTCAGTGTTTACTTGAAAATTAGACTTGGCAAGTCAACACACGTCATTGCCCAAAATTCACGATGTATAGTAAGCCAACATGTGGCATTTTGTCTCATAATGGAGACACACTAGGTGATTTAGCATTTTGATAGGGAGTTTTAAAACCCATTATCCACGACACATAACCTCTCAAAAACCTGTTTTCAACTCAAACTAAAAACTAAAACGTGACTTACTTAGTTCCATGTCAATCATTAGTAGAACACTTCTGTCTTTTCTGTAACATGTCGATGTGGTTGATAACAAAGGAGTTAAATTACACACATATACAGTGCTATTCACTTAACCCTAAACCTAACTATAAATACTAACCTTTACATTTACCCAAACTACTCACCTTAAACAAAAACCCCAAATCCCTTTTGTAAAAGTTAGCACGGGAAGAAAGTGATCATATTCCCCTAGGTTAACTATTCTCTTCAGGACTTCTGAGGGATTGTGGTATTTCCAAGTCTAGCACTTCAAGTACAAACACGCACACATACACAAACACCATCGCCAAAACCGTGCTATTGTAATCCGCAGAGCGTATGCTAACATATAATTTGATTGCCGCCGTCTTCCCAGATGTGTTGGGCCTCCTCAAGTCTCCGCCTCTCAAACACGAGAGTCTACAAACACTGACTGGTCTGCGTCTCCAAATTAATTGGCAATCAGGACTCCAGATGTCTAGTCTCCCTCTACCTCGCCTCCTTTCCCTCCCTCCGCCGTATCCACCTGCCACCTTTGCTGCCCTCTATTTGTCTTTCCCTGCCAGCTCTCGCACGCGCACGCATTTCTAACCTTTCAGGATGCTAATGGTGGCCGGGAGAGTGGCAGCGAGATAGACAGATGACAGCTCAGAAAGACACCGGGACGGAAAAGAGGGAAGGAAGGAAATACGGGGGAGAGAATGAGTAAAGACGGGGGCGGGTTGTACACGAAAAGGGAGTAGAAATGAGATGAAGAGAAAATGAGAAAGAGCTTGACGGAGAGAGAAAAATGAAAGCGTGCGAAAAGGTTAATATCCGACCCTCTTCCCCCGGTCCTGTCTCTCCACCAAACGAATCCGCAATTAAAGCCGCGTTAATGTTACTGCGCAGTTTGACTTTGATCGGAGACGGTAAGGAGGACAGTCTCACACTGTCGCTCTGACAGCGATGGTGAAATGGCTAAAGCTTCAAGCCATCGTTTTTCAAAATTAGATTTTTGGAAGATATTTTTTCTGGATATTTTTCACTTTATTTCAAAGGGGCTTTCGTAAAAGATATGGGCTAGAGTTGTTAAGCCCTCGTGCAACAGCACGTGCACTCGGGGCGGCCGCTTAGGCGTTTGGGCCAATTTAACGACAGGCGACAATGTTTGAAAAAAAGAACACTCTTTAAGGTCAATTTATAGTCACAATTTTTATTGTCACACAAAAAATTGCAAAAGAACTTCAAAATAACAAAAAATGCAGTTCCAACAATATCAACAGTAGATATACAAATAGAAATATATGAGTTATAAGTACACAATACACTGTACAGACAGATACAAATGTCTGCTAATAATACCAACATACCAACAATAGTAGAATATACCGGAAGCTAATATACAATACGTTTGCTATCGTGACCGCATGTATATAATTTAGCTCATTATATCAGATAATAATTAATAATAGATTTGATCGTTAATGGCTGGATACAAAGCCTGCCCAACTAATAGATCTCCGACAGGAAGCCTACGAGGTCAAGCCAGTGACTTTTGCTGACTGCCAAGATCGATACGAAACTTGGCAAAGTGTTGAAACCCACTTCTATTTACTTCAGGGTGATCTGTCTCTGTACGAAAGGTCAGGAGATTGTCTCACTCTGTTGCTAAGAGGACCGATGGGTAGATAGGAAGGTAGACATTCTGTAGAAATGCTAACTTTGTCCAGAGGCAAATTTACAGCAGATACACTGATGAGACAAAACATTATTTCCAACTGCCTAATATTCTGTTGGTCCACCGCATGCTGCCAAAACAGTACTGAGCAGCACCGACCTGCCAAACAGCACCGAGCAGCCAAAACAGCACCGACCTGCCAAACAGCACCGACCTGCCAAACAGCACCGACCTGCCAAAACAGCACCGAGCAGCACCGACCTGCCAAACAGCACCGACCTGCCAAACAGCACCGACCTGCCAAACAGCACCGACCGGCCAAACAGCACCGACCTGCCAAACAGCACCGACCTGCCAAACAGCACCGAGCAGCACCGACCTGCCAAACAGCACCGACCTGCCAAACAGCACCGACCTGCCAAACAGCACCGAGCAGCACCAACCTGCCAAACAGCGCTGACCTGCCAAACAGCACCGACCTGCCAAACAGCACAGAGCAGCACTGACCTGCCAAAACAGCACCAAGCAGCACCGACCTGCTAATTAGATAGAGATCTGGGGAATTTGGGAGCCAGGGCAACACCTAGAACTCTTCATCATGATTCTCCAACCAGTCCAACCAGCCATCTTCATCATGTTTCTCCAACCAGTCCAACCAGCCATCTTCATCATGTTTCTCCAACCAGTCCAACCAGCCATCTTCATCATGTTTCTCCAACCAGTCCAACCAGCCATCTTCATCATGTTTCTCCAACCAGTCCCTAGCAGTTTGTGCAGCGCGGGAGCCTGTATTATTCTGCTGATAGAGGCCTGTGCCATCAGGGAATAAAGGGGTGTGACTGTTCTGCAACAATATTTAGGTAGGTTTTTAATCAATTAAAACATTTCCTCTTGCCACCCTCCCTGCCTATGAGTGTCTATAAGAGTGTCTGTAAGAGTGTCTATAAGAGTGTCTATAAGAGTGTCTGTAAGAGTGTCAATAAGAGTGTCTATAAGAGTGTCTATAAGAGTGTCTGTAAGAGTGTCAATAAGAGTGTCTATAAGAGTGTCTATAAGAGTGTCTGTAAGAGTGTCAATAAGAGTGTCTATAACAGTGTCTGTAAGAGTGTATATAAGAGTGTCTGTAAGAGTGTCTATAAGAGTGTCTGTAAGAGTGTCTGTAAGAGTGTCTGTAAGAGTGTCTGTAAGAGTGTCTATAAGAGTGTCAATAAGAGTGTCTATAAGAGTGTCTATAAGAGTGTCAGTAAGTGTCAGTAAGAGTGTCTATAAGAGTGTCTGTAAGAGTGTCTGTAAGAGTGTCTATAAGAGTTTCTGTAAGAGTGTCTGTAAGAGTGTCTATAAGAGTGTCAATAAGAGTGTCTATAAGTGTGTCTATAAGTGTGTCTGTAAGAGTGTCTGTAAGAGTGTCTGTAAGAGTGTCAATAAGAGTGTCTATAACAGTGTCTGTAAGAGTGTATATAAGAGTGTCTGTAAGAGTGTCTATAAGAGTGTCTGTAAGAGTGTCTGTAAGAGTGTCTGTAAGAGTGTCTGTAAGAGTGTCAGTAAGAGTGTCTGTAAGAGTGTCAATAAGAGTGTCTATAAGAGTGTCTATTAGAGTGTCTATTAGAGTGTCTATTAGAGTGTCTATAAGAGTGTCTGTAAGAGTGTCTGTAAGAGTGTCAATAAGAGTGTCTATAACAGTGTCTGTAAGAGTGTATATAAGAGTGTCTGTAAGAGTGTCTATAAGAGTGTCTGTAAGAGTGTCTGTAAGAGTGTCTATAAGAGTGTCTATAAGTGTGTCTATAAGAGTGTCTATAAGGAGGTGGTGAGACAGACAGACAGACAGAGACGTAAAGAAGTAAAGAAGTAATGAAGCCTCAATTCGGATGCAGTGTTGCGGCGTGGCTGCAGAGTGTCAATAAGAGTGTCTATAAGAGTGTCTATAAGAGTGTCAGTAAGAGTGTCAGTAAGAGTGTCTGTAAGAGTGTCTGTAAGAGTGTCTGTAAGAGTGTCAGTAAGAGTGTCAGTAAGAGTGTCTATAAGAGTGTCTGTAAGAGTGTCTGTAAGAGTGTCTATAAGAGTTTCTGTAAGAGTGTCTGTAAGAGTGTCTATAAGAGTGTCTATAAGAGTGTCTGTAAGAGTGTCTGTAAGAGTGTCTATAAGAGTGTGTATACAAGTGAATGTACCATTGTGAATGTACCCGTTCATACGGTTCACCTACAGTGATTTCCGCTCAAAGAGAGAAGCCCAAACACATTAACAGGGATTACACTCAGAAGGCGTACAGAACGCGAAGGCTCAAACCATACTGCCCCTAGTTCGGCCCACTCCAGGTCTGTGTGCAAAACGCCACAGCCGAGTAACTATGAGGAACGTGACAACAAAGGTTGTATTGTGACGGGGGAGAAGACGGGGGAGAATTTCAACACCTTGAATTGTAATCTGTTTGATATGTGTATATGTATATATGTATTTTGAAATACACTGTGCATAATGTTTGATTCAGGTCTTGATATCGCGGCGAAAATACTGTATATAAAATATTAAAAATCTTTCTTATGATTTTTTTAGCACAGTCTTGCAAGATAGTCTTACCATACATTTCCACTTTCAGCCATGTAATGTCTGCTATCTGAAACCTAAATCAGAGGTTTCTGGTAATCTGTACCAAATCTATCTTTCTCTGTATTATGTTGTAATCTCAGTTGAGTCTATAAATATGTATTTTCTTTTTGTGTCAGGGAGACAGCTCTCCTCTCCCCAGAGAGAGGGGGAAGCTCTAGCTGAGCTTTTATCAGGCCTGGCTGCAAGCCGGCTGGGTACTCTACTGCCACAGGCAGGGAAAGATTCCTCTAGAGAGGTGCTTCACATGTTTATAGTGAGAGGGAGGTGTGAGAGGAGATGGGGGGGCGGATAGCGCGGAGAGGGCAACCAAAAACAAGACAAGCTCACAAAACCAGAGTGAGGATGGAGGTGGTGAGACAGACAGACAGACAGACAGAGACGTAAAGAAGTAAAGAAGCCTCAATTCGGATGCAGTGTTGCGGCGTGGCTGCACCGTACGAGGCGAATAACCGGATCTATTTAGTGTCGTCGGTCTGTAGTCACTGTTTAGTTTCATCATGTCACTGCGCGCCGCGGATGCACACAGAAACGGACGCCCACTCAGGCGCTGCTGCCTGTGTTCAGGTGACGCTATAGGGGAACAACACACCACTCTGAACTGAACGAGCTCTCCACTTTGAAATGAGTAAATATGGTGCTGCCGTTTTCGAGTGTGTGTGTGTGTGCGTGCGTGTGCGTGTGCGTGCGCATGTGTCAGCTCCCTGCTCCGCGCGATTCTCCTTAATAAAGTGTGTGTAGCCGTGTGCCTGTGTTTGTACAGGATTTGTGTGTGTGTGTGTTGCCTGCGTTTATGTAACTTGTGTGGCTTTTGACAATGCCTGATGATCAGAAGTTCCAGTTTCTGGCACTACATAACGCAGTGACATTATATATATATATATATATATATATATATATATATATATATATATATATATATTATAATATAGGTGAGATTATAGTCTGCCTTCTATGTGAAACACTGATCAGTCAGTTATTAGGGTCACTGACGACATAGCAGAATGGTTGGGTAACACAGTATATTGTAATACACAGTATATTGTAGTATACACAGTATATTGTAGTACACACAGTATATTGTAATACACCGTATATTGTAATATACACAATATACACAGTATATTGTAATACACAGTATTGTAATACACAGTATATTGTAATACACAGTATTGTAATATACACAGTATATCGTAATATACACAGTATATCGTAATATACACAGTATACTGTAATATACACAGTATACTGTAATACACAGTATATTGTAATATACACAGTATATTGTAATACACAGTATATTGTATTATATACAGTATATTGGAATACACAGTATATTGTAATATACACAGTATATTGTAATACACAGTATATTGGAATATATACAGTATATTGTAATATACACAGTATATTGTAATATACACAGTATATTGTAATATAAACAGTATATTGTTCTGCCACCTGTATTTTCAAATATGAGTTACTTATCGCCTGTCGATTCATTATGCACTACGTAACTATCAAATTTGTTCAAAATGTTTGTTAGCTGAACATTATTTAGTCATATTTTACAAAAACGTCGGTGGTGATTTTGAGGCGTAACTTATCCAACTTGCTCACAAGTCTGATACAGGAATATACTTTATCTACGCGCAATTGAAATTAAACTAATGCGTCTGACTACTGAAATATCCGCATTGTACTCAAGATTTACTTCCAAGTGAATTTTTTTCCAGAAAAAGGGAATATGTCTCTGGAAAATAGTACCTTGCACGTGAGTCCGGCGCGTGTGTGTGTACTGAACTCTCTTCATAGTACTCTGTAAAAATGCTGCCAGTGCTAAGGTCCCTATGCAATTGGCAATTTGACATACAGTCAAAAACAGTGTTCCACACAGGCTTTTTCCCTCTCAGACCCTCACAATAGACAACTGCAATATTTCTACTCATTTTTGCCTTCGTATGTCTTAACGAATGCCCGTTCCTCTCATCCTTTCCACTCAGTAGAGATGAGAAAGTCAATATCAGCCCACATGAAAACAATAAAGTAACACAATACAATTCCGACGGATTTAGCGTTTATCCAGTAGGTTTCCTCAAAGACAATTCCCTGGCCTTTCTAAGATCATAATTCAACATTATAGTAAATATATCAGTAATATCAGCTGCGGATATACCAAAACACTACAAGCAAAAACATTCAATATAATAACCAATACAGCACAGTATACTGTTGTTTAAAATAACCTATTTATCGACGTTTCCTGGTGAAGGACAAATCCTAGAGGAGGGAATGTCAATAGAACAATAATTATCCCAAGAGCTACGGGTCAAATCAATGTTGAACTGTTTGTCTGTGGCACAATAAAAGACACAGAAAAAGATTGACCACAACCTGAGGCGATATCAGTCGTGTTTTTACGTCAGCCTAATTTCACACTCATACCTCAGGAGATTCAATACTTTGTCAAGAAGATGCAGTATTCCTTGATGACTACTTTGAGTCAAAAAAAATTTGATGTACTTTTCACACGTGTTTCGGTTGTGATTTGAATGACATTTTGCCAAATAGGAAAACAAATTGACTGTTAAAGCTGTAGTTTTGTATAATTACACCAACAACAACAACAAGTCAAACGTGATAAAGCAAATGGTTAATGAGGCTACTGACTGATGCTTAAACTGTTCTCACAAGACCTATAAATATAATGATGGCACTATCATGCCGACTGATGTCTACTAACTATTGTGACTTGTATGGAGGACACATTCCTGTTTTGTACGACCAGTGTAGCAACAAGAGATCCGATATGAGAACAAACTGATTAACCAGGGCAGGCCGCGATTAGAACTGGGCCTAGGGGGAGATTTGGTTGTTCTAGTTTAATTTGCAACTAGAAATTTTTTTTAATTCTACGTAGTTGACTCTAGCCCAGCACACAGGCACGGAGTGTCTTGGGTCAGGTGGTACCTTTGTGTGTTGGGTGAGGTGGTACCATTGACTCTAGCCCAGCACAGAGGCACAGTGTGTGTGGGTCAGGTGGTACCTTTGTGTGTTGGGTCAGGTGGTAGCTTGGTGTGTTGGGTCATGTGGTACCATTGACTCTAGCCCAGCACAGAGGCACAGAGTGCGTTGGGTCAGGTGGCACTTTTGTGTGTTTGTTCAGGTGGTACCTTTGACTCTAGCCCAGCACAGAGACATGGAGTGCGTTGGGTCAGGTGGTAGCTTTGTGTGTTGGGTCATGTGGTACCTTTGACTCTAGCCCAGCACAGAGACATGGAGTGTGTTAGGTCAGGTGGTACCTTTGACTCAAGCCCAGCACAGAGACATGAAGTGCGTTGGGTCAGGTGGTACCTTTGTGCGTTGGGTCAAGTGGTACCTTTGTGTGTTGGGTCAGGTGGTACCTTTGTAGCCAGTCGGTCATCGTCTCAATCAGGGCTTCTGTCACGATTTGTGTGGGGGCGTAGCTACACTTCTATTTCGGTGACTCACTTCCGTGTTATTGTTTCACTAGCTGTGTTTACTTCCTTGTTCACGTCTTCACAGCTGTTAGCAATCTATGTCACTTAGTGGGGAGATAAAAGGGTCGCGAGCAATTCACTCCTTGCTTCGCATTAATTCATGTCAAACGTATTGAATAGGGGTGAGTGTTTATATTGCTGTGGTTATTCTGTACTTTGTAAGACGCGATATGCACAGTGTTTATTTTCAGTTAGCCAGTTAGCTTTTTTCCACCGTTCTCGGTTTGTTTTACGTTTGTGTTTGTTAATAAACCTTGTTAAACGGACGATATGCTCTGCACATGGCTTCCCACACTACACCCAGGCTACACCGGGACAGCTTCGGCCTTTGCAAATGTGCAAATGGATACAGTGATGCAAATGGTTGTCGTGACATCAAAACACTGTCAGTATTGTCCAATGAAAACATTGCACTTCTGCATGTATTGAGGATTGCATTGGGGATTTCATATGATGTGTTGATTATTCTATTCTAACACTGGACGGCTAAATGGTAAACTAGTCCAAAAGGGCAATTCTGTTACAAATACTTCTGTACATCAGAGATTAGACACATTAAGATTGCGCATAGTACAGAAGAAATCAACGCCGCGTTTGTCTAATAAGCACGACGTTTACCACTACAGGCGCAAATGACAGAAACTCTCTGAGCTGGATCTTGAATTTCATATGGGTTACACATTGCAGTCAAATACCTTGCGTATAGTTTGCATCAAATGTGATTTAATGTGAGACTGACATGAAACGTGACTGACATTAAAGCGATCCACTTTGGCGACGTACCAGTGCGATCGTCAAACCGAATACACGCAGGTGTCAAACTCATTCAAACTCATTCCACGGAGGGCGTCGCGTCCGCAGGCGTTCATTACAACCTCGTACATGATTGTTAAATTAGAGCTGCTTATTAGTTACCCTGATTAGTCGGGGACACCCCTAACCTGGTTGCCCGGGTTTAAATTGGACACAAATTGAGACGGCGCGTAGATCCGTCCGTGAGAGATTGGCATCAAACAAGCTCTTAATGTATTAAGGTGGTGTTTGCAGAGAGGAACGCTAAGAATAACAGCACTCGCGGATATGTATTTATTCAATCGCTGCATACATTTCGTTCTAACCTAGACTGATCTGTGTCCAGAGGAACAGCCCAGTTGACGCGGTTAGGAAAATGCTGTATTGCCGTAAAGTTCTACACCCAGGAGGGCAGATTTGTAATAACAAGATGTGCTTGCAACACACTGAAACCGGCAGGATAGACAGACAGGCACCTTGGAGGGAGTCACACACACACACACACACACTATTTGTTCTTTGAATGACAGGTGTGCGTTTCAGAGTGTAGTTCACCTCCTGCATTGGATTCATAATGGACCTGGAATGTTTTGCGGCACCAACGCAGAACCGCAGCTTATTACGTTCCGCCGGGCGCCGCACGTTTCACCAGACGCACGCGGGGCAATGATGAACGCCAATACTGAACTCGTCTGATGTCATCCTGTTTGCCCGTGAAATAGGCAAAAAGTGCAAAATTAACTCTCCAGTCGCGCCTCTGAATACTTCCGACTTTATCAATAAACCGCATATATTTGTCAGAGACTCCCCCGCTGACCGACCTGTCACAACATTCAGATCGAACTGGCCCCCAGGTCGGCATAATGTAATTATCAGGACGCCAGGCCCCTCAGCAATTTGAAAGGGCCAATTTCATATTGGCACGCTAACCGGTTCCGGTGAAATCTCTATTCTATTGGTGTGAGAAGAACAAGTGCTTCGTCTGCTGGAAGGCGAGTGTGTCCGTGCCCGGTGTGTGTGTGTGCGTGAGTGTGTGTCCGTGCCCGGTGTGTGTGTGCGTGAGTGTGTGTGTGTCCGTGCCCGGTGTGTGCGTGAGTGCGTGTGTGTGCATGTCTGTGTGCGTGAGTGTGTGTGTGCAAGTGTTTGTGCTATGATATGTTTCTCCGATGCCTCAGAGCCGCTAGTGGAAATGTGAGCGCTGTGAGTCAATTTCCAGTCTCACCTTCACACTTCATTTGCTCTTTTCACAAGTAAACAAACCAAGGCTCGGTTAGCTCCAATGCAAAGCTCGAGGTCGCTTTCATATCTGATAAATAGCAGGTAGTCCTGTCTGCCGGGCATGTTCGCAAAGGACAGCAAGTTTCCGTCTACCCGAGAAGCATTCTTTTATCCTTTTGTCATTCAAACGATTCACGTTAGCCGACTAGGCCATCAGGGAAATCACGGGCCGCCGTTTTGTCTGTCATGCTTGTTCATGTCTCATTTCCGCTCGAGGTCCGTGTAAACAGACAAGGCTCTCGTGTCGAAGACAGAGAAAATATATTCGATGTTGCCCATTTAAAACGCGTATGTGGAAAAGTTTTATCTCTCCCATGTTTGTGTACGGACGACATTGTTGAATGTGTGACTATTTTGACTGGATCTCAAACTCTCACAGCTGCCCACTCTGTCAGGCAATGAGGCGTCACATTATATTTACCTCAGACAAATAAATCTCCAACTGGAATGACGGACTCCCACTTAGGCATGACTTACAGACCCGCCTCCGACTGCTCGCCCCCCCGAAACCGATTGGCCCATCCGTCAATCAGTCATCCGCCTGTTCTCCTCAGTGCCAATCATCCGACGGTTTATCATTCTGTTCCACCATCCGTCTACAGTTCATCTGCTACCTATCATGTGATCGGACGGATGAACTTCGTAATGATCCGCACGTTATACATAAATAATATGATTCATAGTCGTAGTCGTCTGGCAGAAGATTTTATTATTTAAAAAAAGTGATTTACCGGAACAATCATGGAAATTCGGGATTTGCCTTGGGGATGCAAACCAACGAACTGTCAGCAACCTTTCGTAACTATTCAAACGCTGCAACCGTCTGCCAGCCAAATCCTTGCTAACATTCTATGTGTTGTTTCATTTCCCGTGTCTCTCAACAGCTTTGGCACTATGGTAACAAGGCAAGCTCCTATTAATCCTGGCTGAGGCACCCACTGGGGTGCGTGATTTTATTTCTACCCAGCACTAATTAGCATGCGCGATTCAGCTAATTAAGGGCCTGATGATGAATTGAATCCGCCGCGTATTGTACACGAAGTACCGGATCCGAAATGAGCCGTCCTCGGGAAAGAATACATGGCACGCGCGCCGCGGACGGATCTCAGCGGAAGCAAGTCGATTTTAGACGTTTGTCCGGGTTGATTGCTACATCGAGATCCGAGGCTAACTCTAAAGCTAACCGTCTCTAGGCTCGCTATTCTGGCACCGAGACACTTAGTCTGCTGTTCAGAGCCTTTCAGTTCTCCCGTAGATGTGTACATCCCCACTGGACAGAAATACTGATTCTCAACTAAATCATTTGGAACACATCAATTCCCCTTGTTCATTTTTCTTGTTGTCCAATCCTCCCCGCTCACACCTGTCTATGGTAATTAACGACTTGCCTAAAGGGGGGACGTGAAAAAAACGTAAGACCCTTATTAGCCCCACAGGGTCACCCTGGCAACACCAATCAGCATCGGAGCATTTTGTCTTCCACTGGATGCAGTATACCGGTAAAAGGTAATAGTCAACTTATTTAAAATGCTGAGGAAGAGCCGGAAATCTGCAGTGGATGGGTACTGTGAACAGAGGGTGTGGAGTGAGGGTTTGGTATCATGCAATCCATTACCACAGATGGGGTGTGTGGAGATGTGTGTGTGGGTGTGTGTGTGTGTGTGTGTGTGTGTGTGTGTGTGGGGGGGGGTAATGGTTTCGAGATTGATTGAACAAATTAATGCATTTATTCACAACCCTTTTAAAATACGCTACATTTGTTTGATTCTAGTTGGTATTGACCTTTTCAAACAGCGGCACTGGTATCTGAACCATTGAAAACATATTCATATTTTTTTCTTAACTTTTTTTTTTCTCAAAAAAACATTTTCACTAGAAACATTTGCACTAGAAAAAAAGGCGTTGCGTGTCCGTGTTACTGATACGGATAAGTGAGAATCTGAAGTGAAAATTGCTCTAATTTCTATAAAAATAAATGACATGCTTTTGGCACACCCTATTCTTATCCCAGAGCCATTTGGTTAGTTATATAGTACTAACCTATGTAGTACTAACTAAGAAAAATATGGGCCATTAACAGACAAAGAAGGCAGGGCTTTCTTTTGATCAGAGATGTTCTTGATCAGTGACATTATTATCTTCTTAGGGGAGGTGTTCCCAGATCACGGAATAATGTGATAAGTCGTTAAAGTCGTTAAAGCAAACCCAGCTTTTCTCTAACACTTTCTTTAATATTGTTTGGTCAGCTGGTGATGTTTGGGACACAGTCAGTCATATGGATAGAAAGGTCTGCAACAGCTGAGGGCATTCCGAGTCATATTGACAGAGCCATGTCACGGTTGGCTGAAGTCACTATGTTTTCACCCCGTGTTTCCCGGTTTTCACCGATATGAACACATCCCCCCGTTCCTGTCATTTGTCTAGTTATCACTCACACCAGGTCCCAATTACTAATTAGTGTAAATGTGTTCATATTAAACATGTGTTTAAGTTTGCTCCTCTGTCTTCAGTGTTGCTGTTCATTGTTATGTCTCCTCTATGTCAGTGTATTGTCTGTGATATGTTATAAAGGGTATTGTCTGTGATATGTTATAAAGGGTATTGTCTGTGATATGTTATAAAGGGTTTTGTCTGTGATATGTTATAAAGGGTATTGTCTGTGATATGTTATAAAGGGTATTGTCTGTGATATGTTATAAAGGGTATTGTCTGTGATATGTTATAAAGGGTATTGTCTGTGATATGTTATAAAGGGTATTGTCTGTGATATGTTATAAAGGGTATTGTCTGTGATATGTTATAAAGGGTATTGTCTGTGATATGTTATAAAGGGCATTGTCTGTGATATGTTATAAAGGGTATTGTCTGTGATATGTTATAAAGGGTATTGTCTGTGATATGTTATAAAGGGTATTGTCTGTGATATGTTATAAAGGGTATTGTCTGTGATATGTTATAAAGAGTATTGTCTGTAATATGCTATAAAGAGCATTGTCTGTAATATGTTATAAAGGGTATTGTCTGTAATATGTTATAAAGGGTATTGTCTGTAATAGGTTATAAAGGGTATTGTCTGTAATATGTTATAAAGTGTATTGTGTGTGGGACTCATGCCTGTAAAATAAATCTAAATAATTATAAATTCAATCTCAGTAAATCTCTGGATTTAAATCTAATTAACACTTTCATTTTGATTTGCAAAAACTGTGTCTAAAGGCAATACTTAATTGCCTTCCAGAACTATTTCAACCTTAGGTAAACATGAACAGAAAAGGCTAATGTTTATTAGCTGGATTATACGCTTGAGAAATCACGCCAAGACACTGTATTAAAACTGAAGATGTGCTGTGTAGTACCGGCCGGGCAAAGAATCATCAGAGAAGATAAGCAAATTACAATGCAAAATATGCCAGATATTTAAAATATACTTCACTTCATTAGGTACACCTTGCCGGTCCCGGGTTGGAACCCGTTCAGAATTGCCTCTTTGTGGCACAGATTCAACAGTGAATTGGACCGTTGGATCTATTGGATTGAGTTCGGGTGACCGTGGAGGCCATTCGAGTGCAGTGAATTAATTGCCGTGTTCAAAAAGCCATTTTGAGATAATGTGAGCTATGTGACATGGCGCTTTATCCTGCTGGGAGTTGCCATTAAACGATGGCTATAATGCGGTCATAAAGGGATCGACGTGGTCGGCAACAAGACTCAGGTATTTAAACGATGTTCAATTGGTTCCAAGGGGCCACAAGGGTGCCAGGAAAAAAACATCAGCCATTGTTTACGCCAAATTCTGACCCAACTATTCTGACCCCATCGTTCTGACCCCACCGTTCCGACCCCACCGTTCCGACCCCATCGTTCTGACCCCAACGTTCTGACCCCACCGTTCCGACCCCACCGTTCCGACCCCACCGTTCCGACCCCACCAGTTTTTCCAACTTTACGGTGTCCATTTTTGCAAAATCAGTTTCCTGATCTTAGCTGACAGGTGTGGTCTTCTGCTGCTGCAGTCCGTCTGCTTCAAGGTTCAACGTGCTGTGCGTTCAGAGGTGCTCTTCTGCATACATTTGTTATAAAGAGTGGTTATTTGAGTTATTGTTGCCTTTCTATCAGCTCAAACCAGTCAGGCTATTCTCCTCTGACCTCTGCAATCAACAAAGCATTTTCGCAATGAGAACTGCCGCTCACTGGGAGGTTTCTCCTTTTCTGACCGTTCTCTGTTAACCCTAGAGATGGTCGTGTGAGATATTCCAGTAGATCAACACTTTTGACATGCTCAAACCAGTCGGTCACACAGCAACAACCATGCAATGTACAATGCCACTGAAATCACCTTTCTTCCTTTCGGCAGATTGCCTTGACCATGTCGACACGTCAAAATGCATTGAGTTGCTGGAACACGATTGATTAGATAATAACATTAACGAGCTGTGATTAATTGTGGCCGGTGAGTCTAAGTGCCTTATACGGATATTTTATGGATTTGTCGCAAAAATCCTAGTGCTCTGAATTAAGGGAACTATATATAAAAGTGTTGTCTGTTATGTTATTAAAGGGTGAAACTAATGTGTACACAAAAAAACTTTGACTGTGACATGATTAGAGCAGCAAAGCAATAGGCCGGCCACTGTTTATGTAACACAAGACCACAATAACTGTAATTAATTAAATCCAATCTCGCAAACACTTCGGGATTACCAAAACTCCCTGTCGCAGGAAATCAATCGGTTCGTTATAGAAAGCTTTGTTTTGCCACGTCATACATGATTTAGAATCAAAACGGAATTAAAAAACGCAGCCAAGTTTGAGAGATAAAACTAACCACCTTTGTCGAAATCCATGAATAGTCAATGAGTCCCAGAAGATAGAGGAGTTCATTTGAATGAAAAACAGAGGTGAATGACATTATTTTGGATGTGCAAAAACCAAATGCTTTTCGCACGTTGGCAGAGAATGTGAAAGGGAATGCAATTAAGATTTCCCACAAAAGAGAGATTTATTTGTTTGTGTCGATCATCAGTTTTGGACAGATGGAGATGTTATATGGCGAACAGTAATATAAAAGCCGCTTCGATGCCTGATGGCTTCTTCTCACTGGAGACTGAACAAAGGAAAATTATTTAAATATATATATATATATTCTGTATATATTGCTTTATTTGACAGGAATATGGTAAAAGATAGAGGCGCAAGGTTTTCCTGAAAGAGCAGTTGTTTAGATTCAAACCCATGTCAAACATCAGACATTGATCAAGGACTTGGGTCAAATTGTTGTGTGCAAATATGCATTTTTTTTAAAGCCCACAACCTTCTCTCTGCTGGTCTGTCACTTCATGCCACTGTTTTAATGGAATCATCATGTAAATTATTATGTAAAATACGGCACTTTGCTCTCTCGGCGCTCCCTGGTTTATTCTCGTTGTCGTAGTATTAAAAGGTTCCAAGACCAAACTCTAAAGCCGACGACGTGGACAAAAGTGGAAGCCAATCCGGTTGCATAGTCAGTTAGATTAATCACAATAACCCAAGAAGGACAAATGCCCCACACAGCAGTATTTCATCTAATGAAAAGTTGGGCCTTAGAAGGACCACATACGTTTTGTTATTAAAGGATGAAGTTGAAATAACGACCTTCTGGCTGCAAATAGCCCACAGAACTCCGGTGGTCTTGATTTATGGTCAACGGCTGTAAAGAGGTCGATGAATAATATATCATTTAACTTTATACTCCATTTGTATGCTTGTCTGTTTTAACTGGGACCTTAAGGTAGGAAGGTTTCGAATTAGTATTTCACTAAAGCATGCCAGTCCAGGAGAAGATGTTGAAGAAGGCACGAACGATACCCACAGAGGAAACAAAAAATGCTCTGTCATCTTCGTCTTTGTAACCTGTAGTAAGGTAAAAAAAAAATGCTCTGAATGTACATAGACCTATAGCGTGTGATTTGAAATAAAATACATACAGTCAGTTCATTTGATGCACCAGTTCCAGTATTAAGCTTCGGAGGGCCTATTCATTTGTGAAAACCTTCTATACACCCACTTTTTTCTACCCGCTTTTCTCAACACAGCATTTTGAAGGGCCCCGAGAGAGCAGAGCCATTTACTGTCTTAAAACCTTTCTTAAGTGTTACACACAAACAAGTCTTAACACGAGCATAATACCAGTTGCTTCTTAGGTAAAATAAACACATGCTAATGGTTTAGACCAGGGGTGGGCAAACTCAGGCCCGCGGAAGGTATTAAAACGGTTTTATACCGCGGAAGGTATTAAAACAGTTATGAGGGGAGTACAAAATACCTAGCAAGTCCAATTGTCATGTATCTGAATCTGAATTAATATGAGTAATATCTAATAACACACCCACAGTATAAATGTTAGGTGTATACATTTAAATATTGTGCTTTTCTGGCCCACAAATCATTTATAATTGAGAAAATACCAAACGAATGTGGCCCTCCATTTAGTTTCAAAGCCCTGATGTGGGCCCTGAGATGAAAAGTTTGCCCTCCCCTGGTTTAGATCGACTCAAACTTTTACATAGTATCTGGGTGGCAGGAGGTCTCACACAGGGAATTAACGCTGTGTGTCTGCTGACAACGTGTTAATATCCCAACCAGACAAATTCAGAGAGGTAGCGCTGAAACGGTTCGCAGCCTCACCACCTGCCTGCGCTTCGTTTGCACCAATCGCCTAAATCGACACGAAAAGGCATTGACGGTATCACGGAGCATCCCTGACGGTATCACATCTGAGGAAGATCGGATTCTTTTAGGTTCTAACCCCGGATTACGCCAGCCATGTTCCGGCCGAGGGGTTTTGCCTTTTTCCTTTTTGTCTCTTTTCACCTCCCATACGATAAAGTCCATTAAGGGGAGTGTAAGTGTGGCCAATGGCTCAGGCAGAGGCCTGCTGATTTATGCCCGAGAGGGTCATCGGTTTGCGGGGATTGGCCCGGTGAAGTGCGGGGGCGAGATTGGTCCGGCACTTCAACCGGGCTGACTCATGACCACCGCTGATTGGATTTATCGCGGCAGATCCGCAGAACCCCCGGAGGTGCTACGGTGAAGCGCACACCGGTCGCAGATATACAGCTCTCCTTTTAAAGGTTTCTGTTTACCCGGTTACCCAATTTTGACCTAGAAGTGAAAAGTACATTTCTTTATAATTAGATTATGATTACTTTCTTTCTGAAGGAGAGTGGATACTGGGTGCATTGGAGAATACTAATTTCGCCCCTTGCTTTACTCAATACACAAACGCCTCGGACAGACTTTGGGAACAGAGTGACCTACTAAGGTAGTTTGTATTTCATCTTAGCGAGTCTCACGACCGTGAGGCGACAGGGGTGGGTGTTGTGGGGAGAATATTTGTAGATTTAGCCCATAGCCTAGGAGTTTCTACTGTGTTGTGGAAATAACTAAATGGAAAAAGTACAGAGACTATTGTTCATTTTCACAGGTAAAGCTTTATTAAAGATATAAATACCTGGTGCAGGTAAATTACACAGTCAAGAGCTCCCTGTTGAATATTGTCAGATTGATCAGGTCTATATACATATGAGTACAGGTCACTGTGTCCTCCACCCATACATGTAGTTATAGGTGGAGATCAGGTCTATATACATATGAGTACAGGTCAATGTGTCCTCCACCCATACATGTAGTTATAGGTGGAGATCAGGTCTATATACATAT
>CM055742.1:9202529-9615029 GCA_029465975.1 Dallia pectoralis
ATGAGGTATCTCTTAATACATGAACCATGAGGTATCTCTTAAAACATGAATCATGAGGTATCTCTTAATACATGAATCGTGAGGTATCTCTTAATACATGAACCATGAGGTATCTCTTAATACATGAACCATGAGGAGATAACACATGAATCGTGAGGTATCTCTTAACACATGAATCATGAGGTATCTCTACATGAATCGTAATTGCAGGGTATCTCTTAACACGACGTGCTCCAAGGTCGTGCGAACAAAACAACGGGGAAACCTACACTTCGAGGTGTGGATTCGGGTACAAATGGGTTTCCGTGTACCGCTCGACGACAGAGCTGCGGAGAGGCGACAGGAGGCGAGGCGCTCCCGGTTCCCCCGTTCTCCTCTGAGAGTTGACGTGGGCGGCGCAGCGATTCAGCCCCAGATGGCCTGTCAGGATGACCTGTTCGGGTCACCAACCGCCAATAAGGTCACGCCTCGCAGCCCACGTCCTGCAGATTACTATCACGGGATCACTGCGCCAGAAATGTCACCTTTTCCTCAATGGGATACGTCTCATTTCAGCTCCCACACAGATTGTACATTTACATACCCCCCCCACCCAACCACCCACCCACCCCCCACGACAGATTAATAACGTGTGGAAATGCTCAAGTCTTGTGCCAATATGCTCACGCGAATATTGAATACGACGGAGGCGTCGTCGCTTTAATGGAATATTGAAATATGGACCGGGAAAAATATCTATCAGACATGAGAGGTAATTAGAAACGAATTAATAATTAATATAAAAAACAATCAATCAGACGGCAGTGAGCCGTCTGGTCTAATGACACTAAATAGCGAGTCCATGTTGTATATCTGTATATGTTTCTCGGGGCTGGTATTAATGAAGTTGTCAGGTATACCAAACGCCTCACGAGTGCTTTATCTGACCCCCGTATTAAGTTTGAATTCAATTCTAAATTGTCTGTCTTCGATATGCATTAGAACCGCGAACGAGTATACTTCGGCGACGGGCGGAAATCCGAGAGAACGATACCGCTATAGATCCGAACAGGTAGCGCTGTCCATTTTTCATTTTCTCACGGCTCGCTCCGTATATTTACCATCCCACTGGTCTCATTTACATCGTAATGATTAGACCGCATGCAGCCGAAGCAGCAACTTTAAAACTGTTTAAATAGTCTTACATTTATTCATGAGATTCACGGGAGAGTCTCTCTGCAGAGCTGTCAGTTTGGAAGCCCCTCTCCCGCCCGAGAGAGAAACTGGAATAAGTGCAAACGCCTCTGTCTTCATGCAACGTGCACAAACAGGAAATCAAACTGCAACATCGGCCTGGGAGTAGTAAACCACATTAGTTCAACTAGTAATTTAATTACATTTTGCACTTGCTTAACGGTGGCTTAATTGAATGTAGAGCTTTCAGTAGTTTATGAATGTTTTTGTAGAAGTATGGTTAACTACCGGAGCAGTTTTTATGGCAGTAGGCCTTCAAAAACCTCACCTGAAACATAGATCTCATGTATAATAGGATTAAATAGAAATAAAAATCACACCAAATTCATCTGTTATTGATATTATCTTATTTCAGAATCGCATATGGTGTAATAATCTGGGATGTGAACTGCAGGTGCAAATTGACTATTAGCTTGTTGGCTTTGTTTGTTCCTTAAGTTACAATTACTTCTTGCAAGTTAGACGGACGATGTGCATGAGATGATTTCAATGCCTTCAATTATGTGCAAATGTGTGTGTGTATTCTGTTCACTGTGTGTGAGGAGTGTGTGTGCTTGTGAGTGATGTTATGTTTACATATTCTTCCATCAAAGAAGGGTTTTCATCTGTGTGTGTGCGTGTGTGTGTGTGTGAGAGTGCGCGCGAGTGTGTGTATGGAAGTGTATGTGCGAGTGTGCCGGTTGTGGGTGGTGAAATAAAAAATGAAGAAGGATAACAAAGCCTGTTCGCGAAATCACCCAACGCAAATGATTTAAATGTGAAACGTATTCTAATAAAATATAAAGCGCAATGGGTCACGCCCAGTTAGTCAAAGAAAGAACAGTTCGTAAGACAAGACAAGCGATGGACATATGACAACTCTTATAGTGTTGATATAAAAGCACCATAACAAAAGTCAAAGGTCAATATGGGACAAGGCAGGCTCACCTATCAAGTATCAACGCAACGCAAGTTCGCGGTAAATGTCATCGTCTCCAACCTGCTCAAGGATTAGCCGTTTCTCTGCGGAGTAGCTGGTCAGAGTGGTGTAAACTCCACAGATGTAAACCTCTGGACACAGTTCATGAACCGCTGATCTGAAGAGTAGTACTCACGGATCGGATCCACGTATGGATGAAATAACTATCCAACGCAGCCAGACAAAACAGACGAGAATGAGAATCACATCGACACGCTACGAATGTATGTGCGACCAACTACATCCGGTACTGACAGATAGTTGACGGAGCCACTTACGACGGTCGGTGAAGAAAACCAGGGAACGGCAGGAACTCATGTCAGATCTTCCTCACAAGGCCGGCTGGCAGTGATGCGGCTGCGACAGACCGGTCAAAAACGGCATAACGTTCAACAGTTACAGAAGTGCTTAATCGTTAAAGTGTATTTTCGAGGTTTACGTGAAGTGTTTTCCTTGTTCAGCTGCCTGCCCAGAAATAGCACCCTTGATTATCAAGTAATTAGGTTTGATACGCTCAATCCACACTGTTATTTTCGGTCTAAAACAGATTCCTGCTCGCTCGCTCGGGGCGTGCAGTTGAGACTAACGTTGACCTTTTTTACTGAAACCGTGAGTGTTGATCATTTATTTTGTGACCACAGTGTTTATGTTTGGTGCAAATCTAGTATAATCGAATAATAACCACGGCCTGCGCCTTTTTCTCCTTCAAGGAACAATCCCTTAAAGTTGTGTTATTGCCAACTGCTTTTAGAAGTCGTGTCGGAGCTCCAGTAGGGGGCGCATTTCCTCCAGTCTACTGATTCAATCCCACTGTGTTAAAAATGGGACATTGCCCGGCATGCCGTGTGGCCTTTTGAATAGGACATCAAAACAACTGACCTCTCCTGGCACTGGTTGTAAGAGAATGAATATAAATTAGCAACGTTTCCTATCAGGTCGTCACACACCACCGCCGCTACCTAACCCTCCCCAGTTTCTAACTCTCTCGATCATCCACCCTCAAATATAGAACAGTGAAATAGCAGAGGCACCCAATACATGTTATCTATAATGGATATGAATGTTGGGACTGATGACTCAAGTGCATACATGCAATTGTGAAACGGTGTGTAATCTTCTAAAGCGATGAACATGATGCACGGACGTCTTTGGAAAGCTGCGAGGAAGTACAAGGAATCGTGGATGTCGCAGCGCCGGATAGCCCCAGATTTCCTTTAGTTTAGACGAGAGACAATAGTGTGTGTTGGCTGGATTGAACAACAGTGGCGTCTTTCTGTTTGCAAACAGCATTCCAACTCTCCTGGGCTTAGCGCCTCTTTGGCAAAAGCTACGGTCCAGCTAGCCCTCGATCAGTTTCCAAAGTGCATCACAGACAAAATAAATGAGCTTAAGTGAGCCTACTCCGAACACAACTCGGTTCCCTATCTTTCACAGACCCATCTGGGCACGATTGATGATGTTTTGGGCGCGTGACAGTTAAAAAAAAAACGGGTTCGCCAGGTGCCACACGAAGTTATTGCGATGCCTCCAGCGTCCGAATGTATTCCCCGAACCAACCGGGTTCGTGTGTTAAACTCCCCACATGTTTTGCAGAAAATAAGAGCCTCTCAGTGTAATTCAAGTGACATTGCATGCAACCCTCCCCCTCGGGACATTTCGGTGGGCCAGTTGCCACTTGAAATGTCATGGCGAGCCACAGAACCGCAGGAGATTGTTTTCAGGCTAATTGCAGTGTTTCGCCGGGACGAAATGGAGAATAAGAAGGCACACTGGTTTTACATATTTGTTCTGGACGAAGACTATTTTGCCAAATTGCATGGCTGAAAATACTCTTTCGGTAAATTATACCAATTTGCTTTTGGCCAGGTCCGCCTAAGGTTCATCGGTGCAGAACTCAGCTGCACTTTGCTTCAATGTGATGTTTAAACGCACGCCGAACGAGTGAACCGCGTTAGCACAGGAGGATGCTTTTGATATTTAAATGACTCCAGACTGAGAAGCAGATATCGATATAGCAGTTTGTTTATGATCTCTAGCACTCCGGACGTTGTCTTGGTTAATGATCGGACCTAATCAGACAGACTCCCTGTTGTGCATCTAGGAGTTAATGATTTGTAGGTTATTGCTTTTAAATACATCTGGGCAGCAGTGGTTTGACATTCACTGCATGTTTTCTGAAAAAGAGAACGGCCCTGAAAATAGCTGCAGATGAGAGGAAATAAAGCTTCGATAATGTCACGGTCTTCCTGTGACTCTGAAGTAAAACACTCCATTATGGACATCAGAAAGCTTTTAAGGGACTTCAAGGCAGAGCTGTGCTCGAGACCACCTAAAGCGAGACCGAGACGAGACCGAGACCGAAGGGGGCCGAGACCGAGACGAGACCAAGACCGAAGGGGGCCGAGACCGAGACGAGACCGAGACCGAAGGTGGCCGAGACCGAGACGAGACCGATACCAAAGGGGGCCGAGACCGAGACCAGTCATATCAACACTAAATAATATGACATGTTTTTGGTCCAATGACCAATGTAAAAAAAACACTTGACCAACAGCATCAGATCATCTACTGTGTTGTCATCCTGAATTAAATGAATTTTATTAAAAGAGTATGTAGGCCTATTTATTGTCTTATGTAAACATAAAATACGAAAATAAAACCATGATTTTAAAATGCACAGGCTATGATATTAAAATTTCCAAAAATCGAATAAATGAAAATCCATCAAACTGTATGTCCTATGTTGATGTAGTAAATGCTAACACATTTTAGATCACAAGCGACTTGCAATCAAATGATTTGCGCATGATTGGCCGATAAACAAATCTATTTATAATTATTTATCCGTCCACAGGCACGCAGCTTCAGTTGTTTGTCTGCTTGAGCAGGACACGCAAACGAACCGGTTGCACTGCGCACAGTGTTCATTATTGTTACGAGTGCACATGAGACAGCAGCAAACTAACCCGGTTGAACTGCGCACAGTGTTCATATAGATCAGACCAAAACCCTTCCAGTTTAATAAAGATCGGACCAAAACGGGTTCAGTTTCATATAGATCGGACCATAACCGTTCCAGTTTTATGCTCTTTCTGCCGTATGCCCCCGGACTTATGTATGTCCCACGTCCTTCTGTGTGCATGAGTAATTTCATTTATCGCCCATTTGTAGTTAGCCTATTAATAATTATTGTTTATATTCGTTTAATTTCGATACAAAACAATATTTTGTTGAAGTCTCTTGTAGGCTATATGAATACACTGTGGTTCATTCGTTATTAATTATTGAGTGCAATAGGCGCATGACACATGAATGGGGCTGTATGTATTTGGCGGAATTCGTTCTGTTTATTTAGTGAAACATATTTCTTTATAAACGTACCTCTTTTTTTGTAGTTCAACCAAGCCAATCAGACTATTGTCTATATGTGTTCTCGTAGTATTTGTCTGTGTATCGCCCATTCAACCATTGCCATATAGGCTCAGTGAAGTGTGATCGGTGTCTGGGTACCGCAATTAGGGTACCAACGCCCAGCGGCGTGGGATTTTGGCGACAGGAAGGCAGTTTAGGTATCAAAAAACATGTAAATAGTAGTTTTATATATTGTTTGGTTTGTGATTTTGCAATTCTGAAAACGGGACAAGGTAAAATGCACGTATTTAGGAAAAGTCATGGAAGGACGTCGGCTGTAGCTTTTCAACATTATGTATGTATTATGTATACTAACCGCTGTGTGTTTTCGGACAAATTATTTATTTGTGCTCAATGTACTGAATATAGGCAAAACGAATATATTGGCTGATTGTGCAGACATGATCGAGCATATGTTTAAGATTGAAGTATTTACGTGAATGGGTGCACGCTCTAGCGACGCTGGGGGTGGGCTTTTCTTCAAAAGTAGATAGCCATTGGCGGGATAAGCCACATCAGAAAAAAACAGTCTGACTCTGGACGAAATACAGCCAATGGAAATACAGCCTCTACATGTCATACTTAAATATTTTTCTAGAAAAAATTGTGGAGGATAATTTCTACGCTGGTCTCGGCTGGTCTCGGAAGAATTTACGAGTCCTTACTGTCCGAGACCGAGTCGAGACCGAGTCCAAATGTAACCGAGACCGAGACGAGACCGAGACCTTAAAAAAGTGGTCTCGAGACCGGTCTCGAGACCGAGACCGGTCTCGAGTACTACAGCTCTGCTTCAAGGTCAAACAAAGGCGGCTACAGACAGGAACCTGTGATTTACATCTAGTAGCTGTTTCATTCGCCTTTAAGAAGTACTATATGATTATTTACCTGGCTGACTCTTAGCGATGGATGGAGGCTGTGGAAATGCCGGGGGTTCCTAAACGAATGACACATTCTGTTCCTTCTGTCCTGTCGCAACTAGCCTTCTCCTTATGTGCTACTCCTACCAGAAGCAATAGGCGGTCCTTCTAGAGGCTTGAAATGTCAGGAGGCTTCAAAAGTATGTCCAGATCCTCACCTACCCACAATCAGACGCTACAATAACCTAAATATAATATAAACAATTTAGAAAAGGTTTCACCACATTTGAACTGAAAATACATCTTTACAATATAAATCAAAAAACATACCTGTACAATTCTGCAACTAAACCTATATGGTCATTTATAGACATTTATTTTACAGACAGTGATACCTAAAATACATAAAGAATAATATTATTTTAGATTGGTCCCGTACAATGACTTCTACTCGGAGAGACAGACATGAATACTTCCTCTGTCTAGTTTCTGAATGGTGTCAAAAAGACCCGAAAGCACTTTCTCAGAATTATTTTTTTTTATTATTATTAATTAGCTTAAGTGGAATTTCCCTTTTTAATTCAACGGGACGTTGTTTCAAGTAGTCCATAGAAAACATATGAACATTGTTTTACCAGAACTACGTCCCTTGGTGTTTTGGTTTAGTAGCAATAATGCAACCAAATGCTAAGTCATGACTGTCTACATGGTGGATTAACTAGAAAAAAAGGGTCAAGAGATGTTGGGAAAAATTCCCCGTTTGCGAACCGGTTTATTGATAAAGTCACACACTGAATAAAATGACGAATCTTCTGATTCCCTAAATGGGTTTTAATCTAGTGCTTGAAGCGCGGACCCCTTGAAAGCACTTTCAACGCCCAGTTTTAACCAATAATAACAGGTCTGGGGGAAGTGCACTAAATTAAACCGGTAGTACTTGAATCATCAAACAGAGCTTAATTGGGTTTCCTTTTGATGTATAAACCGCATGAGAAACCGCATGAGAAATGCTACTGTTCTTGAGGGAGATTCATTTAACAGAAGCCTAAACGTTCCATATTTCCACATTAAGTGAGATGGGGGGTGGGGGAGGGGTATAGTTTCAATTACCTCCGGAAAGAGTCTATGCATCACAAATGTCAGCCTATTCCCTAGAATGGCGCCATTTGGGACACGCAAAAAAATATAAATAAAAAAGTAGGATTTCATTATGGTTTGACAACCCTTCCGTTCAATAGTTTGGTCCTCTTTTATAACTCTGTCACGACTTAAGCATAGGAGGAAAATGTGTTGAAGAGACAATTTAAAATTCATGCTAGAATAATAGCGGTTTGCTAACACTCCCTTCAATTAAATGACATCTTTAGGGTATTGCATTTGATGAACAGAAAGAGACTACAAGCGCTGTATTTTAATGTTCAAATCCTCACGTTTCGAGTAAACAAAAAGTTTACTTTCACAAATGCTAAGTCATCTTCATGGAGTATATTCACATGTTGTTTTGACATTTGACAATGACACAAACTTTTATTTTGCCCTGTTTTGTTTCGGACTGCATTTTGACCGATGCAAAGTTCCAAGCTGATATTGTTTTCTCTTCAGTCCGCTTTTTGAAGGCTCTCTGATTGCCGCATTCCCCACTGCCTGATCTTCGCTTGACATTTGGTTGACATATAAGAAATGTCAGGTAACAACAGACGTCCGGCGGTCCGGCGAACAGAAGATGGGTCAAACACTGTTGAAATGGCTTCTGGTAACGCGTCTACCTTGTCTTTTATTACGTCTGAAAGAGCCTCAAGAGGTCATTACTCTATTGTAATAATGGAATTTGCACGTTTTATATGAATGCTTGTGCTTTGCCCTTCTCCTTCTCCCTGACTTGTTACCAGCCAGCATTCTACGTTCTGTTGAGTAGACCAGCTTCCTCAGTGAAATGGCGCGCCACGGGCTAGTGACATTTCCTCTTTCTCTTAATGAAGTTCAGTTGTTCGGAGTTGCTCAGCGGTGGCAGTTCATGACTTTACCACCACACCTCTGAAGGCTTCATACCGCACTGAACTTCTCAAACCACCTGCTGCGGACGTCGTCGATATTGTTTGTCGCCATCAACTCAGCTCAGTCCTGCCTAATCCTATAGAGCTACCGCCCAGTGAGTACTCTCTTTGACAAAATGAAGCAAAGCCGATTCTGATCATTATCAAGCTACTGTAAATCAAGTTAGTCACAACTGGAGTTAGAAAACCTATACTACTGCAGTTTGGAAACCAGTAGGTGACTTTGGGTACATCATCATGGCCTGCAGACCTTTTACACAGATGGACACACAGGAGAAACTATTGTAAAGCTTACCTGGGCTCCACAATATACATTTTCTAAAGCAAATAGAGCTGACATCGTCTCTGAACCTCTTGCAAGTTTCTTAAAAGGATAACCCTCACGTGAACTGTCGTACCGTAGTGCAGATATAACAGACGTGATCGTGAATTTGTCCCTTTTTAAACACACTGCTGTGTATTCCACTTGTGTTGAAGCAGGAAATAGGTTCCAGGTTAGCTGGAAGCAACGTTGTTTGACACATTTTCCTGGAAAAAAAAAATCCTTTTTCTATTCAATCCCCTGAAAACGACACATCGGGAATACTGCAGCACACACCTCC
Organism: Dallia pectoralis; assembly: GCA_029465975.1. Classification (NCBI taxonomy): domain Eukaryota; kingdom Metazoa; phylum Chordata; class Actinopteri; order Esociformes; family Umbridae; genus Dallia; species Dallia pectoralis. The sequence goes on from CM055742.1 coordinate 9,211,645, forward strand.
TCTCCTGTCATGACTCCTAGTCCCAAGTAGGACATCTAGTGGGCTAGGAGGGGTGGAGCACGGTTATTTACCACTGGGTTTGTCTCACAGCTGATGGGTGTAATGTGTTAATGAGTTTGTCACAGCTGTGTGGGGTTTGGGTGATTATGTTTGCTACTTATGTCAATGGGTCTTGGGACACGGTGTGGATTATTGTGTATGTGTTCATGCCTCACGTCACACTGTTATATGTTTAGGTGAGTGTTGTTAAATAGGATTACTGTTGTTTTAAATGTACTTTATTAGCCGCTGTTTAGCGCACTTTCATTTAAACCAGTATAGTTGTTTTTCGCCGTTCTCGGTTTGTTTTACGTTCTGTTCTAAATAAACCTGACTGGAACGGACCTATATGCTCTGCCTGGCTTCCTCTGCACTACACCTCCAGTATACGTGACATCTCCCCTCTCTCCTCCTCTCCTCCACACCTCCTCTCATCTGTCTCCTCCACACCTCCTCTCATCTGTCTCCTCCACACCTCCTCTCTCCTGTCTCCTCCACACCTCCTCTCCCATGTCTCCTCCACACCTCCTCTCCCATGTCTCCTCCTCTCCTCCACACCTCCTCTCTCCTGTCTCCTCCACACCTCCTCTCCCCTGTCTCCTCCTCTCCTCCACACCTCCTCTCCCCTGTCTCCTCCACACCTCCTCTCCCCTGTCTCCTCCTCTCTCCTGTCTCCTCCACACCTCCTCTCCCCTGTCTCCTCCACACCTCCTCTCCCCGGTCTCCTCCACACCTCCTCTCCCCTGTCTCCTCCACACCTCCTCTCTCCTGTCTCCTCCACACCTCCTGTCTCCTCCACACCTCCTCTCTCCTGTCTCCTCCTCTCTCCTCTCTCCTGTCTCCTCCACACCTCCTCTCCCCTGTCTCCTCCACACCTCCTCTCCCCTGTCTCCTCCACACCTCCTCTCCCCTGTCTCCTCCACACCTCCTCTCTCCTGTCTCCTCCACACCTCCTCTCCCCTGTCTCCTCCACACCTCCTCTCTCCTGTCTCCTCCTCTCTCCTGTCTCCTCCACACCTCCTCTCCCCTGTCTCCTCCACACCTCCTCTCCCCTGTCTCCTCCACACCTCCTCTCTCCTGTCTCCTCCACACCTCCTCTCCCCTGTCTCCTCCACACCTCCTCTCTCCTCCTCTCTCCTCTCTCCTGTCTCCTCCACACCTCCTCTCCCCTGTCTCCTCCACACCTCCTCTCCCCTGTCTCCTCTCCTCCACACCTCCTCCCCTGTCTCCTCCACACCTCCTCTCCCCTGTCTCCTCTCCTCCACACCTCCTCTCCCATCTCCTCCACACCTCCTCTCCCCTGTCTCCTCCACACCTCCTCTCCCCTGTCTCCTCCACACCTCCTCTCCCCTGTCTCCTCCACACCTCCTCTCCCCTGTCTCCTCCACACCTCCTCTCCCCTGTCTCCTCCACACCTCCTCTCTCCTGTCTCCTCCACACCTCCTCTCTCCTGTCTCCTCCACACCTCCTCTCTCCTGTCTCCTCCTCTCTCCTGTCTCCTCCACACCTCCTCTCTCCTGTCTCCTCCACACCTCCTCTCCCCTGTCTCCTCCACACCTCCTCTCCTGTCTCCTCCACACCTCCTCTCCTGTCTCCTCCACACCTCCTCTCCTGTCTCCTCCACACCTCCTCTCCCCTGTCTCCTCCACACCTCCTCTCTCCTGTCTCCTCCACACCTCCTCTCCCCTGTCTCCTCCACACCTCCTCTCTCCTGTCTCCTCCACACCTCCTCTCTCCTGTCTCCTCCACACCTCCTCTCTCCTCTCTCCTGTCTCCTCCACACCTCCTCCCCTGTCTCCTCCACACCTCCTCTCCCCTGTCTCCTCCACACCTCCTCTCCCCTGTCTCCTCCACACCTCCTCTCCCGTCTCCTCCACACCTCCTCTCCCGTCTCCTCCACACCTCCTCTCCCCTGTCTCCTCCACACCTCCTCTCCCCTGTCTCCTCCACACCTCCTCTCCCCTGTCTCCTCCACACCTCCTCTCCCCTGTCTCCTCCACACCTCCTCTCCCCTGTCTCCTCCACACCTCCTCTCCCCTGTCTCCTCCACACCTCCTCTCCCCTGTCTCCTCCACACCTCCTGTCTCCTCCACACCTCCTCTCTCCTGTCTCCTCCTCTCTCCTCTCTCCTGTCTCCTCCACACCTCCTCTCCCCTGTCTCCTCCACACCTCCTCTCCCCTGTCTCCTCCACACCTCCTCCCCTGTCTCCTCCACACCTCCTCTCCCCTGTCTCCTCCACACCTCCTCTCCCCTGTCTCCTCTCCTCCACACCTCCTCTCCCGTCTCCTCCACACCTCCTCTCCCCTGTCTCCTCTCCTCCACACCTCCTCTCCCATGTCTCCTCCACACCTCCTCTCCCCTGTCTCCTCCACACCTCCTCTCCCCTGTCTCCTCCACACCTCCTCTCCCCTGTCTCCTCCAACCCGAGTTGAGGTTTGACGTGGATTAAATCCAGTTCACTAGGTACACACCGGAGCGTATCAGTGGAATCAGATTTGAATAGGCAAAGTTTTGTAGGATATGTACAAGCGAATGGCTGACGACTTAAAAGTGGGTTCACTGTTACTCGATATAAACCCCGGAAACACCGAGGTCCTCAAGACCTCATGGTATTTGGGAAAAAACATTCTCTCCTCATTCCAAACCTCATCTCAAGCACCTCCAGTTCAGGGTCCGACTGCACAGGTGGTCAGTCCGTAGCATAATAGAAAATCAATTTCGGACAGTCTGGAAATGCTTCTGATACAATATCCCATCACCATCGAAACAATCACACCCCTAATTTCCCATCAATTGATATGCCGCGGAAAAGGTTACATTTCACCGCTGCCGAAGGAGTAAATGAGCAGATTTTCAATTCCACATTTTCTAACCAGATGTCATTTTCTATTTTCAACCTCCACACACCCAGCCACCCGCCCGTACATCCCGCCCACCCGCCCGCCATCAGGCTAGATACTCGGAAAGGGTTGCAATTCTCGAAGAAATGTGACTTATGACATTCTCGCCCACCCGTCACAAGAGAGACAAAAGAGGACAGTCTTCCGCCCAAATGACAATCCTGTTTTGTGTGCGCATGCATGTGTTTAAAGGGCGGAAAAAGGATTAGCAAACTGGGAAAGGGCAAACGTACAGAACATAGTTACATATTAATCCGCAGATCACACACATCTGGCCTCAACCCCCTCTCCCTGAGTTTGTAATATTCTGAGAAAAAGCTTTCTTTCGGCTATCAGTGAGCCACATGCTTTATAGATACTTTGAAATCGTCATATCTCAAGTTATATCTCTCAGTAGTTTGTCACATAGCAGAAAGTTAGTCGGGGGAAAAAATGAGCGAACGGGATTATAGGAGCTTTTTTCTTGATGGTGTCTTTCTACAGCTTGCCGCTGAAAGACTTTTTAAGTATCATGGCTAATACCCTGTCGCGTGTTTCCTTTTCGAGACGCTAATACATTTGCACACATAACACCCACAGGGCAGATTCTACTGCATACTGTTTAGGCTAGCGACTCAGGCAATCTGTGTACGCTAACAATTATCTCATGGTATTTTAAATAGACCACATTGGTCCATTCAATTCTCATATGGGGGGTACTTATAAAGACAACTTTTTATCTCAGTCTCTTAAGTTTACATTCTCTGACAAGATGTACTGTGCTAGTGACGCTAAGTGCATTAGAGCGGCAGCTAGCCTAGTTGTTAGAGTATGGCTGCCCAGCCTTGGTTATGAAGTGCTAGCTCAAGTGACGCCACAACACAAATTTAGCACACCTTTTCGTAATAATTACAATAGCTAGATAACAAGCAAAATAAGATTGGAGTTAAAGACAAAAGTATAAAGGAGAATAGATATCCGGGAACGTGATTGCGCGGACTTAGGCGAGAGCGTCTGACTAAAACATTGTTGGCTTAAGTCACAGAGCTGAAAAATGGTTCTGTCCTTGAGATGCTCAGGTAAAGCTACTCTCCCCGGGCAAGCTAATACGTCAGCCCTCGAATCTCTTACATTTGTAAGTGTTGGGTTGAAAGCATATTTCAGTTGGACCATGTTTAATTTAGATTCAAGTTAACTACATTGGGTGATCAATCTTAAAGCTGTATTTTTCACAAAAGAGGTCATATCAGACGTGTGTGTGAAAATGTTTGCATAAAAAGAGAGAATAGAACATGTGAACGTGCTAATAATCTTTATTGATATGTTTTGAAAACAGTCGGCGAAATAAAAAAGTGACAGTTTATCTTTCATTCGTATTTTCATATGTCTTGAGTGTACAGCAAAAATAGTAATTTTGACATTACTGTCACAATATTTATGGAGGGTGGTATATATTATGAGGGGCCGTATAGGCCATAATTCAAACTTACCTCTCACATACACTACTGAAATGCTCTCACCTACACTAGTGAAAATTAAACCTCTCACATGCACTACTAAAACTTTCTCACATACACTACTGAAACGCTCTCACATACACTAGTGAAAATTAAACCTCTCACATACACTACTGAAATGCTCTCACATACACTACTGAAACACTCTCACATACACTAGTGAAAATTAAACCTCTCACATACACTACTGAAATGCTCTCACATACACTACTGAAACACTCTCACATACACAACTGAAAATTAAACCTCTCACATACACTACTGAAATGCTCTCACATACACTACTGAAACGCTCTCACAAACACTACTGAAACAGTCTCATACACTAGTGAAAATTAAACCTCTCACATACACTACTGAAACGCTCTCACATACACTACTGAACTGCTCTCACATACACAACTGAAACACTCTCACATACACTACTGAAACGCTCTCACATACACTACTGAACTGCTCTCACATACACTACTGAAACACTCTCACATACACTACTGAAACACTCTCACATACACTACTGAAACGCTCTCACATACACTACTGAACTGCTCTCACATACACAACTGAAACACTCTCACATACACTACTGAAACGCTCTCACATACACTACTGAACTGCTCTCACATACACTACTGAACTGCTCTCACATACACTACTGAAACGCTCTCACAGAAACTAATGAAACCCTCTTACATTCACCACTGAAAACCTCTCACATACACTATCGAAAACCAGTAAATCTAAGCGCTGTGTTTAGAAACATACAAATAATGGATAATAACAGATTATATGTATATGTACAGGTGCTGGTCATATAATTAGAATATCATCAAAAAGTTGATTTATTTCTGTAATTCCATTCAAAAAGTGAAACTTGGATATTATATTAATTCCTTAAACACAGACTAATATATTTCAAATGTTTATTTCATTTAATTGTGATGATTAAAACTGACAACTAATGAAAATCTCAAATTCAGAAAATTAGAATATTACTTAAGACCAATACAAAAAAAGGAGGTTTAGAAATGTTGGCCAACTGAAAAGTATGAACATGAAAAGTATGAGCATGTACAGCACTCAATAGTTGGGGCTCCTTTTGCCTGAATTACTGCAGCAATGCGGCGTGACATGGAGTCGATCAGTCTGTGGCACTGCTCAGGTGTTATGAGAGCCCAGGTTGCTCTGATAGTGGCCTTCAGCTCTTCTGCATTGTGGGATCTGGCGTATCGCATCTTCCTCTTCACAATACCCCATAGATTTTCTATAGGGGTTAAGGTCAGGCGAGTTTGCTGGCCAATTAAGAACGGGGATACCATGGTCCTTAAACCAGGTACTGGTAGCTTTGGCACTGTGTGCAGGTGCCGAGTCCTGTTGGAAAATGAAATCTGCATAAAGTTGGTCAGCAGCAGGAAGCATGTAGTGCTCTAAAACTTCCTGTTAGATGGCTGCGTTGACCTTGGACCTCAGAAAACACAGTGGACCAACACCAGCAGATGACAGGGCACCCCAATCCATCCCTGACTGTAGAAACTTTACACTGGACTTCAAGCAACATGGATTCTGTGCCTCTCCTCTCTTCCTCCAGAACCTGGGACCCTTTGCAGGTGTTTTGAGTTAATTAGCTGATTAGAGTGTGGCACCAGGTGTCTTCAATATTGAACCTTTTCACAATATTCAAATTTTCTGAGATACTGATTTTGGGGTTTACATTAGTTGTCAGTTATAATCAACAAGATTAAAAGAAATGAACAATTGAAATATATCAGTCTGTGTGGAATGAATGTATACATTATACAAGTTTCACTTTTTGAATGGAATTACTGAAATAAATAAACTTTTTGATGATATTCAAATTATGACCAGCACTGTACATGTAATTATATATATTTATTTAGATATATAATATACATGTAATAATATAGAGATGCAACATATGCAATTTTAAACTAAATATTAACTAAAATTAGTTTTTTCAATTCAAGTTTTCTAAGCCAATCTAAATAATAAGGAATACTATTTATTATAGAAATTATCAAAACCATTTACAAAAACATAAAACTATTATTGTTTTAAAAACTATTTTGTCTTCTGGAATAAAGAAGTAAATCTAACTCATAAGGATATATAATTGATAATAATAAAAACCATTAAGGCAATTAGCAAGCTGAAACATGCCGAATATTATCTCTATGTACACCTTATTTATTGAATTGAGTTCTGTAGAACGATATTTGTTAACTGTGACAGTAATAGTTAATCATTGTCTTTGTAGACAAACTAAACATGTCAAGCTGATACGTTGGCTAACTGATTTAGACGCAGCAATATTCTGTAATGCATTTAGAGTTGCCGAAATACTATTTAATAATAATGTAGCTTGATCTAACAACTCGATTGGTTCGCGAGTAGCCTTGCTACGTTGGAGCAATCGTCTTCTTTGGGTTTAATGGCGGATCGCTACCAAATGAAAAGTGTATCTAGCGCCACCTATTGTACCGGAGTGAGAGTGCGGTCGTTTTCCGGAAATTCCTTAATTTCGCCGGAAACGAAATGGCTTCCGGTAACAGTGAAATGGCTTCCGGTAACACAGTGAAACGCTCTCACACATACTACTGAAAATACACTCTCACATACACTACTGAGATCCTCTCACATACACTACTGAGATCCTCTCACATACACTACTGAGATCCTCTCACATACACTACTGAGATCCTCTCACATACACTACTGAGATCCTCTCACATACACTACTGAGATCCTCTCACATACACTACTGAGATCCTCTCACATACACTACTGAGATCCTCTCACATTCACTACTGAGATCCTCTCACATACACTACTGAGATCCTCTCACATACACTACTGAGATCCTCTCACATACACTACTGAGATCCTTTCACATACACTACTGAGATCCTCTCACATACACTACTGAGATCCTCTCACATACACTACTGAGATCCTCTCACATACACTACTGAGATCCTCTCACATACACTACTGAAATTTGGAGATTGGTCTGGCAGCTAGGCAAAGTCAAAACACCAAGTTTGACAGTATTTATTTTATGTTTTGGTAAAGTATTCAATTAATGCTTTAACGGTTTATATTATTGATTATATATATATATATGTATGTATATATATATATATATATGATTTTGATTGGCTTATTTATTCTTTAGGACTATTACTTTTTCTGTTGAATTAATTACTGTTGTATTCTTTTATCAATGGTTTGATATTTTCTATTATAATTAAATATGATTCCTTATGATTTAGAAGGGCTTTGAAAACGTAATTATAAAACAAGGTTAAGTAAATATTTAGTTTGAGATCGCATGAAAGGTTCACACCCATCTTTTGCAATTGTAAGTATATGTATATTATATATCCAAATATATATATATATATATATATAATTCTATATGTACATATAATCCATTATTATCCATTATTTTTATTTTTCTAAACACTGCCCTTAGATTTACAGGTTTTTAATAGTGTATTTGAGAGGTGAGAGGTTTTCAGTAGTAAATGTAAGATGTTTTTTTGTTTGTGTGAGAGCGTTTCACTAGTGTATGCGAGAGCGTTTCACTAGTGTATGCGAGAGCGTTTCACTAGCGTATGTGAGAGGTTTAATTTTTCACCAGTGTATGTGAGAGTGTTTCACTAGTGTATGCGAGAGCGGTTCAGTAGTGTATGTGAGAGCGTTTCACTAGTGTTTGTGAGATGTTTAATTTTCACTAGTGTATGTGAGAGTGTTTCAGTATTGTATGTGAGAGCATTTCAGTAGTGTATGTGAGAGGTTTAATTTTCACTAGTGTATGTGAGAGCATCTCAGTAGTGTATGTGAGAACGTTTTAGTAGTGCATGTGAGAGGTTTAATTTTCACTAGTGTATGTGAGAGCATTTCAGTATTGTATGTGAGAGGTTTGAGTTTGAATTATGGCCTATACGGCCCCTCATAATATTTGGTTACTTTACACATTAGGTAGTAAAACAATTCCAAACACATTCATGTGTTAACAAGAGACAATGTTGTTTCTGTCTCGAGTGGTGAACATTTTGTTTCTTTTAGTGGGGTGCACTTCCTGTTTTTTTCCGGTGAGTGTTTTGATATGCACAGCTGGGGCGAATTAGCTATTTAAAGGGATATTTAAGTCCCTGTGAAATATTGCACTTTGTTTGTAATTATTTCAATACGTAAAGATGTGTTTGTTGATGTTTTTTAAGGGCTGTACTGTTCGCATGTGCGCTACGCTTGCGCACTTTGATTTATATTCAGTTTAGTTTTGCCGTTCAATGTTTGGTGTATGTTTATGTATTTTACAATAAATACCATGGACGGTGACATACTGCTCTGCTTCCTCTCTGCACTACACCTACGAGGTTCGTGACAAGTTTCTTCCATTTCTCTCAGTTGGCGCCAATGGGTCAATTTGGATGAATGCAAATAAATGAGGAATCTGCAAATATCATTATTCTAAAATGTGATCGGATCCACTATCAAGGCACCACATGGAAAATAAAAAGTTGGTTTGCAAAGCTACCAGTAATTTACTAAGGTTACCAGACACTTTTTTCATTGAATTATCTACTGTGTGCATGTTGAGTATGCGTCTACGGTTTAAAAATATATATTCTCTTAGTAGATAAGTTAACATAGCCAAAATAATGAAAATAATAATTCACAATGCTCATTGATTTATGGTGCTCATTTATAATTAGGTTTTCAGCGATTTAGCTGAGGATCTTATCAACAATGTCTGAAATGCTTTTCATCAGGATGTTGTGCCGAACGCAAGCATGTGTCTGCATTGCACAGCCAGTGTGTACATTTCATACTCGAAGATCATTATCAATCACTTTGTTTTGTTATGAATGAGCCAATTAAAATGATTAGGTGGCCAGAGTGAACATTTAACCAAAAAAACAGGGTCAGTAACTCTACTAACGCTAACGATAAGTGCAAAGGCAGCTTTAGTGACTTGTGATTATTACAGAAACCTGATACCCCAAAAGGAACTAAATAAACGTTATTAAAGTTCTGGTAGCTAACCGGTTAACATTGAACGTTTACAGTATTTCCGTTATTTTGTAATAATCGTCCTTTGCGTGGCCTGATGCATGACACAGAATATTACATGAATACTTTTCTTCACTCTTTAATTATTCAGGAGCTATAATTGTCTTGAGATAATACACTGCTACTCACTGCCTAAACGTTAAACAATGTGCTATATTCCGTAGAATAAATAATACTAAATATTGCAAAGGCACATAGGACTGATTCTCATTGAAATTGATCTCTTAATATGACCTTTTATGACTAATTACAAAATGTACACGTGTTCATTTGAATTTTTGCTTTAGTTTGTCCTGGGGTGTCACGGATTCCCTACGGTGTAGAGCCACACGCAGAGCGGAGAAATCAGGAAAACATACACTGAACGTAACTAGAAACTATAACATACAGTGCACAAATACATATAAACACTCACCTCAGCAACATGTAACACTGAACACTAACAAGCATATGTGAACCTAACCAATGACCTTAAATAGCCCACTGGTTAACTAACCTATGCCCGGTGCTTGCTAAACTCAAAACAGCTGTGCTCCTAATCAACATGATAGGCATAAGTGCTATCCCCTAACACCCTGTGACAACACAGCTCACCCATTTGTGACATGGAGCATATGAAATATGCTAACATCTACTAAATGAAGTTGTTGTACAAGTGGCAAAGTAAAGCCACTATAATTTTGATTAAGAGTCAAAAGCAAAGATATCAAATTTAAAGAATTGGTAGTAGTGGGAAGTTTTGGACCTTGTGAAGAGACTGAACAAAACAGGTACACAATTATTTACATCCGCAGTAAAATAAGAACAATTATTTGGATTTATTGAAGGTCTTGACCCCAATCATGCTTCCAAAGTGGTGGCAAACTGTCTCAATGACAACAGAGTCAAGGTTTCCGAGTGGCAATCACAAAACCCTGACCTCAATCCGATAAAAAATGTGTGGGCAGAACTGAGAAAGCGAGTACGAACAGAAGGCCTACAAACCGGATTTGGTTACACCCGTTCTGTCAGTGGGAATAGGACAAAACTTATTCTGGGAAGCTTGTGGATGGCTACCCGAAACATTTGACCCTAAAAAATGTATAGGCAATACTACCAAATACTAATTGATTGTACGTAAACGTCTGACCCACTGGGAATGTGATAAAAGAAACAAAAGCTCAATAAAACAATTGCCTCTACAAATATGTTAACATTGTGGAATTGTGGAAACACTTTTAAGAGTTTAATTGTATTTGGCTGTGTGTGTAAACTTCGAATTTCAACTGTATATATGATTCAAAACAAGTTGGAATTATTCCTCATGAAGTTACGCTTTTTCGCTTTTATATTGAAAATTATATTTTCATATTGAAAATAAGAATAACGCAGCATCCGTGTAAAAGGTGAATGAAATGGGTGTGATTTATTTCAACGTGCAGCTTAGTAGAATCACATAACGCACGTCATGAAACTCATGCACATAAAGGTAGGCAACGCAATGCAATAGATAAGAGACAAAATGCATTTCCATTTATGTCTTCTAACTTTCCATTTCTCTCCATTCTTGCGCCCCACCTGTATTTATATTGCTTTTTAAGAAAGCACAGAACGGAAACGGTCTCAAACCACACACACACACACGGTCCTTATCTGGAGAGTCTGCATACAGTAGACGTGATTTGCAACCACCCACTACTTCAGTGAATCACAACCAATATGACCTCCAGAGGTTTTTATGTTTTTTTTCCACTACAGCCTTAATTCCAACGAGCGATGAGCTCCTCACCCAAGAAGTGATGATGACATCAATGGTTATGCAAAATAAAAATAAAAACAAGAAAAACGTTACTGTGGATGAATGGGTGGCTTTCAAAACTCTAGTTTCATCGTTGAATGAGGCTCGGAGAGGACGAAGAGAAATTCACGCTGCAAGTTTTTACTGATCGGATTTGTATTAAAGAAGTACTTCTTTTTTTTCCAGTGAAACGCAACAAAGGTGGTGATTGCAGCTTTTAGATGTGACTTTCGAAGGTTGTTGATTTCTTTGACGTGCTGCTAAACGATTACTCGTACAGATTTCTTTCATGTACGGCAAAAGACAATGATAGACAAGCGTTTACTTTTCCAGAACAAAATCATTGGTTCACTCCTTGTTTGACACAATTAAAAAGTTCAGCTGACAGGATCTATTTATTACCCTACGCACACGCCGAACTGGTGAAATGTCATTGTAACACAACATCACAGAGATGGGAAAAAGTGACAGTTCTCACCACATCTAGGCACCGTCTTTGCCTCTCTGTTCTCTGAGAGTTGCCTTTCGAGAGTGATTGAACGCAGTCATTAATCGCTGACTCTGGATCGTGGAGTGATACACCCCGTGCGTTATGAGGCTTGTTGCCGGGGTGCTATTTTCTTCAGAGGGGCCAGTGGGGAGTGAGCGGGTAAAGTAGTTCCTGTTCTTCCTGGATCATGCCCCGGTGACAGGTGACGGATGGCTGTGGTGTCGATGAATCTAATGTTGCGATCGTTCATCCCGCTAAATGTGACACGGCACTACAATAAGGGTATAACTCACCAGTTGCAGGAGACAGAGGTCGATTGACAGAAAGGACTGACGCCTATTCAAAGCCTGGATAAAATATGAACTCTCAAAGACTCTACTCAGACTAGTAGGCGTAATGTTTTTATTTAAACAGCTGCCGATAAAGGGTACAATCGGGAGAGAAAATCTTTTTTAAATGACGCGAGGTGATACACAGTGAATGCGCATAATTCTGAATCAGAATGTGCCATAGTAAATATAATGCAAACTATGTCATTGCAATCAGTGTTGTCAACTACGCTCACTCCTTTCTGTGAAGAACTTTCCAAATGGAAATGTTTGTACATTTTTAAAGTACTGGTTTGGTTATAATGTGACTGTGTGATGGACAAATGAGCTGATTCAAAGCTTTAAAAATGTAGGTGGGCGAAACTCTTCAAAGACAGGGGAATGAGTTTAAATCTTTTTTTCTTATGTTCTTCTCAAAATCTCTCCTCCAAATACCGACAACATTTAGCCATACCATGGGTTAAAAAAGGCTAAAACATAAAGATTGACGCCCATCTGAATCTTGGTTGTTGTCCTGACAATGTGTTCACCTCCAGCTACTGTGTGTTTGCTAAAACGTTCTAGTTGATTGACCAGTGGAGGCAGTAAGCAGAAAGGCTTGACCAGACACAGGTAGCAGGACACGTCTAAAAAAGTGGTATATACATATAAAAACATGTGTTTTTGGAAAATTGTTAAGCGCATCACTTGATTACAAATAATTGTATACCATTATTTTTTGAAAAACAGGTATTGTAATTTAATTTCTGTTAAAAAACAATAACACAGTATAATATTATTTGCTACTTGGAGAACTTGGAGAAATGCGGTCTCAAGAGGGGCATGGGGAGAAACGGTGGGAAACCTCTGTTATAAAGAGTCCTTATGAAGTTGAACCCCTGTGGAGATATCGGCGTCAATTTGACCTAAGTACATGTTTTCATTGTTGTCCTGATTACAGTGGACTGTAGGGACTACATGTTTCTGTGTGTGCTTTTCCCCGCTCCCACTGTGCCTGCTGTACACCTACATAGCTCTGGTTGACGGTTGGAAAGAAAGACGGCCGCTGCCTCCTCGTCCTCGGTGTTAGCATTCAAAGCTTTCAGCTTAACCCTAGACGTGAGTGGAGGGTGACGAGGTTTGGCTCAGCTGGTCTGCACCTCTCTCTTTCCCTAGACAGCACTGTGGCTTGGAGGAAAGGCGAATCGTCATTGGCCGAAATATTACATGCGGAGAGCTTAGAGTTAATTGGTGTTCTCCTCACCGACCAACTAACAACCGACGTTTCAAGATTGAAAATGGACTGGAGAGGGGAAAAATGTAGTTTTATATATTATTATTTTCTCCTATCAAATTGAACATGTGTCATGCACAAAGACAAACTAACAGCCCTTGACTTGGTTCTCCTGCACGACAGGCTCCACGGTTCTCCTGCACGACAGGCTGCATGGTTCTCCTGCACGACAGGCTCCTTGGTTCTCCTGCACGACATGCTCCACGGTTCTCCTGCACGACAGGCTGCATGGTTCTCCTGCACGACAGGCTCCACGGTTCTCCTGCACGACAGGCTGCATGGTTCTCCTGCACGACAGGCTCCTTGGTTCTCCTGCACGACATGCTGTATTGTTCTCCTGCACGACAGGCTGCATGGTTCTCCTGTATGACAGGCTGCATGGTTCTCCTGTATGACAGGCTGCATGGTTCTCCTGTATGACAGGCTGCATGGTTCTCCTGTATGACAGGCTGCATGGTTCTTTTGTATGACACGCTCTGTGGTGCTCCTGCTTTATCTGTGCATTGTAAAAACTTCACCAGAAAACAGCGCCTGTTTATATAAGGGACAGGAAAAGAGATCCTTATCCACACAGGTGCCCTGGTGTGTGTGCTTGATTGCTCGTTACCTTACAGGCGAGGTTGCAGCTGGGTCCTAGACACCGCCCTGTTTCTGACATGTCACACACAGTACAAGGTTGAGAAGTAGCTGCCTCAGATTCTTAATATCACGCAGGCTCCTTTAGTTTTTGGGGCCCGTTCGAAATATTAGCACTTTGACTTTTTTCGAGAATAGAAATGTTCTTCTGATGATATGAGCCTCTGAGTGTAATCGGCACATATGCTCTTATTACCAGTAGAAGGGGCTAATTGCAGTACTCTGACTCGTACGAGTAAAAATAAAGGACATCTTGCCGAGCACACACCCCACTGGGCTGGGTTCTATCTCCTCGTCTCTGTGACTTGAGGCCGTTTGAATACCTGGAGCTTAGTGGCTAGTCTGTCGCTGGTCCTCGAACTCATCCATCTCCCTAATGCCGAGTGACAAGCAGAGAGGCGTCAGGTCCCAGTATAGAGTCTGTGGTGTGACCCGACCGAAGAAGAGCTAGACAATCTAGTTTCTGCGTGAACACACTTGCTACAAGGCCAGTAAAAACGGCTTGAACTCTGATTCGTACGTAAACATAACCAGAGCCGCCTCCTTCTGTATGCAGACAACGAACTGCCAGGGGCCTGAAAACTCAACTCGCCGGAAAAATATATTGTACGCATTCGACAAATGAATATAATTGAATTGAAAGTCGCTCATATTTTTTAGGGGGCAAATAAGAATGTGACTTTATTGTTGAGAAGAGCTGTAGGAGAATGCGCCACATTAGTATTTGGTTGAAATTGAATGGTGGTACGTTCTGTATTTTTACTCATTGTGTAAATCAGTAATAGACCATCTATTTGCCCGTTTCAGCCAACATTTGGTGTGCTAAGTTAGGTAGTCAGGCTAGTTATCTGATGGACAAAGGACGTACTCCGGGGCCCTTACTTCCAGGGGGTATTAGTCACTAGTAGAATAAAAAACAGCTCACTGTTCACTCTGCCCAAAGACATGACCAGACAGGGGGCCTGAAATTGAGTCTCCAGATATAAAATCATATAAAATCAAATATGCATTTCAGCAACATGGGCCTAAAACAGCTCAACTCAACTGTCGTTACATTGACACCCAACTCACCCCCCGCTCCCAAATGCACAACCGGCACCTGTATCATAAGACGTGTATCACCGTATCAGTGATTATGTTATCTCGGGTAATCTCCGACGTTTCGTCAAGTAAACGCTGCGAACGCATTAGCGCGAGACATGAAACTGCATTGCAATTCATCGTGTAACGCGTGCGCCGTGCAGTGTTCAAAATGGCCCCCACGTCCGTATACAGCCCGCTGCCCTATCGTCCCTTCTGACGAATCCACGCACGGCTCTTGTTTGAAGCCGGGCCCAACAGGGAAGGGGTATGCATCCAAGAAACGCCAGCGTAATGGCGGCTTCATAATGTATGCCTCGCTCTTTCACCGGAGCTGATTGGTGAATTATCTCCTCGAGTCAAACAGCGGCGCTTTTCGCGAACGCGATTAACGGGCGAGTACGCCAGTAACTTATCTCCGTTCGACCAAGTGCTCATCGGATGTCCGTCAGCGAATCCCTTCCCGAAGCTCCGTCTCGAGGTTCCCATGTCACTCCGACTCCTGCTTGTCGTCACACACCCAATGCACTACTTCCTACCGGCTTGACGGCGTCTTTAGAATGGATCCTCGCGAGGGACGCTCGCCCCCCGACCCCGGACTCCACCCTCTGCGGGACGACCTCCCCAAGCCGAACCTCTGGTTTCTCCTTTAAGTCGGCCCGATCCGTTCCCAAGAACTATTCCAGCGGCGGGCTAGAGACAGAGAAGCTATTGTTATAAACGAGGTGTGAAAACAGTGGATCCTTCACCACAGAAAGTCCATTTTGGATCGTTAGACCAACCAGCTGCGGGTACACTGACCCACGTGCGACCCTCCTGCCCACCTCGCCCGCCGCCCCAGTTGTGCGACCCACAACCCGGCCCGCAATGTCTTGGTGCTTGACGCCAGAGAGAGAGGCGAGGAAAGAAATCAATCTCAATATACGCGGCGATCCCAGTTCCATTTGAATAGAAAGGAATGGAACAGAACAGAAATGGGTCTTCGCAAATGGAACACTTCCCTCGCTTTGGAGCGCGGTGGTTTTTAGACGACTAACCGGGGAATGATTGCCTTGGTGGACTTGACAGACAGCCTCCTGAACGGGTGTTTTGTCAGTCCTAGAGGTTTGTATGGAAAACTGGAAAACATCTGCGGTGAGGTGTGCGTCATTTTCATGTATAGTCGGCTTTCCATACTTTACAGAGATCTCTGTTTGTATTCTATATAGTGACTCTCGGCTACCAGCAAAACACACCTAGAAGTACCTAGAATGTAATCAGTTTAACCTCATCCCCGGTGCATCATGGGAGAAGTCGCCTTAACTAGTGGATGCAGGACGTGGTTTGTATTCACAGTTCAGGTGACCTGCACCGTGGCTTGCTGCTGATGCTATTGGTAGTTGTTTATCCTTGCAATGGGAAAGACACACACACGCAACCAGGACGATTCCGGGAGCTAGACAGATACTGATTGGCTGAGCTGATTTGTCCAAACTCCAGGCGTGGCTGGAGGTTAACTAGAATGGGGAACATTCCGGGAGGCTGGTGCTTATCATGAAATTGGTGCTGTATTACAAGACGGAATAAAATAGAAAAGAACATTAGTTGTCTCTGTGGCCGAGGGGAAGTGAAAGAAGTAATGGGACTATTGATACCTGAGACACAATCCACAGACGTGTGAATTAACCCGGGAATAACTGTATGGAGAGTCTTACCATTTTATCGTTGCCTTTCGCAAACATATTTCCTATTAGGCAGACTGCATTGACTAATATCTATTCAATTTCATCGACATCTGTCTGAGTGAAGTAACAATTTTATAATGTAATACATAACTAGATGGACACGTGTGTGCCTGTAAAAGATATGCAAATGGAGCTTTCCTTAAACCAAGTGAAACTATTTCTCTACTTGCATTTCTTTTATATGACAGGTGACACAATTCGGCGATAACGGCCATTTCAATGCAAAAAAGTTGTGTCTTCTTAACTCCATTCAAACTCTTCCCGCCTGTGTGAAATATTTGACAGATGTCATATCCGAATTGGAGACAGTTTCATACCAGTACATAAATGTACTGATTTGTCATATTTTGTTAAGGCAAATCATATCGTGAAAAATGTACAGAAAGAGTGAACAAATTGTAAAGCCTGGAATAAAATTCTAGTTGGCATTTCATTCCTTCAACAAAAGGATGGTTGACATCCACGAGTGCTTCCTCAGTAAAAAAAATTCTGACTTTATCTCATGAAACTTGTATAGTGACCACATTTGGGGCTAAAGTACACAGTACAAAGTTAATGAAAGCATTTCAAACTGTCTTATTGCAAAAACAGAAATAATCTGCAAACTGATGTACAATAAACTCTCATATGTGTGTCACGAGTGCTGAACATTACGTTCCCACTGCGGGTATTTTAGTGGGGTGCACTCTGCACTTGGCTCATTCCTGCACATCACCTAGCAGTGTCGTGACAATGTGTTATATTAATATTTTGTTAACGTAGAGAACAGCTTGGTTTACATTAGGTGAAGCCAGTAAAGCCAGGTCCCCATGCATTTTATATACACATTGTTTCTTAACTATCTTCCATTTCGGACAAAAAAGAAAAAGATTAACCCTCAAGTTTACAACAATTCCTGAAACAGGATGATCAAATTTAGACGGAATATCTGTTCCTCAACCTATCGGGTGCATTTGTTCTAGCGTACTGTTTGAAGTACACTCAAGTCTGTTGCACCAGTGTGGGTGGACAAAATGGCATTTTGACGGGACCTGACACTCACTGCAAAGAGAAGTGGCACTGCCATGAACACAGCCACTGGCATTACAACGCCAATCAGACCTGATTCACTGTGTACATGTGTGGCTGTAATAAAAACATTGAAAAAGTGTGGATAGTCAGAAACCAGAAAGCCTGCTGGGAGCCAAACAGTGCCCAGTTAGTAGTGTGTGGCTGTGTGTGTGTGTGTGTGTGCCTGTGTGCCTGTGTGTGTGTGCCTGTGTGTGACTGTGTGTGTGTGTGTGTGTGTGACTGTGTGTGTGTGTGTGTGCCTGTGTGTGTGCCTGTGTGTGTGTGTGCCTGTGTGTGTGTGTGTGCCTGTGTGTGTCTGTGTGTGTGTGTGTGTGTGCCTGTGTGTGTGTGTGTGCGTGTGTGTGTGTGTGTGTGCCTGTGTGTGTGTGTGTGTGTGTGTGTGTGTGTGCCTGTGTGTGTGTGTGTGTGCCTGTGTGTGTGTGTGTGTGTGTGCCTGTGCCTGTGTGTGTGTGCCTGTGTGTGCCTGTGTGTGTGTGTGCCTGTGTGTGTGTGTGTGTTATGTGCACGCGTGTTGAAATGGCAAAAACAACCATGCAGCTCTTTCCATGCCCAGTGGGACATTGAGAGCAGTCATGCGAGGATGTGATTAGAGCAGGCAGGTGTGGAGACACCTGCGTGCTGACAGAGGGGTCCAGAAGGGACTACAGGAGACCAGTAACAGGGGCCACTATGGTCTCCCCAACACTCTGGGGACAATTGCACTTAAAACCTACTTAAAAAATACATACATATTTTTATGTATTTCAAATAGGAGCCGAATGTGCTATAACATATAGTCATTTCAATTAATTAACTATTGCCCTTGATTTTGACGAATAGGTCGTTTTCTTTTTCAGTATCTAGAACAACTAAATGAGATTAATAGAGAAATATTGCTAATTGTATTTCTGAAAGGACTGAAATATTCAGCTACTCGTTTAGGCGATTATTAAACATGCCCATTTTAATGTTTCAAAGACTTCAACCATGAAGATAAAAGATTAAGAAATACATTAAAAGAACAAAGGATGCTTCATTGCTAAATGTCTCTTGAATCACAGAGCCCCAGACATTACAAATTAATTTATGTGTCTAATCTGGAATAATTGATTTATCCAGTTTTGAAAACAGCCATTTGAAAGGACAACGGCCATCCAGAATCACCATATTGTCATTTATAAGGTCTTGTATTTTAATTTGTACCAAAGACATGATTTGTTCAATATAAGCAAGCCACGCTTCAAATGAAGACACGCGAATGTCGTTTGATTGACAGATGTCCGAACAGATCCATTACGGATTACGCGGATGCTGACATTTAAAATTATTTCACTGGCCTTTTATGATTTCCTAAATGCAACAGGAGAAGAAGGTGATACATCCCTGAGAATGTATCCAGAATAAATACCATCACCATGTTCAAAAGGGCTCTGGTAAAATTAGTAGACTGGGAAATGTTTTTCCGGAGCGGAATGTTTTTACAGAGCGACTGCTTTGTTCCTCTGACATCTCTGTCAGACAACCCTGGGTTGTATAGGTGGAAAGCCTCAATGGCACGGGAGTCTTCATCATAACTTCTTTCCAGGTTCGGCCATGAGGCACAACATGACAAAATAATCTACAGAACGTCCTGAGGGAAGGACGCTCGGCCTGTTACCCCTTCCCGTCGTCTTCCGTCTCCCGGGAAACGCTGTGTGTTTGACTCCTAATTAGACGGCAACGGCGTAGCAACGGTGACAAGTGCAGTGGATTTCCTTTGGTGTGTTGACTGGATTGTTTCTTGGCTGTAACCTTCCCTCCCCACTTTTAGAACTAGTCTCATGGAGTACCCTGGTGATATCACGGTACACACCGTGACCTCAGTGTAAACGTCTGCTAAGATCTGATCTGAGAAGGTGGCCATCTTGAATGTGTTGCCGCAGAAGCGTTGCTTGTCCTCACGTCACACTCACGGTATCTAAATGGAATAAGAAATCAACATTTTGGTACAAAGGACATTTCGATTGTGATAAATGAGTCCGGGTGGCGACGTAACTGCTACCTGGATCTAAATGCTTCAAAATACCTTTAAGTTGACTTTGTAACATACCAAGTGGGAAGACATACTGAGATCGAAGCCAATACAATCCATTCATTATAAGTGCCACTGGGTGCTTTTGGATTTGCTCTTAATAATGCCAAGTTCAAAACCACCAAATGCTTGTGTTCACATGGCATGACCTTCCTCTGAACACCAAACAGCGAAACTTTCGGAATCGCGACCTCGTCAATTCTTTTCATGCTTTGATTTCATCAAACGCGCAACATTCAAATGGCAATCAACTGTAACAAGCTTTTATTAATCAAAAAATTCTAAATGCCATTTAACTAATTGATTAGAGCAAAATGGTTTCGAGGATACGCTCAATTGAGTCACGGCGAGGGAAACAAGAGAACTGAAAGCCAGGTAGAAATGAACAGGCCAGTACCATCTCACTGATTCAGAAATAAAATTAAAGTTAATGAGTTAGGATGCTTGGGTGGTTTGTTGCGTTGTACATATTAGCAAAGCTTTAATCCTAGCAGGACTTTTTCCAGTCTCAGCTTCAGTTTCTGATTAGATTAAAGCGTTCCGATAATGGACGCATTAAATTACTATTCTCCATTCGGAATGAGAAGCAAATTTAGCTCTATAGGTTTATTTTTCTGCAGATGATTATATATATATATATATATATATATATAGATATATATTATTATATAAATCATACAGATGACTGAACACAGCATCCCTCAGTCAACTAAGATGAAGTATTATTTCTAAGAATGATATCCACATACATATCCACAGTGCATTCTTTGAAATAATCCGTAAACTGTTTTGGAAAAAGATGCTGTCCAAACGAAGCAGTCCCTTAGCACCTCACACACTTTCTTAGCACATACAGTACAGGTGAAAGCAGAGATTTTGACAGAACATTTCCAATTCTCCCTACAATAGATACAGTGGATATAAAAAGTCGAAACACCCCTGTTAAAATGCCAGGTTTTTGTGATGTGAAAAAAATGTAGAAAGATAAATGACGTGAGAACTTTTTCCACATTAAATGTGACCTGTAACGTGAACAATTCAATTGAAACACAAACAGAAATCTTTACGGGGGAAACATAAAAAATATAAACCTTCACGTCACCTGGTCACAAAAGCGTGCACACCCTCTAATAACTGGGGATGTGGCTGTGTTCAGAATTAACCAATCACATTCAAACTCATGTTAAATAGTGGTGATTACACACCTGTCATCTGCTTTTATTTTGCCCAGGTACATGTTGGTACTAAGTGTTTTATAAAGAATTTATTTTCAAATGTAATACGATTGGTACACATGCAGACGGTGGCCAATTAACTGAACGTTTGTGACTAATATAAAAAGCCGATAGCCAACTTTCAAAACAATACCATGTAATTTGTACTTCTCCATTGTGACCCAGAAAGAGTACATTCACGTTATGCCTCAAATTAATTGGAGTGAAAATATCATCTTTTCGGGTCTAACCCTCTCATAACTTAAATATAAAACAGCAATGTTATATTTTTCCTTTCTCCCTATTTCACCGAACCCAAACAGTATCTACGGTCCTTTTTCATCGCAGTCACAGCCACATAATACAGATAAGTTGTCAGAGGAATTCTTCCCCCACACTGCACTTCAAACAGGGAAGTCACACGGGCTAATACTGGTGTGTGTGCGCTCACACAACTCGATGACCTCGTTCATCTATTCAGGCAACCGTGCTGCCCGAGGGAGTTGCTAGACGAGATCAGGGAAGCTTATGCCGAGGATTCTCCCCTGGTCCGCGAGCGATGGTGGCCATTTTGCATTTCCCATGGGCCTCCTAGCCAGTCGTTAGCTAGCGGGCACATTCAAACCTGAAACCCAGACTGTGATGGTGCGCCTGGTTCTAAAAGAATGCTTTGTTATCACAAAGTTGCTTTCTTCAGGCTATATTACATAAAGACATTTTCATGAATATTTAGTGGCACGATTTAGTGTGTGTTTTGTTTCCTGGCGAGAACGGTTGTCCAAATAAACCTATTGATAGTTGTGGATTGCCGAGTACATTTCCTCGGCTTGGCAGTATCTTTTCCATTGCCCAGAATACCAACCGACGCATGAACTGCTCGGGGAATTCGGGACCTTGGAAAAAGCAGTGCCAACACGCTACGTCATGTTAAACCTTATTGGTAGATGACACTAGCCACAATCTAAATGGAAACTTTAATCGGCACTAATCCTCTTCCGGGGTCACCCACTGTGTGCGCACGCACTTGAAACGGCAGACAACGACGAGGCTTATGTGGAGGTAATCAGAGCTCATCCCGGCATTGAATCACCGTATCCACTTGCTTAACGAGGGATTGAACCCGGGCGGGATGTGCGTTAACGGACCGAGTGTTCCTCACGCGGGTTATCTCTTGACGAGGTCGATCCTTTGATCTCGTTGACTGCATCTGACTTAGCGTTCGCTAATTTTGTATCCTGGGGACGCTCTGCCTCTTTGGTCAAATCCCACGTCAGACATCGTCGAAAAGTGAATCACACATTGAACGGTTATGTGTGTATTCAGATCTGTTTCCGAAAGAAACCTCACCATACACCGTTTGAAATGCCTAGGCTTTGACGTGAATATCTAACCATTTATTTCATTCAATTGATATGACGGTGATCAGCACCATTGAGGCTCTTTTCGTGGGCTTGGATTGGTTGACACCCGACTGACGGACCCGTTTTAACAACAAACATGATTTGGCTTGACCCGGCGATGTCTTTCTGAAATTCCCATTGCCAGGGGAGACTCAAATGTCTGATGTAATCCCAGAGATCTATACCAAGGCTTTTAACATCCGCCAGAAATGGATGTCCTACTCAGAATGACAATGAAGGAGGAATCTGTACGAAGCGTCGACAGTGTGAGCTAATTCTTTTCACTGACGGGGTCAAAGTGCAGAGATTAATGAGTCCTTCTGGGGAAAATACAAAGGCATTTGCTGGCAGATAATTGCCTCTCTCAGGGCAAAAAAAACCCAGAAACAGGAAACAAGTTGCTGGTCAGGTCGATGCAGCACCTGGCATTTTGTCTCATGTAAAATTAGCATTTTGTTGCGTTTGATGGGACTTTGCTGATGCCTTCCACTGTATGTCAAAGGCATCTTGATGCTAGCCTTATGACAGGCGTATTGGTGTTGTTTGTCCTGTAGGGGGCACTGTAGGCACTGACTGAATACACCTGTTACCTTTAGCATAATGTGCTATCGGCACTATCACTCGCCAGAGGGACACTTTGATCAGAGGCGGTAACTCACAGACGGAGTTTCCAAAGGAACCCCCGGCACTTCTCTAAGTGGACGCACGAACCGACACAGCGCTGACCAATACCAGAAGCAAACCGTTAAATAGAAAAGCCGGTGAAACAGACCGGCAGCCTGTCAAACTGTTTCATCAGTCAACTTACAAAACAAATGCTTACATCGGACGCAAAGTGTGTCATATGCAGAACAAAGAAATTATATCCGGCTTAAAGGCGGACACGCGCTAAGGTGGAAAGCCTGTTGATATGGATACGCAAGTGTTATTTTTCAAGGAAGCATCCGAGTAACCTTTAGTCCGTTTAAGCTGAACCTCAGTCCACGCTTAGTCTTTTGATGGCATAATCGACCGTGTCACACAACGCACGCGCGAAACACACTCGTTGTACACAGCCATCCGATCTGGAACAGCACAGGGATAACACTTTAGATTGCACAAGACCGTTGGACTAGTTTCCGTGTTAATTGCGTGGATTATGTTGGCTTTCTGGCAAGCTTTGGGAGACCACAGATAAGCCACGGTAACACTGGGTATTTATCTAGCCAAACAGGAAATGCCATCAAATCTCTCCCTCTCTCAGGGGTAACCCACACACAGGGTCTCGGATCCGAGGTCGAGATATATCGAAAGGGAGAGACAGCGCTGTGTGCTATAGTCAACGTGGAGCTGTTTCTCTGGCTACTTGTCTGTTCTGGTTGATAGCAGATGACGTTGATTGAGTCCATCTTCTTCGGTTCTGGTTAGACACATGCCCACTAGTGACAAACTACTGAATTATGGGCCCAAAGAACAGCCCTGCAGATTAAAAAAGTGCAATTCTTGAATGTTGGTCATGATTTAAAGATTACATATTTTTCGACAGAGAAGCTCCTGTAATTGTACACTACTTCCCGTGTTCGGCACGAGAGAGCAATTGCTCTATTATTGCTCGTCTGATGCGGTAGTTCACATTTTTGCGATGACGCTGCGAGACATTCTTTGCAGTTCTGTATATTCCGGCAATTAAATAGGACCCGGGAATATTCCCTTCCAAACGTGTGCTCCGGGAGACCGTCATGTATCACAGGGGCCACGAGGTAAAGCCGTAATCCTCTGGGCTCACCGACAAGCTTCCATTAAGCTATTGCCGTAACACAAATGGGTTTATACCAATTACCAACTGCATTGTACCGGCTCCGACCTGCAGAGCAGAAACCATTCATAGTACTCTGCAGTAAATGCGGCGCTGGTAGTTTGAACAGTTTAAAGACGCGCACACTCCGCTTATTCAAGGGACAAGTTCTCGAAGGCTCAACCGAGCAAAACCGTGCCTCATTATATGTCGCCGGCACTAGTAAATCTAAAGAAGAGGCGTTTCGTAATACATTGTTTGTAGTTTCTAAAAGTTACCTGTGTCTAACGATATTTCAATTTCACCAGACCAACGACGCTAACAGCATTTGAGTTTGAGCCAAGAAAAGTGACAACGATGAATCTTGATAACCCGAGGCACATTATAACGACTGATGATTCTTTATTTCGCGAACATTTGTTTAGTGGGAATTGCGAATGCAAATGGCAAATACTGTTTGTAAGTAATTGTATCTGTCACGGTGTGAGTGCTGAGATAATCTGAAGGGAATTCGTCTATAGACTTCGGCAAACGGAGCGTATCAGTTTTGTGAGTTTCCCAACTAAAGAACACATTGCCAACACACACACACCCAGGGACACACAAACACACACAAACTAAAACCATATAAATCTTAGCCAAAGCAATTTGCTCACTTGAGGCAAGCAATTCATCCGTTTCTTCCTTCTTCATTGACAAAAGGATTCCATCACAAAACGAGCTACTGTAGAAATGTAAAGTTATTCGCTCCCAAATCCCATTGATCTTTGTCTCGTTCCAAAATAAAAAAAAGATCATTGAGGTCCTGTAGGTGGTTCTGGTACCAGGCGGAATACATTATCAGACTGTGTGAGCGCTTTTCCTGAAACCCCAAAAAACCCAGAAGGTAGAATAGGGTTGATGAAAAACGACAAAGCTTTTCTCTGGCTCTAAAAGGCTCTAAACCTTTCCGCTCTGTGAGGCAATAATCTTTTAGAGGTATCTTTGAAACAAGCCAAGGAATGCATGAACGCTGCATCCTAACCCAGAAGACCTTCAGTATTTAACCAGAGTGTTGTTCGGCTTTGTCTGATCTCACACTCTGCATCTTATGATGCTAGTGTGAGTCTCATTTAGTCCGTTTGTTTTAGCCAACTTAGGTGAAGTTGCTAATGAACGTTGTTAAACTACCTTTGGTGACGGTGCTGAAACTGCCACCATCGCCTAAACAACAGACCGAAGCCAGACCCTTGACTGTGAAAGCTTTGCAGAGCACATCGTTCCAGTAGTTAATCTCTTCACCCCTGGTGTTGTTCGGCAAATGTCAGTCGTGTCTTGTTTTGCTTTATTTGATAGCAGCGTCTTGAGTTGTCTCAGGGACTTTCCTATTGATTGTGTGAGGAAGGCCAGTAGATCCCTCAATATTGGCCCAGTGTCCTCCAACTCCCTTCTGAACCTCTAAGCCAGTTCCACTAAAGCTTTCCATTGCAGTCTTTTCACCGTCTTATCAGCGACTTATTTTGACCCGGGTCACCGGGAGGATCCAGCAGGTTCCGGATCTAGTAAGAGTTGGGTTCTCCTGCCCGAGTGGTTCTTTGAGGCTCTGGTGAGCATTATCCCAGCTGCTCCAGGTCGCCGTTGCAAATGAGAAATTGTTCTCAATCGGCCTACCGTTTTTGTTTGATTTGTTAAATTTGGTTGCCTGTAACAATGAATTTAGTTAACAGAGAACAGAGAATTTAGTTCATGTGTCCACATATGTAAGAAAGGGCACTTTTTAGGGTGGGGGGGGGCATTTTAACATGATTCTGTCAAATGCTAGGGGCGCCCGACAACGATATTTCGGTAACACCTATGATAAGTTAGCGACAATAATAGAGATATATAGTGAACAGCTGGCTTTTCAGGTGCATTTAAATCATGTTTTCCCTCCATTGCTAAACATTTCCAAAGCTTCATCCTAAATGATGTGACTGGCGAAAAACATAGCAAACGGACCAAAACAAACATTAATAAAATTAATTGGGAATAGAACAAATCTGAGTGAATACGCCACCAATGAATTACTCCGGTCAAAACATCCCCAATACAATATATAATATAATTAACAAATTACCACATCTGATAGAAATATATTTTAATATACAAACATAATTTTAAGTTAGATAAGTTCCCCCTTAGAATATAAATGTGCTGCTGTTGCTACGTGACGATGGAGCCGGCCGTGTATATTCTCCTCCACCGACAGTGGATCAACTGGAATGTCTAGAAGAAGAAACAATTGACCCCATAAGCCACTCGGCCGTTCTGGCCCAGCCAAGATTTACGGCATAATCGAGTCCTAATAAAGCCGAAAATGTGCATCGTTAGCATCCAATCACTTTGGATTGTGTAAATTACCAGCACGGTTCTGGTCCAGTGAATTAAGCTAGTTGGAAAAGGAAATTATTCTTTCAGCTCTTCACGGCATTGATTGATGTCTCGATAGAAACTGCCAGGACGTGACACGGACGCTATTGTCGTGAAAATGCAACGCTGAACACGTTTCGGCCACATGCTTGGTTGTGAGCGGTCGGCTAATCTAATTAATCACTAATCAAACGTGGCCAGAGTCCATAAAATATTTTTACAAGCAATTCTTACCAGATTCCATATTTGCACAGGATTTAATCTTGTTTGTATCGTTCACGTCGGTTCCGTTTAGGGAGTAATAATGTGCCCTCATTATAGCTGCTCCCACCGAATCAACATCTCCGGGTTTTGAGAGAAATGTCAGAGTTTGACAGGCGCAGCTCGCAGTTTGATTAAGGAAACTATCATGGATTTGCATAGCGAATGAGCTTTGGGTCAACAAAATGAACATCGTGCAACGCGCCGGGTGAAAATAAACTGCGTCTGGGTGCTGCTGATGCACTGTGTTTTCATTCCCTGCTGACCTGTTGACTAAATTACACGTTAACGTCATATTAATCCTAACAAATGATCTCGAACGCATTCGCTATCGTTGTGCGCAGGCAGGGGACGTTTACCACTTATCGTGGATTACGTCGAAACGTTTCGGCGCAACGTTTTCCGCGGCTCTGTGTTGAACCTAAACAGACAACCCATGGGTACCCAATCTCGACTATAAAACTCCAATACCAGCATGTCAGATTACTCGCCTAATCGGGCGATTGAGATTGAGGAAGAAATTGCAATAGCCTGCTGTTTTATTCTGCATTGTGCGGCGAAATCGCTATCATATAAGCCACAGAATATTGCCTGAGACGTATCTCTTGATTGCGGAAAGTGACACGGTGATGGAAAAGTTCCTGCACACACGTGCCACTCAATTCTAGCCCGCAACTCGCTCTAACGCCGAAGCAAATTGAAATGCGACGGAAATGATTATGCCAAAAAACACACCGCTCATTTTACTCCGTCTCTCTCGCTCGTTCATTGTGTGAAATGGTCCTTCAGGACAAAAGACACTACAATCAGTGGCTGGGTTTTTTTTAAACAGCCATTACACACTTCACCACGCTGTAGCCACCGCTCTCTAAAACACAAGTACGGGTTTGGTTTCCAGGTACATATTATCACAGTCGTGTCACTCACTTATGAAGAACACGTCCGTTAAAACAGAAACTGTTTGATGAGGATTTTTCCTTGAGTCTCCTGCTTCTGGGATTGAGAAGTGACACAAACATCAACTATATGGGCGTACAGACAGACAGACAGAAGGACAGAAGGACAGACAGACACAGCTATGTACACAGGCTGGAAGAAAGCAGGGCACACATGTTAGCAGACAGGCATACGTATAGTTGTCAGAAAAGCAGATAGACAGGCTTGATTCATGGTGGTAGATTGTGGTGGTGACACACAGAAAGACAGACAGACAGACAGACAGGCATATTGATTCATTGTGGTAGATTGTGGTGGTGACACACAGACAGACACACAGACAGGCATATTGATTCATGGTGGTAGATTGTGGTGGTGACACACAGACAGGCATATTTATACATGGTGGTAGATTGTGGTGGTGACACACAGACAGACAGACACACAGACAGGCATATTAATACATGGTGGTAGATTGTGGTGGTGACACACAGACAGGCATATTGATTCATGGTGGTAGATTGGGGTGGTGACACACAGACAGACAGACACACAGACAGGCATATTAATACATGGTGGTAGATTGTGGTGGTGACACACAGACAGACACACAGACAGGCATATTAATACATGGTGGTAGATTGTGGTGGTGACACACAGACAGACAGACACACAGACAGGCATATTAATACATGGTGGTAGATTGTGGTGGTGACACACAGACAGGCATATTGATTCATGGTGGTAGATTGGGGTGGTGACACACAGACAGACAGACACACAGACAGGCATATTAATACATGGTGGTAGATTGTGGTGGTGACACACAGACAGACACACAGACAGGCATATTAATACATGGTGGTAGATTGTGGTGGTGACACACAGACAGGCATATTGATTCATGGTGGTAGATTGGGGTGGTGACACACAGACAGACAGACACACAGACAGGCATATTAATACATGGTGGTAGATTGTGGTGGTGACACACAGACAGACACACAGACAGGCATATTAATACATGGTGGTAGATTGTGGTGGTGACACACAGACAGGCATATTGATTCATGGTGGTAGATTGGGGTGGTGACACACAGACAGACAGACACACAGACAGGCATATTAATACATGGTGGTAGATTGTGGTGGTGACACACAGACAGACACACAGACAGGCATATTAATACATGGTGGTAGATTGTGGTGGTGACACACAGACAGACAGACACACAGACAGGCATATTAATACATGGTGGTAGATTGTGGTGGTGACACACAGACAGGCATATTGATTCATGGTGGTAGATTGGGGTGGTGACACACAGACAGACACACAGACAGGCATATTAATACATGGTGGTAGATTGTGGTGACGACACACAGACAGACACACAGACAGGCATATTAATACATGGTGGTAGATTGTGGTGGTGACACACAGACAGGCATATTGATTCATGGTGGTAGATTGTGGTGGTGACACACAGACAGGCATATTAATACATGGTGGTAGATTGTGGTGGTGACACACAGACAGACACACAGACAGGCATATTAATACATGGTGGTAGATTGTGGTGGTGACACACAGACAGGCATATTGATTCATGGTGGTAGATTGGGGTGGTGACACACAGACAGACAGACACACAGACAGGCATATTAATACATGGTGGTAGATTGTGGTGGTGACACACAGACAGGCATATTGATTCATGGTGGTAGATTGGGGTGGTGACACACAGACAGACACACAGACAGGCATATTAATACATGGTGGTAGATTGTGGTGGTGACACACAGACAGACACACAGACAGGCATATTAATACATGGTGGTAGATTGTGGTGGTGACACACAGACAGGCATATTGATTCATGGTGGTAGATTGTGGTGGTGACACACAGACAGGCATATTAATACATGGTGGTAGATTGTGGTGGTGACACACAGACAGACACACAGACAGGCATATTAATACATGGTGGTAGATTGTGGTGGTGACACACAGACAGGCATATTGATTCATGGTGGTAGATTGGGGTGGTGACACACAGACAGACAGACACACAGACAGGCATATTAATACATGGTGGTAGATTGTGGTGGTGACACACAGACAGACACACAGACAGGCATATTAATACATGGTGGTAGATTGGGGTGGTGACACACAGACAGGCATATTGATTCATGGTGGTAGATTGGGGTGGTGACACACAGACAGACAGACACACAGACAGGCATATTAATACATGGTGGTAGATTGTGGTGGTGACACACAGACAGACACACAGACAGGCATATTAATACATGGTGGTAGATTGTGGTGGTGACACACAGACAGACAGACACACAGACAGGCATATTAATACATGGTGGTAGATTGTGGTGGTGACACACAGACAGGCATATTGATTCATGGTGGTAGATTGGGGTGGTGACACACAGACAGACACACAGACAGGCATATTAATACATGGTGGTAGATTGTGGTGGTGACACACAGACAGACAGACACACAGACAGGCATATTAATACATGGTGGTAGATTGTGGTGGTGACACACAGACAGGCATATTGATTCATGGTGGTAGATTGGGGTGGTGACACACAGACAGACAGACACACAGACAGGCATATTAATACATGGTGGTAGATTGTGGTGGTGACACACAGACAGACACACAGACAGGCATATTAATACATGGTGGTAGATTGTGGTGGTGACACACAGACAGACAGACACACAGACAGGCATATTAATACATGGTGGTAGATTGTGGTGGTGACACACAGACAGGCATATTGATTCATGGTGGTA
The DNA here is from genome assembly GCA_029465975.1 of Dallia pectoralis. Lineage (NCBI taxonomy): Eukaryota > Metazoa > Chordata > Actinopteri > Esociformes > Umbridae > Dallia > Dallia pectoralis. The sequence continues at coordinate 9,242,408 of CM055742.1, forward strand.
GATTGGGGTGGTGACACACAGACAGACAGACACACAGACAGGCATATTAATACATGGTGGTAGATTGTGGTGGTGACACACAGACAGACACACAGACAGGCATATTAATACATGGTGGTAGATTGTGGTGGTGACACACAGACAGGCATATTGATTCATGGTGGTAGATTGGGGTGGTGACACACAGACAGACAGACACACAGACAGGCATATTAATACATGGTGGTAGATTGTGGTGGTGACACACAGAAAGACACACAGACAGGCATATTAATACATGGTGGTAGATTGTGGTGGTGACACACAGACAGGCATATTGATTCATGGTGGTAGATTGTGGTGGTGACACACAGACAGGCATATTAATACATGGTGGTAGATTGTGGTGGTGACACACAGACAGACACACAGACAGGCATATTAATACATGGTGGTAGATTGTGGTGGTGACACACAGACAGGCATATTGATTCATGGTGGTAGATTGGGGTGGTGACACACAGACAGACAGACACACAGACAGGCATATTAATACATGGTGGTAGATTGTGGTGGTGACACACAGACAGACACACAGACAGGCATATTAATACATGGTGGTAGATTGTGGTGGTGACACACAGACAGGCATATTGATTCATGGTGGTAATTGGGGTGGTGACACACAGACAGACAGACACACAGACAGGCATATTAATACATGGTGGTAGATTGTGGTGGTGACACACAGACAGACACACAGACAGGCATATTAATACATGGTGGTAGATTGTGGTGGTGACACACAGACAGGCATATTGATTCATGGTGGTAGATTGGGGTGGTGACACACAGACAGACAGACACACAGACAGGCATATTAATACATGGTGGTAGATTGTGGTGGTGACACACAGACAGACACACAGACAGGCATATTAATACATGGTGGTAGATTGGGGTGGTGACACACAGACAGGCATATTGATTCATGGTGGTAGATTGGGGTGGTGACACACAGACAGGCATATTGATTCATGGTGGTAGATTGGGGTGGTGACACACAGACAGACAGGCATATTGATACATTGTGGTAGATTGTGATGATGACACAGAGACAAGCAGAGCAGATAAACACACAATCGATACAGATGGTTATAAAACATTAGAGAAGGAGCATCTCTAATTCACCCATCTGTTCTGCCTCAGTGTGACTCCACAGTGACTCATACAGAACTCCTCTTCCAGGTCGTGTCACACTAAAGAGTCTGAGTACTGCAGGTCTGGTGTCATGCTGGTGAGCAGAGTTCCTCCTGCAGTACGAACAGCGGGCCTTTCGGAAGAAGATAATTCTACTGCAGGACAAAAGCTGACAGACGAAGACCGTGATCAGAGGGCCAGATGAGCGACTACGACTAACGTGCGATGATCGCCTCCATAATTGATTTTATATCAAAGGAGATTCATGTGGCAGGTTTCTCGTGTTGAGGAGAAATGGAGATATCATGTCTTCTTAAAGACTGCTGTGGACTTGTGTGCTGTTGTCAGGCAGTGTACCGCTGTAGTAGTATTCTGTAGTAGTACTGTAGTAGTACTGTGGTAGTGTACTGTGGTAGTGTACTGTAGTAGTGCTGCGGTAGTGTACTGTTGTAGTAGTATACTGTTGTAGTAGTACTGTAGTAGTGTACTGTATTAGTACTGTAGTAGTATACTGTAGTAGTATACTGTAGTAGTACTGTAGTAGTATACTGTAGTAGTACTGTAGTAGTATACTGTAGTAGTCCTGTAGTAGTATACTGTAGTAGTACTGTAGTAGTATACTGTAGTAGTACTGTAGTAGTAGTACGGTAGTAGTACTGTAGTAGTATACTGTAGTAGTACTGTAGTAGTAGTACGGTAGTAGTACTGTAGTAGTATACTGTAGTAGTACTGCAGTAGTGTACTGTTGTCAGCCAGTGTACTGTAGTAGTACTGTAGTAGTATACTGTAGTAGTACTGCAGTAGTGTACTGTTGCTATAAACTTTGATTAAAGTGTCTGATTCCTGATGGTGAAAGAATGAGTACATAACCCTCAGTGGGAGTGGTTTCCGTGTGTGTGTGTGTGTGTGTTGTGTGTGTGGTGCATTTGTTCCAGTTACAGACATGGAACTAAGGCAGCGGAAAGCGGAACACAACAGGAAGCGTCCATCTGCTAGATACCCCTCATCACAATGAGATCTGTGCTCCAGCCAACCGGCGATGCCCTCCGGACATCTGATTGGGCCCTCTAGTCCAATCACCATCACCTGTTAGATTCACGGCTTTGCAGGCGGTTTATTCCAGTATATGTAAATAAGGTCATGGGACATCCAACCGATTTCCAGCGTTCACTCACTACTTGTCGTCTAATCGGCCGTCTGTCCAGGCGTTGCGACCATGCCAAAGAAAAAGACCAAGATATTATTTGCATCGTTTTACACCGGCGGTGAAACAAATAGGCAGATTTGGATCAGTCATGTTCCCGAATAACAAAGATGAAAGCCAAGCGTGTCAAATCGTGAACAAGTCCTGCATTTTAATGTTGGGCCACTGCAGGCTGTCGTTAAGAAGTAACGAGCACATTGATCGCAGGCAAAGTCTTTGAACAACATAAGAGGATTGAATGAAAGCATTGAGAAGTTCAAAAAAAGTTGAAAAAAAGATATCTGTCATGATTCACGGGTGTGTTCTGTGGGTTCATATGTTGGGTTCTTGTGTGTGCTTGTTTCTGTCTCCATCTTGTGGTTGTTCTTGTTGTTTCTTCCTGGTGCCTGCCCTTCCCTTGTCATTTGTTCCTGCCATTTTACTCACCTGTTGCTTGTTAGTCCTCGTTATGTTTAGTATTTAGTCTCCCCTGTGTCACTGTGTGAGTGTCGGGCATTGTTTAAGGTACGTTGTCTCTGTGTCGTCGTTGTTGCTTGTTCTGTTAATACGTTTATGTTTGCTGGTTCGGTGTTTTCGTAGACGTGTTATGTTTACTGTTGGATGTAGTGTTCAGTCACTTGCTTTATGTTCCCAGTTTGATTGTTTATCCATGTTCTCTGTGATGTTTATGTTTAGTTTGTGTTATCTTGTTCTGGCATCTTCCTCTGTTTGACCTTTTGTTTTGTTCTCTTGTATTGTTTAAGCTCCCGGTCTAAAGGACTCCTCGTGTGTTTAATAAACCCCCAATACAAAAAAACACCTCTGCGCTTGTGTCCTCCACTTGCTTGGAAGCCCAGCTATTACAATATCGCTAGATAACGCAGCCACAAAATTCCCTGTGTCGTGAAAACATTAACACCAAACTATTTTTTAACTAGCAGTGAGGTTAGAGTTAAGTTTCATAAGAATTCATGATAATCTGATTAATTACGCTACATTTACACATTAGGCGGGTTACTTGGTTATGGTGTCAAGCAGTTTTGGCCAAACTTGAATTATAGAATTATAATAGATTAATGGAGCCATACTCAAGTCTGTCAGGTCACTCTGTCTCAATTTGTGTCAGGGCGTTCTGATTACAACGGTATATTTGAAACAACTATACCAGAACCTGACAAAACAAGCATTTGAATCGAGCTCTGAAACAAAATGTTTTCATTGCTGAGTCCTTGTTTTTCGAAGCATCTCTCCGAGCCAAGTCAAAGCGATATTCAGCTCGCGGAGACACGTAGAGCTATAGTTCCACTGCCTTATGGGTACTGTTAGGTTGATGTTCATATACAGTGTATTATGTTATGTAGAGGCAGAAGCAGAAAGGTTACAAAGAATAGCGTCTAGTTTCAGTACCCGTGTGCTCGCATGTTTTCTATGAATCAGAGTCTGGCACAGAAACACGAAGGAAAATATCTCTTTGTTCGACGTTAGCCATTTTACCTAAGTTTAAAGCAAGTGAGATATTCCCATCGACAAGGAAACTCTTACATCTCCAGTCTGGAGAAGATTAAAACAAAGATTGATCTTTTACCACTCGAGCTGCTCTATTCCACAGAAATAATTCAAAGGAAAGAAATCCACAAAGGGGGTAATGTAGTCCTTACAAATAGTTGTTTCCGAGTCAGATGATAGAGTGGGATAATCCATCAAAATGAATTCCCTTGCCGAAGCCTTAATACAAGCACTGACAACAGTAACACTTGGTTAACATGAGAAAACGAAGCATTCAAACTAACTGTTTTTCACAGTCACCCAAGAACTACTCAATATCTATCAAATTTCAATCAAATTCATTATATTAAGCCCTTATTAAAACAAAGTTGTCATAAAGTGCATTTTACAAACACCCAGCCTGAATCCGACAGAAGTTGAAACATGTTGATTCTAGGAAGAAACCTAGAGAGGAACCAGGCTCTGAGGGGTGGCCGGTCCTCTTCTGGCTGTGCTGGGTGAATTTATGATAGTTTAGGTTGATATTTATTAAATGCATTTTTTTCAATGCAAAGAGTTTTATAAAAAAGAATAGTCCAAGTCAGATACACTAAAAAAATGGACAACCGGGAGGGTTGAGGGTTTGGCAGACTGGATAATACCCATATTGTCAAAAAGGCCACCCTTTGGAATACTGTGTTTTTTAGGTGCTTATCTATTTCAATGAGGTGACATTGTGATAAAAAATAATAGCATTTAAAGATATATGCAAGGTCCCAGGAAAAGCGTGTGTTGTGTCATATAAGGTGCCACATGTTAAAAAAACAGCTTTGAAAAAGATTTTGGCCCATCTAAATCTTTTCTTTTTTATGGCCAGTCTGACCTATACGATGTTCTTTGCGACTCTGCCTAAAAGGCCAGAATCCAGAAGCGCCAGTTCAATGTTGACGTTGATGCTGGTGTTTTGCGGCTACTATTTAGCGTAGCTGCCAGTCGAGGACCTGTGAGGCGTCTGTTGTTTGCCTACAACCGGCACTGAGTTGTAACATGCACTTCTGGCAGGTGACATAGCTCTCGTTATATTTCCATGCTTCCTCACATCTAGCTAGTAAGCAACTTCCAGTCCTCTGAAAAGGTCTTTTCGTCGGAGGGGTCGGATATACCCCCAGAAAGTCTAACTAACCATATCTTTATACACCAGGTGATCCACAAGACTTGGAAACCACGCGTCCCTTGCTTTACATGAAAAGACGCCACTTTGTGTCATACATATTTTATCTGTTTAGTCGCGGCTAGTTGTTGACTCCTCATCACCATACTATTACCGTTCCCCAGAACTGATCACTGATAACATACAGGCAAATTGGTAAGTCAGGTTGTCATTACCAGCATAGAAACATCCAAGCACTTTTAGTCATGACAAACTTTGTAAGCGATCTTCGGAAAAGTCGTTCATGTTGCTTGGCTGCAATCGTGACAAAGCTGCGATCTTCGCCTTCTGTGTGACAAGGATCAGGTTTATTCTGTGGCTGAACTAGCTTGTTGCTCAGCTCAGCCTGAACTAGCCACCTCTTCTTTGTTCAGACCTGGATGCTAAAGTGGACGCATGTTTTTCGAGACCGAGTTTGGTGAGAACGTCAATAACATCTGAGTCCCTGCACGATACAAAGGGACCTGCTGTGATGTCTAGTGGTAGATAATCACCACCCACTGTCTCATTTTAGGGTCTGCCAGCAATATAAACCCCACCAAACCAACTTCTATAAAGGTTTGAGAGCACTAATATATATCATGTTTGTAATGATGCGATACTTCAGGGCATATTCAGAAACAGGTTTATTCGCCAAGTCTGTTTACACACATGGCGTTTTCTCTGACCACCAGCTGCGGCGTTTGAACACACATTTTAAGACGTACACGAACAGTGCAAACAGACCAAAACACACAACACGAACAGTCAAGAGACCCTGCCAAGTTGGCGTATGTACTGTATCTGAGGGCAGTCTAGTGCTAGAGGCTTATTCCTTAGATTCATCGTGGAGAAGAAGCTGTTCTCATGACGTGATGTTTTGGTCTTGATAGACTGTAGCGGTCTGCCAGAGGGGAATGTTCTAAATAGTCTGTTATCTGGATGGGTGGGGTCTGCCTAAATCTTTGCTGCCCACCTCAGTGACCTGGCTTTCAACAGATCGTTGAGGGACGGCAGCTTACAACCAATGGTCCGGTCTACAGAACGAGTGATGCGTTGCAGTCTGTATCTATCCTTGACAGTGGCTGCAGCGTACCGGGCGGTGATGGAGGAGGTCAGGATGGACTCTATGATGGCTGTGTAGACATTAATCATCACGTTACCAGTTTGTACTTTTGGAGCTGCCGCAGTCAGCACAGTCTTTGTTGAGAGCGGTAAAATTCAGCTCCCACTTTGGGTCCTGGGCGATGGTGTTGCCCAGGAAGCGAAAGGCCTCCACCGTGGTATAAGAGGGAACAGGTGTTCCCACTACAACAAGTAACTCAAAGATATTGCTCAGATTTTGAAACAAGAGGGAAAATGCCTGCTGTTTTTAATGTCACGATAAATCACAATTAATGAACACTTGTTTTTTATATACAGCATTTGACATATGGATATTTAATTTCCACTTCAACACAGTTGAACGTTAAAGGTCACCTAATCTAACAAATTACACTGAAGGATTATACTTGGCTATCTTTTACACATTCAGTCATCAGTTGCAGTTAGTACATCCCTGCCCTCAACAGCTATTGGTAGAAATCACTTTTTTGTTACTGTCTTTCAGTCTCTTGCATCAACTGTAAGGAAGTCTTTCCCACTCTGTTTTACCGTAACAGTGTCACGTCCAAGGGGGGTTCCCCATGCACACTCCACCACATCATTTAGAAAGAATTGAGATACGGACTTTCACTCGACCCATTCCGTAACCCTTCATTTATTCATTTCGTGCCATTCGGTCCTTTCAGACAATCCGGGTGTTCGGTTTGGATTTTTGACAGACGGTCTCGCGTCTCCTTAAGAATTCTCAAGCACAATATGGACTTCATGGCTGACTAAATAATAGCACGTTCGCCAGGCCCTGAGGCAGCAGGCAACCCCAGACATGTGCACTTTGGCATTGATTGTGTTAAGAGAGACCTGTAGATCTACTGTAATTCCTCCCATACTCATGGGCCTCAATACGTTCTGCTGAGGGCCTTAATAAAGTGTTACTAAACACCCTTCTGGTTAAGAACAGAGCAGACAGATTTTCTAATCTGGCACATCTCTGTAATTATTTAATACTTGTTTGCACCGCTGTAATGTAGCCGATTCTAGGTTTAAGCTATTGTGTAAATGTAGTGTTCCATCTTATTCTGCATTACAAAATGGTCACAATTTTATTTTAGGAGTAGTGCAGAAAGGAGAACCAGGCGCAGAGCGTGAACTTGTTCAATGCGTATTAATTTTAAAAACACTGAATGGATAAAACATATACACTGTAATGTAAAGAAAAGTGCGCTTACATGTCATAGCCGTAGTGAGGTATAGAGGAGGAAGGACGGAGTAGGACGTAGCAGATAGCGTGTGTTGTTTTAATGTCCAGTTGCGTAACCACACACACTCAAGCACGTACTCTCTGGTACTCTCTGATAATCCAGATAATAATAGAAATGTGACGCAGCGCATGAATGAACACGAGATGGCACACAGCACATCTATTAGTTACTCTCACAGTTCACAACACGTAACATACAACAATGCCACACAAAGACAAGACCAAACACAGGGAACTTAAATAGTCTTCTAATTAGATAATGGACACCAGGTGTAGTGATGACGAGACTGAACCAGGTGTGCAGGGGGAGGAGATAACGATGGCAGCTCAGAAGACCGGAGAGGACGACCACCGAAGCCTGCCAGCAGGTGGCAGTAGACTGGCTTCTGGGGAGTTCTCACATTAAACACAAGCGATATGTCATTTGTAAAAACTTTACATGAGGTGTTCATATGTACATATGGGAGTTATACAGTGCAGTAAAGGCAAAGTTAACACATATTATATTTGTTTACGAGGCCGTGTGCAACTTCAGTGTGAATGAAGACAGTGGATTTAGGTTTGTTTTCATTGGGTCCCTTTCAGCCCGTGATGAGTTTGACAAGCTGTTGCTAATGTTGAGTTTGGCTGTTACTAATGTTTCTGCGGTTGTTCCCTTTAACAGGTAAACACAAATAAAATGAACAAGCAAAGAGTAAAGGGGAATTTCTGCAAAGAGTCACTGTTAACCTGTGTTACATTGCTGGTGAACACCCGTGACGTAGTGAACGCAACAGTCACCGAAGTCAAACGGAAACCGTGAATCCTGCAAGGTTTTAGTGGCAGTTTAATATTTTGAACAAACACAAAATATTCCTAAAAAAGAATAATTTAGACTTGGCGGTCACACCTGCTTCACTTATCAGTTCCTAAAGACTAATAAACTAAACTAATAAACTAATAAACAACACGGTTTGACTGGCTTCGGATGAGTGTTTACATTTAAGGGAGGGTGACTGTAATGTTGTTGAATCCAGTGAATTAAGATCGACAGAAATGTACACATCAGGTCGACGCAGCTAAAAAGACCTTATGTCAGCATGTGTGACAAAATGCCTATTCTGTGTGGAACCTTTTGTGGATTTTATTTTTCTGTACATTAAGGGCAGAGGGCCTGCATAGATCAGTGAAAAAGTCTTAGAAGGCCCACCTTTAATATTCTCTGTAAACTAAACCCTGCATTACCACCACTCGTTTCTTCCATTTTTCCCGGTTTCTTTAGGGTCACGGATCAGGGTGTTGTTTAGACTGTAGACTGACATGTTCTCAGCAGTTAACTTTCCATCGCCACGGTGATACTGAATGATGAGACCACCCCAATGCTGTCTCACAGCTGGGCGGAGCCAAACACATGTAAACACAGACACTGTGACACACCCCTCGGATAAGAGGTTGATACTGTGTCGGCTTCGACTTGCCGTACACTGTGTTCTTCTTTCTTTCAAGACTGGTTGGATTATTTTCTCAGTGGGACGTCTGTGGCTGTGAATATTATTGTTTACGCCACTCTCCCTTCCCCTTTTCCTAATTATATTCTCGTCTTCTATCCCAGTCCTTCTTCTCTGGCTATACAAAATATATTCTATTATATGTACATGTTCATGTGTGCGCGTACATAACAATATGCACGCCACGATCGATGAAACCAGAAGATGTCCAGAAGATAGAAATAATTGGTTAATCCAGCAAAGAGAAATGACCTGCAACACAAAGGATGACATCTACAGTGGATAACCAATGAATGATCACCGTAATGAAGAAAAATCAAACACATTACTGTCCGATAGATCAGGAATAATCGCCGGGAGGCGAGGTAGTTGGGGACGTGTCAGCCGCAACCATAAATCACTGAATAGCCACAGAAACAGGACAGCGGAAGAAGCATATTTACATACCAGAGTGATGACGAGGGAAATGTGTGGACACAGAAAACCTACTGGAACCTTCTCACTTGTCATTAGCGATAATATAACTGCTGAGAGCAGAAGTAGAAATGCTGAAGTGTACAGAAGCATCTTATCTTCACGTATTCATCCAGTTGTCTCTGGAACCCTACTTGCTGAGAACAAGACTGAAAATAGTCGCATTAGTCAGATCTAGCAGAGTAATTGGGAAAACCCGGGAGTGTGTTTTAAATACCTTTTTTAATGCCGGCAAAACCTAGATTTCAACTGTGCGTTTCCAATTTTTACAATCAGCATTTTCTGTTACATTTGTAATTTATCTTCCTTTTCGGAAACATATCTTCTGTTAGAATTGGAATATTGTTCAAGCGTTGACTTGGCTGAAATAACTACAAAGAAGACATATTACGGTGTAGTAAAATATCTAACCAACAGTGGATTATTTCATCATATACAGGTGCTGGTCGTATAATTAGAATATCATCAACAAGTTGATTTATTTCAGTAATTCCATTTAAAAAGTGAAACTTGGATATTATATTAATTCATTAAACACAGACTGATACATTTCAAATGTTTATTTCATTTAAATGTGATTATTAAAACTGACAACTAAGAATATCCCAAATTCAGTATCTCCTAATTATATGACCAGAACCTGTATATATAAGTTAGGACTGGAGAAAAGGTTACGCCATAAGAAAAGCAAAAAATACAAAGCTGTGTGTGAGTGTGTGTGAGCTTGTCTAGTGTGTTTTGGCGAGAGAAAGAGTAGCTTCATATTTGTGAGAAAATAATGCACATTCATACATCTGTTCAAGGCGAAACAGTTGTACTTGGTCTTATCGCACCATAACACATTTTCCCACATGATTTTGAGAGATTGTGTCTTCTCAGAAAATACACACAGACTTGGGTTTTCTTTTAATCTGATAAATGGCTTTCATCCTTGCCCTGATGCCTCACAGCTTATAAGTGCAACGGTTGTCAATATGCCTGGAGTTCCCCGGGTTCCTGACAGAAACTCCCACAGCTTTTTTAAGGTTGCCGATGAATATGGTCTTAATGCTGTTTGGTAATACCTGTAATATTTTTGAAACAATTTTATATCCTCGTTTCTGAACTGTACCTTCGCACAATAAGATCTTGTAGCATAAATGTTTTGTTAGCTCCTTGTGGACCATAGCAATCTCTGTCGTATGCCGCCAAGACACCTTAGAAGAAATCCTGCAGGAACAGCTGATCTTATTTAGGGCAGATCAAAATAATCAAAAAGAATCAGATATATGATATAATCAAAAGAATCAGATATATGATATAATCAAAATAATCAGATATATGATATAATCAAAATAATCAGATATATGATATAATCAAAAGAATCAGATATATGATATAATCAAAAGAATCAGATATATGATATAATCAAAATAATCAGATATATGATATAATCAAAAGAATCAGATATATGGTTATATCTGATATATACATATAGATATATCTAGACCCATATTATACTTTATATATATTATACTATAATTATAAAGAGGGTGAAGTATTTTATAAAGAATATATTTGGCCAAAGAATTACATATGCCGATGTATACGCCCTGGTATAGACCCATGTACACGCCCGTGTCCACGCCCATGTCCACGCCCACATATTGGGATTCTACTGTAATCTAATGTAGAGCTGGGAGACCAGGGGGGTATTCAGTGTAAACCACAAATTCAATTCATTACTAAGCTTTCGTTTTTCAGAGAATCCTTGAATAATGCATGGAGGCACCGACCGGGGGAAGCAAAGCACACAAATTACAATACAATATTAATGGAAGGCAAGCACAAACACAAGACTGGGTGGAGAGATGTTTCTTTTATTTCCTGTAAATGGAAGTTGGCCATGACACTGTAATTCTGTGGCACCAAGAGCCGCACTGGATCACACACACGCACACCCATACGAGTACACACACACACACACACTTGGTGAGCAAACGCATTGCTGCAGATCCGTTCCAAATAGTAAAGGTCAGAGTTTTGTCGCTCGCTCCTTTGGGCGCAATAGTGAATATACAATATTACTGTAGGTCATTCTGTGAACAGTGTTCCTCACGCCGTTGCACCCGCCGTCCTCTGAAACAGATCAGGTTGCCGACGGGAGGGAGCAACCTCGCGACCTCTCGTCACCCGTTCACAGTCCACGTTCTAATGGGACACTCGTTCTCCTGTGGTTCCCCGGTCAAAAGAGGTGCACTGAATCAGGACATGAGGAATTAGCGGACAACTGGCAAAACATGTGGAAGTCACCCGTCTGACAGTGTTTTAAACAAAAACGTCAGAATGTACACTTGTCCACTGTAATCAGTTGGGAAGTAAAATAATATCAACTTAGTGATTCTCTGTAGGGCTTTATTGCAGTAAATTCGCATTGACGAGACCCCTTGATGATGTTGCCATCAGAATGACGAACTCTAATTAAGTATGAGCGAAATAAGAGTAGATCCATTAGGCGTTCTCTATCGTAGTGTTCCTGTAATAAATGCCACATTCTTTAAAATACAGATAAGTACACGCATTAGCTTTGGGCCTAACCTATATCAAATAAATATATTTACCCAAATGATGTATACACATAACAGTTGTTTGGTACATAACATCTGGCTGAGCGGAAGTCGCGGGTGTTGGTTTTGATCAGTTCACTACGTCAAAGGAAAATGTCTCCCGCGCTCTATTTACTTATAGGCCTATTCATTATATCCGTTAATATGAGTGCTTCTGCATTTCAGCTGCATTTCCTGGTTGTAAGCGAACCGCAATATTCAGAATTCCTATTCATTTCATGGCGATTTCTAATTAGGATGAGAATGTGTTGTTTTAAAATTACAAATAGGAGAGCTACCTAGCGAAGATAACTAGACCTGAGAACATGAGTCACCCTGGCTAACCTGGAATAGTGTGCTCTATGAAACAAATTGTTACGACAAACTGAAATGGGTCTATAGAACAAGGGCGACCATAATGGTGTCTACTGCAATGGTTTAACTTTGCTGGCGCAAATGTCAAAAACAATTCAATTACTTACTATATTATATATACTGAAAAATCTCACCAAATGGTGTTATACAGAAATATATCCCCTTAACTGCAGGACAAGTTCTTCATCCCTCTAAACAGTATGAATAAGGCTGGTTGAAAAGGTTCAAATTCCAAGCAACATATCGTTCGAAGTACAGCACTACATGCTCAGCGCTACGTGATTAGGGCATGGATGGATTAGTCAGGATGGTACGGATAATATATTTTTTTCCCTCAGGTTTGCCGACCAATCCATTATAGTATTAATATAAAATTAGCAGTTGATTTTCCTAAGAGATACAAAACATGTGTATACGTCTGTAACCCTGGTTCCCTGAAAGTGTGTATAACATCCATTATGGTATTTATATAACATGAGCAGTAGATTTTCCTAAGAGGAATCAAACATTTGAGTACGTCTGTAACCCTGGTTCCCTGAGAGTCTGTATAACAGCCAACGCATTGTAGGGACACACTGACCACATGCTCGCACCAGTTCTGTTTTAGAGCGACACAGAAAGATATTCTCCGATACGCGCTCCATCCAACACCAACCAACTCACACAAGGCTTGAAGTCGCAACAGTGTCTCCAACGTCCCATTTACAGACACACAACTAACCAAAGCACTTCTGAGGTATTATTTCGAATCTGTTGTTCTGCAATTCACATATACACTCTAATCAAACTTCTGAGACAAAAAAGACGATGCGATACAAGGATATCTCTGTGTGGTGTACGAGTAGCGAGAAACAGATTTAATTATCTCTCACAAAGTGCTAATCACATTTGTCTGGTAGCAAATTTATAAATTAGGCTGTTTGAGAAGGTTTTAATGCTATAGGCAACAATAAACCCACATTGCTGTTGCTTAACATTGGTAGAGCATGGGTAGATTAAGCTTTGTGGTGTTTATGTGAATTTACCTTTCTTTTTTGACTTCATATTATTATTTATATATATATAATCCTGTTTTAAAAGCATCGCCCCTTTCATATAGAAGAGACACGATAAGAAAGAGGCCATCAGTGGATCAATTGTCGTCTTCGAAAGTGGCAGGTATTGAATTTTGAGACTGCGCTGGTTCAATAAAATAACTTTTTTCGCGGGATATCATCTGCTTCGAATTGATCTGTTTGGACAATACTTACAGAAGAAACATATAAAGGAAACGGTTCGCGTGCAGTTCATAATTGCTCTCGTCAGGAGCAAATCCCTGAAAACAGACGAATGTTCTGCCAGGCTAGGCGTCACGTCAGGCTGCCGTCGCATTAGCATTCAAAGAGAGATGACACAAAGGAGGATTAAGGGCAAAGGGAAGGTACTAAGATATAGAGAGAAAAGTGAAATCTATCGATTCAATTGGTTGACCTTCCTACCGACTCCATAACGCAGCACACGTTCTCATGTAGTTTGGTAACGGCCGAATATCGACTTTCGCGGGCGGTTGAAATAGCCGAACTCAATGGGATAGGTCATAAGTGTTTCAGGCTAATTTACTTCAGAAGGACACCTGGGTCCGCAAATCAATACCCTGTGCCTACCACAGACCGTTTAAGCAATTATAATGATACTGAAGAAGCGGTTTCAGGGTGGTGTACTTTTGTGTTCCAATACAGAAAACGGTGTCTGTCTTCGAAAATTGTGCCTCGGGGCAGAAGACTGGACTGAACCAAAACTGGTCTGTTATGGAACCCTCTTCCCGAAAGCTAATGGTCAAAAAAATGTTTCATGTTGGAAAAAAAACAAGTTGGCTTGCCAAAGATCTGGCTACTTGATATTACAGATGGTAAAACAGAGGACTATAGGGGCATATGTTTTCTTTCTGTTGATTTGACGAAAGACAGCATGCACGTTTTACAGTTTGGCAATACTGACACCTACTCTGCTTAAAACAGACATGACAGGGGATTTAGCTCGGTGGTAGAGCACATGCTTTGCATGTATGATGTCCTGGGTTAAATCCCCAGGTTCCTCCATTCCATGCTGTTTTGTCGAGATTTCGTTTTCTCAAGACCTCCTTTCTGGAATGTCGTGATTACGGACGTTCGCTGTGGCCAAGTGTTAAGGCTATCGTCTGGTGAATTGTAATTCACAGGTTCTGTCCGTGCCCTTATGCGCTCCATCTGACATGTTGAACTAGTCTATATGCTCTAGACTGGACCCTCCAGCAAATCAGCCTACTCAAAACCATAGGTGAAAATAAACAGGTTAACTCATGGACAATGCCTTCTAAAATGTCATCAATGGGTTCATGTTTGCTGATATTGTGTATATTGTCTGACTCCTCAGCGTTGGTTATCGGTCATAAAGTACAGTTGCTCAGGTTAGTGTCCAGACCCAGGACTCTGAGCGTGATGACAAGTGCAAAGGAAGCAAGCCTGTTGAAGGCTTAACTATAGTCAAAGAATAGCATACTAGCATAGGCTCACCAACTTATTTAAAATATACCCCCAGTAAACAATTCAAAACTACAGTACAGGCGACATGCCGCAAATATTATGTACGCAGTAAGTTAAGATTACCAAAAGGCATATGCCCAACAGATTTTATATCCCCAGGCTGGCATACGGATAATGCTTTGACTTAAAGATAGAACCAGATTAATTGTCATTCACCGTTCCCAGTGAGTAAGGACAAGGTTAGGGTGACCAGAAATGCGTTAGCATAAGTATTCACACATGCAGAATTTGAATTGAATCTTCAATTGATGGGATAAGACATTTACCTCTGGACCTGCCGATTTGTCAGCATAAGCTGTAGTCACATTAATATTCTCCGAGAGCCAAAAACAACAGACGAAATGTGTTTTCTCATGTCAACAAAATGAAAGGATGCTACGTTCTATCGCGCTGTGTTCTGTGCTTTCCCTGTAGGACACAACAATTATTTAACCATTATTCCAGGATGAGGCTGATAACATCATTGTTATTTTTTTGCTTCAGAAAGAGACAACGTGAAGTAGCTGTATATAGCTCAGGGGATATTAAAATACATATTAGCCCACTTGAATTGATGTATGAAACTTTCTACATCAAGAGTCAAGAAACCGAACAAAGCTAATCTAAATCCATTACAGTCTTAGTGCTTGAGGACAAAACTGAAAAGAGATACAGATTTCCAGCTACTAGCTCTTTTCGTGTGCTATTGTTTGCTTAAAAAGAGTTTTACAAAAACCAAAGATAGTTTATTAGGTCGCAGATACAGTCTGACATCGTCGCGAGGTTTGAATGTTCCCAAACCGTTCTACTCATCAAATACGCACAACCAATCAAGTTATTTTTGTTTTATCGAAAAGACGCTGGCGCAATGAACTATATACACAAAAAAACACTACTTTTTTCTTTTTTCAGACACATTTCTTTTTAATTAAGGCTTTTATGCTCAACACCACACACACCTTTCTTTGTAAAGTGGGTGGATCGTTTTCCGGCCCGTTTTAACTAGGGTGTCTAACTTTTCCATGTGTCTTGTTTTCGTTTCCTTTAAGGAGCACATGTGACCATTACACATTCCCATTTTCTAAACCATTGTGGGACCAACTGAGTGCCCCCTGATTGTGTTACAAGCCAAGCAACTGAAGATATCATACAGTTCCGGCTTCCAAATCTGCCTAACACTCCACCCTTCCAGGTGTCTTTTTCAGAGTTGTCAAGCATTTGACCTGGACTATTGTATAAGTATATTTAATAATTATTAAACTGTTATAAGTTCACTCAGCACTGCCAGTAGTGGATTGGCCACCCCCAAGACCCTGGTTCCTCTCCAGGTTTCTTCCTAAATTTTACACATCAGGGAGTTTTTCCTAGGCGCTGTGTATCAACTTGTTGATGCGTGCTCTGTCGGGTTTTAGACTGGATGTTTGTAAAAGCACTTGTCACTTGGGGAGATAAAAGGGTCGCGAGCAATTCACTCCTTGCTTCGCATTACTTCAATGTCACGTTAGTAGAGAGATGAGTGTTTGTTGTATTTATAAGTATTGCTGGTGTTTAACAGTGTTTAATGAAGACGCTATTTTGCGCACTTTACTTTGTTAGCCAGTTAGCTTTGTTCGCCGTTATCGGTTTGTTTTGTGTGTTGTACTGCAAATAAACCTACCAAAACGGAATACCCGGCTCTGACATGGCTTATTACGCTACACCTTACCAGCAGCGTGACAGACTTAGATTCATTTTCAGGTCTCTTAATGTGCATGAAAGCCAAACACCTTTTCTTGTTTTTGTCTAGTTGAGAGACACTTGACGGTAGTAGAAGATGCGTGATTTCTGAGGCCCATTAACTAGACATTGTGAACTGGTTTGTCGAAAACATCCATATTACTATAGAAATAAAAAGTGAAGAGACTAATAAGCAGTGTTGGTCATCTTACTTAAAAAAAGTAATTAGTTACAGTTACAAATTACTTCTCCCAAAAGTAATTGAGTTAGTAACTCAGTTGCCACATTGTAAAAGTAATTAGTTACTCAGCAAAGTAACTGACGCTATTACGTTCTATAACATTTAACGTCAAAGATGTTTATATTAACTGATTGAAGAATAAAACACTATATACAGTATTTTAGAACATTTGGTATTTATTTGAACTCAATAGATTGCAGCTGCCATTGGTTTTTGCATATGATAAAAACATAAATAAATATTGAAAATAAAATTCAAGTGCAAATTTAAGACACCTGGGTAAAAAGAAACAAAGGAAAATCTTTGCTTGAGGCAGACGTGGATACCGTCTTTTTTCCTGGGCAATGTGGGCATAGCGTGCATGTAACATAAACATTCTTGCCTTTGACTTCAATGAGCGAGAAGTAGTGCCGGTACTTCCAGTTTGACACCGCTATTTTTGAACTTCCCCGGCTCGTCGCCATTGTCGCTGACGCTGTCTTGTTTAGTGGTAGTCAGAGTGTGTGCAGCGAGACAGCGTGAGCAAGGCACCGCCCACCCAGCCAATCATCATCGCATTTGCAACGGCGTCATCATCCCCACCCCAGCTGCAGTTGTTGTGTAGCCAAAACATGACACCTCGCGCTTCATTCAACCAAATTGTAGTAACGCGACACTTTCAATCTCAGTAAAGATAACGGCGTTGTAACGATGGAAACAGTAATTAATTAGATTACTCCGTTACTGAAAAAGTAACTCCGTTAGTAACGCCGTTATACTTAAACGCCGTTACTCCCAACACTGCTAATAAGGATGGGTGAAGTGTGTAAAACAACTGGGTTAGAAATGTAGATTCTGTTCAAACCTTTAAATCACAATTAAAAACATATCTTTTCAGTAAGGTCTATGGTTGAGTGTAATATGGCCCAGGGTACGAAGGTGAACGGAAGGCTCGGATCTCATTCTGCCCAGCTGTCTTTGCCTTGCGGGTTCACATCTCCCCTGGGGTGCCCTCTCGATTGCTGCCTGGGGGGTGGAGTCACTGGCTCGCTATGGTTCCCTGTTGTTGCCTCTCGAGTAGCTTTTTGAGCAAAAACGATACCTCCAGGCTGCTGCCTGGGGGGTGGAGTCACTGGCTCGCTATAGCTCTCCTTTGTTCGCTCAATCCGAGTAGCTGGTGAACAAACTCTGATTATCCCAGTTAACTGTGGGGAGGAGTCACTGGTTCGCTATAGCTCTCCTTTGTTCGCTCAATCCGAGTAGCTGGTGAATTAAACTCTGATTATCCCAGTTAACTGTGGGGAGGAGTCACTGGTTCGCTATAGCTCTCCTTTGTTCGCTCAATCCGAGTAGCTGGTGAATTAAACTCTGATTATCCCAGTTAACTGTGGGGAGGAGTCACTGGCTCGCTATAGTGCTCCGTTGCAGCCTCAATTCGAGTAGCTTTGTGAGCAAAAACTAAACCTCCCATATGCTCCTCGGAGTGTGGATGTCACTGGCTCGCTATAGCTCTTGTTTGTTCCACCAGCTCGAGTAACTTTGTGAGCAAAAACTAAACCTGCCCGAGTGGTCATGGTCGATTGGCGTCCCTGGGTTGATGCTCTGCATAGTGGGTGGGTGTTTTCCGGCCTATTGGGCCCTGTTTCGGGGTTTACCCTGTTCAGGGCCCCAGCTTCACTGGACCCCCCTGTCTCATTCTAAGATCTATGCTGCTATATTATGGTGCCGGGGACGTAGGGAACCAGGGTGTCTAACCTTTCCTGTGTCCTGTCTCTACTAACATCTGTCTGGACTTGTCCTGGGTTTACCCGTTCATGGCCATTGTCTCACTAACCCCCCTGTCTCCTTTTAAAGTATTATGTTCGGTATACTATTGTGCCGGGAACTAGTGTCCAACCTTTCCCTGTGTTTGTGTCCACTTCTGTCAGCGGGACCGCTCCAGCTTGGAGCATATGCTGGATCCTCCCTGGGGCCCCTGGCTGTGCGGCTGACGGAACAGCTGATGCAACCGGAGCTTCTTCCTCCAAGCCTATCACACCCATCATCCCTCCCGGTCATCCCGGACTATTTTGTTTCTCAGATATTCACACCTCGCTTGTTGTATTGTCATAAACTGACCCAGCCCAGCCAAAAGAGGACTGGTGATCCCTCAGAGCCTGGTTCCTCTCTAGGTTTCTTCCTAAATCTGACTTTCAGGGAGTTTTTCCTAGCCGCCGTGTATCAACTTGTTCAACTTGTTTTTTTGTTCAACTTGTTGATGTGTGCTCTGTCGGATTCAGGCTGGTGATTGTAAAAGCACTTTGTGACAACTTTGTTGTAAAAAGGGCTTTATAAATAAATTTGATTTGATTTTGATTTGATAAAACAATAATATAAACTAACAACTTAACCTGTGCCTCTTTGGCCAAGGTCAGAAACAGTAACAGAAACAGTAGGCTGAGGAAAAATAAACATGTGTTTGACTGTACTCCTACACCTGTATTCTTACAGCTGTTGGTGAATTTCAGTGAAAGCCAACAGACAAAACAATTATGGTATTTCAGTATTTTCTGTACACTTCAGCATACTCTCTAGACATTATTTATTGCTTTTGACACAATTTACAGTTTATAATATCTCAATTCATAGGGGGAATTTGTGAGCACGTTAGGGTAATGGCTTTATTAAAAACGTTTTCTAATTGCGTCTTTAACTCCTCTCATCAGTGTACAATTGATATTCAGTTGTTTGTATTGTATTTGTTGCCTCTCAAGCATCTGAGGGTAAAGTTTGTATAATGAAAGGATAATGTTTGAGAAATCAGGGTTTAATTAGTATGTTATGAGTTCTGAGGAGGAAGGAAAACGTTAATATACTGTTAAATTCTCTGCAGATATAGGCTACTGTGTATATTATATCACGGATACAGAAGTTTTTTTTGTCTGGATCTGACTTATTTTTTTTTTCTTTATAAATCGAAGCTAGTAACACAAGCATTATTTGCCACACTGCAATATCTGCTTATCTGCCTACAAGAAGAGTCAACCTTGATTTCATTTTGAAATATGAGATTGAAAACCGTTCTCGATGCCAGAAAAAAAGCGCATAAGAAATGAGTTCAATGACCAGCGGAAACTCTTTAAACCGGTCGTTACATTGAAAAATTTAAAACATCGCGATCAATATACAAATGTGCGTGTAAAACAATGTATTTTGCCCCCTTCTCAGTGTCAGCTAAATGTGTGTTCGCCCACCATCAACATATGCCGCTCCACTCGCAGAGGCAATCTTATCCTTGATGAATACCAATTTGGGCCAAGACAAACAGATAAGCTCATCGTCCAATCTGTAACGTCAAGCATACCGATTACTATGACACAAATGCTCCCGGATTGCCAATACGCTGTTGTCTCTCCCACAGACCGTTCCCTAACTGCCTGTGTTCCAAAATGTCCGCCTCGAAAAAGCCATGACTCAGTTCAATTGCCTTTTAATGGCGTCTTGTTTTCACTCTTGCTCCACTAAGCCAAAGGAGTGTCGCCTGAGCATGCCATTACGAGTGTACCCAGAGAGATACCAGTTCTCCAGTCTGGTTTCAGAAAATATAATGATGATCTTTGTTTTATTTTTGCTGGTTCTTTCTATTTCCCAGCCGGTCATAGTTTCACACTACATTAAGATACTGTGTATGTTGGGAAATTTGTCAGTTTATTACTTGAGTTAGATGAAGTACTTGCACATATTTTTTTGCACACATCCTACAAATTGTAATAGTCAAAACAATTTGCTATGTCGATAATGTGCTGAAACCTGAGTGACGTCATCAAATCCACCCGCATACGAATTTCGAATGGCTAGCAGACTGATTTTATTCGTCAATTATTTGTTGTTGTGTTGTTTAGACAGGTGCCTCACCTTAAGCGTAAGTTAACCGCCAAAAGTAAATGTTATTAATAACGAGATGTTTCTTCATTTTGAATTGATTAGGTTAAGGTTAAAGTGAGTCATTGAGGACCAATAGGATTGGGGTATGCTGATAGTGAGTCATTAAGGACCAATAGGATTGGGGATATGCTGATAGTGGGTCGTCAAGGACCAATAGGATTGGGGTATGCTGATAGTGAGTCATTAAGGACCAATGGGATTAGGGATATGCTAGTAGTTAGCGATTAAGGACCAATAGGATTGGGGTATGCTGATAGTGAGTCATTAAGGACCAATGGGATTGGGAGATGCTGATAGTGAGTCATTAAGGGCCAATAGGATTGGGGTATGCTGATAGTGAGTCATTAAGGACCAATAGGATTGGGGTATGCTGATAGTGAGTCATTAAGGACCAATAGGATTGGGGTATGCTGATAGTGGGTCATTAAGGACCAATAGGATTGGGATATGCTGATAGTGGGTCATTAAGGACCAATAGGATTGGGATATGCTGATAGTGAGTCATTAAGGACCAATAGGATTGGGGTATGCTGATAGTGAGTCATTAAGGACCAATGGGATTGGGGTATGCTGATAGTGAGTCATTAAGGACCAATAGGATTAGGGATATGCTAGTAGTTAGTCATTAAGGACCAATAGGATTGGGGTATGCTGATAGTTAGTCATTAAGGACCAATAGCAATTGGAAAATTTTGATAGCGAATATAACTGCTCAATTATTCATACTGAATGTACTTGGGAGGTTTCGAAATTGTATTTGTAACTCGCAAATGTCACAGACTGCATCTTTAACTATGATCAAATGCCACAGGAAAATCGGATTGAACATTCCTCCAAACACCGTTCTGTTGAACTTTGGCTATGAGTGTGTGTTGGTCGGTTGGTGTGTGTGTGTGCGCGCGTGTGTGCGTGCGTGTATGTTTGAAAGCATGTGAGATATTGTGGGAGCAAGGGAGTGAGTTAAACAGACAGAGAGAGAGAGAGAGTGTATAAAGAACCATTGTGAAGGGATATACATGGCAGGTTTTCTTACCAAAGACCCTGTGTGTGTATGTCTGTGTCTGTGTGTGTGCACATCGATTGAAAATGTGCAAATTCATCTCTTTCACCGGAGTCCCGATTGAACCTAAGACCCTTTAGAGAAACTGATTGACGTTTGAGTGTGACCTTTGTGTAGCGTGACCTTTGTCCGGATCCAATGCACTGAAGAGAAAGAGAAGTTCCAAGCCCGGGAGGCCATTTTAAAAAATTCCAAAACCCCCATTGATTGTTTGAATGGCAAAAAAAGCTAAGCCCTAAAAGCTTCATTGAACATACAGTATTTGCTGGGGTCGCAGATACCGCGATGAAAAACCGAGGATTTAAAACGAATAAATCCACAGAATATAAGCAGTCTGGCTGCACCCTACTAGACCATGACAGCCCGAGTATTCACAGGCAATTTGGCATTCAGGCTAGACTCTAATTACATTTCTGAGGTGTTACTCATCGCTACACACAAGGTGCTTGTTCAGCTAAGCCCAGGAGAAGAAAGGTGTCCTGAAATGGAACGTGGGCCCTAAAAGGTGGCAATAGCACTCTGCCGATATCCGAACGGTGTCAGAGTTTGTCTTACCGAATTAACATACTTAACGCAGGCGATCCGCAATGTCCACAAAGGCAATGGAGCAGTCCAAAGTGTTAATGAATCAGCAGAAAGGCAGGTTAACGGTTTCTATCACTAATCATGTCATGGAGACATGGAGAGTTATGTGATCGTTTATTAGCCAAACGCTGCGTTTAAACGGGCTGCCTCATCTGTCATTTGATCAGGTTCAGTGCTCTATCCTCACATCGGTCCTAGCTTTTAATTGAAACCCTAATCCTAAACATGACCGTTACTTAACCCTGACTTTTATAATAACAAAAATGATCTTACATGTCATCGTCTATGGTGACATCAGAGATGGGACCCAAACTCCACCCACACCATTAGTCAACCAATCACAATTGGCCAATCTCTATAATTTCATCAATTGTGATCAGGTATTTCTTCGGAGAAAAATGTATTGTTCAGTTTACCCCAGATGGCTCGTCTGACCACATATTGCTAGACATTGCTCCTTTGCACTACTCTAAGCCTTCTAAGCGACCACCGCCCCCTCATCATCACATTGTCTTGTCTTTTTTTGCACACTCCTGGTGCACATTCCCTCATTAGTATATAGGATTCCTGTGTTTGGTCATGTCTTTGTGTGGTATTGTTACATGTTAGGTGTTTGTACAGGGTTGTCATATAACTCTGTGTGAGACTTTATGCGAGACCTTATGACGCTTGAAGTGCTTTATTATTATTATCTCTGGACTCTGGATCTCTCCATCAGTTTCCCCTCAAAACCCCTGACACACATACTATGTAAATAACCATGAGTATATTTTGTTACAGCCATGTTTCCGATGGCTAAGAACGGAAAACGCTACACTCACCGAATGTCAAGACGACATCTTGAAGGCAAGAGGAAATAAATATGCCCTAAGACCTTAAGCAAATTATTATTCCATTAACTGTCCCCCAGTATCAAACCTGTATTCTCGGTTCACAATCTCTGTAACAAATAAGGGCCTTGCTGTCCAACTTCTCCGCCGACATGGGTCGCCTGTCTTTTTCGCTGTCACGGCCACCCTAATTTAGCCTACAAGTAGAGGCTAATGAGGGCTAAATGGACTGTAGCACATGCTGTCTAAAGGCAGCCTTTTGGATTACTTATTGGAGCAACAGAATACAAAAAAACTGTGCTCTGGTGTTTGCCACCTCAAAAACTCAGCAGAGGAAGAGCGTTCTCCGCCCCTAATTCCAGTAGCTGAGGTTGTCCACTCCACTGGAATGTTTAGCATTTTCTCTTAAGAGCGCACGTCCAGTCCCCTTGATCCGTGTCAGAATTCAATCGATCACATGCTTCTATGTGCTGCAGATTACAGCGCTGCGACAGATCGGTCCTGGCAACTTGAGTAACAGGTGTGGCAATCAATAAGGCTTTCAATATTATTTGGCTATTTTGCTCCGAATTTAGCGAAGCGACTCAGTCAAATGTAACAACGTTTGAAAGTCCCTTCCTTTAAATTGCTTAAGTAAGAGCACAAGTGCAAACCCCAATGAATAACTAGAAAAGGGAATGTCGGCATTTCACTGGACAGGAATGAGATGCCGTCCAGAGAAGCAGAGTACCGCCCCTGCAAAAGAGGAGCACAAAAGGGAAACCCCACGTTTCTATATTTAACCGACTTCCTGGCAATAAATACCCTTCAATCATTCCCTTAAAGTAAGACAGCAGCATATAATCGCGTAGACTTCTATAAAAATGTTTTTGCTGGTTAAAGGGGATGAACACAGTGAATATCTGTATCACTCCCAAATGGAGTTATTGACTCAAACAGCATTAGTTTGCTTGGTTCTAATATGGGAAAAGTTGTAAAAACCAATATATATATGTATACATTAAACAGAGTTTGTGTAGCCGCTTACACTGATGTGACATGTGACCTAAACGAGAGCTGCACACTCACACACACACAAGCTGCGCAGCTGTTAAACCAACATCGACCCAATCAGCCCTTCAATCTAAACGGGTTCTGACAATCGCTTTTGTTCCGCGTGCTTTTTTCTGCCACACGGATGATTCGCAGCTTCCAAGCTCGTCGGAAGGCGACCAGAAGGCGACCAGCTGGCCAAACGGTGAATTCGCAAAGGGGGAGGAGACTCCCGCAGCGGCAGAAGGCCATAATTAACACACCTTGTGCCACTTTTTCCCCCCTACAAAGTGCTCGCAAGAACGGAGCGGATCGAGTTCAGACAGAACTCAACTACTATTTAATTCGCCACTTAACATATGCCACTGATTAGACATTCGTTGCACTTTCAGAACATTCTGGAATTGTCTCTATATGATGAATAACGTTCCCGAGGGCCTGAGACGCCCTGAATGAGTCGTGTAGAGCAGATCCGACAAACACACGGAAGATATTAATATTTTCTGTCGGTTTTCAAGTCGGGATGTTCATTTTAAGGAAACCGTCGAGCGATTCCGCCGAAATTCACTTTTTGAATTTTAAACATTAAACGGGGCTTTAAGAAATCCACGGACAGAAGTAGCCGGCCGTGTGACAGGCTGCACATGATCTATTCTAAGCCATGAGAGAGCCGACCCACTCAGTCTCACAGTGGTCATGAGACGAAAAATACTCGCCTCTCCCAACTGGATTGAGACACTCTGGGGAAAAGGAAACCACTCAAGCTGGTACATGCCTCAGTGTAGGGAATCCGGAGATTCACCGGGTGAGAAATAGAAATAGATTATATTTCATGTGGGACCGGTAGGATGATGTATGGACATGTATCCCCTCACTGCTCTGGATAAGAGCATTTGCTAATAACAAAAATGTAAGTCTTGATGGGGGCAATGCTAACGCTAATGCTAACGCGTGTTCAATTGCCGCCGAGGCAATTAATCCCCTTTAACACGTTTTCCCTCAGCAGAGCAGACAGCAGCTGCTGAGAAGTGAAAACTTAAGGGGTGATATTCTGAAACTAAATTAGTCAACAGCCGTAGCCGTCATCAGTGCTGACAAGGTCCAAAGCGGAGAGATTGAAAGTGTCTCTTGACCATCTGCGACCAGACGGTCAATGCCGTGCCAGCAACCATAACCCACCAACGCAGTTCTTTTTTCCTACTGTTGAATCCGAAATGCTTCTGTTAGCTATTTCTGTGCACCCTTCCTGACCTAGCATATCGGTTCATTAGCATCTGCTGATTTGTTGGATTTTTTCTCCAGACATTAGTTTTTTAACATGAGCGGACTTATCCTGCGAATATACTAGGCTTTCTTTTTCACACGGATGTCCATCTTCACAGTAAGTCCTTGAAACGTAAATCTGTATCTCCGATTGAACACTTTTTTTAGAATGTGACTTCTTTTTGGCTGTAAGCAATGTCACATCAACCTGTACACCACAAACTGTATACCCCAGATCAAATTTGAGGTTTCCTTCTTATTCAGGAAGTGAGGTATCTAAACAATATACAAGAGCTGTATCCTGGCTCTCCTTGTCTTGTATACGAACAAGTGTTATCAATTAAAAATGCGGGTTGAAATACTCTTGTCTATCGAGCATTGGTCACCAGGCCGGTCCAGTACGACCTGGCACAACTCGCAACAGTATTGCGAAACCGATACTAGCAACCAGGCGTGACAGAGATGTGGACAAATAACTTTCACCAAGGACCGCTTTATCCATCTTACGTTGAATAAAAATACCTAGAGGCGATGCTTTAATCCATTAGATGTCCGTCTCGCACAGAAACAGACGAAGTTCTAGAGTCGTTCTTCCCTGACGACGTTGGTACAGAGGGGCCTCTAGTAGCCTGGCTCGGAATGTGAATAAACAAACGTGGGAACCGGTGAACCTGTGGAGAACTGGTCCGGACACGGGTGAAGACGTCAGCGCCGAGGTTGCACGCACGTCAGCTCGAGCTTCGATCGGTGCTTACATCTAAAACATGTGCAAGCTCACCGTCCTTCTCTCCTTAGTCAAATCGCCAAGTTTAACACGGACAATGATAAGCCTATACTCCAAAAGGGGAATATGCAAACAGCTTAGGATGCAGCTCTGAAGCCAGAGGCCACATCCTATTCATAATAGACACGCCCGGAAGGATCTGACTAAGGTGTCGGCCGGACGTGGTCATACCTTCAACGTTACACTTCGTTAAAGCCCAATGGTGCCTTCGTCAATATCCCAACGCGGCGGACACGGACCATATTTCGAGCGAAGCCGGTGGTACTCTTTTTACCAAATAAAGCTCTTGTTGAATGTTACACGTTCGGGATGGCGGCGCGTTTGAGAGCCAGAAGGGAGATTTTAATGGAAAGCAAATCCTAGTTAACACTAATTATGCGGGTCTGCGAGACTCCGATTGCCAATGCATTCTGTTTATTGCCAATGTCCCAAGTTCTGCTTGTGTGCAATAATGACATACCAGGCCACGCATCTCATTTTACGGGGATTTTATTGCGTCTTGATATACGAGCTCGGGTATTACAATACGCCGTCTGATATTGTTTCTGCACTCTTTCTACTGTTTTAATATAGGCCATCAAAAATAATGAAAACGAGACAGCGTTTTTATGTTTATTTTTTGTTCTGTGTCTTACCCCTGCAAAGAAAATAAGAATCAATTACATGGTAGATTTCTGTTGGTATCGAACCCTCGCAGCGTCTATACAGACGATTCCCAAGTGCCAACAAATCTCACTTCACATCTAACCGAGTCTATTTTCTGATGCATGGAAAACACACACCACTCGAGATGTAATCCTACCTAACCCAAAAAAAGACAAAATTACCCAAATTACTTTGCTTTCTCCATTACAGGTTTTGCTCACCAAGGTCACCGGGCTGATTTCTTCTTGTCAAGCTGATTTATCCATTTCGAGCTCATTGCGAGCTTCCAGCGGTGCACAGAATCCTATCGGCGCGTGCCATTACGAACAGCCTTCTTAATTTCGTCCAATTTGAACTGCCGGTTGTTGCTGGAATACCCTGTAAATCCACTCTGTTAAAGGGAAATTATAGCTTCGTCCAAAACACGGTACGGGCATGAGGAACAGCAAGATTGACGAATCATGGCCTGGAATGGGTCTTGAATTAGCCTGAGGCGACGGCAACGCCAAACCCCCCTGCGTTTAGTCAGCACGGCAAGTTCAATAAACCCAGAGATATACGAGTCCGTGTTAGCACCGCCTCTGTACCCAAATGTCAATCTAAAGCTCCGAACTGTGTTTGTTACGCTTTGTATCGAGATTGCTCTTTGGGGACATGTGACTTCACTTGGTATACTTTGTCAAAATACGAAATAGCTAAAACTGGTTTGCGTCCCGATTGTAACTCTATTCCCAATCTGGCGCCCTAGGGAGCCATTTTGAGTGTGTGTCTCTGAGAAAATATATGTGATTCCAAGTGGACTTTTAATTAAAACTGTAAACCATCTACTGTATGCACTCTTTCCAGTGCCCAAAGGAGAACAAATCCAAATAAACAAGCAGCTATTTTTAATGAGTGTGTTTGTTTGTAACTGAGGACGGGGGAAAAAGCGGTCCAGGAAAACATTCGGATTTGGATAGCAGTAAGCAATAACTTGCTCTTTCGAATATTAGCCAGTGGATTCGCCAATCTGTCACTAGCGCTGATATATTTTGACAATCCTGAAAAATAACACGTACACGTACCACGTACATTTCATTCCACTCACTTCATGTA
Source organism: Dallia pectoralis (assembly GCA_029465975.1). Classification (NCBI taxonomy): domain Eukaryota; kingdom Metazoa; phylum Chordata; class Actinopteri; order Esociformes; family Umbridae; genus Dallia; species Dallia pectoralis. Next base: position 9,270,421 of record CM055742.1, read on the forward strand.
CGTCTGTAAGTGTTATGAAGGAGAGGAAATTACTGTGTCGACTCAAAGGTTAAGTGAGATGTGATGGTGTCAATGTGAGGCCGTCAACGTTAACAACATAAAAAAAACTGTCCTGAGAAAATGACAACGTTGAAATTTGATACAGACGGCCTTCTGTTTAATGACACAACCACGATAAAAAACACAATCTGTCAGTGTGTTTGAGTGTAAAGAACAACAGATTGCAAGGGTGTGCCTTTAAAAATATACATTTTAATTATCACTGATCTCAGGCCTCATTACCCAGAATATCTGCCATTCAAACCAAAAACCAATATGGCTGTAATAATGACCTCGGACACGCTAATATTGTGACAATCTGCCGTCTGTCATCACCACGGCAGTGACCTTTGTCGTGGTTGCCGGGTCTGTTGCCGCGGGCGACTGACGACGGCCGGGTGATTACCGGCGACCGCCAGTCACCACCTTCCTCCCCGGGTCATTAATGACATGGTCGTCGGGGGGAGGGCGACAAGGTGAGGCGCGACGACAGGCGCTCACTCCGGGTGCCGGTGAAGAAGTCGCCGGAGAAGGCGCCGACGCGATCGATTATCCGCGGGACGCAGACGGAACACGGGCGGCTTGACTGCACTTCCTCCGCGCTCTCTCTGTCTCTCTCTCTCTCGTGTTTTGTCTGGCATGCCGTCTCGTTCTTCACTCTTCCCCTGTCAACAGGTAGACAGGTAACCTTTGGCTAGGAGATGAGGTCGATGCTAACCGCATAAACATACAGCACGTGAGTCCCCGAAGCCATTTGGCTAGTAACATCCCAGCTAGTTTACATCCGCTGTCACAGGACCAAATCACTCTGAGCATTCTGGCACATTCCTTTGCTGTGTGTTCTTAGTCAACCTCCCTAGTTAAATCGGTGGCCAAGGGCTTAACGCGGTCAAAGCTCCAGGTCACATTTCTCGTTCCACACAGGAGATCAGGCATTCTCGTTCGGGAATTCATTTATTTGCTCTTTATTCACTTCTCAGTGCAGCCCCTCCTACCTTTGTAATTCTACAATTCATGCAGATCACGACCTAAATGTGAAAAAGTCCAAATGTTACTCTGTAGTCCAGAATGCTAAAGAAAAAGTCTGGGATTACATGCTCAACGGAAATGTTTCATGAAATCAATTGTATGAAATCATATGAAATGTTTCATACGCAAAAATCACGGATAGGTCCTGTTTATTTATTTTCACGAACTGATTTTCAAAGTTTTTCAGTGTAGATGGTATTGTTATTTAATCTAATTTACAACCAACCACTTTAAAGAGCCACACATAGTTAAAGAGTCATTGGTAATAAAAAAATATCACCCAACACTTTAAAGAGCCACACATAGTTAAAGAGTCATTGGTAATGCAAAATATCACCTAACACTTTAAAGAGACACACATAGTTAAAGACTCATTGGTAATGCAAAATATCACCCAACACTTTAAAGAGCCACACATAGTTAAAGAGTCATTGGTAATGCAAAATATCACCCACCACTTTAAAGAGCCACACATAGTTAAAGAGTCATTGGTAATGCAAAATATTACCCAACACTTTAAAGAGCCACACATAGTTAAAGAGTCATTGGTAATGCAATATAACACCCAACACTTTTTAGCATCGTCCACAACATCTCATTCGGTTTACGTGCCTCTCAGAAAATCTGCTTACTTCGTAGGCGGGGGCCATTTTCTCCCCATCAAACTGACAAACTCGACGACAAATGTCACGGCCGTCCTTGATGAACACCTCTCTCTCCGCGTTCGAATTCGCTTGTGAAGTAGGAGACAACGTCGGGAGAACCACAGGACGTAATTAGGCGGCGCCTTCCCCCTATTGGAAAGGATAACTTTGATTAATTGGCTCACTTCACAATAACTGTGCAATCTGAAGCGGCGGTAAAGAGAGTTCCCATTAATTCGCTCTCGGGGGGGGAAGTAACTCATGCCGGTGTGTAATGGACACACAAGTGGACATTTACCCTAAAAAGCGGCCTCATTTAAATATCTGTCTAATTTAAAAAAGCATTAGTTTTCTCTTTCTGCTTTTTTTTGGTCTGGCCCTCAAAAGAGTGCCGCTGCTATATAGGTTTTTCGAGTTGTTGTTATTCAGACACTGAAACCATGAAATTGCCTTTCATCAACGGTTCTATGTTAAATTAAAGAAGATGAGAGTTCATTGATCCAAAAATAATCACAGTGAAAATTCAAGCATTCTCCTTTCGACTCATTTTTTCGCCCTTTGGTCACTTCCCGTAGGTCTCGTCAGTATGACAGATCTCAACGAATATTGACACTTTTACTACTAGTAGAGATTTTCTCGTTCTTTTGCTCCTGCACTTTTACTTCAATTTGCACCACTACTACTATTCTACTACTAGTCTACTACTAGTTTACTACTATTCTACTACTATTCTACTACTATTCTACTTCTATTCTACTACTATTCTACTACTATTCTACTTCTATTCTACTACTATTCTACTTCTATTCTACTACTAGTCTACTTCTATTCTACTACTAGTCTACTACTATTCTACTTCTATTCTACTACTATTCTACTTCTATTCTACTACTATTCTAATACTAGTCTACTTCTATTCTACTACTAGTCTACTTTTTTTCTACTACTATTCTACTACTATTCTAATAATGTTCTACTACTAGTCTACTTCTATTCTACTTCTATTCTACTACTATTCTACTTCTATTCTACTACTATTCTACTACTATTCTACTACTAGTCTACTACTATTCTACTACTATTCGACTACTATTCTACTACTATTCTACTTCTATTCTACTACTAGTCTACTTCTATTCTACTACTAGTCTACTACTATTCTACTACTATTCTACTACTATTCTACTACTATTCTACTTCTATTCTACTACTATTCTACTACTATTCTACTACTATTCTACTACTATTCTACTTCTATTCTACTACTAGTCTACTTCTATTCTACTACTAGTCTACTTCTATTCTACTACTATTCTACTACTATTCTACTACTAGTCTACTACTATTCTACTACTATTCTACTACTATTCTACTACTAGTCTACTACCATTCTACTACTATTCTACTACTATTCTACTACTAGTCTACTACTATTCTACTTCTATTCTACTACTATTCTACTTCTATTCTACTGCTATTCTACTACTATTCTACTACTATTCTATTTCTATTCTACTTCTATTCTACTTCTATTCTACTACTATTCTACTTCTATTCTACCACTATTCTACTATTTCGACCACCAAAACCACTACTACTTTTTCAGCCACTATCTCGACCACCAAAACCACTGCTAGTTTTTCCGCTACTACTAGTGCAGTGTGTACAACCACCACCAACATCAGCGCATTGGGGGCCATTCAGCAATCACAATATATTTATTCAGTTTGGTCTACTCGTCTTTTGCCACGCAGTGGCCCACTGATCCATGACATTTCCTGTCGTAATAAGAGGTGGGTCCCTTCCCTCTTATTTCTTCTGTAAATGCTACCCAGCGGAATGCAGAGAAAATGGGGAAATGTACGATCAGCCAATGAACCTATGAACACAATGCCATGAGCTCACTGAGCGCACACACGAGAACCTGCGCTCACATCGCCGTCTCCTCACACACCGGAACCGTGCGTGCTACCAATATAACGCGGCATCCCCAGGCTCGTTTCCCCAGCATCTCTCCCCCACAGCACGTTAGTCCGAGAACTGTACATCCGCCCTATCCCCCCCTGTCTCTTTCGCATCCACCCTGCCAAACCCTTTTAGAGCCTGAGGCTGAGAGCTGGAGCATTTTGCCTGTCATGAAAGGTGCGTGTTTGTGTGCGCGTGTGTTTGTGTGTCGAGTTAAGCTCAGCAGCCACAGTGAAGTACAGCCAACACCATCACACAAACATGCTAAGAGCCACCGTAAAATGTTTAGCTTCATACTCTCTGGCGGAAAGATTCTGGGTGCAAACTACAAGAATCTGCCATGGCTCACGTACGGTTGTGATTAAAAGCAGATTGCGAGGATTCAGTTGTTGCATTTTTCAGGATTTATTTCAGTATTTGGACAAATCAGAATTCGGCGTTGTTGCTTGAACTGGGTATTAAGTCGAACATTCTGTACATTTAACACTTTAAGTTTAGACTGACATTTCGCAACACAGTTTGGTTTCACGAATTTTAGGTCTTTCGGATCCCTGGAATTTCTATATAGAGAATAGATAATAAAAAAACTATCATTGAGGAAAACGATGTTGCAATGTCTATCTTAATATATACTACAACGATTAGATTTAGGCTGATGGTAGTGGTGTACATGTCTAGGGGATATTCTCTCTGTACACTTTGGACAGCTCAGTACCAAGGGAAAGTCTGTTGTAAAAATGCAGCATCCTGAGTACTGTTGCTAACCATGTCCATCCCTTTATGACCACAGTATACGCATCATCAATTGGTATCTTCCAGAACTAAAACACGCCGGGTCATAAAGCTCACATCCTCCCAGACTAGTTTCTTGAACATGACAATGAGTTAACAGTACTCAAATGGCCTCCGCAGTGACCGGATCTCAACCCAACCAAGCATCGTTGTGACGTGTTGGAACCAGAGATGGATGTGCAGCCGACAAATCTGAATCAAATGTCCACATGGACCAAAACCTCAGTGAAATGTTTCTCGTCGAATCAATGCCACGAAGAATTAAGGCAGTTCTGAAGGAAAAACGAGGTCCAACTCGGTACTAGCAATGAGGAAGTGGCCGGTGAGTGAATGTCTGGGGAAAAGTGTTGCTTCACCAACCCGCTTACTTAATGCTTCAATATATACTCCAATATCTAGTGATTTAGTTGGAAATCAAACGAACAGTACGAGGGTTACTGTGTGGAGTCGTCGACTAGCCGTCCCTACAGCACAGCTGGGAAGGTCAGAACACAGATCATGTGAAGTCGATAGTACTCAAAGAGTAAGAAACAAATCACATCTGCATTCCAACTGGCCTCTATACTGCAGGCGAAACAGGGTCTCATCCGGGACCCCAGAAATGCCTGCTGTGAAAAGGTTGCCGGAAATGTTCCCATGTGAGTTCACTGGGTTTACCGAGATGAATTGCATCTCATTGCAACACCCCCCTATACAGCGTCCGGACACGAGGATGAACAGATGAGATTGTGCACGTCTTTACGCATTTTATGTAGTCTAGATCATTTACCACTTTACGTCAAACCACGCGGGGTTGATGTTCAACACAATGCACGAGAACGCCGAGTGCGCATACAAATGTGAAAGGACGTTTGTGAACCCTTTTCGAAATGTCAGCATACAACACAGATAGCCCTAACCACAAAGTCTCACCAACTCTGAAACACGTAACGTAAAAAATGGTTCGACATTTTGTAGGTGTACAATTTGTAGAATCTAGAACCAAAAGTCTAGACTGGTGATCCAGTATTGTTCGCTACATTAGTCAATATTTGCCCTTATCTGATCAGCGAGTGGCGGCGGACTGGACCGCCCAGATTCATAAGAGCCTAAACTACGTTCACACACAATCACATTCAGTGCCATTAGCATTACATCCACTACATCCCCACAATCCAACGTGCCATTAGCACGACAGTTTGTGTTTTTAAATTACACCTCCGTAACCCTAATGAATTCGCATGGCTAGGCTAGGTGGGCTGTAACAGTGGCGGATTATGCACATCACTAAGATTTCTTTTTTTTTTAACAAAAACATCTGGACATTCATTTTTACAGTAAAACAAAGCAAGTCTTGTTTCAATTGAATTTGCGACAATCAGGGATTTAGATTGCACATGAAAGTAAAGTGATGGATTCTTTCTTGGTTGGATATTAGTATTTCTTGAATACATAGTAGTTTATTTGTTACGCTTACACACTAAAGGCTATACGAATGGCTAAATACGATTACTCATGAGGTGGGGGAGGAACCAGTGGACACTAATTTGCAAGGCAAGTCGTTCGCGTTGGCTTTTCATAACATAAAAGACCAAAGCGGAGGTGGACAGACGAACAGTGAACAAAAGAAGCACATTGACAGAATGTTGTCAGAGAAAAAGATTGTCAGAAAAGTCTCTGAGACAAAAAAACGGCTAGAGCTCAGGGACAGAGGAACGACACATTAAAAGTATTATCATTTCCATATGGTAAAACCAAGACACAATACATAAATACCCTATTAAGTGGTATTGTGTCTGATCTCAAATGTATACATGTAGATACAAAAAGTGTTATTTAGATCCTAGATGCTTAGTGGCATTACAAAATGGATCTAAAACAGATCCGTATTAGAAATACCACTGGACCACCATATTTCTTTACTCCCGCATTGCTGTTTAAATAATGTATTGTATTTATTAATTTGCACATTATTAAATTATCTGTTTTTCTAGCCTACCATTTAGTTTGGTAATTCTAATTAAAGAATAGCGGTTAGGCTGTCTGAACTAGGAAGACAATTTTCACATTTGATGTTCGATTTAGCCTGGCTGTAATAGGAAAAAAATCTGTCAATGGAACAAAGGAAAAATACATCTCTAATTATAGTTAACCAATTATTAATGTTATTATTATAATCCTGTACACGTCAGAGTAGATGCCAATAGAAATGCTACACATATTCTGAGACTTTAGGCAGCTATGAGAAGGCTTTTTTAGCTGGAGCGACCACTTAAGCAATTAAACACCAATCAATCAAATGTATTTACCTAGTGCAATATAACAAGAAAATAATTATACATTTCTTTCCGCATTATAAAATTGCAGTTATATCTTTATGAATATGCAAAGTATAATCGTTCAGAGTAAGAAATGAAACTACTGTGGTAGAAATCAGGATTGCTATGTCTATCCAATCAAAATATTTTGTGTGCATTAACTTTGTTTAAAAGTTTGGGGTGCGGATGTTAGGAATGTTGGGAGGGATCTAGCAGACAAAGGACTGGCTGAACAGGGCATCGATTGGTCCTAGGGCAGGGTCGTGGGGTACGTGTGGTCATTCCTGATTGGTTTGACCTTTCCTAATAAAGGCTAAGAGTGCCAGGAGATCTGCCCCTTTTTCCTTTTGCCTGCTAGCAAGTACAACTGTAAAAGAGGTGCAGAAGTTTACTCGTAGCTGTAAACTTTTATCTGTTTCAAATAAAAACGTTAGCTTGTTCGACTCTGTGGATTATAAACCTGTTTTTCCTATGATACTACTTTTATCTGTCAAATGGCGTCAGGGAGAGAAGATTACATATCCATAAATCCAAATGTGTAATGTGTAATTTACCCACCCATCCAAATGCATCATATAACAAGCCAACTTCTCAGTGGGTGTAGTTTGTCACTTCACTATAAAATAATGTGCACATTTAAATGCAGTTTATCTAATTAATTCAGTTCTTTTAACGCCATGTTTGAATGGCAGACATTCCCGTATGATCTGTTCATCGCTTAACGGCGTTACAGAGTTGGCTGTAAATTGACGTGGGTCATTACAGTTGTGTGGAAAGACACGAGTAGCCTGATATTTTGACAGTCTGTCAGTGGAATAGGCTGCTAAGTTTCAGCTGTCAGTACGCATCTGTCTGTCACTCAAACAGTGTGGAAAACCGGTAACTCTACGCAACGCTAGAAGTTTCTTGTCTGTAGCAACCGGTAGCGCTAAGAAACGCTAGACGTACTGTTCCTTGTCTGTAGCAACCGGTAGCGCTAAGCAACGCTAGACGTACTGTTCCTTGTCTGTAGCAACCGGTAGCGCTAAGCAATGCTAGACGTACTGTTCCTTGTCTGTAGCAACCGGTAGCGCTAAGCAACGCTAGACGTATACTGTTCCTTGTCTGTAGCAACCGGTAGTGCTAAGAAACGCTAGAAGCACTGTTCCATGTCTGTAGCAACCGGTAGCGCTAAGCAACGCTAGACGTATACTGTTCCTTGTCTGTAGCAACGGGTAGTGCTAAGAAACGCTAGAAGTACTGTTCCTTTTCTGTAGCAACCGGTAGCGCTAAGAAACGCTAGCAGCACTGTTCCTTGTGTGTAGCAACCGGTAGCGCTAAGAAACGCTAGCAGCACTGTTCCTTGTGTGTAGCAACGGGTAGCGCTAAGCAATGCTAGAAGTTCTGTTCCTTTTCTGTAGCAACCGGTAGCGCTAAGAAACGCTAGCAGCACTGTTCCTTGTGTGTAGCAACCGGTAGCGCTAAGAAACGCTAGCAGCACTGTTCCTTGTGTGTAGCAACCGGTAGCGCTAAGCAATGCTAGAAGTTCTGTAGCTTGTCTGTAGTGGCGTGGAGAAGCTGAAAGGCAGCATTACCAATGAAAGTCCCCTAACAAAGTCACCTTACCAATACTAAATGTTGCAGTCAATGTATATATGGATAGAGCACAAACCAGAGTCATTTTGTTTTCGCTGAGCTATGCACCGTACAGCATAAAAACAATTGACCCCTCACAAAACAATTAGCATTTATTCTCAATCAAGGCTTTTCACTGGAGGGATGTTTTTCGAAATATGAAGTGGTGGTACGACGGATACAACTGGGTCGAGAGTGAGGTCATGGTCGCGTAAACAATGGCAACCATTTTCAAACACATTAATTATCTGTGTAGAGTGTAGTAATTGGCCGACTAGTTCGTAGGTCAGTTCAACGTCTGTGAATTTGTGAGTCATTTCTTAAATCTGCACACATATGGGCCACCCTTGAAGACAATTTTCAATATATGGATCCGATCATTGCCTCAATCAGGCAGAAGTCAAAAGAACTTGATATGACGCATTTGCCCGGTTCGTCTCCTAGTGATGAACTCTTCCTATGCAAGCGCCTGGCTCCACCAACTGAGTTACACAGATTTCACTCAACTCTTCCTAGCTTCCTAGTCGGAAGTTAGACAGGCCTAACAGCGACTCCAGATGTCATTCACAAGCAATTCTCCGGGCTTAATATGACGCCTGTCACATTGAAGAACGTCTAGTCTTCTAATTGGGTCTGGGTTTGAGCAGACGGTGTGGATTCACAGAAAGACAAAAACAATGTTGTCCATTGTAAATGGCGTGCGTCTGTCCAACTGTTCAGCGCGTTGCCCGTCGATGATACCTACATGGTCGGGAGTTACATTTTCTGAGGCATGGTTCTGTTAAACTGTCAGGCACATTCCAGTTAATCAATAGCACAGATTGTCGTTTTGTTTTCCTGGTATCAGTTGAAAAACCACACCGAGCATAAACAATCCAAAATCAGGGCTACATTTTTCTCGTGTTCACCGAAAAATGTCAAACTCAAGTTTCCATGTGCTATCAAACATGACCACAGACAATTTGGCAAGCCCAAGCAATTCTATTTTTCCTCTTTTATGTTCTAGATATGTGCCGCAATGGGGCTGCGCTTCAACCAGGGCTCATGTTTAAAAGCTTAATCACATGGAGTGACTATTCTGTTAGCAAACTCCGGGCAGGAGTAGTCTGTCACTGTCCCAGGAAGAAAACCTGCCAATGATCAGAATCGGACAAACATTGGAATCCCACGTGTGCCCGTCTCTCCAGTAAACCCACGTAACCCTAATCATCATCTCGTGATGCAAATCGGGTACCGTACCATCCAGCCCGGCGTGGATACACAGGAATCATAAATCACACTCTCCAGAGTGGCAGCTTCATGATATTCGGGAAACGCACAAGTATTTCTCTGAGGCGTTACGAAACGCCTGCTGTCTGAGGAAAACCTCGAGGGCTTCACCGCCTGTTGGATGCGATGCCGCTCGGAGCGAGGCGTCGAGCACCAGTTCGCCGTCAGAGCGTCTTCGAGACGGAGAGGATAAACAGGAGCTCATTGGGATCAAGGGTTTACTTTTATGAACACATTTAACTCCAGATATGATCGTTTCGGTTCAGCCCGGAAACAACCCGGGTGATTGGTTCGCGGATACCTCGCTCGTATATAACAGACGCGCTCGGGCACATGCGGTCGATGCCAGGAGACAAGGCTAACGGTTCCTACGTCGACTTAAATCACGGTGTACGTTGCCCCGAGTGATTTATATTGACCGATGAGGGGTCCGTTCTCCGGACTTTCGCCGTGCTAATTATCTTGTCAAGTGTCCAGGAGGGAGACCCGGGCGCTTTTATGTCACGGCCGCACGACTTGGGGTTTCGCTGTGTGTGCGTGTAATGGCTTTCTAATGGCGACATTAGGCCACCCAATGGACAGAGAAGCACTTAACGTCTCTCGTGATTAAGGCCGCAGAGCCGCCATGTCGCAGGTCAGCCGCTCAATTTCATTGGTAGAATTACCGAGAGTCACGCGTGGCCACTGGCCATGGAGGCGGCAATGGGGCCGGCGCTAATAGAGTGCGTTTTGGAAATCGAACAGTGAATCCCGGCGTCAACGTCTGTCGGACGTACTGAATGTTCGGGCTTCTTTATCGCTCCCTTTGTGAAGATGTAACAAATATACACGCAAAATCTTTATATATATATTTATTTGTTTTTTGGGGGGGCTGTGGTTAAAGGAAGTTGAAAAAGAATGAGATTAAGCAGCTATTAGGTCGACATTTCGTCACACCTACTCATGTGAATACAAGGACTGCTGGGTAACATGCCAAGCATTTAAACCCACCAGCACTTTCTTTGCGTCTAACCTGATTTTCCGACCGCCGCTAAAACGCCACATTCTATATTATCGGCCGAACGGTCAAAATTCATAGTACAGGCATGGCGACGCATTCATCTATTGCTTCAATCATTGAACAGTGTATTGAATGAAACTATAGTGTCCTCTGAGAGAATCCCAATTGAAAACAGGCATAGCAGAGTCTGCAGGGTGTGTGGTACTGACGTAGAGTCGGGTCCAGTGGTAGCATGTTCTGATTTGCTCTGATGCCCTATGAGAGAAGCTTTAATGAGAGAAGCTTTTATTTGATCTAATGAAAATGAGCCAAATAATGAACAGAACTGAGGTCCTCAAAACCGTTTAGCTTAAAATCATGACCGATTAATCTGTTACGGGGATCAATATATTGGGTCAATACCACATTTTAATAATCTTAAAGATCGGGACAGTCTGTTTACTAAAACATCATTTCTGACACTTTAAACGAAGAGCAGTCATCAGCCATGTGTCACGACAGCTGCCATATCATGTCATGACAGCTGCCATATCATGTCACGACAGCTGCCATATCATGTCACGACCTGTCACGTGGAAACTTGTGGTGACAGGTAACTGCTTTGAACATTTTATAACCACCTGAAGCTAGCACTTAATGCAACGCATTACATTACATCACACTCGCCCTGTGTGAGGTGAGGTGGCGTGTGTCAGATGGGTCATTAAGCAGAATGTCCTCACTCTCTGCGTCCGCTAAACACTCTCTGGCACTTGAGTCATAAAAGAGGTCAAAACGGGTGGATTGTGACATTCCTAAAATTCACGGGCGGGGATGCGGGCGGATAATTAACTCTTTGCGGGTGGGTAGTAGCGCGGATGAAAAAATGTGCAATATTTGTAGCCTGTCTAAAATCAAAATTTCCATTACACATACAAAACAACAATATGACATTTGACCGGACCCATCACGTCACCACCACTGCGCCGCCCGAGGACTAGGTCCATGCATACATAGAATGTAAGCCACCCAAGGGGGATCCTTTCGATGTTTTGTTGTGGTGGAGCATGCTAAATCATTTCCAAACCTGGAAATGATTCCGCGGAATGAGAGACTTTTCCACAGCTTAAAAAATAAAACACTTTAATTGGAATGATTTTAGCGTGTGTGATTTATCGCGGGCACAGGTCGGGTAACGGGCCAAATATTAACGGGTCTGGGCGGGTGCGGATTTAATTTTGATATTATCACGGGTGACAGGTCGGATCTGGTGCTGAACTTTGTGGGTACGGGCGGGGGCGGGTCTCCAAAAATGGACCCGTGCAGGACTCTGCTCTGCGCTAGCAATGTCCTCAGCATTTATGATTACACCATTGGATGAATATTCAAGCGAGACATCTGTGTGGTGTCCTTTTCGTTGTCCCTCTGATTTCACAGGTTGGCCCTAATCAATGGATGCCCTCTGTGTGAAACATATCGCCTGACAACTGCATATATCTGCCGCGTTATCGTTTGCTACATGCTAATGTACTTGGGCCCAAGTGTTCATATCCGGTGATCGCCTGCACCCGTCATGTTCGGTGCTGCAATATTTGCCTACCATATAAACAAAAAACGTTTTACGCTACGATAACGTGGGAAAGAGGGCCACGTTGCACGGAGTACTTGGAACACATAAGGAATATACAACGTTCTCACGGAGAACAATGTGCTGACTGCAACGGAGGCGCCTGGATAATGAGAAGAGGATCGGATCAGAGGTCTGAACACGGTGCACCGTCCCGCGCAGATGTTTTCCAACTCTCGCCTTCCCATCCTGCGGCTGCCGGTCTCCTTCGAAACAGTTGGATACTACATCAAACGGCCTCCCGTGGAACGGCACAACGAGAGAGAGCGAGAGAGAGGGGTCGGGAGATGAAGGGAAAGAGGGCGTATGTATGTGACGAGGGCAAAGGGAGAAGGCTTGAAAGACGAAAAATGAGAGGGGAATGAATTGACAGCATAAAGAAGAGGACGTCGTGGGCGCTAAGGAGGGCAGTTCCAGGGGACGGGACGTGCGCCGGAATGAACAGTGGACAGCGAGCTTGAACCAGAGGGTCTCCGCATTGGCCTGTGAACAGGAGCTCGGTGGCGTGTAATCAGCGAGGGACGGACAGAGATGACCGCATGAATAATTCACGAGGTATTCTCACTGAATGTAGACGACTGCTGCTGCTGCTGATTCCCCTTTCTGACTCCAGCTATGTGACGCCTGCATGGATCAACAAGAACATCAGAGGCGGCACACGACACACACACACACACAACACATCACACACGACACACACACACACAACACATCACACACACACACACACACACAACACATCACACACACACACGTCCCTCTCGTGGCCTAGATGTGACTAACTCCCCAGGGGTCCGGGAGACTTATCTGACGGCTGAATAAATATTAACACACGGTTCCCCTCTGTTCTTCTCTGTTTGCGCTGATATAGATACTGTGGCTGTTTTCTGTGTCTCTTTGTGCCAATCTACTCAGCGAATAAACATGTAGAAGAGAAAGGTGTCTCCAGGGCCGGATTAAGACATCACAGAAAGATTCGAGATATTTAACAGCTGCCCCCACCCCTCGCCCCGCCCCCCGCGCTCCCTTCACACCATATGCATATTTTGTTACGATAAGATGTAATTGAACTGTAAACTGTAAACATTAATACTTTTTCTTCATTTTTGGCTACTACTATGGGTCAAGGCACTAAAGAAAAGATGTGTTTCTGCCTCAATGGCCCCCTTGGGACTGGGGCCTCGGGGCTTTTAGCCCCTGTAAGGCACCGGATATCTCACTGAAGCGGAAAAATATTCAACCAAAACATCAACTCTGTGTGAATAGTAGCAGGCTACCGGTACGTTTTTAAATAACTTATTGTCTGAAAAGTGGACTTGGAGAAAGGCAGAGATTGTCAACTTTTCTCATGTAGTATTTACAAAACTGTCTTTACAAACTCAGCCATTGTATTACATGTATTATTGTTTTTACCGTCGTCATTTAAAATGCTAAAATGTGTATAATTAATATTGATGCAGGGCAGAGTTTCGGTCGTGTTTTCGGGAAGGGAGGTATTTGTGTATCTCTGACCATTATCATTTCGAGGTTACTTGTAAGTTGTACTCCCGAAAGGTACCCAGTTAATCATTTCATAATTATTTGCTCACATTTTTAATCAGAGCTTTCGAGTTTGCCCATGACAGATGCTTGTACGGGTCAATTAGATGATTAATTAGTCAAGTCATTTTAATAAGGCATTCTAATTCATGGAGAACTTCACGTAAAACGCAATTCAGCCTTTGGGACAAGAGAATTCGTAATTCAATGTTCAGATGAAAACATCTGCCAACTTCAGCCATACATATATATATTTTCTAATGGCAAAGCACGGCCAGCATGTCCACTATTCTGGGTTATGTGAGTGTGAACAAGGCTAGCATGTTCTCTACGCAGGGTTATGTGACCATGGACAAGGCTAGCATGTCCACTATGCAGGGTTATGTGACCGTGGACAAGGCTAGCATGTCCAGTGTTCAGGGTTATGTGACCGTGGACAAGATAGCATGCCCACAATGCAGGGTTATGTGACCGTGGACAAGGCTAGCATGTGCATATGCAGGGTTATGTGACCGTGGACAAGGCTAGCATTTGCATATGCAGGGTTATGCGTCTACGTTATAATTATTTAGAGCTAATTGGATGAATACAGACCTCCTGCAACAAGAAGTAATTGTTCGGCATACCTCATTTACAGTGTAAAAATACCTCTCGGTACCTCCTCACGGTCACCCCTGGAAGTTACAGTACAGCCTATATTTTTACAGACAGGTGACAAATTAAAATAAAATGCAACGTAAGATTTTTCAGTTCGGTGATGAATCGGCATGAGCCGCCAGTACCTCTTTTTCTTGGAAATTCTACTCGGAATATCCTGGAATGGGCTTTGGAAATATGCTGGAGGAATGGAACACAAATCTTCTAAAAGATAATCCTTCATTTAATGTTTTGATGACGGAGGTGAAGAACGATGTGTACATTTTTTGGTCCAGAATTTCCCACAGGTGTTTCAATTTAGTTGAGATTCAGTAACAAAGGCCATAGCATGTGATTCACGCCATTCTAATTCTCATCAAACCATTCAGTGACCTCTCGTGCCCTCTCAGTGACCTCTCGTGCCCTATCAGTCGTGGCGTTGTCACGCTGAATGAGACCACTGCCATTCTGATGGAAATGTTTCAGAATAACTTTGCAAATTTGCCGTGACCCTTCCCTCTAAGGGCACAGGTGGACCCAAACTGTGCCGTAAAAATGCCCACCACCACAGCGTAACATAACCTCCGACCCCTCGTTGTAAGGGCCAAGCTTTCAGGTGTGTGTCAATCTGTTGCCACACGTGCGTTCACCCACTTGGGGAGCACTTTGTTACACATCTCTGTAGAACTGTGCCTATGGTTTGTCCACCACTGCACTCCGCTAATGTGCATTTGTCTCGTAATGACCGGGTTTCTGCTTCTACTGAACGACAACAATATCTCTTTCTGTCTGGTTCTCGACCGACTCTTCTCGACGATGGAGTCTAATCACTGGCTGCACTGACGTTTTCAGTCATCCGGGAAAAAGTTGCTCTTCATTTTTTTCGTACAGATTACAGCGACACGTAAGTGACACAGTCGTGCGACGCGGACTTTCGCCTCCACCATTTCCGACAGGATTTACGGGCGACTTTCCATAAATATAAGCGCAGATGTGACGTTAGTCGCAGTCCCTATGAAACAACGGGTTAGGAGGTCCTATCCTCGTTCAAAGTCACTTAGTTCTTTTCCTCTTCCCGTCTCGAACCGAAATCTTCCTCCTCCGCTCTGTATTATCGATACCACATTGCATGATGGGATGTTAACGAGTTAACTGCATCATGCTGCACACCTGTATGAAGCGTATGCATTCGTTATGTTCCTTCACTTGTTCATTCAGGTTTTTCCTGTCATTTTTTCCCCAGTTTGTAGATGGTTCTTCAGGACCCTGTTGGACCCCCGCAAAACCTGCGTCAATCCTGGGTTGGATCCGATTTCTTATTTAAATAGTGCCAACGCCTTAATGAGCCACGGTCCGCAAAGTTTATTTTTCATTTACGAGCGCAGTGAGTCTTGCCAATTTATTATGTGCAGTTGTGGACTGCAACATACAGCTTCACCTGCAATCTGTAGAGACCCTTCGTCGCTGCAACCGATCTGTGTTCTCGTTCGCTAGCGACGCTAAACGATCGGAAGTAGTGCGTGCTGTGGGCATTCAGGTGTTCGACACTACACACAACAAGCACGACCCGCCTCTCCTTGTCCGTCCGGCCGGCGCTGACGCGGTGCTCTCAATAAAGCACGGGCACGTATTTACATCCGCCGCCTTCGCCGCGCCGGTTTGATTGAACGCGGCTAGTGCGGCTTAGCATTCGTCCGTTTCCCGAAGAGCTCCGATTTATCTGAAGGAGTGTGAAGGCATTCACTGGCAATCTGTGCCGGGAGCTCAGCCGGAGATACTCATGAATCATCATAACAGACAACTGACAAGAATTGTCCATATTAGATTATCTGGGCGGTCACAAATCCCCACAGGAGTAAAAAGACGAAAAACCCTAATCTCTTATGACATATTACTATTAATTCCTTCTCCACTCTATAGTGTTTTTGTTTATCCGTTCGTTTGTATAGCGCCCGTCCCGTTTCCCGAGTGCCGCGGCGTGTCATTCGGTACGAGTCGTGTGACGATCCTTCAGTTGGACCGTAAACAGGGATCAGCACAGCGTTTCTCATCTCTTTGAGCATCCTGTCATGAACGCGGTTTCACTCGGCGGTGTGGGCTGGTCAGAGGCAGGTGAGGAGGCAGCTGTACTTCAATAGGACTGAAGCAGCAGGGAACACAATGTTCACGTACACCTCTATAAATAAGCGCACACACGCACGCTCACACACACACGCACGCTCTCTCTCTCATCCTCCCTTCCTTCAGACAAGCACGCGTGCCTCACAAACTGGCCAGAAAAGTGTGTCACAGTGACCCGTATGTCCGTTCTAGGTACCGTGTTTGAGTTAAAGCGACAGACCCGTTCCGCAGCCTAATTGACTCTGACACTGTCGGTTTAGAAATGGTCGGGTTACGCCGGTCCATCTGTCAGAACCGGGCGACTGAGCTCCATCCGGCCCATTCAGCACGCCTGTTCTCCGGTCCTCCTGGGACCCCGGACCCCTCCGTGACTGGCAGCGCGTGGACCTGCAGCGGACAGAGTGCCCCCTGAAAGTTGTTAAGGCAGCATGAGTGAAAAGAAGAAAGGAAGACAGGGAGCATAAAGAAGTATAAAAGACACGTTGCTCCTGGAGAAAACCTAGTCCCAAGCTGCCGATCTGTGCCGTTGGATAGACGGCAAATCTCTGCCTCCAGTCATCCAATGCTAGTAGTAAAACTGACATGATCGGAAATATACAATGTGACAGCGATTAGATTCCACGAGCACTCTGCATTATACATGCGCGTGCGGCCTGTTTTGACACATTCATACATTGCTCTTATCAATCCCGCATTTTTAAGTCGTCCATGTATTTCCCAAAGCATGAAGTTGTGTACAGTGTTCTGAGGTTTACAACCCTAAATATAGCGAGGCAGTTTGTAAACCGAGTGTGTGAGATTGTTAAAAGACTCTAATGGACGAACAATTGATTCACTTCTCCCATAAGGGATTGGTTACTGCTTTCCGGGAGGTCTAGAACTGTTCTGGTTTATTTCGTCTACCCGCTGGCTTATTGCATTCCCTTGCTGTCCATGGTCAGAATTCGCCAGGAAAAGAAGGCACAGATAAAAAACTGAGATCCTTCGGGGCCCACGAGAACCACAGACCTTGTCTCTCAGGACGTCTATCGCAGACAGTCATGAAATTCACATATTGGCTTTCAGTAGCTTCATCCGATTGGCCCCTGAAATCACCGTAAATAAAATATGTGTATATTCCCGTGCCAGCGATGTGTTACCATCAGACTGTCATGTTGCCAGGAAAAAGTAGTGCTTGGGGATGTAGCGCACAGAAAAGGTACTTAAGTTGTCATGTATCGAATATTCTGTATATCTGAAGTTCAATGTATTTCCATCAGGTCTTTTTACCCTCAAAGGCTTTGTCACATCGCGTTATATATTGCATATGTGGCGAACCTTTGCAAATGCGTATTCCATTAGCTAACAGCTTATAGATGCAATGTGTTGCTGTTTGTAAAGCTTGCAGGAAAACGCTTACCGGGCAGAAAAGGGACAAATGTCATTGTTAGTAAAAACATTTTTCAGAATTCACAAAATAAAATACAGACATACTTAAGACATGTACTCTACAAGAACCCTGAATGTGTCTAGTGGTATCTGGCAACAAGACATGTACTATACAAGAACCCTGAAGGTGTCCAGTGGTATCTGGCAACAAGACATGTACTCTACAAGAACCCTGAATGTGTCTAGTGGTATCTGGCAACAAGACATGTACTCTACAAGAACCCTGAAGGTGTCCAGTGGTATCTGGCAACAAGACATGTACTCTACAAGAACCCTGAAGGTGTCCAGTGGTATCTGGCAACAAGACATGTACTCTACAAGAACCCTGAAGGTGTCCAGTGGTATCTGGCAGGTAAGTTGCAAGGTAAAGCCAACGTGGATTTAACTTGTTGGCCCAGCACATCACAGATGCTCAATTGGATTTCTCCAGCATCCAACACGTTGACTACGAACACCGGATGTTTGCACACCATCTAATCTACCTAGGCCTTGACATGCCCATTTTCGCTTCAGCTGTGAGATATGTGTGGTCATATTGTTTTGGCTAATCTGCTATTATATATGCACACGCACACGCACGCGCACGCACACGCACACGCACACGCACACGCACACGCACACGCACACACACACACACACACACACACACACACACACACACACACACACACACACACACACACACACACACACACACACACACACACAGTGTGTATGCTAGTGGTAGACCTCATACAAGCACAGAAAAGCAAAAGAATATATGCAGTGTTGACCTGGAATTAAATGCAATGGTTGGTAAGCATATGATAATCTGCGTTGTTTTTAATTAACTCATTCCATTGTTTAAACTTTTACACTCAGTGGGTGTCGAATTCATTTTGTCATTTTTTAAATGTTGGTGAAATATAAATAAATGTGGCCTTTGCAGTGGTTTGGAACCGATTGATATGTGCAGCCGTTCAGAGATGATAATTATATCCCTCTCCTGATGTACCAGAACATTTGAGGGAAAACAGCCGTAGCAGTTATACGCTCGCAGAGAATGTGCTACACTGTACGCTCAAAGGATTTGAAACCAAACAAAACTGTGAGCTTTTCAATGTGATAAATTACTAAATCATGTGCAGAATTGAAACAAAACCCTGTCGACCAAGGCACAGAGAGATAATTATGTTGAACTTTCAACTAGTCTACCCACATCTGAATGGCTCGTCTCTGAGTCGAAGAAGTTTGGCATTGATGTTTGTTTATGGGTTTATTTGTTTTGAACTAGTCTCTTTAATGGGTCAAGGGTCATGGTTCAGTCATGATCTTGAGTAACTTGCAAGATTGCTTCCAGGTGCAACCTTTTTGCTGTTTCGGGTAGACGGATGTGACACAGGAGGGTTGTATTATGGGATTGTTGTCAGGCTTCCAATTCCTCCAATCAGGAATGAGGTAGCGTCATGTGATTCAATACGCACATGCTCAGTTTAATACTAAACCATCACATGTAAAAGCAAGTTCCTGTGACAAACCCGGGAGATTAATTTATTCCCAAGCACAGTTACAGCCAACCCAGAACATGAGGTAAACATTCACTCCTTGTATTGAAAACAACAGCGCACATTTGCAGTTTGATTGATACATTTACAGATCCGGACAATCTGTGTAGAGTATGCAGGTCTATTTAAACATTATCCAATCAGAAACAGGTCCGGCCCTCCAGAGATTATTCCATCGCTCTGTCTTTCTTTTTCTCTGTTTTTGCTTGCCGATCACTGTGTACACACATTTTACAACAGTAATGCGCTAAATCACTGCAGAAAATCTTGCCGTGCAAAAATGACACGTGCATATATACAAATGTTATTATTCCACTCTCAAATGAGATTAGAGAGACACATTTCTATTGTTCTGGCTCACAACATGTCATCCATACATACAGCATCCCCCCCTCTTCACAAATGCTATTCTTCGTGGTCTGTTCACGAACAAATTGGTTCCGTTCTTACGGTTTGTGTTTGCGGCCAACTAGCGTCTTGTCCTTGTGCGAATATCTTTGCTATCGATTTACCTTCATACTTGTGACACGGTCGTTTCGAGCTAATGGAAGTCTCACAACACCCGTCCTCCGGAGAGCCTGCAGACAGCTTTTGGTGAATTGAAAATAAACCAATGCTTGTTACCCATTCTCTCCTGGACGTGGACCTTTGCTCCAGGGCGATTTATGGTGGTTCGCGGATGGACGCTCACCTTTGGGCTAGCAGTTGGCGGCAGATCACGCCGTAACGAGTGAAAATCCTTGGGAGCAAACAGATGGAAAATGTTCTGGGGGGGGAAATAACAACGATTTCATTAAATTTTAAGATTCGTTCATTCTGACAGACACTCTGTTTATTTCCAGTGGCTGCAGAATTAAATAAATACGGCGTTCTGGGTTCGCCGCTGTTAACTCAAGCCCACGCTTCTTCGGGCTTTGGCTTAGAGACAGCAACAGAAAAAGTGAAAATTAAAAAGAAAACGTTATTTGTCTGACACCTGAACATCCATTAACAGTGATTTGTACTATTCAAAATCTCTTCTGGACCAAAATAAACTACACCGATAGAGAAAAACTCATATTGCGTCTACAAGACCCACCAGGGACACGTAATGTTCCTCAGAACCACCAGCCCGGTTGCTTATGCAATTTGTGCAGTTAATTATACATGGACAATGTGCTGCAGTGAACTTTGCCAGTATAGCAAACTAGTCGGAAGCCCCATTATGGGACTTCAATTCCAGCTGACTGCTTTATTCAATACCCCGGCAGAATCTTCCAAATGTCACGGCCCGACAGGGGACATCGGATGAAACTACTCGGAACTAATATTCAAATTTGCCTCCTTTGAACATTCTAATTTTCGCACACATGATGCGAATGTTTAATATCCGTACACAAAACACACAACGGCGTTTTTTCACAGAATGTGTTTGGCCGCACATCCAAACGGGTTCACGTTCTGTTGCTTCAATGTAGATGACAGATGTTATGGAGCAGGTCTTTAAACGTCGGTCGCGGCGGTGCTTAAGAGGAAAAGGAAAAACACGGTGAACCTTGCGGTGAGTGGTGATGTACAACTGGTGCCGAAACAAATGTGTATTATCTCAAATGCGGCTGTCGACTGTACAAATGTGATATCGCACACGAGAATGACTTTGTTTACTCTAGAAGTCCCTTATCAATTACGCCATTCAAAATTGAATATGCCTCTTTCATATCACCGGGGAAATTCATCGGAGTTGCTCAAAGAATGATCTAGCTGTGTTAAAATAGTTTATCCTTAAACAATCCAAATGTACCTAACGCTTTAACGCGATCATTAACACGATGAAATCCATTCAATAAATGGGTCTTTTGACAATATATATTTATTCAAAGCTCATATATTCACGTATAAACTAGATTGTTCAAAGAGCAATGTGTTTACCTTGTATTGAAATATATAAATCATTGTTTAATGTCTACTCGGAACATTTCCAGTTATTGCATTTCTCCCTGAATATAGTTGCATGCACAAAATATTGTGATTATTGGGGCCGCTAGTCAGATTATTTAGTTTGGCTGAAATGTTTACGTGCTTTGCATGATTAACTATTATCCATGACATCCTGTTTACACATCTAATATCTGGCCGGGGCGTAGATTTGGATACATGCAGAAAGTCACCAATCGACGTCATACATTCTCCACCACAGCAACACATTATTTTTGAGGAGCCTATTCATTGTGTATTATTTCTCTTTGGAAGCATTCTTTCAGAACCTGCTTACATGGAGGTGAACTCTGCTGTAACTTTCCCAAGAGAACTAGAACGACTGGTTCGAACCAGTGATATGCAATTCTGGACTCCAAAGCCAGTTCCATTACTTTTTTCCATTTCCACCCTCTAATCGGGGACTTGTTTTGACCTTCAACACAAAGAAAAAATTAGGTAGAACCAAAAACAGCAACACTTGATAGTGAAAGATTTGAATGCTTGACAATTAACTTGACAAATTAAGGTTCCTACAACACCACAGCAAATGTCGGAAATATCCTGCAAACTTCCTAAAACATATTTGGCAGACCATCTGTTTAGACATTTTACGCATGTTATTGACAATGTTTCTGTGCACAACAGCAAATTCGCTATAATTTCAAATATTCAACGCTAGCCATAAGATAATAGGTCCCAATACTCAAAATGTAATTGCTAAACGTCTCTATCTTAAAACAAGTCCTAATAGTTCTTTTTTAGGTAATAAATAGCGCTCTTGAAGTGTTTCATTTTGTTTTTTTCTTGAGAAATTAATTGACGATAGAGGTGTATCTCATCTTAGTAAATCTTTAAATCATTCCGGATGGCATCTCTAAGTAAAGTGTGTCTTGGGCACAATGAAAGAAAAAATATTATCAGGCAAGATAATCTGTTCTTAAGTAATATCAACCCCATCAACCTTGTATGCATTTCTTTCATCGACCATTTAATGTGCAGTAAGACAATCACACTCAGTGCACATACAAGCGAAACGAATCACATGGACGAGCAACTAGTTGATGGAGCAATCTACCGCATGTTATGGTTTTGGATCTCAATTAGCTGCTGCCAAAAACAACAGTCTCCATTACAAGTACAGTAGGCAAAACATATTAAACTACATGTACAATATACAGACACACATATGGTATGTGCAGCAGTATAAATATGTATCAATAAGTATGTACAGAAGTATGAATATGTATCAAGTATGTACAGCGGTATGAATATGTATGTACAGAAGTATGAATATGTATCAATATGTATGTACAATGGTATGAATATGTATTACTATGTATGTACAGAAGTATGAATATGTATCGATATGTATGTACAGCAATATGAATATGTATCAATATGTATGTACAACGGTATGAATATGTATCAATATGTATGTACAGCAGTATGAATATGTATCAATATGTATTACTATGTATGTACAGAAGAATCAATATGTATTACTATGTATGTACAGAAGTATGAATATGTATCAATGTGTATTACTATGTATGTACAGAAGTATCAATATGTATCAATGTGTATTACTATGTATGTACAGAAGTATCAATATGTATCAATGTGTATTAATATGTATGTACAGAAGTATCAATATGTATTACTATGTATGTACAGTGGGATGAATATGTATTACTATGTATGTACAGAAGTATCAATATGTATTACTATGTATGTACAGTGGGATGAATATGTATTACTATGTATGTACAGAAGTATCAATATGTATTACTATGTTTGTACAGAAGTATCAATATGTATTACTATGTATGTACAGAAGTATCAATATGTATTACTATGTATGTACAGAAGTATCAATATGTATTACTATGTATGTACAGCGGTATGAATATGTATCATCAACTGACACTAGATGGTTGATTTGGCGATCTCATTTCGGGAAGATATGGAACATAAAAAAGAAGGTAAAAATACACCTGTTGATAAGTTTAAAGATCTTTAATTAGTGATTTCTGGATCTCGGCAGTGGTTCTTGTTATGACAGTCTGTGTCTAGACTCAAGCAGACATAGAGTATATTCAATGTGGAGGCCTGCACATTCCCACAGAACACCCTGCAGCAGTTCATATCACAGACATATTTTAACCACGCCTTTTTAGTATTTTGTAGTAATACCTTTTTTGTAACACCTCATAGAATCTGCTTTTTCTTTCAGTTTCTTCTCGCTTGGATCGGTTGCCGTTTCAGGGAATGGTTGAACTGGGCAGTGCAGTGAGTGAAGTGCGCAATCAGTAGGAGGATGTGAGTTAATCCGAGATGCATCAGAAGGGTAAGAGATCAAAGAAGTAAAAGATCAAGAAGCTGTCATTTTTTTAATTAATGAAAATGTTTCTTTATCTAATTGGCCACAGCTCAGTGGGGTGAACGGTTTGAGTTTCTACGCATCCTCCTCGAACAAAGCAGCTTATAAGGACCCCTTCAGAAACACACCGTTCTCCTCGTTCTACCTTCTCATTTCTGTTTTTAGCATTAAACATTTCCTCCCATCCTTTTTGCAACCTTCTATCTCAAGGTCTCCAAACGCCTAAACGTTCCCAATCATCCCAAGGCAATCTTTTCATTTAGATCCCGCGTCTCGGTTTTCCCCCCATTTCCCAGTCCTACTGTATTTTCCCAGCTCCCCCCATTTCTTTCTGTGAAGCCTTCATCACTTCTCTTTTATTTCAGACCACCTCCGTTTGTAGACCAAATGCACCTTCATATCAATCTCCCTCCTTCCTCGTTCTCTACCCTTAATGTCCTCACCCTCTTCATCCCCGGCACACTATTTCCTCTCTCCCTATTACCCTCCCAAAACTCTTCCTCTCCCCTCGCCGCATCGTCGGTACGTCTCCATCTCGCCTAACATCACCACCGTGATCTATT
Organism: Dallia pectoralis; assembly: GCA_029465975.1. Classification (NCBI taxonomy): domain Eukaryota; kingdom Metazoa; phylum Chordata; class Actinopteri; order Esociformes; family Umbridae; genus Dallia; species Dallia pectoralis. Next base: position 9,294,843 of record CM055742.1, read on the forward strand.
TTTAGCGGTGGGGAATAAAAGATGCCGTCTTCTCATTTGCATGGCAATACACTTTAGCAGCCTCTCCCTCCGGGTCTCAATAATTCATTGATACGAATTGACGTGGATCAAATGTGCGGGAGTTGCAATGTGCAGGCTACAATGTGCTGTACGGCTCACGCGAGTTACGCAAACAGGTTTACTGGGAAACATTTTATAGTGCAGCAGGCGTGAGTGACTTAAAGGTTCGCAAGTTCGAACGCCCGAAAACGTTGTCTAAAACAGGACAAGTATCCCACGGCTCATTCTATTTCACCTATTTTGCAAAGCTACCGTAACCTGGCTTGTCAGAAACAAATGATAACGGCGAGTTATCGGAGAAACGGACCAAGGGGTGAGAATCGCCCAAGCTGAATTCGAGAGACAGCCCGCTCTACCGCACAGACGGAGCTTTAGCATGCGTCGCCTATCCAGCGAGATAAAAGGGTATTTCTTGAGAGTAACAGTTTTGAAAAAAATGAATTTTCAAATGTCCCGGAAATCTTCCTTGACACAGGTCCCCTCCTGTTTGGCTGTCCCTTTTATCAGTCTGGTTCAAAAGTATTTTTCATCATGTATTCCACTGACAAGGATCCCCAAAAAAATAAAACAGGCTGGATCAGTCCGTCCGTGTCAATTCCCGGAAGTGTCACGCTTCAACGGGTGCCGCGCACAAAAGAAGCATTGCTATTAAAAGTTCTGTAGTGTTTATCAAAGTAGTCTCTTATTTCCCATTAGAGCCATGTCACGGCTTCCAGTGCAGTGACGTTCCAGTGCAGTGGTGTAGTCGATCCATTTGGGCACTCTACCACTATGTTTTGTTGATGATGTAAAACTTCGCAAGAGCATTTTTATCTCATTGGATTGAGATAAACTAATAGTTCGGATTCACGACGAGGCGAGCGACTAATCAGTCGTAGACGTTGTTGTCTACGTTTAATTTCCGTTGAGTTTGCAGCCTGTTCCGCTAAATTATTTACAAAGGCCTCGGAAATAAACGTGCTTCTACTACGTTGTCGGATGATGTCTTGTTTAACTTCAATAGCGGAGACACAGCGTTGGTAATTACGTTATAACTCGAGTGAGAATATTCATCCTATTTTTTGTGTAAAATATTGAGGCTTGTGCGTTTCTGGAGTATATTTTTGCGTGCCTCTGTGTTTCTTGAAGAAAATAGTGAGTGCTGCTGCTTTTCGTCTGCACTTGTATTTCCACACGCTCCATTTACACGTTTGGTGAGGCAGATTAATAGTCAGCATCTTAGTTTTACAATGACAGATAATATACATTTTCATCGATTTCGAAGATTTTACTGAGTGACAGTTGATGTAAGAAAAACAGTAAATTGACATGAAGTTGTTAGGACCAAATCCGGGGATTTCACATTGTTGAGAATACAGATATGTGAATATATTTGTCACAGACACGCAAAAAATGTAAAGGTGTGGATAAAAAAAACAGACAGTACCGGGTGTGTAGTTGGTTTCTGGCCACAGCAATCTTCTAACAGTCCAAATTTAATTTTTGTCAGGTTTTAATCTCATCATCGAGACTATTTATTCATGTCATGCTTAACTAAAGTAGTTGGTAGCTCAGTGGTAGAGTGCATGCTTTGTTTGTACGATGTCCTGGGTTCAATCCCCAGCTTCTCTCCAGGTCACGGTTGCTCATGATAATTTGTTCTCAATCGGCGTACCTGGTTAAATAAAGATAATGAAAATTAAGTGGAATTTACCCCCTGAAGTTCCAACACAGTCAGAACACACACTACGTTATGTGTTATGTTTCATATTCATAGTCAGCGTGAGATGTCTGTCTTTAGCTAAGTGTAAAGAGTCATGCTTAATATAAGTGAGTGAGCCGATCTGTTTAAGCTGGTTGAGTTGCACGAAGCCACAAACTATTCACGGTTTTATATCTCATTGCCTTAATTATAAGTGGCTACTTTTATTTTATGGCGAACTTAAGTCGTTCCTTAGCTTTGCACGGCTACACGTGCTGACGCCGACTTACCTGTAGCCTATTCGTTCATTATTTCGTGTGCTGTAGCTGCGGCCAGGCAAGCAGCCAGCGAATGACCCATTCATGATAAAGCTAAACGCTGGCCCTGCATGTAAACCACATCTCTTTAAGGAATATGAAGGAGTAGTTGTACTGTAGTGAACATCAATATATCCACTCCCCCTCAGTTGTGGAATATTCACCATCTGTGACAAAATATTTAGCTGTAATTTATGCAACTGATTTAAGTCGTTGCAATTCGGGCAGGAGGGTTTTCAGTCTGCATTAGCATCGTAAAGGCTAACTCTTCTAGATATGTCCCACCGAAAGTATGGCGACAGAGATCTAGCGCCGACAGTTGAAATAGTACAGCTTTCGGTCCACAACAATGGCTACTGTTCCGTCAGTGATCTCACTTCCGTCATCGGCTCACTACATCACATCTAATCTCTGTCGGCTATATTAAGCAACGAGACACTCAGGAGAGAAGGTTGGAATTGACTGGTTGTAACCAGCGAGTTAAACTTGATGACGTTCCTGATATATATTACACACGAACAACCACAACCACACACACACATCTTTTGTGATTTTCATTTCAACAGTGATACTGCGTTGCTGCCGTACTCTGTGCTCTAGCATTTTGAGCCTGTGGACATGGTGAGTACATGGTGGATTTTTCGACCAATGTGAAATGAAAACTGTAGCGGCTTCAGTTGATTCAGTGATCTAAGCCACTGCCGCTGGCACACATTGCTGTATATATATATGCGGTAGCATGGCTTACAACCTATAGAGCGAAAACTCTCTCCTGTCATTTCACACTTTCCTGTCAAATAAATCCGAAAGACAAAAGAGGAATACTGGATGTCTTCCTTTTCAATACTCCACTTACTTACCAGAGTTCATCTGTGAAATACATTTGTCTCTCCTCAGATTAAATTCACATGCGCCTTTTCCCAACGTAATTTGAGCAACTGCGCCCACTGGAGATATTTCAGGCAAAAAGAATGTCGACCTAATTTGAATAAGCCACTTCTCTGCCACTAGCAAAATATCATGCATATTCTCCATTGTGTGTCTTGGCCACACAGCAATGCTGACACAGCAATGACACAGCAATGCTGACACCGCAATGACACAGCAAAGTTATTGAGCTCCCTCCCCAAAACGATCATCTTCTAGGCAAATTTTCTCACTACGCAAAACTTTGCTTTCCTGGTTCGGAATGCCTTTCTGGAATTGCCTTACATCAAACGATGTTAGCCGATGTCTTGATCAAGGCATGACACAGATAGCAGTAGCACATGCTAGTTTTAAAAAGCCTACAGCGATGTCCACATTACACGCTCAATGGAATAAGGTACACCTAATATGTCTATGCTTGTGGGTAGTTTTGTGTAGATTAGGAAACTAAAAATGTCACACTGGCATGTATCCGGTTAATGCACATTGAGGTCGGTTGACCCTTTAGAGCTGATCTACGATCAGTTCGTTGTTTCAGTTCCCTGAGGTGAAAGCATGCGCTCAGGAAATGCACTCATCTCTGCTTACATGTCTTCATAATTCAGACTGAGGTTTATTCCCCACTGAGCTATTCTGTTTAATGTGTGGATGGCTAACTGTCCCGCTAATGCCTGCGAAGTTTCCTAGCTTTTAGAGATGAAATAAGTGGGCTATACGTGTTCTTCCAAAGAGCATATTTGTCTTAAAAAGTGGAAACAATTCCTAACCACTGATGTTGGCTTTCTAAACGAATAGCTCCGAGAAGAAACCGCAGACGACGGTCCAAAAGAGTAATTCTCAAAAGAAGTAGGACAGGCCCCCTTGAGTAACATCCATGACAGGCAGATTTACTATACGCCAGCGAACCTAAAGTAAACACGGTGGTTCAAGTGGACCTTAGCAGGACGCGAGCGAGACCGAGGTTTATCCGAGCGCTGTCGCCGCAGACCCCCTTCTCCACCTTCCCATCCCCGCTCCCCCGAGCGTCCGACGAAGCCGCGGGGTGTGAAGGAAAGGACGGGAACGCGGGGGGGGTGCAGGTGTTACAGGAGCATGAGATAGGAGCCACGGGGAGGAACAAGAGAAGAAGGGAAGATGTAAGGGTGATCGGGGGAGGCGGTGGGGGAGGAGGAAAGGGGGAGACGAGAGGAAGGCTGCGAGGAATGGATATGAGAAGAGGGAGGCTGAGAACGGAGTGAGTCAGACGGTGAGGGGCTGAGGAAGGATGTGCTGGTGCAGGAGAACACACAGATGTCCTCTAAGGTATCGGGCGTCACAACGGTGCTCGTCTCTCGCCGTGGCAATGTAAGGCGTGGATTATGCACTTCTGTAAACAATGCAAATCGGGGCTTATCCGATTATCTAAAATAAAGAAAAAAGAAAAACGTTGTCGTCTTTGCCTTGTTCCAACTGGGGGCGGTCTTGGCTGTTTAGAACGTTGGAGTGTAACACACCTGGCACAGTATCAATCGTGACAATATAAACAACGTTTCAAAGGTGCCTCGTCTTATCGGTGAACTTACGGTAGATCTTCGGGCCAAAAGATTGCATCCGAGTGTCGCACGTTCGTGCGTGTGTGTGTGTTAGGTTGCTTGTAAAGACACACAAACAATGTGTTAATACGGGCATGTGTGTGTGTGTGTTCGCATGCACCCCAGTGTGCGTTCTCGCGAGCAAAGTGTGACATTGAGCACGTTTTGGCAGATGCTTCTGTGATAAGGAAAGAGCAAGATCACAGAAGCGATTTGGCTGAGACAGCTTGGAACAAGGCGCCGTCGATACGTCACAAACGACACCCGTGTTCGATAAAGCGCACTACCTTCGACCGGGTTTCCACAGGACTCAGGTCAAAGGCGGCGACATTAGGTCACAGGAGCCGATTTGGGATGCACTTGATATAGCAGTGTCATCCACCTTCTACCATGTCCAACAGGGCACTCACTAAGTGAAATCCATTCAAACCATAAGAACACTGATGAGAAATGACTAACAATATGATTGGACCGATTACATTTTCAACCGCACATTATGGCAAAATCACCCAGTAGTTACATAGCGGGGTAAGAGTATAGTACTATTTCCTGCTTCGCAGAATAGTTTCTGTTAACGTACGCTTCATACCGAAAGTGAAACGTGGTCCAATGCGAGCTAACGTGGCTAAGCCCGGTCGTGGCGTATCATCCATTCGGATGATTCGGACTCGGCTTTAGCGGGCCCGGTTTCGATCTCAGCCGCGTCAATCGCGACGGCGAGGCGGCGGCGGACGTTAAACGCTCGAAGATGACACGAACATGACTTTCTTGGGTCCCAGACTGATGGATTTTGGCTACAGCGGGATCAGCTAGATTTGACGAAGGCGCCTGACCGAAGCCAGAGGAGATGGAGACTGGGACTTTTTGATGTGACAACCAAGAGACATTTCATTCAGCAGCGATGCCCTCCACAGTCTCCAGTTGTCTCTCACACACCGTATATTCGCTCGCTGCCCATCCATCTCTGCCTCACATTTTCTTCACCGCCTACAACTCCCCGGAGACGCATCTTTCACTTTCTTCGTCACCTCAAATATCAAGGGCTTCAATTATCTCCTTCAAATCCACTTTTTGCCTTCGACCTACCACATAGCTTTCCCAGATCTAATTAAAATTACACATCTTCTCATGTTATCTATGTATATATATATATTCATTTTTGTATCGTATTCACATTATCTTTACAATAAGGGGTTTAATGAGATGCAGTTCATTGTCTCAGGGGTACAAAGGAGAACAGACAATTTTCGACTTCGACGCCTCCTGGATTAATACTTGGTTTGCCCAGGCGGCGCGTCCACCCTCTGCAAATTCCAATTACCCAGGAGTGATTAGAGACAGCCTGGCTCTACTGGAGCAGCCGATGACCAACTCCCTTAATGTAGGAAATCACCAAGAGCAGGAGGTTCTCTCTAAACTCGACTGTGGATAAGGTTATATAGACTGCGACCAGGCACTGTTTCGTTCTTAGGAGAGTGTTTTCATTTATTTGGGGTTCCTTAATTGATGTTGATGTTTACAAGTTGACGCTCACATGCTTACAATGTGAATACGTACTGTTAACAAGCACAGCGGGGCAGTGTGATTAGCGTCAATGCAATATTATCAATAAATTAAACCCTGTTAGACTGAAAGACATTGTGCAAAACATACTTTACACCGGCGCTGTAAAAGAGCATTCATTTCCAATGCTCTGCATTGATCTACAATGTCTACAGTAAAGACTATGTAGAAATTGTGTCTCTGGGATGCTGGCGTTCAAGACAGAGTTGCAAAAAAGCCATATCTCCGACTGGCCAATAAAAAGAAAGGATTAAGAAGGGCAAAAATAACACAGACACTAGACAGAGAAAGATGGGATTGTCAATTTGTTGAGGTAATCCCAAACTTTGAACAATAGTGTAGCTAGGCTTAGCCTGCAGTATAACCAGAAATAACATTGTCAGGTTATGGGTATTTCTGATATTTTAAGATACACAGCAGACGAAGCATCTTTGAGTAGCTCCTTGGTGACCCAGCTTGCCATGCTCTTGCTTCACCCAACACATTGCACGACATGGACATATATTGCATTTTCTTAGCCAATGTATCCTCGCATTGACATTCTTAAAGCAACAGTGTTTCAATTGTTTGTAATTCGTCATGTTCATGCCAATACCACCAGTGTCATGTTTTTTGTGTAATGCTTTCAGGAGGCAGGACACAGGTGCAGAATGGAGAACGGAGTAGACGTAATAGAAATAAAATAACAAATCTAAAGTAGAACGGGAAAAAAACGTTACACGTCAAACGGAACCGGAGTCGAAAGCACGCCGACCGACAAGACAAACTAGGGATGGTAGAACTCAAAAAGGGACCGTATCAGGAACAGATGTGAGGGCCATGTCAATCAACAGGTGTCCGGGCTCTAAACAAGGGCAATGGATCTCACCAGCACGGCATGCTGACACGAATGCTCGCCGTCCAACATGAACACGTACAGCACAACGAAATGCGGTTTGCATCCGACCAGAAGTGCAAAAGAGCAGTGGAAAAAGATACGGAGTTCAGTGTGAGGATGTGCAATTAACATGGATAAGTAAAACGTGCAGAATAGTGGTGGTAGCGTCCAGAATACGGATGTGCTAAGCTTGTTGGGTCATACCCCACAAGCTTAGCACATAGGTTTTGATCGCCGCTAAAGTCTCTTCAACATAGTACTGGGTAAAGTTATATTTTAAAGCAAAACATTTCAAAAAGTTTGTTTTTATCAAGTCAGTATCAAGTCAGTATCTAGTCAGTAATTCTTTAAGGTTCGGCATGTTCACACTTCTTCTCCAGCTAAATTAAGGACAAAGACCAAACAATGATGCAATTTATTTCACCATCTCCATCACTGGATTCTACCAGACACGACTCTAATTAGATCAACTTAAAAAAAAGAAGTTTTCTTTGAACTCGGCACGAATTGCTTGTAATACAGCTCGCTCATTCAGCTGGCTCAACTCGGGGGTCACGGTCATTTGGGACCGAACGGAAGCAAACCGACTGTTTGGATATTCTGTAAAATGTCAGGCTGCTCCTTTTTGCCTTCTGTTGCTACAGCGTGTCCCGAACACGACCCTGGCGTCGAACACGCTCCATCTGGCCAAATTTTACATACACAGCTTCTTGTATGTGTGTGAAATCTTTGAAGGTTTTACGATATCAAAAGGTGTCGCATATCTTGCCACTTCACACATTCTCAATCCCTCTACCGGTCCGTCACTCGCCTGGGGCTTATGCGCTGGCCAGAAATTGAATTCGTATAAGAGGCTTACTCTGTTAAGAGCGCTATCAGACTTTAACCCCGGAAAAAATAATGATCAAAAACCAAATTATGCCCAGCCATCTTGGTATTGTACTGTGAGCTATATTTTAGCTGGTGGCTGAGAGGATGGATGTTTGGCTGGGGAGGGAGGGAGAGGGAAGGGGAGGGAGATGGAAGGGGAGGGTCTGCAGAGAGGGAGAGGGAGGGAGATGGAGAGGGAGGGAGATGGAAGGGGAGGGAGATGGAAGGGGAGGGTCTGTAGAGAGAGGGAGAGGGAGGGAGGGTCTGTAGAGAGAGGGAGAGGGAGGGTCTGTAGAGAGAGGGAGAGGGAGGGTCTGTAGAGAGAGGGAGAGGGAGGGTCTGTAGAGAGAGGGAGTGGGAGGGAGGGTCTGTAGAGAGGGGGAGAGGGAGGGTCTGTAGAGAGAGGGAGAGGGAGGGTCTGTAGAGAGAGGGAGGGAGGGTCTGTAGAGAGAGGGAGAGGGAGGGAGGGTCTGTAGAGAGAGGGAGTGGGAGGGTCTGTAGAGAGAGGGAGAGGGAGGGTATGTAGAGAGAGGGAGAGGGAGGGTCTGTAGAGAGAGGGAGAGGGAGGGAGGGTCTGTAGAGAGAGGGAGTGGGAGGGAGGGTCTTTAGAGAGAGGGAGATGGCAGGGGAGGGTCTGCAGAGAGGGAGGGAGGGAGATGGAAGGGGAGGGTCTGCGGACGGAGGGAGAGTCTTGAGAGGGTCTGGGAAAGGTCTGTGGAGGGAGGCAGGCAGAGTATGTGAGCGTGAGTTTGTTAGCATTGGGGGCTCAGAGTATCTAAGCTAGCACACTCTGAGCTGTAGGGATTAGGTCGAGTATTGGAGCGAAAAGGACAATAATGAAGTTGAGCAGCAGTGAACAGTGTGTGATTGCTCCAGGGGAGGGTCTGCAGAGAGAGAGAGAGAGAGAGAGAGACATAACAGTAAGACAGAAGAGAGACATGACAGTAAGACAGGGGAGAGAGACATGTCAGTAAGACAGTGAGACATAAGAGAGAGAGAGAGAGAGAGACATGACAGTAAGACAGAAAAGAGAGACATGACAGATAGACAGCGAGACATAAGAGAGGGAGACGCCGCGCCAGAAAACCTGAAAGGGCATTTGGAGACAGAGAGCAACGTCTCCCATCACTGCTGAGAACTAGGCGCGACATCACAGTTGCCAGAGCGTTGACGTCGATGCGCTTTCGCGACTGCAACGACGCCATCTCAATGGCTCTCACTGTCATCTACAACGCCACGCGCTCTAGCGCATCGCACGGCTGGCGCTCTGTCGTTGAAAGTCCCGTGTGCCGCTTGTAAGGGCAGGACTCGAATTGAGACAGACTGCTTTGAGCCTCGCTCCCCCAAGTTTAGTCAGGATTAATCTGCTAGGTTCCTCTGGGACTTGTGAATATGTACAGGTGAAGGTGACTTGTCTTACATTGACAGCGCGCCTTCATCCTGTTGGGATCCGACTGACACGAGCCATGTGATGTTTAGCTAAAGTGATTTGTGCCTTGGTTTTATTTTACAGTCACACAGGTCTCTCACATAAAGACACACACACACACACACACACACACACAAACACACTCGCATCCTGCAATAAAAGTGAACCAGCCTTGCTTTTGTAAGAAGGACAAGTGTGCTCTCCTCTCGGGACTGCAGGCTCTACACTTCTGAATTCTTAATGAGCTGTGGAGTGTTCCGGAGTGTGTGTACATTCCCAACCGGCCTCGCATGTCAGATCGTTTCAGTGGAGGCAAGAGAGGGTTTCAAATCAAGATTAACTAGCCTGGGATATATTTGTGTACAGATATACTGTATTACTTCTTTATTTTTAGTTTTTTTGTTTAATCGGCATGTGAAATCCCCAAAAATATACATTTATGGACCATGCTTTAAAAACTGTGGGCAATTTACCATGGCTATTGGCTGTTCCTAGGCAAGACATGAAACAGATTGCCTGGTTCCAGCTCATATCCGTGGTGTATTGGCCATATATGACAAACTCCAGGGGTCCTAATTAAGCTATTGGCCGCGACGAAGTGTAGCGTATCGCCAATATAGCAGAGCTAGGAGAAGTTGTTGTGCATGACACATCACAGAATATCGGAGCGCAGCGATTATCCGTTGAAAATTGGCAATACATCACAAACAGCCGACTTGCCTAATTGCTCTTAAAAACTGGTTAACAACGCAATTAGAGCAGTAGAAAATGCGTCAACGCAATGTCATACCAGCCATTTGTCCTATGTTCCGTTCACATACAACGGATCTGTAAAACGTGAGTTCAGTGTCGACATGGGTCCATGACTGGCGTCTTTGAGATGTTTAGATCACCGTGTGCTGTTAATTTCTGTTTTTCAAACTTTACCATAACCACAGTACTGTGAAGCCTAACACTTGTGCAATGCAATTTGTGGCAAAACGATTTTGATATTCGCAATTGAATCCCGTTGGAGCAGCTCCTAACGTAACACACGATAGCTATGCGTTACTGACCGACAGAATAGCGTTACGTTCATGTAAAACGTAATAGCAGCGGTGATATATTTAACATTAACAGGTTGTATATATTTACATTTAAAAAATGTTTGTCATTCCCTTGTAATATACCACAGCATTCATCCAATCATAATTCAAGACATTATGATTGGGTGAAATCAAACCTGTTTCAATGCGGTTATGTTTTTGTGTGTATATTTTTTGCGTGCTAAATAAACGTTACTCTTTCCAATTGCTAGCCAAAAGCATTTTTTGTTAAGAGTTTTGAGAAATGAATCCACAATAACTGTTGCCCTAATTACCAGAGTGGCTAGTATATGACGCCAAGCTCGCTAATATGCTAACAGTACATGTTATTTTAAAAATAAATTCTCAGCCCATCAGTAGGCGCCACTACGTTGAAGTTTCGGTCGGGTATCAACAAATCCTTAAGGAACCTGGATCTGCTGTATCCATGTTAGAGCACAAGCAGCCCAAAAACATAGACGCACCAATAAGTAAAAAAATACAGCGATGTTTTTGCCTTTCTAATAACGCTGGCACATTTGTACAGTACCTGTGACTCAAAGCTTCTTAAAGTTAGTGATTACAGGGTGTTCTGGCATCGTTTTAATAACAAATCAACGGGATGGGAAAAACTGGACAGAAATGTTATCAAGCACAGAAAGGACGCTACACCTATGTTAGTCTGACCGACCCCCAAGCACATCTACTGCCATTTTATTATTGCTAAATGCAACACCAAACTCGAAAATGTCTAATTCCACCTCTTGGGAATGAGCTTCTTATCTCCCATAATCGCATGTATCATGGAGGGCAATGGAGGTGTAATTAGCAATGAAATGTAATCTGGAGAGGTGCTTTGCGGCGCATTATCGTCCATTTTCTAGGTAAGTGAGCCGTGACCTTTTCACGAACGCTGAAGTGTCCGTCACAAGCTGTCGCCAAGTAACAGGCCTCACTGTTCCGATCCATCTAAAGGATCTCGGAACACATTGTTGAGAAGAAAACGTCTGATTCTTTTTAAATTATCTTACACATTAACAACACTGAAATAAGTATGGGTGAAAACCAGGTCTGTATCAACGCAGGAGCTTCACGAGGCTGAAGCCTTAGTGTCCCATTTCATATTGGGGACTGAGAGGAAAAGAAAAATCAATTGTATATTTTCTGGATTAGTATTTTCTGTTTTAGCCTAAGGACCAGAATGCTAGCGATGAAACCATAGACCATCAGAGGGTTTCCCTCCAGAATGGTTGTGGAGCCGATTTAACAGTAAACTCATGGGAGAACTATGCGGCAACCAGTCCCAACTTAACGGGAATTGCCAATGACGTCTATTTTTTAAGGATAAATATTTCAATGGTCCGTTCAGGCTGTGTTAAAACCGCACGTCTAAAAATAATAGCACAAAACAACAGAGGCTGCCGCTAGGAAAAGAAACGCATGCCGCCAAACGGAATAGACTAATCTGTCTGCAGAAATGACATTTCCTTTCTCATCGACTGTTTAGCAAGCAGCGCTAGTGTTTTGTTCAAAGTAGCTTATCTGAAGATTGTCTATTTTGCCAGACCAGAACGTCATCCATCACTGGCGAGTAACCCTACAGTCCATCATGCACTGTCCCGAACAGATCATTTAGAACATTGCTGTAGCGTATTGTGGTTTATGGAGCCCACCCTATTACTGTCCAATCAATTCATTGGCCGGGGCTCTTGAATCACATTAAAGGACAAGTCATTTCATTGGCCTGGGCTCTTGATAGCATAAAAAAACGAGTAATTTCATTGGCCTGGGCTCTTGATAGCATTTTGGTCCTTTTTGTGGTGTTGCAAAAAAATTCTGTAAATGTTTTCTGTCTTTTGAATTAGGTAGAATTATGTGGAATACGTAAATAACGGACATTATGTCATACCATGCGAAGAATGTTCACTGAAACAGAGGCCAGACCTACGTCTCCTGAGTTTAAACCCTATCCTAAAACTGGAAAACTACTCAGAAGTTTAGCAACACCTTGAAATATAACCAATAAGGCTTTTAATACACGCCAATGTAGCCAAGAAACACAAGCAGTAGCCCGGTTTGCCATATTATTCGATTGGATAAAATGACACGGCACAACATAGCTCATAGATTGACTTTGGCATCTCATGCATTTACAAACAATCACACACACGTTTTAGACAAAATACATTATTTTTATGATTAGATAAAAAACAAATTGTAAAGGTGTCGTTTTAGGGATACTTTCTGTATCGGTCACCTGTTTACTACTGACAGTTTCAGTCAGCGTCTTCCGTTTTCTGCCTTGGAGATAAAAACAAACATTTAAGGGACTTATCCGTGTCCATTTCGTCTGTATGATTTCGCCCGCTAGCTCAAATTAGCTTCCTCAGCGTAAGTGATGCGTGCAAAACGTGTAAACAAAACAAACAAGAAATAGACCTGAAAAATGGCCCCTTGATGACAAATACACTATGCCGTCTGTTCGAATCAACCGTGGAGATTATTAGAAAACGCAAAAAAAATAACGGTATATAAAACACTAGAAAGGCCCGGTGTGTGGGACCCTGGAGGTTATGAGTCCTTACTGTGGCGTGCAGGCGCTGTGATGGCGTCCGCTACGGCGGTGACCGTCATCTGAATTCCCCTCTGCTCCTCTGGCATTGACGAATGCGTTTGCAGCTGGCATTATAGATTATTTCAAAACAACAGATTGCAACGCGCGCTGAAAGGCAATCATCTTTTATGGGCCACCGTTGCTCGAGCGTGGTGGTGCGGCGTGAGTCGGCATAGGTCTGCTTTTATTTTCGGAGACGTGATTTAATATAAACTTACAGTGAGCAACGGCTAACACTGAAAACGCTAATTTGAACTATGTTTCAGCGGAGGGGATTTCTAGTTTTGCTTGTTTATTTGGTTATATTCGGGGCTGTATATGTACACTCTTGGTGGATGTGTTGTTTCATCTGATTGCTGTGTCCACCACATTGGTCTGCTTATTTGGTTTGCGTTGGGAAGTGATTCATTGTAAAGATCTTATGTCATTTCTTAGTCCTCCATCTCTTGTGCAGTACATATGTCTCACACAAAGAAAGACTTTCATTGTTGGGATCCCCCCCCAAAAAAAACTGAATTTGATGAAGTGAACTAAAATTGAACAGGGTTTTGTGGGTCTTAGAATATCTTAGAGAAGATTACTTCTGTACCATGACAATAATACGTCAAAAACGTTGCGTGCCCCACATTGTTTTTTACTGTCTAAACCATTAATAGCAATATCATGTGATCGCGTACGTTACCGCTGTCACGGTGCTGGTGAAACGACGACGCAGACGCAGAGCATTCTGGGAACACGCTTCGTTTTACCTGAAGACTTAAAGTACAACACAACCACAACCAAAACCAGAGCAGCAACACAAAACAACGAACCACAAAGACATGGGGAAGAGTGAGAAAACGTATATACACATACTGATCAACTCAATGAGGCACAGGTGAGGACAATTAGACAAGACATTCTGGGGTGTGTTGGCAACCACTGGGTTGCGTGGTGTTAACCAAAACATAAACATCTAGAGGGCTGTCATGCCCTTGAAGCTCTCTAGGACCCAGACCTAAATAGAGTGGACTAGAGTTCATGAAAATTACCACTCTATCATTGCTTGAACTTGTACATTTAAATATTTCCTCCTAACTGTAAACATGAAGTATTCATCCAAGCTGTATCTAAGTTTTCCAATAGTCTTGCCATTTTCATCTCAACCCTGGTCAGTCAATTGCTGGGTCACGCCTGATTGGTCAGGAGTTAAAGGGGGACGGCGTTCCTGGTAGTAACGTCTCCCGCAGGAGCACATATAGCGGTGTATTTCCTAACACCTACCCCTCCACCCTCACTGAGCTCCTTCACATTTGTCAGCAATACATTATAGTACAACGCACACCTGGCGAACGGTTAAAGGCCGGGGCACCAGGCAAAGGTGCTTTTTACACACTGGATTATATGCTCAGCTAAAGGAAAGCCAGGGATTGTTCAGTCTTTCCACAGTCACGGGGAGTGATGCTTTCAGCCTGTTCAACAGAATTGAATGATTTTCCTCAGTCTCAAGAGCACACTGCCAAGATAGAGCGAAAGGGGTTAGTGTGTCAAAAACCTCTCGAGCCGTTGTTGCTGTTTCTTTATCTCCGTTTTTTGCAGTTACCATTCTCACATCTGCCCGCGGGGAGAACGTATGTGCATGTCATTCAAACAAAGACACAAAAACAGCACTCTTTATGTAAATCCTGACATGCTTTAAATCACCGAGCTTTGGTAAAAACATTGTCATTATTCTAATAGCATGAAAGGTGTACACACACACAGTTGAAATCTGATGTTTACAGTACACACACTTGGGTTGAAGCCATTCAAATAAAATGTTCAACCACTCCACAGATTTCATGTTAACAAAGGTTTTTTATTCAAACACAGATGTAAACACAGGAATTAGGCATATTTTTCATGTCCCTTCAAAACACCCAGATACTTTTTTGCTGTTGCCAAAATCAGCATACATTTTTTGCCTACAGCCGCAGAGACTTGACAATCCACAAGAATCAGCTGGCCTTTTCAGAGAGGAGCTCACGGATTCCAGGCTAAAAGCGTCTCAACGAAGGGCATAGGGCATAGCTGGGTAGCAGTGTGCCCTTAGAAGAATGACACTTGACACAAGTGGGTGTCAAGGAATATGCTGTCTACCATAAAAAAGTTTTTGTAACTGAAATATATTTCTTATCTAGATATTAAGAGCATCATATAAGTGAGCTTATGAGAAACTCCATGATCCCGCAATCATTATACTTACAGTACACCATACACCAGAGATGGGGACTCGAGCTCAGAGACTTGTGAGCTTCTTTACCATTCACTCCTGGATTACTCCATCCAAAACTTTATCTTGGTCTCCTCTGAGCACAAAGCCATTTTGGACATTTGAGCAAGGCGACGCGTGATTTCAGGCGGTACTGTTAGAGTAATCTCTTCTTTTTTCGTTGTCCTCTATTACAGGCCAGTGTTATGGAGAGCTCTGGAATTGATCGATTGTATGTTCCACCATCACTCTACTACCGGCTGCTGAACTTCATAGCACATTCAAATAAATCGTTGGCCTCTGGGTTTTTTATTCAGAAAATTTGTCAAAAAACTATAACGGTTCACAGGCAGAAGCCAGTACGGTTAAGGTTATAATGTTCTCGTTAGGATAATTTCCTTTGATAGGACGCATGCCAAGATTTGGGAACTGTTTGGGAACATTTACATCATTCCAAAATTACCACAAGACGCTGCCAAATAAACATCCCCAGCTCTCGGCTCACGGACTTCGGGACTGACAGGACACGTCAGTTAGAGCCTGATATGCGTTCTGGATTCTTTATCCCGGAGCATTGGGGCACTGCGCCCAATCTCTTACTGAAATTATGCATCTGTCTGCAGACGCACCCCTCTAGTTGGCCTCATGATTCGTGCCGCAGGGAGATTGATCGCCAGGCGGCCCTGTGCGGTCGAATATAAACGGGTGCTAAACACAGACAAAACCGTGAAAGTTGCGGTTATCTTCTGGAAACATCCCACACCTCACCCCCTTGACATTGATAGCCCAGCTGTTGGTTTGACTGATTTATTTCACAGTCTCAAGCGTGAGGACCAATATCCCGGCGAGGGCACCTCAGCGGAGATACAACCGATAGTTAAGTTAATCTAGGCGTAAATGCCACCAACTCGGAGGCCAAATCTTCTCGGTTCGCATTAGGACGAGTCCTCAATACACACTTAACACACTGACGTTGTAAGCACCACCCTCAAAGAATAATGAACTAAATTCATATATGAAAAACTTTTTTTTACAATTTTTTTTTATTATAATGGCAGTCGGCATATTCCCTGACACTTTCATGTACAGGATGTAATTGTAAAAACACTGGAAGCATTGTCCAACCGTAACCATTTTGTTCGTCTAACATCACCCCGATCCTTAATTAGGGATGCTCCGATCCGATATTTAGTGTTGGAATCGATCCGATATCGGCCAAAAGTATTAGAATCTGATACGATCCGTTATGATGTAAATGCATTGAGTGACATGACATAAAGAGAGGTGTGTCGTGAGACAAGCAACGCGTGTCAGGTGAGATTAGATGGTTAGGTTAAGCAAAGGGCATCCAAACACAATTATTATTAACAGCCGAGTTGTTTAAAAGAGGAGACAAGATGGTTTTGGATTAGTATATATGCTACAATTCATATTAAGTCTATTTCCTTTATCTTATATCATACCTGTCAAACGCAATTCTGGGTTTGTGTTGTTGTACTTCACCTCGCAAAAAGACACACCTGGCAGACTAGGACAAACCAAATGCCAGGTATTACGTCAAAAAAAATGGAAACTGTCCAGACTTATTCAGTCACTATTGATGACAAACATTATTTACACCAGCTGTCATGTGAGCTGACAGCATCTCGCTGCATTTAATTAGCGGGTTATTTTGGTGACGAACACTACAAAAAGAGTGCCAACAATCGAATGACTTCCGTTAGCATCACAAACAGACGAGGCAATTCCCCACCGCGGATCCAGGCTCAAATCAGTCACTCAAATAAATTGCTTCCTAGTCCTAATAAATTCAACATAATCAATTAATGGTATGCTATTTTAGATTGTTTCAGTTAATCCTCCTCGTGTGCCGTTCGCTCTCTCTATCTAATTTCCAGACAACGCTGCCGTTCCATCCATCAAGCCCGTATTCTTTGGCTTGGCTGCGGAACGTTAGGAACCAAGTATTGATTGTTCCTATTTTACCATTCAGGCCTGAATGAAACACAAAGCACCGAGAGAGATTTTATTTAGCCAATCACCAACAGCGCAGTTTACCGAGGGAGCCCCAATCCGACGAAAGTAACACATTATGTTCTCCAAATATAGCACTGGAAAATTACAGGAAATTACTATTTTCTGCCCTGAATTCGTTCTTTAAGCCCCATTGCGTGTGGGGGCGGTTTTTTGTAAATTTGCCCAGAAACAAATATAAACAGCCTGAAGGCTAAACCTATTAGGTTGGTAAGAACCACATGAAACAACGGTGTAATCCAGCATGGCTGTCATGCTGCTGGTACGGTGTAGCGTAATAAGCCATGTGCAGGAGCCGTATAATCCGTTCGGTCGTTTTATTAGTATACAACAAACATAAAACAAACCGTAACCGGCAAAAAAGCTAACTGGTGCTAATGGAAATAAACATGTGCATATAGCGACTTACAGAACAACAAACAACAGTAGCCGACAATACACTCACCTCGAATAACAGTGACTAACAAATAATGAACAGCAACCAGGTGACTTCCTATCAATCCCTTTATAGCCCGACTTAATGAACCAAATACAACACAGCTGTGATTAATCAACCCGAACTAGGAAGTGGTGCACCCGAAACCAGACAGTGCAGTACCCTAACTCACCACTCGTGACAATGGCCAAACAGGAGGACGCACACACATTCGTTTGTAACCAAAAGGATTAGTCGCAGATACTTTTTTTGGACGATATAAGGCCATCAGACGAACGGTGAACGTGTCATCGATATCGGTGGAGCTTTGTATTTGTCTCGTGGTTAGAAGTTCCAACGGGGCCAGACATCCACACTAGATAAACCTCACTATGACGATAATCCCAAACGAATAAACCGTTACTCGACAAATCTAGTGTCACCCTTATTTAACATTTAACCTTTGTCTTAAACTAAAAACATCACAGCCAGTTGCCTTTTTAGTGCAATGTATATAAACAAAACCTGTTTTACAAATTTTCCTAAGGAGAAAAACAAATCAGAAATGAGAAAAGCGCATATCGTGGTCATTCACCTCCAAGGGTAAAAGAAGCAATCAACAGCTGAGGTAATTGATTGTATCTGGAAGAAAAACACAAGTGCATTTCCATTCTAATCTCGGTCTTTTACGCTAGCTCACACATCGATGTTTGTAATGATATCCTGGCCACCTTGAAAACCGATGACCGAAAAATAAATAGGGGTGGGAATCAGTCAACCAATGAAACGCCTTCCTCGGGCACGGTTAGTCCCTTTCTCGCTAGATCTGTGTAATGGGTTCAACAGTGCGTGAGAATGCCTGCAATAAATACACTGTTCATAAAATATACAGTAGGTCAATAAAACAATGAAACATTTGTATATATATTTATGATGTGTGGAGCATTATTCATTTTCCCTCAAAGTTTTATTACCTACCTGCATTGTTTTATACAAGCATGTACAAAAACTTGCAGTAAAATGTTGTTCTGTCTGATCAGTGACAAACCCAGCGCCCAGAAGTTATGCTTTTCCAAACAAAATGTCCACAGAAAGTCCAGCTGTTGGTAGCCAGCGTTCCATTCAAAACAGAGTCAGCTAATATAAAACTTGCTAATATAAAGACCTCCAGGGAGATGTGACAGCAGAAAGTGGTCAAACCGGCTACTCTTGCGATGTTACGCCTCCCGCCTCGCTTCTACAACGGCTGTTCTGGCAGAGCATAAACAAATTGTAATTAGCCACGTTGTCTAAGAAGACATTTTCTTCCGTCTGCCTTTAACTCCTAATCTGAATTATTTCGCTGTGTAGTACGTTGAGTAGCCCCCCCACCACCACCACATGTCTGATAAAACACATATGGGTTAACGCCACTGTTCGGTATGCAGGACACATACACAGAGTGGCCACTAGGGGCACCAGAATAGGGCTGGCCAGTCCTCCAGCTGGCTGTCGCAATACACCTCCTCGCAGTCACTATCTGGCCATCCGTCCAAATCTGCTACATCCTTGATGGTGGATTCTTCTCTCACTTTAATCCAAAACCTGAAGACACTTACACATGCCATGGACCACACGCGCTGACGTGGAACAATAATCCACACCTAGAGTGTCAACAGTCGGAATTTACATGGGTTCCACAATTAGAGGAAACAAAGGGCAGCTGCCTCTAATTGGGGACAACAGAAACTCAAGTGCCAAGATGCCTAGAGGCTTCTCATGCTGACAGGACCTGACTGTTGCCACCGGGCACCCATAGAGATGCCTAGAGGCTTCTCAGGCTGACAGGACCTGACTGTTGCCACCGAGCACCCATAGAGATGCCTAGAGGCTTCTCAGGCTGACAGGACCTGACTGTTGCCACCGGGCACCCATAGAGATGCCTAGAGGCTTCTCAGGCGGACAGGCCCTGACTGTCGCCACCGGGACCCCATAGAGATGCCTAGAGGCTCCTCAGGCTGACAGGCCCTGACTGTCGCCACCGGGACCCCATAGAGATACCTAGAGGCTTCTCATGCTGACAGACCCTGACTGTCGCCACCGTGACCCCATAGAGATGCCTAGAGGTTTCTCAGGCGGACAGGACCTGACTGTCGCCACCGGGACCCCATAGAGATGCCTAGAGGCTTCTCAGGCTGACAGGCCCTGACTGTCGCCACCGGGACCCCATAGGCCCCATAGAGATGCCTCAGGCTGAGAAGCCTCTAGGCATCTCTATGGGGTCCCGGTGGCGACAGTCAGACAGGCCCTGACTGTCGCCACCGGGACCCCATAGAGATGCCTAGAGGCTTCTCAGGCTGAGAGGACCTGACTGTTGCCACCGGGACCCCATAGAGATGCCTAGAGGCTTCTCAGGCTAACATGCCCTGACTGTTGCCACTGGACACCCATAGAGATGCCTAGAGGCTTCTCAGGCTGACAGGACCTGACTGTCGCCACCGGGACCCCATAGAGATGCCTAGAGACTTCTCAGGCGGACAGGCCCTGACTGTCACCACCAGGCACCCATAGAGATGCCTAGAGGCCTCTCCGCAGTCAGGACCTGACAATCTATGTTCATTTATGGATTGGAAATGCCTTTGAAATTTGTTCAGGAAATAGACCAGGAAATATACCAAAATGTGTTACTGTTGCCTCTGATTGGGACTGTATAACATTTCACTAGCCTTGAGGAAAGAATAAAAAAGAGGTAAAAAAATAGAAATTTGAAGGAGGCATTGTGTAAAGCATCTGCTGATATCGTCAACAACAGTTGTTTGTAATGAATTTTCAGGCTTCACGTCAGAACAGTCAAAGGCATCCAGATGAGAAGAATTTAAGAACAAAAGAAGGACTGTGACTCAAATAGCTATCGTAGCAGATGCCAACAGATGCATTGAGAGCAATTAACCCTGAAGTTAATTAAAAAACACCTTCTCTAATGTAATTGGACGAGAGCAAGGCGTAGGATTTTAGCAAGTAAATCACTGACAGCCTACAGTACGTACGAATTTAAAATTCTGTTAATCATATTGTCATTAACCATAAAAGAGTCACCATGTCGGAACACATCAGTATTCAACCAAATAAGTCTGACACGTTAAACATGCTTAAAACAAAAGTGTGGGTCATGGCAAGTATTAAGAATGACTGAAACAGCAGTTTTGTCAGAGTATCGTGTGGGCTCGGCCTGTGGGAGAATTTTTATTATTTTAGAGATGACCTCCTATTTCTGATGCGGAGAGTAAGACCTGGCCAATGACTTAGCATTCCAGCTAGCTCAGGGGTGTCAACATGTGTTTGTTTCCATGCAACCAGATACCACACGTGTCTTTCACTCTGGTCCACATAAACCCAATGCGAGTTGGTCACATTTTCTACTGTTAAAATAGCTAAAAACTCATCTTCTGTTTATTGGGGTGTACTACTGGGGATGTTAGAAGAGCCATAATGTGTGGTTCATTCTCTATCCAACTGGTTATATGTTCCAAGCTACCTGATAGTCTTCACATTTGATCACCAAGCCACAGTCAGCAATGTGCCTTTCTTGCTTGATAAGTGTGAATACAGTGAAATGTGAAGTGAAATGCTTTGTATGTTTGATGTCCTGGGTTCAATCCCCAGCTTCTCCCCTGGTCACTGTTGAAAATGAGTACTTGTTCTCAATTGGCCTCCCTGGTTTGATAACGATTAAATAATTAAAGAAAACAGATAGTGTTTGTCAGTTCCTTCCAAAGCTACTCTACCCACGTCTGTGGACAGGCTTTGGCGTTCGTTCTTACCCATCACATCATTGTCTTGTCTCATTATTACGCGCACCTGGTGTCCATTCCCTCATTAGTAAGAGTATATAGATTCCCTGTGTTCAGTGGTATCTTTGTGCAGATTTTTTATTTCTTACTCATTCTAGTTGGAAGCTACTGTGATTACAAGTGTTTTTCTTTCTTTGTGAAGGTGAACTTTATATGCGCTGCGTCGCACGCTTTATTGTTTTTGTATGTACTTTGGAGTACATTGCTGTTGCGTGTTGCGGTGGATATACACTGTGAATTAAAAACCAACCGCCAGCTGATCCTGTGCCTGACTCCGTCCTTCTGAGCATACATCAAACCTGGATTGTGACAGTGTGGCCATAAGATAGCTATCAAAGCAATTACTGATACTGATTACTCAAAACATTACACTGCTTTTTCTCTCAAGCATAGAACGCAATAACATTAAAGGAAAGCAACAGCCACAAACTTTAATTCGGCCCTTTGGCACCAATTGTACCTTCTACGCTAGTTCTTGACTCAAGTTCTTTCAACCCCTCGAACCCCTTGTCCCGACTCTTGCAATTTAAATTAGGTTTTGTGCCGGAGTTGACTGACTGAATAACCTAAATGAGGGAGAAGGCAGTTGTTTATCTGTAACACCATTTTTTTATTGTTCCTGAAATAGTCAGCCTGAGAGATAACATTCCCATTGCTGTTTATCCACCTGCATAAAACGGAGCAAATTCAGATTCCCACTGGGCTCTCAGAATGTGGTTGATTACCCCTAAATGATAGGAGCTAAAAGTAGTTTTGGTATGTTTTTGTAAGCAAAATATCCCCGAAGGCTGCCATGTGATATTCGCCCATGTTTTTTTTAACATTATTATTCATGAAAATCAAAGTTTATTGGTCGACAATGAACATTAGAGCAGTTACAGCAAAAAGCTAATAAATAAAATAATATAATAAGAATAACTGATTAGAATTTCATGTATAATGCCAAACAAAATGGATATTGAAGAGCCATATCCTAGAGAATAATTTCAAGAATCCAGTTTATATTGTAAATACGTGGCATCCTCACACCTCCCTTCTCAAGTAATGCACTGTATTAAAGAAGATATTCCAATGAGTGAAAAGCAATGTCCAGAGTTTAATGCCCCAACACAGATCAAACAGGTACACGATATGTCTGAGTGTGTGTGTGTGTGTGTATACAATGTTTGTTCCAGAGTACGCTTATATGGGCGTATGCCAGCAAAAAAGTAAATTAGGTGAATGGCAGTTATGCAGGTATGTAGCTAGCTAGCTAGCAATGGCTGTTCGACTGTCTGTTGACCTGCTGATAACAGCAGTGTTTTGGTTTCGGCCTTATTGCACCTCTACCATCAGCAGTGGGTAAGAACATAAACATCCCGTTGTTTGGGTATCCGGGGTTGCTAAGTATCAACTTGGCCTTCTTTTGACAGAGATCCTCGGGGGATCCATGTGAGTAAGTGGTGTGTGGAGCCAGGTGCAGTAACCGTTCTCATGGTCTTATGGGCCATGCTGAATTTCTCCAGCAGCCTGAACCGACTTCTGCCCCATGGGGTCGATGACGTGGGATCAATTTGACGGGTAGTTATTACGTTGTCTTGGCGATGCCAGACGATGTGGCTTGGTTTGTATTTTAACCGTCACTGTCTACGCACACGCCCAGAAACATTCAGTACGGACGCCTATGTTTTCTTGGAACGAACCAGAGCATTTTGCAGGTTGCAAGTGGCATACAGGGATAGTAGCTTTGTCAGATAGGGGGCGATGGTGAGCTATGAATTCGTCGCAGAATGGAGCGTAGGAGGGATTCGAATTTGATATGTGGAAGTCTCGGTAAAACGAACCATGAATTAGTTCTGTTCAAATCCCCAGCCACAATAAACAGAGCTTTTGTGTGTGCGGATTTCTGCTGACTCAAAGTCCTTTATAAATCCTTCATAGATAGAGTGGTATTGCCTCGTGGGTGTCTGTATACAACCGTACACCGTCAAATGCAAGGCAATTCCTTAAGGAGATAACGGCTTGCTAATTCACCATCTGGAAGTCTAGATTCTTTAGATTTAATTCCGAAGCAAAAACAAACATGAATTTAATTTTAAATGCTAGCCCACGGGTGTTCACAAATTCTTTAAAAAAATCTCAATGGCACTGAACGCCTCAGATCCTCTGCCAACAGAGCACTTTTTACACGGTAAGTCATTCATCCTCTGGATAGGCTTATGCTGTAATACATGTGTCTATACACAGGTATAGCCTGTCTGGCTGCTAGCATGTAGCAGAAACAAAAGTAGATGTTTCTCTGTGCCTTGGATTGAATCAATTCTAAAGTTCTAATATCATGGAACACGTATGCAGTCTGTATGTTTCAGTACCAAAGCCGGACAGTTACGCAGACTTAAGGAAGCAGCATCAATTGCAGAGAGAAATATCATAACGTATTTGAATTTGGACGAACTCTCAGGGTTTTCAACCAGATAATACTTGCAAATGTCAACGCCTAAGTACCCACTAAACCCATTGAATTTCTGAGAAATGCCTCAAAAAACATTTGCACTCCCTCTGCCTTTAAATAGGCCTAACACTCCTCATTTTTAAATACACTGTTTCGTTTCCATTAGCAGGGAATTACCAAAAAAAGCTATTCTGTAAGGTTTAATAAATTCCCTTGCGAAAGGCTCATTTAAATTGATCCCAGCCCCTGAGTAACAAACCTTGAGTTTTTTAAGCTTCAATTATGCAAAATAGATCAAGCATTCAGCCGTATTGAGCTTTTTAGGTTGTTTAGGGCACAAATGGAGTTCTCCCCAAATGCTAGTCGGTTGTCGAATTTGGAGGGCCAAGTGGATTGACCCGAATACGACCCCGGCACAAAACTGCAGTGACCTGCTAATTAATTGTAATGCTATTAGAGGGATCAGTGGTTTTAACGGGATTTATATTCTAGATCCGAAAAAGTTACAATGATGTTCTGTTTTAGGTACACAATGTAGGCCTTACCTGGGAGAGACTTTACATTGCATATATATGTTTAGCTAACAGTAGACAAAAGAAAATCAGTGCTAAGCCTAACCACATATAGTTAAAACAAGACATTAACCCTGTAACACCCCTCGTTGTAAAATTACAACGTTACCTTTAGCCATCCTTAAAAACAATCTGTTATTTTTTATCTTATTTTTTACCACATTTACATAGTCATTGGGTCCTATTGTTCAGTCTCGCAATGCTTTTGGATAGTACATTTGTTTATAAGTCCCGCTTTACGGCCATGAACTCACACAACCTCTCAAGGTTTCCTTTGAACAACATCTACTTTTTTCATTGGACTGGATTCATCAGATTCAAGTAAGTAAAATGTCTTTTATATTTTTTTGGGTTGTTATTAGAATGTCTAGAGCATGTACATATGTAGTTATTTTGAAATATATGCATCAAATTCCATTTAGAGCTTGTTAAGTATTTGTTGCAATTATACAACGTTGTGTGAGTGTGGTAGCCCAAAATAGCAGGCTTGTTATAGTGGGCTCAAACAGGTTGTATTCCATCCACTACACCACTGCCTGAAACAGATACATTTTCTATATATTGACAGTATACATTCTACCCTTGTGTTGTGTTCTAGTCAAATTTGACTGATTTAAACGTTTTATCTCTAAAAAAATGTAGTTAATTTGATCAGACTGACCTAACATTCCAGAGGATATAAACAGACAATTCAGTTCTGGGAAAGGTGAGAATGTTCCTGAATGTGGGGTGTGGATGTAAGTGGGGGTATGCGTGTTTTCCTTTTAGTATGACAATTAGAGAGCATAAGCAGAAGTATTGTTATGTGAAGGCAGTATTGTGTGACTAAATGGCTGGTGATTGGGATGCATGTTTCATTTAGCATGATAAGGAGAGAGCATAGGCTAAGCCATTTACGCACAGCTTCATAAATCAGGTGGTGAGAGGAGTGTAAGCATAATCTTACGCCAACATATACGCACGCCCGTTTCTACGGAAGAATGATAAATGAGGGCCAATGGCATATGATTTATGAAGCTGTGCGTACCGTTGAAATCCAGGTGTACGCAATACCTGCCCTTGATAAATGCCGCGGCTGAAAACGATCGTCATTAGAATAACACGCCCCTATATATTCAAGTCTCCGCCTCCCCCACGCCCTCATTTTACGCCATGGACACACGGAAGACGGCAAAGAAGAGAAACTTCTCCGACGTGGATGATCAAATGACCTATCACAATGCATTATTTTACAGCACGTAATTTGAAACAATTAGCATTTAATTTCGTTTTACGTCACATGTATTGGGGTGTACAATAGTGATGATGATGTGATGTGGAGTAACATTCATTCACATTAATAATTGCATGACAATTTGTAATATTCTTATTATTATTTCATTTTTTATTAATGACGCTTATTGTTATTTAGAATGTCATTATTATTATTTGTATTATTATTATTATTTAAAAGAAGAAGCATGTCATTTTTATTATTTTGTCAGTCAGTTATTTTTTGGTCGAAAGCCTTTCATTAGTGAACCCATATTTTTCCCTGAACATATCAGACAACAAGGGTGCATGCCCCTCATCTGGTGCAGAGAGACAAGTCTTTTTTTCTGCGCTCTGATCTCCTGCTTCGTGCGCTGCTCCGTCTCCGTCTCCACGCGGGTTCTCCGCATCCATCGCCGTCTGGATCATTTCTCGTGCGCGCTGCTTTATTTCTGCAACCAAGTAATGGTCTTTATAACGCGGATCAAGTACAGTCGTGATGAAGTGCAGAGGATCCGAGTAGATCACAATATTTCGTCCGTATTGTTTCGGTGATAAAAGTATTTCGGTGCACCCCTAATACATATGCTTACAAATCAAATGCTTTGGTAAAGTCACACAAATTTAACATTGAAGCCCATGTTGCACAAAAATAAACACTGAAAGTTTATAATTACTATGTTGTTGTTTTTTTACAGTGGGCCATAATATATCATATCTTTTAGTTTGTCAGTGCGTTTTGTGGTGTTATAGGAATTGTTTTTCTGCGCATTTCCGCACTAACTCAAAACGTGCGTACATGTACACCACCTCCTGAGCTGGCGTAGGATTTTAGCGTGCCGTACGCCAACGTCCATATTGATAAATCCCATAGTCACCGTGGTTTTGGGTGTACGCCAGGTGTACGCTGGAAATTTGGTGTACGCACTTTTGATAAATGAGGGCCAGTGTTGCAATATTACTACATTTCTTTAAAAACGTATATAAACATTTTTTTCTAAAAACTCTTTAATTTCTGCATCAAAGGCCTCCTACAACAACATCTGAAAGGTCAAATATTTTTTTTTTAGGTTTTTCTATATTTGGGTCTTACAGGGTTAATACAACTTTTTTTTCTTTCTCAAGGTCTAAAGCAGCGGTGCACATTGTGACCATTTCTTTACCTATCTTTACCTATTTCTTACCCGTTTGGTTGGCCACACAGGTGCACTGGTTGTCAGTTCCGGCACTGGTTGTCGGTTCCGGCACTGGTTGTCAGTTCCAGCGCTGACCAGCCTCGAATGGGCTTCTGAAACAAATTGGAAAATCGGCCAGTCTGAAAACCTGAGCCTTTATTTTGTTGATTTTGATTATGATAATGCTGAGATATTGTATACATTCGGATTGTGTGATAAGGCAGCAGGGTTGCGGTTCACCGGTAAGCCGAAGCATTTATGGTATCGCTGAGATGTTATTTCTGACTGTTGAGTACTACTTCACCATATCATTAGATTAGTGCTGAAGGAGTTTCACTTGTCCCCTGCAGAGAGAGAGTGGACCAAAATGTGTAAGGCTGTGGAAATAGTGTGTGTGTGTGTTTGTGTGTGGGGGGGGGCTGCAGGCTCTGGACAGGATTGGATTAGTTCTGCTGAACCAGCAGCTGTGCCACCTTGACAATGACCCCAGTCTCGACCCAGAGAAGTTCTTCAGTACAAACTACTCAAGGGTTAATGAATTCACTCTGGATGACGACTAAAATGTATTCAGTTTCCACGGCAACCATTTATTGATGTGTACAGTAAATAAAAAACTGATCAAATTTACTAAAATACTTGCTTTTATGAAAATACTTTTTTATTTGAGCAATAAAGAGCCGCCAGTGTAGAACACCAGACAATAATATGTGAGTACATTTAATTGGCTTTTCAGATTCAGCTGGCATACTGTGTAACCTCAAACAAAAGTGCAGTGGATCTGAACAGAATGGCATTTATTTTATTCTAATGTCCAGCCAATTGAGCTGTAGGCTCATGTTTTTTTATTAACCATGATTTGTCACTTGTGGAAGATAGCTTTACAGACAACAATGTGAAAATATATATATATTTTTATCCCAAGCATGGGTTCCTAACCCTCGTTTTTTTCCAGCTTGTTGCTTTAATGACAATGTATTCTCATTTAACTCGAACTTTATAATTAACAGAAATTGCTAGTCAGACTTCATATCTGGCTCACATCAGCAACTTCTTGACCGAACAAACATTAGTTAGCTATCATCGTAGTAAAAAAAAAAAAAAATTCATAATAAAAACAGCTAAGATTAAAGAAATCCTGTTTCTGGCTGGCTAAGGAACAATGTTATTATGGTAAGGGAATGTTAGGTTGTTCTAATTAGATCAGGCAGAGCGGATAATTGGGAAATGTCAAAGGTTTAAAACCCCAGATTCAGGGTAAACAAAAAGCACGAACGAAAGCAAAAAAAAAAACACCCAAAAGCTGCCTATCGTGGCGCTGGTTTGTACATGTTTTCAAAACTAAACAGTTATCGTGGCGTGACTGATTACAATGCATCAAGTCACGTTGGAGCAACACTGTTATTGTTCATCAGATGAGTAAATATCTGTCATTTTCTGCAACTGTAGGCTGTTTATGTACAAAACTCACATTTTACAGTTCTCTTTATTGACATTTCCCTGTAAATGGAACGAAATCGTATTGTACGTAACGACGGTCGAAACCCTGAAACACAAGTCATTCCGATGAGGCGAAATGCATCGCTAAACTTTCGATATTGACCTTCGGGGAATTCGCCTATCACGTCTCGCCAGCTGAGCACGGGTTCACTTATCGTTACTGCCGCAGCCAGAGGTAATAGTAACCCTTGCAATGTCCTACACCAACTGCATTGATTACAGACCTGCATCACTTTAATACCAGTCTCTTTCAGAGCCACTTGACAGGAGTCGGTTCTAAGCACACATCCTGCACCGCTCATACCAACCTTAGACTATTAACTGGAAACGCTAAACTGACCGTGAATCTTCTCAGGGCTCTTCGATATCTTCCGGTGCAGGAAAGCATTGAAGACATTTCAGATAGCCCCGTAATGTCACCTGTAGGATGGGTTTAATACTCCCATCGTACATTTAACCTGCCTTGTCTGCATCACTGTTTACGCTACATCAGTATCTAATAGAAGGCTTTTCCCTCTCCATTAAATGTGAATGTATTTTGGCTCGGGAACAAAACACTGGAACGTGAACGTTGTTCAGTCAGCTATCTTTTTTTCTCTGTGTTTCTGCCTGTGTCCATGTCTCCGTCTGTGTCTCTATCTATGTCTGTGTATCCGTCTGTGTCTCTGTATATCTGTTTGTATCTCTGTCTGTGTCTCTGTCTGTATCTCTGTCTGTGTCTCTGTCTGTATATCTGGCTGTGTTTCTGTCTGTATATCTGTCTGTGTTTATGTGTGTCTGTGTTTCTGTGTCTATGTCTGTATATCTGTCTGTGTTTCTGTCTGTATATCTGTCTGTGTTTATGTGTGTCTGTGTTTCTGTGTCTATGTCTGTATATCTGTCTGTGTTTCTGTCTGTATATCTGTCTGTGTTTATGTGTGTCTGTGTTTCTGTGTCTATGTCTGTATATCTGTCTGTATATCTGGCTGTGTTTTTGTGTCTGTTTGTATCTCTGTCTGTGTTTCTGTCTGTATATCTGTCTGTGTTTATGTGTGTCTGTGTTTCTGTGTCTATGTCTGTATATCTGTCTGTGTTTATGTGTTTCTGTGTCTATGTTTGTATCTCTGTCTGTGTCCATGTGTTTCTGTTTGTATATCTGTCTGTGTTTGTGTTTCTGTGTCTATGTCTGTATATCTGTCTGTGTTTATGTGTTTCTGTGTCTATGTTTGTATCTCTGGCTGTGTTCATGTGTTTCTGTCTGTATATCTGTCTGTGTCTGTGTTTATGTGTCTATGTCTGTATCTCTGGCTGTGTTCATGTGTTTCTGTCTGTATATCTGTCTGTGTCTGTGTTTATGTGTCTTTGTCTGTATATCTGTCTGTGTTCATGTGTTTCTGTCTGTATATCTGTCTGTGTTTCTGTGTCTATGTCTGTATATCTGTCTGTGTTCATGTGTTTCTGTCTGTATATCTGTCTGTGTTTCTGTGTTTCTGTGTCTATGTCTGTATATCTGTCTGTGTTCATGTGTTTCTGTCTGTATATCTGTCTGTGTTTATGTGTTTCTGTGTCTATGTCTGTATATCTGTCTGTGTTTATGTGTTTCTGTGTCTATGTTTGTATCTCTGTCTGTGTTCATGTGTTTCTGTCTGTATATCTGTCTGTGTTTCTGTGTCTATGTCTGTATATCTGTCTGTGTTCATGTGTTTCTGTCTGTATATCTGTCTGTGTTTATGTGTTTCTGTGTCTATGTCTGTATATCTGTCTGTGTTTATGTGTTTCTGTGTCTATGTTTGTATCTCTGTCTGTGTTCATGTGTTTCTGTCTGTATATCTGTCTATGTTTGTATCTCTCTCTGTGTCTCAGCCACTCCCACTCTCACTTTGTTCAAATGGTATTCTTATCCCTTCTCTCAATTTCTGAACATCTATGTCAATCTTCCAGGGGGCCTTGTCTGTCTTTCAGAATGTCAGGGAAAAATATAATAGTCATTTGATTTAAAAAATACATTGCTAGACTTTTTATTGTTTAACCGATTCATGTATGTTATACATTTTATCAAATGCTATCTATATTTTAGCTAACATGTATTTTTCTGTAAGATATTGTGCTTGTAACTATATATACCGGGATCCTGGCCAAATAGTTGGCAGCTTAATACTGTATTATTGCATTGCAGCAGAAAAGCTGTTATATGTTTAAAATAAAACACATGTACAGACATATTACCTCTGTTATGGGTATAATATCATATTTTTTACAGGAAATGTTTTACCGTGTAAAAAATAAATGTTATGGCTGGTTGTATTTGTCTGGCCCAGCTGACTGCACATTTGATAAATCACAGCGATGATGCATCTATGTATGGGTGGAAAATAAATGAGCTCAAAATTGAAAGGATCTGGTTTGTTTACTACAAATTAATGGATATTTAGAGACTATTAGGATATTGAACCAGGCACTTAACTAATGACGGATGATTCCACGTTGATAAATTGAGGCCAATATCACACTCCCTCAAACCCATTGGTATTAAATCAGGTAATGTTGGGTTTTATTTACTGCGGGCAGATATAAAATGAGGTTTTAAATTGCATGGTTAAATCCTGCTATTAGAACCAAACAAGGCCATTGTTTCTGTTATGGAACAAATGATTATTTCTCTGTGTGTGTGTCAACGTTTTTCACATATCTATGTTACAGCACAACTCCTTCGTCGGCCGGATCCTCCGGGAAGAACTGCAAACGGTAACGGAACATATTTTTGACTATAATTATCAAATTTAATGACCCACGTCAACATTCGACAGCTAAAACTACCACTGCAGAGTGCGGAATATGGCGACAAGCAGGACTCGCCCGGAATCCACCAACGTGATTGGCTGGGCCTCCAGTCTGCTGATGCGTTTGAAGTATATTAGCTTCAGACAGACTTAAGGATCTGCGGCGGAATCCATCAGAACTAATGACTTCACAGTGAGACGGCGGCCTCCCTTATGAATACAGAGGAGATTACTATTCAACACTGTGATTTGGGATGATCCCCGTAATTGCAGACGCATGGCATCTGGGAAATTGCCAAAGACGAGTTTGGAGTTTTCCCCGTCAGTCGACAGTCTGCTGTGCCCCCCGGGGTATAAATAAAGTCGTATTGATTTAAAAGAAATAACATTTTGCTTTAGTGTGATTGTATAGTTGGAGATGATCAGGAAACTGTTCGAAACTGTCACTTTTTGGTTGCTCCTGGAAAACTACTGGATTTGTTAAAATAAATTACAATAAATGATCGAGATTTATTCATAAATCAGCAATCAACTGGACAGAGAATATGCCAATGTGATACATGCCAACGCAGTATCAAACTTTTCTCCTCTAAACCTCACCACCGTATCGCATTCCTCTCGTATCCACAAAAAACGACCCCGAAAGGGTTTTGGTCATTCTCCCAGTGTCCTCCTGTTTGCCTTCCTTCAGCTGATTGACACTTCTGGACAATTCCTTCACGCTGAATTGGATACCGACGGGTCAAGCCAAGCTGGCTGTTTGTTCTGTGAACCCGCAACGGGGTAGGAAGTGGCCTCGAGGTTGTTGGACTGTTGTGGAGTGAACATGTCAGAGCCAAGGTGGTCGAACAACGTGGACTGCACGCAAAGGAGCCCTGGATAGCTGACGAAGACGTTTTCTTCGCACGCCCGGTCAATGACCTGTAGGGATTGATGAGGAAAAACTGGCGATTCTCACGCACGACACAGCGGTGAACGCGATGTGCTTTCTCACCACAGGACTTTTATGTCAGATATAACCGATGATGTAATGATAGTTTTTACTGGGCTTCAGGTGTCTCAACTGTGCTTTTTAGAGAAGACCTAGACATGTCGGCGGTTCTTTTGGTGAAAGACTTCCAAATCAAACGTATCTCATTAAGCCGATTTACATCATGTGCCTACGCTCAAGATGTTAAGTACAGTGGCTGGGAAAAACTCCAAGGCTCAGCCTCTATCCTGCTTCAATAATCTTTACTCATAACTGTTGGGTTTACATTTCACCACATATTAGAGCAGTTGCACAATGTTTCATGTGTTCACACACTTGGGGGTATAGAGTATAAAGCACGATGTTTCATGTGTTCACACGCTTTGGGGTGTAGAGAATAAAGCACGGTGTTTTATGTGTTCACACACTTTGGGGGTATAGAGAATAAAGCACAATGTTTCATGTGTTCACACACTTTGGGGTGTAGAGAATAAAGCACGGTGTTTTATGTGTTCACACACTTTGGGGTATAGAGAATAAAGCACGATGTTTCATGTGTTCACACACTTTGGGGGTGTAGAGTATAACGCATGATGTTTCATGTGTTCACACACTTGGGTTGTAGAGAATAAAGCACAGTGTTTCATGTGTTCACACACTTTGGGGATACAGAGTATAAAGTCTGGTGCGATGTCACAATCCCTCTTAAGAATGACATGAGTAGGAAACACATTTACTAAGCCCACTTAAGGGGGTCAGAGATCAAGTATTTAAAGGGGAAGAGGGAACCAGGCAGGCGGGCCCAGCAAGGGCAGTTCCACAACCCAATGTCTACCTTCACAGCCTAGGGCCGGACTACTCTCAATTATAGAACAGATTGAGTCTTCAGTATTGGCTAATCTCCAGGAATCGACTGCACTTGCAACTGAGAAAGTTGTCATATCATCGCTTGCTGTTCTAAATTCAGTATCCATGTTTGGTTATTGACAACATTTCCGGAAGTCATTGTACTCAAAATAAAGATATGTTAAAAATAGTGCTTCTGCAGTTAATTGCAACAAGTTAGCAGTTTCAGAATGTTTTCACCTTTCTGTTTAAAAAACAGTGCATTCTGTTGGATACTGTAATACTGTGTTTTTATTCAAAACTAGGAACAGAACTCGACTTGGAGATAAATAAGTACAGCTGTCTATATCTGAGTCAGTCAGTTCCCAGGGCCAGGGTGCCAAATGAACACAAATACAAAAATAGCTATTTTTGGCTACTACATATAACACAGTACCTGGAGAGTGGCTGGGAGTGCTGGCATTGGATTCAACCCTGAATCACGGGACTTTGCTAAAGTAGCGCACACATTAGCTTTCCAGATTGACGGTCGGCCAGAACCAAGTACATGTGTCTCTGCTTAAAAATAATTCCAAATTCGATTAATCTGGGCCGAAATGCATATGTATGTCTCGTTCAATAATAATGTATCTACTGGGTTGATCTGCAACGGTCATTTCTGCACAGCACAGAAAATCTTGGACAATTCGACTATTATTATTTTTCTTTATTTCTGTCTGAAACGCAACTGACAACGACAATACTTGTCTAAGGCAAGCGAAAATTTTACATAAATGCAAAATGTACAACTAAATACCACACTACAAGCTGGTTTTAAAAAGTACATATAATCTAGCTGTTGTCTATCATTACATAATCGGATAGTGTCATACCTGATTCTGTCTTGCTCTCACTTTCTCCTCCAGTAATGACACACTGGTTTCCCTGCTCACAAAACGAAGGTGGATTCACACACACACAAGGGACAGAGAAGAAGTACCTAAGTTGAGATTTTGATGCTCAAGAAATCGTGTTAAATAAGTTGTATGCGTTAACACATGGGTGAACGTTGACAGGCCTGTTTTAACGAAGTATTTTGCAGCTAAATTGTTAGCTGCTAACTTTTCTCACAGGTCCACCTGGTAGAGTTAGACATGATACGCGGGCTAACAAAAAAATATCCGGTAACATTAATATCACGTAATTGTTACGGGGAAACCTGCATCTTTTTCCAAATGTTTTTCTTACTGACTGTTGGCAACCAAGAGTGTGTGCTATGAGCTAATACCCATTTATTTGAGTACCCATGTTCAACATAGTGTATTTCCCATTCTTCAATGTACACAAGCATCAGAATTAACCTTAATGTAAGATCACCTCTGTAATTTTTTTTACAAAATTAGAAAGTATTATGGGAACAATCAATCCATCAACCAAAAATGGAGGCGGTACCTATAGGGTTTTGACTTATTTTCTAAGTATGTCAGGTGTGTGTGTGTGTCTGCATCTCTATTATATAATTCAGTTTGTGTTGTATTCTGCTAATGAACTCTCATGGGTCTCAAAGATAACATTTCAGAAAATGAAAATCTACTTTTTGTTAGCTTTCATCTTTGAAATCAAGGTACTTAGATCATAGCACGTTACGGTTAAAAACAGAGCCTGCATCTCTCTCATGGATCAGCCATTCCATACAGATTTTAGTGTAAAGGCCTGCAGGTATTCCTGCCTCCAGTTGTTTGTTTGGGATTTCAAGGAACAATAAATAAGAGAGAAGATTAGAAATGTGTTAGGAGATTCATATTTGAAAGTACTTTTCCATGGGGGAAAATATCCAAACCGAATTGAACGACTATTACTGATTATGACTGATGTGGCATCGTATACGAGTTAGGAATCCGACCAGCTAGACAAATCCAGGTATGCAAATGAGATGTGGGTGTTCCTGTATGTCTGCCGGCGTCATACATGGGGTCACATTCCATTTGTGTCTCTCTCTGTGTCATCAAATTCCAGTGACAGTTGGCCTACGCGGAACACAGTGCCTGGCGAATGAAATGGAAAAAAGGATTCCTCGACCAAACGGTCAATCATATAAACTCGGTTAAACAGAGAGCCAATGCAAATCCGTTTAGCGGCCGAAAGACAACAGGTCTGGACACAGCGTTTGTTAAATTATACCCTCTTAACGGCCGTCTATACTCCTGAACTCAATGACCACAGTAGGAGTTTTGAATTAAATAAGTTCACCCGGTATATTGAGCCAATGTATTCCGTTGCAGCGCGTTTGCTTGTAATCCAAGGCTTGTAAACTTGCTGTCTGATTGGTTCGTCATTGTGCCGGATCATCCTTTATGTCCCCACTCATATTCAGAAACCTGCAGAAGGACCATGACGCCCCACGTTATTATCGCCACCACGTCCTCCTCCGCCTCGCCTCCAATTTCTTTTCCTAATACGCTCATCAGCATAGCTCAATACTGGGAGTCCCGAACAAATGAATCCTCTGCCATGTCGAGCTCTTTCTGGCTTTCCTCCGTGTGATGGCGTTAGCGTAACGTTAGCATAGCCATAGCATAAGTCGGCCCTGTATAGCTCAGCTGGTGGACAATGGGAAGTTTGCCAAATGACTTCAATGTAAAACCGACAACTACTTCTGCTTTCCAACAAGGAGATACATGTACATCTGTTGCCGTTTTACAGGGTCATATCGTAGAATGACCAGTGGACCATCAAATTACCTGAGAAGCTAATTACACCGGCTACACAGACCGCAAGTACCACTTAAAATAGGGCCATATACACAGTGCTGTAAAAAATGTAGTTTCCCCCTTACTGGTTTCCTTTATTATAGCACTTTTTCACACACGCCTTACTTTACATTTTATATGATATCTAGACCCTTTCAGCGTGACAAACATGCCATGGAGGGAATAAGGAAAGGGGTTTAGTACTATTTCATGTTCCCTAAAGTAACACAATCCGCCTTGTGCCAGAATACTCACCCAATTGTAGCAGGGATGTTTTGCGCCACACCTTCTCCACTGACCAATGCCTTGGCACCATCTATGCCCATGGAATACCGGTTCTGATACCCCAATTAGTTATTTCAGATGATTTCCACAAAGGATGATTACCTGAGCTCCTGCTCATTTGAGGAATAATTACTCGAACTAATCTCTGAAACCTACAAGGACGCGTGTGATAGACAAACATGCCAGATTAGCCCTCACGAGTAGGTACTGAACGGCCTCTCTGCTAATCTGTCCCGTTGCGTGTAATCGAGACACCGGACAACTTGTGTGAATGATGGAGCTGACAGAGCGGAGAAACGCCTTTATAGAGACCATCATATACCCACAGTCTTCCTGCTTGCCAATCTCTAGTCTCCCATAGTTCTCGGGTCTCCCCGAATAACAGTATTTATTAACCTTAGTCATCAGAAATAGACTTCATGACAAATCCTAAACTAGCAGTTGAACCTTCAGGAATATGGTTTAATAAAAATGGTTACAACATTACTAGCTTCAGTGTAAAGTACTTAGTCCTCTGTCTTTTGTTTTGACAATTTGACACTGAAAACGATCAATTTGTTGCTGTTTGTAGATATGCTGTTAACATCAGTCTGGCTAGCTAGTAAACTAATGTTAGTTAGATTGGTTAATATTACAGCCACAAGTGCCAGTCAGTGTCTTGTGATGACGTCACTTACACGATTACTCTAACTGTCCGGTAAAATCACATTATTATAGAATGGATGATACTAAATAATTGTATGTGTCTGTAGTGACATTTGATATTGATAGAGATAGGAAGAGTTCTAGATAGTTTTTAAGGTACCTTGGATATTACACATTGTGTATATATATATATATATATATATATATATATATATATATATATATAATACGCATTATTTCTATCAGCATCTCTCTCCTGGATCTGGACCACACATAATGAGTAGCACACACACTCCTACACAAACACACACACTCCTACACATATGTAAACACACACACTCCTACACATATGTAAACACACACACTCCTACACAAACACACACACTCCTGCACAAACACACTCCTACACAAACACACACACTCCTACACAAACACACACACACACACACACTCCTACACAAACACACACACGCTCCTACACAAACACACACACACTCCTACACAAACACACTCCTACACAAACACACACACACTCCTACACAAACACACACCCACTCCTACACAAACACACTCCTACACAAACACACTCCTACACAAACACACACACACTCCTACACAAACACACACACTCCTACACAAACACACACACACTCCTACACAAACACACACCCACTCCTACACACACACGCACACATTCCAATACTCCAATGTATTCCGATGTATGCACATCTTATGAACTTACACAAACTGTAAATACCCACCATTATGTTGTTGTGCACTTGTATTTGCATGAACCTCTAATCAGTCTACCTGTTTATTGATTTCACAACCTTGTAATTAACAATTGTAAATATATTCTGCAACCATGTGTTTCCAGCTCCACCGCAGTCAGGTATTGGAACAGAGGCAGATCGGTAAGCACATTATCTCAGCCAAGGGACATTTACTTGTGAGTTTTCAATGCCCTTGTATGTTTTCCCTCAGTCATTCAGTTCATTGTGAACATGTTGGCATGTCAATTTTCAGAACTCAACTCAAAGCAGTTTTTTCTTCAATGAATAAACTATGAATAAAAATTAAACAATTAAAACAGATGTCTCCGCTTTTTAGATTGATATCAGCCAGTGTGTTCCTCCGTTGCTTGAACGCGATGGACACATTTAAATGATCTTGTATAATAACACCTTCTTTAGTGTACGGCCATTAAAGCGATGTGGCCATTAAATGGATGTGGTCATTAAAGGGATGTGGCCATTAAAGGGATGTGACCATTAAAGGGTTGTGGTCATTAAAGGGATGTGGCCATTAAAGGGATGTGGCCATTAAAGGGATGTGGCCATTAAATGGATGTGGCCATTAAAGCGATGTGGCCATTAAAGCGATGTGGCCATTAAAGAGATGTGGCCATTAAAGAGATGTGGCCATTAAAGGGATGTGGCCATTAAATGGATGTGGCCATTAAAGCGATGTGGCCATTAAAGAGATGTGGCCATTAAAGAGATGTGGCCATTAAAGGGATGTGACCATTAAAGCGATGTGGCCATTAAAGGGATGTGAAACAATGTAAGGCTCTGGATGAGAACGCTACACAAAAACTGGACAAAACGTCAACAACTAGACCAAAATGACGCTCCCGATAACAAATCATTGGTGAAGCACTCCGTTTCAAATAACCGCTTTCCTGATTAGCCTGTAAGAATATAATCAGCATTTCTGCTTTTGTATGGTGTATATCTTACAAATGACACCATTGTTATAGCTTCTGCTTCCTTAATTACCTTGTCAAACAACGTTATTAATTGTATCGACCAGAAGAATAACAGTGGAGTCCTTGTATTGATTTTTCAGCGGCCATCAACACTGTGGATCGCTTTGCACTACTCACAGGGTTTTATCGATTGATCTAAACCGCTCTGCATGTAGATGGCTTGAAAAAAGATTGATTGACAAAACAGTGTGTACCTGCTGATTTTGTTAGAGCACCTCTGCAAGGTTTGTCCTTCTTTTCATATTTTCGATTTATTCACACCAATTGGATGAGTTATACTTCACAATATAGGCTTTGTGTGTTGATCAATGGCAAATGTCGTACCATAAAATGAAATGTTTAAATGTCCAAGGGGGAGGGCGGGATAGGGGGGGTGAGAGCTACTTTATAACATATCCGGTGCGTAACAACTAAAATATCTCTCTTTGAGTCCAGAACCCCAAACTCCCTCCAAAAACCCATCAAACCAAAAGGCTAGCCGCACTCCCTGCTATGCCGGGCCCTCTACCAACTAATTCTGAGAATGTATTTGATAACACCCCTTTTGTTGATTTGTAAAAAGCCATCGTTTAAAGTTTACGTTAATCTGACCTAAACTTGTATGTAATTGGCAGTCGGTTATACAATGAAGCATAGTCGCATAGTGGAATTAACAAACGACATAATTGCCATAATTTAATGTTTATGATAATCTGAACTAAACTTGTATGTAATTGGCAGTCGGTTATCCAATGACGCATAGTCGCATAGTGGAATTAACACACGACTTGCATACTTTGCATAAATTATACATCTCCCCCGATTAGACATTTGTAAATAAACATCTCAAGCAACCTTGACTACTTTATGTCATTGCCTCTTCAAGTAGCCTGCTTTATGCATTTTGTCGAATAAATGTATTTACACGCGTGTTTCATAGTTTGGTAAAAGGCCTGTTAGAAAGGCCTATGTAAAGCATCAAAATATGTATTCTTTTCTCACACATTGGAATGTGTGTGCTAATTAATTAATTACATTAATCTTCCCTATACCCATTGGTGAAACAGATGGAGGTGTAACAATGGGTTAACATGGACAAATAGCTCCGCACAGAAGTGTAATTAAGTCACAGAAGATTGCTGTCTCCTGCTGTATAAGACTGCCTTGAACGACCAACCGGATATCTCGGTGGTGCTGCTGGGTTGTGAAGATTGCAAACTCATGCAACATTTTGCCACGGTGTTTATTGCCAACATGTTTAATTTCATATCACAGCAATTTGTGGAATAATAAAAAACGACCTCATGGCTTAAAACAAACGTTAACATATATTGACCATTGTTATCTGAGTAATTCATCACTCAATTTTCTGGTGGACTGCATCCAAAAAAGTACCTGACAATTGGTTTAACCCTTTTTGATGTAACGTCGTAACACGGTAAAATTGGAAAAAATCCAGGGAAGGTGAAAAGTATCGGTCATTAAAAAAACAAGGTCATCATTCTTGCTTTCCACAGAGAGATGGAGCTCAGTGGCAATGAAAGCCTATAGCGTAAACTAGGTCAACGGTTTATCATCGATGAAACATCTGATCTCAGTGCAGTTTCCAATTCCAAGTTTTTTCGTACCCGTTGTCAAAGCTTTAAAAAAATGATATAAGACAGGGTGCAGAGCAAATTGAGTTATTGCACATGAACTTTACTGCGTAGGTGCTTCCAGATGTAACACATGTTCTAAATAAATGGACACTTGTTGACAAATTGGATGCTCTCTCTTTCGCCAAACTTTTTATCTAAGGTTCAGCCCACTCAGATTCACTAGCCTGCTAATGAAAACATTTTGTTTTGTTTTACAATAATTTCAACACTACACAGCGCACTGTATAAAAATACATCTTCACCGACTACCAATTTTACTTTGAATATTCTTTAAGGAAGAATATTGCTTTGTTAAAAGTGGTTTGCCTAGTTTCTTTTCACGATTTCGGATAATGCAAATTTTTTATAATTCTAGGCTGTATACAGAATTGAACAATGGATAATTGTAGATTCTGTCTTCATCGGCCTTCGAACACTACTCAAGGTAAGTCTAATTTGACCCAAATTAAAATTTTAGATGAACAATCTTTTTAAACTGGTTCATATATTCCTTCAAGTCAGAAACATAATCTGAGATAATTGGCACTTTAGAGTGGTTTGGAATAGGTGGTTTGGAATACTAAAGGACATTTAATGTGATTTAAAAGGCGAAATATATATATATAAATAAATATAATAATACAAATACATATATTTGAAACATCAAAAGAGTGCAAAGGGAACCAATTCATGGAAGGAGTTAGAGACAGTAGATAACTTACTCCACACACTGGGAAATAACAAATAGAACATATTGGTTACCGTCCAATATCTTTGTCCAACTGGCACCATCTGCTATTGCGCTCACACCCACATCCCATATGCCTCTTCTCTCCTTTGTCACGAGAATTGAGAAGGACAAATGACCGCATCAGGGAGAAAGGCGACAGTATTTCGACAGACGTGCGGAACACCATGCGCAATCGAAAACGTCTCCGGTGACTTCGCTCCTCGAAAACAGTGACGTCGCTCCTGAGATATGCCTCGGACCGGATGGTGAGATACCGGAAAACCCACGGTGACCCGTTGCTCATTCTTCCGGATTGAGAGTGGAGACCTTCACGTTAGCGCCACGGAATAACCAGACGGCTTTGAAATGATATTGATATTAACAGAGAATGTTAAAAGCGGAGTCACTGAATGCAGGTGTGCAGAGGTAATGATTGATCTCAGGGACATCTCTCCTTTAATATTTTGTCTGTGGTTGAATACATAACCGACTAATGGACCACGGAATGCGGTCATGTGTTTACGGTATACACTCGCCTGGCATTAGTACCAGGTTGGAGAGCATTTTTGCCTTCGGAACTGCTTTAATTCTTTCAAGGCCTCGATTCAACAAGGTGCAGGAAACATTCCTCAGTGGTTTTGGTCCATGTTGACATCGTGGAATCACCGCAGATTTGTCGCCGTTCCACCGCATCCTAAAGGTGCTGTTGAGATCTGGTGACTGTGGAGGACATTTGAGTAGAGTGAACTAAATGTCAAGAAACCGAGTCGTGATGATGTGAGCTTTGTGACATGACGCGCTACCCTGCTGGGGGTCGCCATTATATGACGGTTCCACCGTGCTCATAAAGGAATGGATGTGCTCGGCAACAATACTCAGTAAAGCTGTAGCGTTTGAACGATGCTCAATTGTTTTCAAAGAAATATCCCCCACACCGCCGCCACCTGCCTGAACCGTTGACACGTGCATGGTAGATCCATACTTCCATGTTATTTACGCCAACGTCAGACCTTACCACTACCGGGCACCGTTTCTCCATCAGGGAATATGCTTCACCTAGCATATTACATGTGACCGGCTGGCCATCTGAACACACAGGCCAGCAGTTTAAATGTAACTGTCATGCAGCCCCTGAACCGAATACAGCAAAGCTCCGGTGACGGCCGTGTTTAAAGTCGTCCACCTACCTCTCAGCCTGAGCTATGTCTTTTCGGATTCGCACACATTTTAGACATAACAGGGTGCATTTTTTTTTTTACCAAACAACTGTTGGTATACTGTGGTGTTAATTATTATCCAAAACACTTTTTTGTGATAACGTTGACTGCTCCCAAGCAACAGAAATGTAGCTTGAGATGATTTGACTGGTTGTTCTGTTGCCTAGTGATGGAGGTGCTTCAAACTAAGGTAATGCCAGTATACAAAAAATGTTTTGAATTATGTGTGAAAAGGGTTATCTTTTCTGAGCTAGTTGATTTGTGTGTGTGTGTGTGTGTGTTTCAGAGTGAGAGAGAATGTGTGTGTGTGTTTGAGAGGAAGGACAGGATGTGTTTGAGAGGCAGCAAAGTATGTGAGATGGTGTGTGAGGCAGGAGTGTGTGTTCTGAGAACTAAATTGTATCTCGTGGTAATGATTTTTTATACCGTGTTTCTTCAGTGTTTACATCACTGCCACAATGACATGCAGATCTCTTTGATTGTATTTCTGCTTAATCACAAGCCTTAGTGAATGGGATAATGGGAATTTGTTGGCGAAGCAAATGCTTTTGTATTGTAAAAAGTGAAGCTCAATTCAGTGTGTTATAATGAAAAGGCCTTTGTGTAGCAAATGCGCAAGAATACGCTCAAGCTCTTTCCGACCCGAGCAACCTATCCTGGGTTGGTTGCTAGGAGAATTACCAAGGGGGCCAGATACCCTTTTGTCTTAAACGCAGAGACCAGAGAGGGCAGCAATTCCATCTGTCCTGCACTGCAGCACTGGGCGACACCCTGTCTCTCATCTTGTGGGATGGAGTGGAGCACAGAGTCAGGTGCGTGCTAATGTGCTGGGTTGTATGTGCAGTGTATTGTTTGATAGTACAAAGTCAGTACTGAGTTAGAAAATCATTTTATTTTCGATGACATGAGCACAAATAGTCTGAAAATTGATTCGTTCTAGTTATCTGTGATACTCACACGTTTACTTATTCACAGATGATATGCTTATTAGGAACGCCACCACAGTTGTTGCAGAACTGGCACTTCCCTCACCAATATTCCCATCCTGAATTCATCAGGTCTGCGGTTAAAGTTCCATGTGTGTTTTTTAACTGCTCCAGGGCAATGATGACGACTCCCAGACCAGCAAACACATGTAGCCGGTTTGCCTTCTTTCAAGACGGGCAACCCCGTAAAAACAGGGCCATTTCGCTGGCTCCCGTGTGATAGCATTATGCTAAGCTACTTATAACTCTCTGGTACACATCTGCCACACATGTTTACATGCTGTACACCTTCTCTAACATTAGACCAAGTCGCTCTAGCGGTCCTCAAATTTCCCAACTGACACAAACCGAAAACAACACCGGTTTCCCGAAACTGGCACATGCAGACTAACCCTCCGATAAAACCAAGTCTGTGGCCTCCTGTCACCCTCTGATGTGGGGCTAGATTACAACTGTTGCAGGACTGTGGGTGGTACAGAATCAGTGGAAAAAGCTGAGTGTCTAATTTAGTCAGACCAGATCAAAGAGTGACGCACGGCGATAGAGGAAACGGGGAAAGGTGTGGAGAAGCGGGGGGAGCTAGCAGAGTTCGCCGTTACATCACAGGGCTAAAACCTTCTACTTTGCCGTCAACGACAGCTCTTCGCATTTGGTCGACACCTCCTTTTTCAACTCTTCTGTCAGTGCCAAAGAGTCCAGGTCGTGCCTGGAAAATAGATGGATTGCTTTCTCTGTTTAGTCGCAGCCCGTAACATTGTCCATGCGCTGATTCCGGATAAGAAAACGAGCAGGTCCGGAAAGGTTCGACAAAAAAAGGACCGCACAGGATGTCTGTTCTGTTTGCTGTCAAGATATGACAAAAAAGAGATAAAGCAACCGTCCAGGTAAAATCCCGTCAACCTGTGAAATCGTATTCAATGCTTCAACTCTTTAAACGTTCAACTTCTAACAGGAAAAAC
The DNA here is from genome assembly GCA_029465975.1 of Dallia pectoralis. Classification (NCBI taxonomy): domain Eukaryota; kingdom Metazoa; phylum Chordata; class Actinopteri; order Esociformes; family Umbridae; genus Dallia; species Dallia pectoralis. The sequence continues at coordinate 9,338,761 of CM055742.1, forward strand.
TAGCCTTTTCGTTGTGTAGGACGTCGTCGTTGTCCGGAGGAGGAGGCAAACGTCCGTCAGTGGTCCATTCACATACGCCTTTATTATTTAACACTTTCACTGCTTTTGTAATTGACCATGGGTCATATCTACTATGAATCTGTAAAGACGTGACTGTTGGTGGAACAGTGGAAACACTTCTTTCCAGCAAAGTGAACACAGCTGTTGGCACACAGGCAGGGGGCGATCCAATATCCCGACTGTAATGGAAAAGTCATAATCAAAGTGTAGATAAAGAATGACAGAGAGTTATTATTTTCAGTATTGTTCTGCTCCCTTAAACTCTAAGGGGTTCACTGGACAGACTGCGAGACTCGGCTCTAATAAAGTTAACTTCTGTTCCAAACTGCCTCTGACCAGTTGCGTTTGAACCACTCGCCGCAATTCACTTCAAGCAGACAGAGCAGTAAAGCATAGTAAACTACCCAATCAGTTCTCCCCATTGGAACTGTCGGTTTCCACTCTCCCCTGGAGATACCGTAAAGAATGAAGAGGACGCGGCGGCGTTCCTCAGGGAGACTCACTCTGTTCTGGCGTGTCAATTTATTGATGAACTCCGAGGCAAATCCAAGGGTAGAATCCCCTCAGAGAGAATTCATAAAGGGAGAAGGAAAAGAGACCTTGACGGACGGCTTAATATTAGCCTCCACTCCTCCCGCAGGCCTTTCTCCGAACGTTTGCGCTGCGGAAATGATAAATGCTTAGCCAACATTAAACCGATCTTCCTCTGTTACACCAAATGATAGCTAGCTTTGACTGGTGTGCGACCTTCCGCAGAGATATCTCTGTCAGAGGACGCTAGATGCAAAAGATAGGCCTGTGCAAAGTAATTCGTGGTGACTTGAGAAAATCTGGGGATTCTCAAAAAGAAAACTGCGGCATTGTAGCTTCAATGAAATTTGAGGAGCTGTTGTATTTTCATTGATGGAAAATCAGAAGTATGAATACTTTCTATTTAAATTCAATCAGAAATGTTAAATTTATATCTCACAATTTTGTAATATTAAATGTTTTTTAGATTACCATCTGAATGTAATTAAAGGGAATTATCTGATCTGATAGGCAGTCATTTCTACAAAATATTTTATTAACAATCCAAATTTAGACGTTTAGGCTCAATAACTATAACGGTTAGAATACTTTTTGTTCTAAGAGCTACTAATGAATTGTAATTGCATTTAAAGAGAGATATATTCTCACTGGCCTTGAGTTTGTTGCTAGAAAATGATCCTCTCCACGACCCAGAGAGGAAAATTTGTAGGTCTGCGAAATGTAATTAGCAAAAGATGTTGATGTTTTTTTTACGTATTCATATCAACTTCCATAATATGCAAGCTCTAGTAAATCCGATAAAACCTACCAGCACAGCCTGACTTTTAAATCATTGCAACTTCCTGCTCCCTGTTATCTCGGCTGCATTTAGCACGTAGCGGCTTATGTACGAGAGGCTGATCCGTTTTTAGACGAGTGGGCTTGTCTACATTGTTTGGTTTATTCAGGCTAATTATATAATAAAGTTGGCCTTCAGGTCAGGAAACAGGCCAGAAGAAAACAGATGGGGCAGTTCTTATTTTCAGTCGGTTGCTAAACATTCAGCATTACTTAAATCCACGGAGCAGTCGCTAGGGAGGCCGAGGTGGATTTGCGATGTATTCCCTCAGGAGGACGACGTTGACTAACCCAGGTGCACATTTTACCGGAACTTTGGCAACATCAATGTGACAAATTCCCGTTTTGAATCAATTGGAGCAACGGCGACTGACAAGAGACAGAGGTTCAATTCAAAAACACTTTGGGTTAAGAGCTCTCCTCGTCTAGGCAATTGGAAAGTGCTTTAATTGCTGCAGCTGCACTGTGTGTGGAAATTAGTGTCTCAGTTAGACCATCTGACCAGTAAACTAACGATTGTGAGATTAAATCCCTGAGCCAGGAAGGAAAAAATCCTGTGTTTTTTTTCTACCTGAGCAAGGTAATTCTAATTCTCTCTAACTGTCCATGCAATTTCTGTAAATAAGACTGTTCTTAGTGAACTTGCCAGGTTAAAACAATAACATTCAGGTCTTCGTGATGTATTTTACATATTGCATTTAATCACATATTTTACAGCGTACTTTTTCATCTGACCTCTTTTCTCAGGTAATTTCCTTTTATTTTACTTGTTTCGCAGAATCTCGTTGCCGCGCACCTGCCTGTTTTCCATGATGGTGCTTGAAACAAAGCCAGACACTTGTTTCCGCTGCGTGCTGTTCACTGACAGCTCCTCAGCACATACCCAGCTGTAAGGTACAGTTATGATTGAGCTACACAATTCATGTCTAGGTAGTTAAATAATGGATCCTTTCTAGCTAAATACTCGGCGTACTACCGGTGTGAGTTATTTAGTTTGTTTCTCATTAGATTCTATGCGAAAATAATGCTGAAGTTCTATGCTCGAGGGATGGCAAGATCACGTGCGGGAATATCTTTCTCTTTCGCCTTGAATATCTTTCTTTTGACACCAACAAGTCTACAATGTTGAGCAAAGACTCAAAGGTTTTCACCTGACCTTTTTTAATGGGAAAACCGTAATTATCTAGGAGGCAAATAGAATGAACTCATATTTCTATGACATTGGTTATACTGTTTACAGACAATGGGCATAATGTTTAATGTCACATGGCAACAGGTCCAGTGTCTTCGTGTCTTTCGCCTCCTTCGCTTTCTATAATAAATACATTCGTTAGCACTCTAGCTTGATTAGCGTGGTTTAAACACGTTGACACAACATGGCCTAAGTATCAGTGCCGCTGCTTCTTTCCTGTTGTCTCGACTATCTCCGTCCAACAACTGCAAGCTTAAAGAGTAATGTGGCTCATGTAAAATAGGCTGATCCATCCTTAGACCACTGGGCCTGTCTGAATTGTTTTGTTTTGAACAGAAAAATCATTATTCAGAAAATAATGAGGACATCGAGTGGAGGAGATAAGCCCGGGTTTATTTCACACCGACTGTCCGTTGTTAGAAAAGTGGGGTCTGGTTTCTGGTCCAATTCAATTTCTTTCTGTCTCGCGGCAACTATACAAATAAGCGGCTTATTTAAACGGCTGGACGGTTGTCTCATAATCTGCACTCGTTTAATGATCTGCGTTATAGGGACACCGAGCGGATACGACACTATGAAGATGAGACACACATCTTATTGCATCCGTCACTCAGCAGGAAACACCAACTCATCGGTGATGCAGGTCTATTCTTCCATAACCAGTTTCTCATTTTTTGACATGCCTTTTTACTATATGGGTCCTATAGGGTTAAAACCAAGGCTGATTGTTACCCCCTGCTGTGGAGCCAAACATCCTTGCGTGCCGACTTCACAGTTACATCACCGGAGAAAAGGAAGGGTGATGTTGTGGCAGAATGTGTCGATCACCATGTGAATTCCACATGTGCACATTGGTATTTGATAGTCACACTGAAGAATTTTGCGTTTGCCCAGCGCTGTGCGTTAACCTAATGTGATACCTTCAGTATCCATACCAGCTTTAAAGTTCTTCCAAATCAAAAGATTTACACTTACCACACTCCCTTGATTTTGTCATGTTCAACCAACTTTGGATTGACGCACACGGAGGAACCAAAGCAATTGCAGCTCTTATTTTCTGTCTAGTAAAATGTATCTCCCCAGGATTTTCCCCCCAGCGTGCCACGGCGAAGGCAATCAATTTCCCACTGTGCAATGCAAGAGCTGATTGACAGCCTGGAAGCATGATAATCGACAATTTTTCGCTTTGCCAGCTACCGTAAGACTTATCTGCAGATCTCGAAAAGACGGGACGGAAGACGGAATCAGCTGAAGAGGATGATGGAGGAAAGAAATATCATCCTGTGGTCTTTACAATCAGCGTGTAACGACGTTTCAAGTACCTTTGAAGATCCTCTTCCTTCATTTTCTCACTGGGAATACATTTCGGTAATGGCCGCTGATAACCGCTGACCCTGGTGTCAATCCCTTGGGAAAACAGTTCAGAGAAGGTCCGTCGCCTCCGTTCCCTACTTAGCAGTCATTGAGAAACTGATTATGAGGGAATAGACCTCCGTCACCCAAGCTGTGGCCTTTGTGGGTCCGGGGAGAGTTGAGCGTGCTGAGACGAATTTGACGTGGCGTGCCTCCGGTACTGGAGAGTTTCTCAGCTCACCTTTCCTAGACCTACTGTAATTATATAGGACAGGATTTTCTAACACGACTATGAGCCGTCCAGTCAAAGGGTTGTCATTGGTATGCACACCGGATAAACCCGATGGAAGCGGAGACAAAGAAAAAGTGACAGTTGAAGGACTTCTTAATGGAAGTGACGCGAGAGACGAGTGTCCCAATCCAATAAAACCATGCGAACTGACGGCATGATGCTGAAAACACATGGTTGTGTTCAGGAGCCTTTAAATGTTGCCTGAGCAGTGTGGAGGAATGGAGAAGTGGTACAGAATGTCCTATTGCTTTTGGAATGACAAAATGTAATAATAATTCCAAAGTGTATGAGACCACAAAGTGACACAGTCCTGACAGCGTCTAAGGCTTTCATTTTTTAAGTAGACTTGTTGTATTCCTGGTCTGTGGGGAGAGCCACATTCTGGGCAATGTCACGAATCACATAACATCAAACGTGATTGGTTGTTAATGTGAAAAGACAATAAACATCCTTTCAGAACCTGTGCGCCTGCTGTGGTCATACTCTGATCTTATATTGTATACCTGTGTGCAAAGACAATTATTAAAAACGCTGAACCAAGTTGCGGTTGAAAAATATATTTTTTGTGTTTGTCTTGAGAACCAAGGGATTGTCGTTATCTACTAAAGTGTGAAGATACTTGACAGTAAGTCTGTTGCCGCAGTTCTTTCTTAAGTCTCAAGAGTTCTACTTAAATAGAATTCGCTGAAGGTCTTAGCAAAGGAATTTGACAGAAGCAACTAAGGCGATTTGATTTTAAAGTCTATTCCTTAAAGGGTAAAAGGAACATTTGGGACCGTTCGAACACCGTGCACCACTCAACATCTCTGGAGTTAATAGTTATTTTTGTTCTGCAGCATTTTTTATCCGCGTAGTCTAAATGTTAATGATGACGATAATGAAGGAGGGCCCCGCTTGAACCCTGTGGCTTGTCTGGCCAGTTAAAGTGTCAATGGCTAAATACATCTCCAACATTTACAGCATGGAGAACATGGTTGTGCACCTGACTAACAGATTCATCAACTAATGTAATGGACGGACGAAGGGGGGCGGTTTATACTGGCCGAGCAATTATTGCAAATACTCGGTAACAGCAAGGAACCTCTAACAAGGAGAGGGAAACAAATGAAAACATTGTCATCACTCGACCTACTTTTTGAAGGTCGAACTGATACCAAATATGTTTTGCCCAAATCTACAGGCTCTTGATTAGCTTTTGGAATATTTCTGGAAATCCTTGAGAATTAAAGCCAACACAAAGGAAATCTTAACCCACCAAAGCAAATTAAGTGTTTTTGTATATTCAAGGAACGTTTATTTTGATCGTTCGCAAAAGAAGAAACTCGCTGCAATATCTCAATGATCACTCAACATTGATTGTCAGTGTGACAATTTCAACACCACCGATCAAAACAGCAACTCTCATTCAACACTTCTCACATGCTCCACTTCACTTCTCCAGGATATCCGTTTTTGCCGGATGTACCGCGAATGGCTCGCTTGAATGGGTAATGAAGCGATCCGACAAGCTTTAGTCAGGTTCAACCATGACCTTCTGTTAGAGTACGCAGTGTTGAGTATTAAACCTGTCATCCGTGATAAAGCCAAGTGTGTTATGGTATAATATGTCCAAGTGCAATTTGATGAATGGCATCACTGTGGCACATTAGCGTCAGAGAATTTGATTGTACAATGTACAATGGTTGTGTAGTTGGAGCAGTGCCAAGCAGTGAGTTAATTTTTTATCTGCAAAGAAATCTACGTTGCTCCCTTCAAGAAATGCACTGTTCCAACAATAAATATAACTAGTTATCTTTTGCTCTGTTAACACGCGCAGGGAGGAAAAAACAATACTGACAATAGCAAGCAAGGGATTTTGGTCGCGACATAACCTACATGTCAACAATGGAATATTGAAAGCAATAAGGCTGAATATGCTCTACTGTACAGGGAAAACAAAAGGGGTTGACAGAAAATAGAACAAGACAAATGGCAAGAACAAAAAAGTTATTTGAAGAAACAAGAGAAATGTCTAACTAACTAACCAGAAGAAACCAGAAGCATATGAAGGTTTTTAAAAGACAACATTGTTGCAGATGCTTGCCAGCATGTCATCTCCGCAGCCGGGGACGCTAAACAACAAAGATATATGTCATTCTCATAATAGTTTAAAATCGATAGTCAATGCTATCCGATTGTCATGCTAGCTATAGTTACACATTTGACTAACCTGGGCAAGCCGGATACTCATTGCAACAACTGGTCCTTCAAAATAAAAACAATCATGGAGGTTAATTAGTTTGCTTTGCTTGTTTAATCATAGCCAAAGCAGCCTCGTAGACATGCTTTTATCAATTCCAGTAACAATTACCTATTTTCCAAGAGACCCACAGTCTTCTGGGATTGAATGCTGCAGCCTGTTGCATTCTAATGTACAGTTGATCTCATCCAATACAGGGGCACCCGCCCTAATCCTGCCCCAATACATCACTGTAAACATAACTATGTAACAATGGTGTCCCCCCCAGGAATTGTTCTTGAGAAAATGTCATATAATTGCATATTTTTGCCACCGGTCCAATAGCTGTTATTGTAGTCCTGTGGTGTCGCCGTGATGCCAGTGGACACGAGACTGTATTCCTCGCATCTATGGCACTATCAAGGCGATAGCTGATATAGAGTGCTACAGACATGAATACCTTCATGAATACCTTAAATACATTGAAATCCCCAAAGTAGTCCATTGACGCTGTTCTGTAAAAGTCCTGAGATTAAATATCTAGCATCGAATTGGTGCGAACCTCACTGTGGACATTTTCCAAACACCTATCAGAGTTTGTTACATAATAGAAATGGGCAACATGTTGTCGTTTTAAGGTCGATTGCTAATACGGGCTTCTGATCACACTACAGGCACTCACAGTAGCATCCTTCTGTTCATGTTAAATATTGAGCACTTTTTATCTCAAATCGCTAATATGCTAGTGCTTAGTGCAGATGCGAGGCATGTCTCATCTTCAGTCAATCAGGTGCTAATGGCTCTTGCGACCTAGACCTCCCTCACATGTCGACCACACGCTCAAAACCCAAGTCTGACGCAACGTTACATGTATTTAACAACGATAATAAATGAAGTGGAAACACCCGTTTTATCTAATCGTATAACAGAAAGTTGCCAAAGACTCACTCCACATAGGCCTACCTCAGAAGTAGATCAGACACTCGAACCCAAGTCTGCCAGTAGGTTACATGCATTTAACAATGGTAATGAATGAAACGGAAACACCAGTTTAATATAATCGTATAACAGAACGATAGAATATTGTGCGTGTAACCCTACGGTGGTAGTTCTGCTTATAGGCAGGCTGATAATCTATTGTAGGAGTTATCTAAATCTAGATTCGATGAGGAGATTGGTTATGTACTAATCATATGGTCAGAGGACTCATAGACTCCACTCCAAAGGAAGCACAAGACAACAGAATATAGTTTAAATGCAATTATTATTCCAACTATTTTCCTTATTTTCTCATCCAAGGTACAATATTCAGTTCAGTTCACACAGCAGTAGTACCATCAATGTTAACAAATCGGCTACAACTTACGAGATCTCATGAAACAAAACAAAAAAAAAGAAACCTCTCAAAATAAACTAGTTACCCCTGAGTGCACTCAGATATTATAACTGTCCAACCACCCCTTCAATACTTAGCGTCCATGTCTACCACCCAATGGAACCGTTGCAGCGCTGTTAGATGAGGCAGTGGACCAGGGAACCAGGCACCAGGGCGAACAGAGAGGAATCCAGCTGTAGTGGAAAGAACACCGGGGATCCGGGACCAGAAGAAGCCTCCGGAAAAAAACAGCCTACACGAAAATGTGCAGAAAATTAACTAATGTACAACTTAATGTCTTCCTTTCCCATCCTTTCATCACATAAGAGTCCATATGTTCAATAATACAACTTAAAATTAAAATCAATAATGTGGATTCGGACAACAAAATTACAATATATAACATAGTAACTCAAAATTGACATACTTGACTCAAACCCAAAATTATTCCTTTCAAAATGCATTTTTTTCCATTGAAATCACAATTAGAATATACAACAAAATGTACCTGTGGGGTAACATACACTGCTATTGTAGATAGCCAGACTGTTTTTTTTCCTTTCAGTCCACTGTAATCCACTGTAACGTTGAAATGTAAACTTTTAGTCATTCCACCATTTTAGCTTTAAGCTAATCAACACAAAACAATAGTTTCCACTCACCGAGATAACTTTGGTTTCAACAGGTGTCTTCTAATTCTAATTTAATTCAACCTCGAGGTTATATTTAGTTTATAAATCTCTTTAAATCTTAATATTTACTACTGCTCTATCTCCCGTTTCTCTGCAGACTTTTCCAGGAAAAAAGACCGATTTTTCCAGAACAGCAGAAGAAGAACGTTTCATAGTGCACTGCCACCTAGTGGCGAACTAGACATTGCACCTTATTTAAATGCTTGCATTAAAGATCACTTCAGGACTTTATTGGGGCAAAATTGACAGGGTTACACCCTCCCCCTCTAAACCACATGAGTCCCTGCATGTGTGTTAAATCTGACAAGGTATCTGGTGGTCAGGAATAATATCTTGGAGTTTCCCAAAAAACTGACTAAGGGCAAGGATTAGGGGTTTTCCTAGCTCTTCATAGGTGAACTTGGGTGGGGGATGTCTTTCTCTTTGTGAACGTCTGGCCTCACCTTGCTCTTCCCCACAAGTCACATCTGAGTGCTTTTTAGGGTTTAAAGAGGAACTGCTCTGAGTCGTGAGCTGGTGTTGGGTCTGTGACCACTGCACTTTGCGATATTTCATTCTCTGGAATGTCTATGACGACATGGTCACTTTGGGTTGAGAATTGATGGGCAGCTGCATTTGTATCAAGAGGTGCAACTGAGTGATCATGAATTAGTTGGGGTTCTGGACATTTGAACTCAGGAGCCCTGGGGTTCAGAGAAGACTCGGAGCCACTGACGGGGATAACTTCGAACTCTTGCACATAGGGTCCCCATGTGGTGAACTGTGGAGGTTCATTCACATAGTAGCCATCATCCTCTTCTTCTCTGTCCGAATACTCACATTCCACCTCCTGGTTTTGTCTACTCCTCAGGCGCAATTGAGTTGGTTTGCTTTGGTGCGGCACTGAATCAGGAGTAATATCAACTGGCAGAAATCCACATGGTAAAAGTAAGTCCCTATGAAGTGTACGCCGAGGGCCATTTCCTGCTTCTGGCTTGACTACATACACAGGACCACCGTCAATCCGCTTCACAATAATGTGGATGGGCCTTTCCCATTTATCGGCTAACTTGTGTTTGCCACGGATGTTGACATTCTTCACCAAGACACGGTCCCCTTCTTCTAATTCAGCAGTTTTCACTTTGGCATCAAATCTGTGCTTATTTCTTTCTCCAGACTTTTTGGAGTTCTCTGCAGCCAGTGCATAGCTTTCTTTGAGTCTCTGGCGCAAGTTTTGGACATATTCTGAGTGAGTTGTATGAGTCTCAGTTGGAGGTTTCAAGCCAAGTATGAGGTCAACTGGCAACATCGGCTGCCTGCCGAACATCAGCTCATACGGTGAGTAACCGGTTGCATCATTCCTGGTGCAGTTGTACGCATGTACAACAGGCCTCACAAAGTCCCGCCAGTGATGCTTGTCCTCCTCGTCGAGGGTACCAAGCATGCTGATAAGGGTCCTGTTAAAACTCTCCACAGGATTTCCTTGAGGATGGTATGGGGTGGTGCGCACTTTCTCAGCCCCTATCAGTGAACACAGCTCCTTGATTGTGTGGGATTCAAAGTCACGTCCCTGATCACTATGAAGGCGACTAGGGAACCCATAGTAGACCAAGAAGTTTTCCCAGAGAGCTTTAGCGACAGTTCTGGCCTTCTGGTCTTTTGTTGGCAGAGCCACCGCGAAGCGGGTGAAATGGTCAGTGATGACTAGTATATTTCTGGTGTCACGGTTGTCGGGTTCAAGGGACAAGTAGTCCATGCAAACAAGCTCTAGCGGGTAAGTTGTCCTAATGTTCACCATGGGTGCTGATCTTTGTGGCGGAGTTTTCCTTCTGAAACAACGTTCGCATGTGTGACACTTCTTCTCAACTGATTCCTTGATTTTAGGCCAGTAACATCTGGCACGAGCAAGATTTAACACACGCTCTGGCCCTAGATGACCAACCTCATCGTGAAAACCCTTAAGAGCTCTTTCTCTGAATTCCTCAGGTAAGACGAGCTGATGAATTTTGTTTCCTCTGTCAAAACACTTCCGATAAAGTACATCATCAATGAGCTCAAGCTTATTCCACTCCCGAAGGAGCAACTTGACTTCAGGTGACTCAGCTTTCACAGACTTGAAGTGGGGCTTTTGTCTCTTTTTGACCAAGGTGACGACTTTCCCAATTGATGGATCCTTTATTTGCGCTTCATGCCAGTTTTCTTTTGTCATACCAGGTACGGTGTTTTGTCCAGTATCAATGAATAGATCAGGTAAAGAGGAGGCGTCAACAACAAGGGACTCAGCAAGAACAGGTAAACGCATAGTTACTGAATGGCGTTGACATACAGCTGAGACTGCATCCGATGGAATCTCCCCCTCTATAAGGCGTTTTGTCATTGAGTTAATCCGTTCTTTTTCCTGCAGGTACTCATAATCCTCTTGAGGAGCTGCTTGAGGTCTCCTTGACAATCCGTCCGCATCACCATTAGCTCGTCCAGCCCGATATTTGATGTTGAATCTGAAAGTTGAGAGGGCCGCTAGCCAGCGGTGTCCGGCTGCGTCGAGCTTTGCGGATGAAAGGACATAGGTAAGAGGGTTGTTATCTGTTAGGACTGAAAAGTCTGTACCATACAGGTAATCACAGAATTTCTCACAAATTGCCCACTTTAACGCTAGAAACTCTAGCTTGTGAGTAGGATAGTTCTTCTCGCTCTTGGATAAGCCTCTGCTGGCATAGGCTACTACTCTAAGCTTTCCATCTTGGTCTTGATAAAGAGCTGCTCCTAACCCCTCACAGCAAGCGTCCGTATGTAACACATATGGGAGCTTGGGATTCGCGAAAGCGAGTACAGGGGCTGATGTCAACTTTTCAATCAGTGTTCTGAAAGAGGACTCACACTCAGGCGTCCACTCTGAACCAAATGGTGCTCTGGGGCTTATACCAGTGTTGGGTCTCAGTGTTTTATAAACTCTACCCCTCTTTTTAGGCGGATAGTACCCCGCAGTAAGGGCGTTGAGAGGCTTGGCGATTTTTGAATAGCCCTCCACAAATCTTCTGTAATACCCTGAAAATCCTAGGAAACGTTTTAGTTCTTCCCTGTTCCCAGGGCGGGGCCAATCCCTCAGGGCTGACACTTTATCTGGGTCTGTGTGAACTCCTTGAGCGTCAACAATATGGCCCAGGTATTTCACGGAGGACCTGAAAAACTGGCACTTCTCTGGGGATAATTTTAGGCCGTAGCTTTTGAGACGATGAAGTAGGGGTGGGCGATATGGGAAAAATATCATATCACGATTTTTTCAGGAAAAATCACGATTCACGATTTTATCACGATTCTTTTTCATGTTGCTTTTTAAGACTATTTTGCAAATTACTGAGCCGCAATACAAGCAAATTATATCTCCATTTAAAAAATATAGCCATACAAGGTAACAAAACATAAAAGGGAAAAAAATGTTAAAGTAGCATATTTTAATCACGTGTATATTTAATGGAAGTGCAATTGTGCAAAGAAGCACCCATTCTCATCCGCAGCTTCACCATCCATTCACTGTGTAACCTGCCATCCATCTACAGCATCAGATGATCTACTGTGTTATCATCCTGAATTAAATGAATTATGAATTATGAAGTAAAACATTTTACTAAAATAGTATGTAGCCTAGTTATTGTCTTATGTAACCATACAATACAAAATTAAAACCATGATTTTAAAATGCACAGGCTATGATATTTAAATTCCTAAAGATCGAATAAATGAAAATCCATCAAACTGTATGTCCTATTTTGATGTAATAAATGCTACAACTTTTTAGATCACAAGCGTCGCGCAATCAAATGATTTGCGCATGATTGGCCGTATATATTGCAACACAGACTCTTGAAATAGAAACATTAGGCTACAGTGTATAATTCGATCATTTACATTTGTAAAATGTATTAGCCTATAGTAATTACAGTCCAGTAACTAAGGCACTGTAGACAATGAAACACGTATTTTACAGTTTGTATATTGGTCACGGTCGGGTATATTCTGCTGTTACCCGGTAGATATTTTCGTTCTGTTTATTTAGTAAAACATATATTTCTTTATAAACGTAGGCCTACCTCTTTTTTTTAGTTCATTCAAATTCAACCAAGCCAATCAATCTATTATCTATGTATATCTCGCAGCTTTTGTCTGCCTGAGCAGGACACGCATACTAACCGGTTGCACTGCGCTCAGTGTTCATTTGTGTTGTTATGAGTGCACATGAGACAGCAGTGCTTAATCCGTTACATATATCCAGTTTCATGTAGATCGGACCAAAACGCGTCCATTTTCATGTTGACTAGACCAAAACGCGTCCATTTTCATGTTGACTAGTCCAAAACCCTCCAGTTTTAAACAGACCAGACCAAAACGGATCCAGTTTCATAAAGACCAGACCAAAACGAGTCCAATATAGATCAGACCAAAACGAGATCAGACCAAAACGCGTCCAGTTTCTGAAAACGGGACAAGGTAAAATGCACGTATTTAGGAAAAGTCATGGAAGGACGAGGCTGTAGCTTTTAAACATTATATATTTATTTTAATTCCTAACTGCAACGCCCGCGGGCATGGGCTGTTGGCGCTTCTAGTGTTAACACCCTGACATCGCGGATTGCATGTTGTTACGTGGCTGAAAAAACGCCATAGATCTGCATCTAATAAAATGTGCACTGGAGCGCGATTCTACGATATTTCCGAAAAAGTGAATCGTGGAGACATTTTAATAGTCCACGATTAAATATCGTCATATCGCACACCCCTACGATGAAGCACCTTCAGGAGCCTTGCTTCGTGCTCTTCTAGAGTCTGGGAAAAGACGATGACGTCGTCCAAAAACACCAAAACCTCGCTCAGATGTAGGTCACCAACACACTTCTCCATGAGGCGTTGAAAGGTGCTAGGTGCGTTGGTGACACCTTGTGGCATACGATTGAACTCGTAGAAACCTAATGGACATGTGAACGCAGTTTTGTGTTTATCTTCTTCCACCATTTCCACCTGGTAATAACCCGACTTCAGATCCATCACAGAGAACCACCTTGCTCCACTCAGGGCTGAAAATGTCTCCTCGATGTTAGGAAGAGCATAAGCATCCTTAATAGTGCGACTGTTAAGCTTCCTATAGTCGATGCATAGTCTGACCTTTCCGTTTTTCTTTTTCACGACAACCACTGGGGATGCAAAGGGACTCTCGGATTCCCGTATTACACTAGCGTCCAAAAGCTCTCTAAGATGTTGTCTGACAGCTTCTCGATCGCTTGGGTGTATCGGCCTGGATCTTTCTTTGAAGGGTGTCTCGTCCTGCAGACGGATGGTATGTTTTACGGCAGTGGTATGGCCAAATGACAGCTCATCAAGCGCAAAAATCCCAGGAATGGAGTTCAGCTTATCCCGAATGCGTATCTTCCACTCCTCTGGCATTGGGGAGTCATCCAGATTGAAGGAAGGTTTGCCATCTGATGTTTGTGAATCAACTTGTGCAGAGGGGGTCATGGGCATCACACTTTGAACTGCAGACACTTCACCAATAACACACCTTGGAGGTAGGGTGACAGTGTGATCTGTGATGTTGCTGAGGACTACAGGGATCTTGGTTGAAGCTCTTGTGTTTATGTTTATTAGTGCACACTGAATGAACAGCCCACCCGGCAGGGAGGAAGTTTCAGGGGATTCAACGACAAATGTCATATTAGGATTGGCTTTTCCAACTCTAACGTCTCCAAAAAGATACATTTTGTGTCTTGCCGGGATAGGAATGGGCTTTCCTCCGTGCAATTTCACTGGACAAGCTCTAGCTTCACTTTCACGTACTCGGGCCACATGTTGGAGCAGTACTGCAAAACTGTCTGATCTTCTGAGAAACTCGGATTTGTCATAACCTATTCCACGCTGGTATAACTTGAGCAAGACATTTGTGCCAATTAAGACAGGAATCTTGCTATTGAACTGGTTTTCAGGGACAATGAGTGCTAAAACAGACATTTGCTCTTCCGTTCCAGTAACATTCTCAGGGAAGGTTAAGTGGACTTCCACATACCCCAGGTAAGGCACTGCTTGACCTCCAGCCCCTTCGACCTCGAGAAGATTGTGTATCGACTGAACAGGTAAGTTTGACATGTATTTAGAATGAAAAGTCTCTGAAATTGTTGTTACTTGGGATCCTGTGTCGAGAATTGCATCACATTTCATGTCTTCAACAGAGATGTTTGAAGTGCAACGAGGCCCCACAAGTCCAGGTGGCAATTTGCAGCCAGAAGAACTACTGCTTTCAGAAGGGCACTCATTGTGAATCATTGCTATGGGACATTCTTTGTCCTCAGCTCCTGGTCGCCCCAAGGCAGGAGCCTCTAGAAGTTTAAAGATGTTTTGGTTGCCGCCTGCCTGGCCCAGAATTTGCTCCGTTTTTCTTTGAGCTCTGCATTCTTTTTCCGGACGAGGCCTGGATTGGGTTCAAAAGTGCACTTTGCAGTGATGTGGCCATCACCCCCACATTTAAAACAGAACCAGGGCTTAGGTGGTGTTGGAGATTGGGGGTTTGAGTCCCTATTTGAAGCTTGCACGAGTAAACTTTCAGTCTTAGCAGGCGGTCCACTTTGAGCTAGACGGCTCTGCACTCCCTTATGCCCTTCTCCCCTCTCTCCTTGCTGTATCAGTTTTGCAACCTGCATCCTCAACTCTGCAACTTCCTTTTCTAGTCTAGAATCTGTCTCGTGTTCCTTTGTTGTAGTGGGGTAAGCTTCAGGGTCGAATACTGGCATGTTTATAACTGAATGAACATGTGCAGCAGCTTTCGTGCTTCCAAGGTGCTTTTTCATGCGATCCATCTTTGCTGCTCTCCTATCCTCCTCCGTTCTCAAAAGCAACAACAATTCTGGAAATGTGGGGGGATTGGGTCTCCTGTGTTCGAGCTGCAGGCCTATGATCAGACTCTGGTCCCAGCACCCCCTACAGAACTGTCGGAGCAAGTACTTGTCAGACTCTGCAGCTGAAACTCCTCCTCTGGTTACGGCTTTGGTGAGGAGAGTCTGGAGACGGCTTAAATAGACAGAGGGTTTTTCACCTGAGTTTTGGTTAGAGCCCAGGAAGGTAGCAAATAACTCCTCTCCATCTTCAACCACTCCAAATGCTGACTCAAGCTGGGTGAGGTAAGCTTGAGGTGTTGCATTTGTCCCAAGCGGCTTAACAATGTCCGCCGCTGGGCTGAGGAGGCTCTCAATATTCTCCTTACTTTCTGCGGACCAGAGACAGACACATCCTTAAGAAGTAGGTCTACCTGAGTACGCCAGGAATCATAATCAACTTCTCCATTTGGTTTTGGCAGCCGCCCGGAGAATGTACGGATCCTGCTTTGACTATAGCTAGACGGTGTGGAGTCACCGCGGATGAAATGTTCAACAATAACTTTTTGGACATGAGGTGGGTTGACTGTGCCTTCATCAAGAATTGGGTTCCATGTAGCAGTGGTTGGGATGGTGCGGGTGGCTGCATTAATTGGATTAGCAATATCATGGTTGGTTTGCATATTGCCATCTGCACTGCTACCATCTATGGAGATAGCAACAGGATTGTCAGAGGGCTGTAGCTGAGTATCTGGGCTTTGCGGGGGGGCAAGTTCTGCATGGGGCAGGGCACTCTGCAGTTCACCTTGAAGTGCTCCCCAAAAGCCAGCTTTACTAATTTCAGCAAGAGAGCTCAATTCAGCTAAACATTTCTGAGCGAGTTCTCGTCCGAGCTCTTCTTGGCATAGCTCACGGACTGTCTTGACACACCAGGTAACTGCTGGATCATTGGGACTGGGCAAGCTACCTAATTGTATTGGGTCGAGTCTGGATATTACTCGCTCTGCTGTGTATTCAATGAGTGCACGGCCTCTGGGTTGTTCTGGGTCATCGGGGACTCTGACTACTTTCTTAATGTCCCCGTTAACTTTAAAGAACTCGGTAATGTCATCATCAGAATAGGCTTCGTCTATGCCAGTGACATATAGACTACTAAGCCCATGCACCCTAAACTGATTGCAAAGTTCCATTTTGCAGCAACGTGATCTTAGTGTACTTCAGCTTTGGGTGGAGTCGTTTTTACACACTGTACCAATCTCCTGGCTGGCTCGCCACAACTGTAACCCTACAGTGGTAGTTCTGCTTATAGGCAGGCTGATAATCTATTGTAGGAGTTATCTAAATCTAGATTCGATGAGGAGATTGGTTATGTACTAAGCATATGGTCAGAGGACTCATAGACTCCACTCCAAAGGAAGCACAAGACAACAGAATATAGTTTAAATGCAATTATTATTCCAACTATTTTCCTTATTTTCTCATCCAAGGTACAATATTCAGTTCAGTTCACACAGCAGTAGTACCATCAATGTTAACAAATCGGCTACAACTTACGAGATCTCATGAAACAAAAAAAAAAAAGAAACCTCTCAAAATAAACTAGTTACCCCTGAGTGCACTCAGATATTATAACTGTCCAACCACCCCTTCAATACTTAGCGTCCATGTCTACCACCCAATGGAACCGTTGCAGCGCTGTTAGATGAGGCAGTGGACCAGGGAACCAGGCACCAGGGCGAACAGAGAGGAATCCAGCTGTAGTGGAAAGAACACCGGGGATCCGAGACCAGAAGAAGCCTCCGGGAAAAAAAACAGCCTACACGAAAATGTGCAGAAAATCAACCAATGTACGACTTAATGTCTTCCTTTCCCATCCTTTCATCACATAAGAGTCCATATGTTCAATAATACAACTTAAAATTAAAATCAATAATGTGGATTCGGACAACAAAATTACAGTATATAACATAGTAACTCAAAATTGACATACTTGACTCAAACCCAAAATTATTCCTTTCAAAATGCATTTTTTCCATTGAAATCACAATTAGAATATACAACAAAATGTACCTGTGGGGTAACATACACTGCTATTGTAGATAGCCAGACTGTTTTTTTCCTTTCAGTCCACTGTAATCCACTGTAACGTTGAAATGTAAACTTTTAGTCATTCCACCATTTTAGCTTTAAGCTAATCAACACAAAACAATAGTTTCCACTCACCGAGATAACTTTGGTTTCAACAGGTGTCTTCTAATTCTAATTTAATTCAACCTCGAGGTTATATTTAGTTTATAAATCTATTTAAATCTTAATATTTACTACTGCTCTATCTCCCGTTTCTCTGCAGACTTTTCCAGGAAAAAAGACCGATTTTTCCAGAACAGCAGAAGAAGAACGTTTCATAGTGCACTGCCACCTAGTGGCGAACTAGACATTGCACCTTATTTAAATGCTTGCATTAAAGATCAATTCAGGACTTTATTGGGGCAAAATTGACAGGGTTACATGCGGAATGGCGCCAAGAGGTGAGTACAGACTATGTGAGAAGATGACTGAGTATACTAATTTGGCCTATGTGGCGTTTGGCGGTAAAGCCAAATAACGTACTAGTTATGTAGAAAGACATGCACAAATAATTATGAAGACGTCTGAAATGTCATAACTGTCATTAACTTGTTTTCCATAATGACTTACCTCAACGTTGTTTGTCATAATGACTTTACTAAACCGTATATGTCATAATGAGTTCACTCAACCTTGACTTACCTCAACTTTCCCTCAAACTGTCTATTCTGGCCCAATTGAGCAATCACACCGCCGCTTCTGACAGTTATGTGGACAATAGTGGTTCACCATGACTTAGATTGACTGACTAGTTAAATGTGAGAAGCTATCAAACGGGTACAGCTAATTGACCCAGGGAAAATTGAGTCAAGTCATCCTTAACACTCCCTTTTATCTCTCTCATGATATTTTACTCATGGACCAGCCTTGAAGTTCATCAATGGATTGAATTCCCAGAACCCAAGATTCTTCCTCTGCAGTCTTCAGCTCCCTTGGCTCTTTCTTACAGGATTTCCTGAAAATAGATTAATCATTACTTTGTAAGTCATTCATGAACATCCGTTGACATCAGAAACTCATTATTCGTTATCTCTATGAAATCTCTCGTAGTTTATCTTGACATGATATGCGGACATTAGAAAAATGTATGAATTGCACATTTCTGTGCTTTGAATTGGCTAAAATGCACCATAGCTTGGTTGGGATGTATGCCACAAATGGTAAAATGTTTAATGGGAAAACTTTGAAAAATAGCTTGAAGATTGAAAGTTGATATAAATAACGGGTGAGAAACAGTTTGAAATTAGAGTTAACTTTAAAAGAGCTGATTCAATTAACACATTTTTGCAGATCATGAGAACCAAGTGTTTGAGGGAATTTAAATATCATACCAGTTTCAAACTCTTGCTTAAATCTGGGGGCTACGCGTAAAAACTAATTCTCAGTCATACTTTATCTTCTCTTTAAACAGGTTTTTTTCCCCATTAAAGTACGGAGGTGGGTTCAGCCGGTCCCTGTCTATCTGCTAACGTCTGAGTTCCTCCGGCTCTGAAGATCTCCGGTGTTAACTGTTCTTTCATACTCTGCCAAGAAACAGAACAAACACCCTGTGCATATGTTTGATGTGGAACGGCCTAACTAATATAGTTAGTTATCTGGAATTCTTGCGTTGACAGTAAAGGTGATTCATCGATCATCTCCCCTGATAAAACCGTGCGTCGAAGTCACTCACGGGGGAGTTGAAACAGCGAGGGAGGACGAAGAAAGATGATTTACATCTTCTGACACGCTTAATCGATTCGCATACTAACGGTACCGACCTACGTTCGTGATAGTAATTCCAAACCAATGCATTTTCTTTCTTCCTGAGAGCAATCTCGTGATATGTGGCTATGAGGGATATTGGTTTAATTAAGTGCAGATTCTAAATGTCTTCCTCTTGTTGATAAAGATAAACGTAATTATTATCATCATAACAGACCAGGATACAATATTAAAATGCTCAATTTCACGTGCCTGCATAAAATAAATAATCGGTTAGGCCCACAATTGCAATTCGAGGCTAGACAAAAACATCGACATTTCAGGCTAGACAAAAAGCATCTAAAAAATAATGACCACGCTTGAAACCGACTCTTTCTGGGTCCGACTGTCATTTGCAACTTTCTGCCTACAACCCCAGTCTGCTGACAGGACCGTGTACTGTCAATCAGAAACATTTAGATCTCTTCTCGCCTGTTGTCACGGGTGTAGCGTTGGCTGTTGGAAACGGGGGTGCATTTCGTAATAGATAAAGCAGGTTGAAAAGGGACATAAGGGACCATGTGGGTAATTGCCTGAGTAGGAACTCTACGTTCCTGTAGAAGACATGAAGTTACCTGGAAATACAGGGATGAGGTATTTCAAAGGCTTAGAGTGACACTTCCTTTTAAGCGTGAAAACCTTTGTAATATTCTCGAGTGCCAAATGAGGGCGCGCAAATGGTCCTTAATCCTCAAAATAGTCCTATAACCCAGTTGTTCCCGACTATGGGTACACTCATGACACCATGGGCTTACTAGTGAAATTTCGGAGGGGTGCTAAGGGGTGCTTCTGGGTTAATCGCAGTAGAGCAACATGATGGTGATTGCGCAGTAAAAAATATCGCTCGTTGGTGTTTTAAGCCCCCAACGTAGTGTTTCAGGCAGCGCTGCATGGAAGGCACTCCCCACCTCCTACAGTTTCAACCAATCATCCTAACCCTAATCCTAACCCTAACCATAATCAGTGCTGTGATTGGTTGAAACTGTAGGGGGTGGGGAGTGCCTTCCATGCAGCGCTGCCTTAAAGGCTTCGTTGGGGGCTTAAAACACCAACGAACAAAAATATCATGACTTGCCATTACGAGGCCTATTCCGAATCGAAGAGGACCGCTTATTACATTACACGTGACTGTTCAATGCCTAAAGTGAAATCCAAGCTGAATTGGTTTAGCATATTAATCACGTAGCCCTAATTATATATTTGAGTAAAGACTAATGTAATTGAATGAAATCGAGAGTGTATTTTTTGGTCCATTTTTTGAAATGGTTATATGTGATTGGTTGTCTCGGCGCAATGGAGAAATCATTTTCTGGGTATCACTGATGCCTCATTAGCGTCTGTCGTGGCTAATAAGCGCGTGAGGACGACTCTGACAATGTGTTGGTTAAAAATGCATGACAGTGGACATTCTTCCTCGGGAGAAAAAACCTCAAACTCTGATAGATCCAACTCAGATGTCAACAGAAGGGTCTGAAAGCCACAGACATTGTGGAATAATTCAGCTATTAAACGTATAATAAAGATTTTACCTATTGTTGATTCTGACACAAACAACATATTACAAATGCACTGGTATGCGGGTTTAGCTCACTAGGTACATGTACGCATATCCAGAATGTTCTGCTGTTAGTGATAGAAAACATATTGGTTTTATGTAGGAGTTTCTTGCCCTGGAGTCATGCAGGACCCCTGTGGAGAGCTACCAAAGAATTACCCTCTCAGCAGACGGTACAAAGCATTGCAGTGCATTCCTTTGCAGTAGACAGACACAGACCCACACCAGATGTGGATGGAAGAGTTGAAGATGGAGAGCGGGATTGATGCCTCGAGACAGAGAGGGATTGACTGGGAGGTTTTATGATTTGTAAGTGATAAATCGTTCTCACACTTGAAATATTTGGACCTAATGTTCCGTAAGAATTTTAACGACTTAGCCGAATAAACAGCCGAGTGTGGATGATGTCGTTGATTGCAGAGCTAAAATCTATGCTCATACGAGTATCTGACCTTATTAACATTATAGGAAATGGCATTGTCTTAATATATCAAAATCCTGAACTATAGCCTTGTCACGCTTGTGGTGAGTTGTGTTCCACACAGGGTGTTTATGGGGAGCACTTCCTGTGTATTGTTTGGATTAGCTAAGTGCTGTTAATGAGTGCTGTTAATAGCTGGTTTTTATGTTTGTTGTTTGTAAGTCGCTTTCGAATGCGCATCTTTATTTTCAGTCAGTATATTTTTTACTGTACGATGTGTCATGTTTGTTTCGTGTGTCAGAGCTCCCTCCGATGCCAGTCTAGCGCCACCGGCGGGCAGGCTTCGGCGGTCGTCTTCACCGGTCTTCTAGCTCCACCGTTCCCTTCCCATCACATAATTGTCCCGCCCCTTTATTGCACACATCGGGTGTCCACTCCCTCATTATTAGATGATATAAGTTCCCTGTGCTTGGGTGTGCATTTGTGCAGAATCGCTAGATGTTTCATGTCCGTACCGTGAGAAGTTGTGTTAGTTGATTGTGCCTTCCATAGTGAAGAGCTGTACAAGTGGGTACATGTATGATTTAGTATTTCGTGCTGCAAAACAATGAAAGAATATATCTGGAAATATCCGGTACCCTGAACCTGACTCCGTCCTTCCTCTTCGAACACCACACCGAAAAGCGAAAATCTCCACCGGCCCGTACAGTTTTATCGTCACCAGGTCGAAGCGATTCCATTCCAAGCGGGTGGTATTTTGAAAGGTAAAAAAAGAAAGTCTATCAGCTGCCACACAGATTCGTTCTAACCATCAGATTGGGGTATGACAGTTTGATCTCACACCACCGCGGTGTGAAAAGAGGTTGTATCGTCGGAGACACAGAAGTATTTCACTGTTGAGACAGAGACAAAGTAAACCATGACTGCAATTACTCATAACACACCTGAACAAGCCCCAATCCTTCTAGGACAGACAAGGTAAAATTAGACCTCTCTTGATAAAGCATACAAGGTTTACAGAAAACAAAACAAAGCTTTGATAAAAATATCACCTTCCCCACAGTCAAAAAAGTTCACTGATCTTTTCGGGGGTTGCTTAGCTGCCTCTGGCAGTGCTCACGTTGAATGTGCAGATGCCATCATGTCATCTGGAGAATGTCATCGAGTACAATGTTCAACCTAGTGTCAGAAAAATGGGTCTTTGTCAAAGGTCATGGGTCTTCTGCAAGACGATGACCCCAAACGCACTTCAAAGAGCTCCCAGGAAAGACAGAAATCTGGACTGTAGAGAAATGGCAAGGTTTGTCATTTTGGAGCAATCTGAAAGCAGCAATTGTGAGGCATCTGTCTGGGGGAACTGGAGCAGTAATGATTTTTAGTCATGTAAATGCCGAAATGAAGTTAGAATACAATATGCCAGTCACAAAGACAACACACCGGAAAACACAAACACTATTCAGCTAGGAGGTCTACTCTCTAATTCATTTATCTAAGCTTTGTATGAATAAAATTAATATTAAGTGTTTCTCACATTCACTGCTACTTCCTTATTTTTGTTTATCATTTCTGGACACTTCTGGATTCCCTGCTGATTGCTTCATGTTCTTTTCCAAACCTTAACTTGCTGGAGAAATTGTAGAAAAGTTCCCAAATTTTTGCAACCCTGCACAGAGGAAATTGCTATAGGTGTCACACCCCATGTGAAATTATACTTCATTAATTATGCATGCTTAGTGACTGCCAGGCAATGGTGTTATTTCTTTATAATCCAGCTTAATTTATATTTTTATATTATACAGTTTTGCTCTTGGTCGTGGTAGATTAAAGCGTGAAACTAACAATTTAGTAGGTAAAATTATATATTTTTAATGAAAACAGTTGAAACACAATACCACATCATAACCGTTTTTTTATTAATTAACAAATAAGGACCTAGCCAGATGTGGTGTTGAAAACCTAACAGGAAAAGAAACACTCATTGAATAGGAAAAGAAACGTTCATGTTATCTCTCTTAGGCAGCTGGGACATCAATGAATCCTATTATAGACTTGAGGCGGTTTCATGTAGTTCCACATTAAGGGACAAATCAGCTGTTTCTTAATTACAGTTAAATGAGCTAAGAGTCCAGATTTACACATAAGCACACCTTCTAAAGGATATGAGAATTGTTAAGGTTCCAACTGCCAAAAGTTATTTTCCTTAGGATGAAATAATGATACTATTTGAAGAATACTGTTTTTCAAAATGCATACAGTTTAATTATTGTGATTTTTACACAGGTACGTTACACGTAAACCAGAGATAAGGAGTGAACACTGTTTCAAATTAGTGCAGGTGACAAGGAAATGAAATGGGGATTTCGGTTTGCACCCAAGGTCCCATTGGGATTTGGCATGTGCATTGAACTCCTTAGAACTAGTGAGCTACTGTGGTGAGTGCTCAGGAAGCAATTAAAGTGAACTGTACTGCTAAAGGACAACACATTTTTCTGGCTCAGGGACTCAATTTAGCCACCTTTGGGTTACTCTTCAGACTCTCACCGCTCGGATATCTGCCACGGAAAGATGACATGTAGCCGTCTCCGACGCTCCGACGTCCTTTGAGAGTTGCTGCACTGGGAGCGTTACAATTGCACATCGCGCATTTTGGGGAAGAGAGAACACAAACACGGCGGGAAATTGGTTGGAAAAAAGCATTAGGAAAAGCTTCCTTAGTTAAAATACGTATTAATAATACTAGCATCCGTACAATGGTATTCCAATTATTAAGCTTTTCCCTGACAGACAGGCATTTGTCAGACACAAAGCACATTGTGGACCTAACCTACCAACCTGAGAGAGAACAGGAGAGGGAGACACACGAAATGGCTGAATGTCCGTGCGTTTGTTTTCCCGAGCGTTCCTCGGGGATAATAAAGGGAAGGAGCAGATGTAGGCTCCCGCGGGAGGCGAGCGGGTGGAGGAGTATGTTAGCGCTGATAACATAGGGGCGTCATGGTGCTGCTCCAGGTGCCTGGCAGACGGACAGGTGAACGAGGGACGATCCGGCGTAATGTGGAACCAATCAGAGCCGTCTGTGCCGAGTGCAGGGGCCCAATCCGCCGCAGGAAATATCAGTGCTATCGGGGCCGATTGGGCTCCATTAGAGATACAATTAGGGGTTTTATGTTTTTTTTGTAAAAAAACCCGGGGGTGGAGTTTTTTTGCCCTACCACTTCCTGAATTGATTGACGTAGTCCGTGTATCATCGAGTCTTTTATTCGAATCAGGTGTGTGAGCGGCAGGGCACAAACAAAAACAGGCAACCCCCCGCGGTGTCCCCAGGACCATGATTGGGGAACAGAGAAATGTTTCATGCATCCCTGGCAAAAGAAAGGTTTTGCATGAGTTGCTTATTATATACCAAGTGTTCTCAACGCTGTCTGAAAGCTGCGTAATAATTCTCGCCGTTTTAACAGCGCTGTTAGCGGCGTAATGTGCGAGGAAGGCACCACTGGGGGTTTAAAGTGTATCGCCAATCCGGCACTTCTGAGAACAGCTCTTATCCGCGTTGTGTGTGTCGCGCTGCGCGTCCTCCTGAGAGTTCTTGCTTAAATGCACAATAGTTGTATTTGTAGTTGAGAGGCCTTGTGAATCAAAGCCGAGACATAGGTCAGACGCGTATTTAACCACGGTAGGGCACTGTTTATCTGTTCAGGACGTTTTTATTGTTTTCCCCCGTGTTGACTCCTCTGAGAGTGGCGTGCCCCATGGGATATTTAGACCATAGGTTTGTGCGTGGTTCGTGCGTGGTGTGTATTTGGGTGTGTGCGTGTGTGTGCACACGTTGTCACTATTGGTCCTGACTCTGTCCTGCTGCGCGCACGGTAAGACTTCTCACCCGTCAGATAATTACACACACACAAAGACAAGGTGGTTGTAAACACTCATGAACACGTGAAACGAACGCAGCATATGCCGTCCAAGAGCAACGCAGGCAGTACAGCTATGGACGTTTGCTGTACACACACTCAGCCCTAACGCGGGCCACTATGAGTTATCTACTCAACGGAAGCGCAGCGTTGATTGGGAATCGGTGTGCAGGTTGGCGTGTGGAGGTGTGTGTGTGTGTGCGCGCGTTTCTACACGCAGCGGGGAAGCTGGAAAGCCGAAAGCAGTGGACACACAACGGGGTTATTAAACCCACGTTCGTGATTTCACACAGGCAAGTCCCGCGGATGATAATTGACTCATCCATTAACCTCAGGCTCTCCCGTTTGCTCTGAGAAAAGGAAAAACCAACAGATTATTATGCAGATGACAGCCTGTCTCCCTCTCTGTCTGACCGTTCGCTGGCCTTTAAGCCCCCCTACCCGGGACTCCCGTGCATCTATAATTACGGGGATCATCCCGAATCGTAGCGATGAATGGTAATCTCCTCTGTGTTCCGGTCTGAAGCTGACGCGCCTCAAACGCATCTGCCGGCTGGAGCACCTTTCAATCGACACAACGGAGCCCAATCGGTCATGATGGGGTTCTAAGGCGATTCTATGCTCTGATTTGAAACAAGGTACTGCGTGCGTTTGCGTTGGCTCAGTTTGTTCACACAAAATGTGTCTTTACGGCAACTAATTGGCCCTGATGAAATGACATGATTGAATTATCATTCTGAAGAATTGTTGTTGGGTAACTGTTAGGGTGTGTTTATGTTTACACATGCAGTCCAGTTGTAGTCGTTTTCAAAACGGTACCAAACGGAACTAATTCTATGCCAAATATTGAGAAAGCCATAAAAAAACGATAAAATAGACACATTAGGTTAAGGCCTTTCTTCAGTATTTACTTCAGAACTTAACAACCGTTATTTAGATTAATGTAACCTGTCAAAAAGTGTTTGACATTTCGAAAACGAGGCATAAGAATGGTGAAGGCACGCATTAATTGTGCTTCCAGTTCTCCGACTGTACTGTGCATTGTTTTGATCCGCGCTTTCATTTCAATCTGACTGTTTCTGTAATAAAAGCCGACGGTCAAGGTAAAGTGTAATATGAAGCTTTCAACAGCAGCTTCCTGAGAGGATGACTAACTCTCACATTAGCGTGCACTTCCGATGACAGACATCCGCAGCGTGACAGTCCCCGGCTGTAATTAACGTCTTCAACCCCGCTAGAACAAAAACGGGTCTCTCTAAAAGCCTCACTGAACAAAGTATCTCCGCGAGACGGGGAATGGTTGTTTAATATGAAGCCTATTTTCAAAATAAAGGACCAAGGTCAGAGCAGACATCGCAGGCGGGAGTGGGGCTGTTTTGAGAGATGTCGCCACTTAGCCGTTGTCTCCACCTCATCTCTTTTCCACGATCTCAATGTTCAAGTTTGTCGCCAAGAGCAATGGGCAGCTCCCTTTGACTGAATCTCAATTATACATGAATAGAAAGTTCTCAATGTAAAATGCAGCCTTTCTGCCTTTTAGGCCATTCTGGTCATTACAAACGGACGGCATTTCACTTGAAACCAGTTTGATTTTGTTCGAGTAGGTGGATTTGAAAGTCTCCTTAGACAGCAGGGGAGTTCTAAGAAGGCCCATAGAAAAATGTTATGTGGACCTTCACCAAACAAGGAATCTTACATATTTTATAATTATTTATATACATATAATTCATATGTTTATTCCATTTTAGAGCCAAAAAGTCGGGGGGACCCAAAGAGAGACATTGAAACCCTTATACATCCTATGCATATGCATTTGTCTATATGTCGTCAATTTCTTCATATCCATTTGTGTGTATGACCTTTTCTGAACTATGAACAGATGTGGGAGAATTCGCAAAAGGCCTTTCTCCTATTCATCCGTGCCTGCTTTTTCCACCACACTGATCTTCCAAACAGCAAGAAATCTGGGTCTACAAGTGGGAGTGCACTCTAACTCACCTGATGACATAAGTCAACTTTTAAGGAAACTAAGCCATATATGAGATTCCCGCTGACAACTCCACCCCACGTTACTACAGTGGTTCCATTGGTGCTACTCAAGACCACCGAAAACACCGCCCAACCTGTGAGCTCCAGAAAAGCATATTTGCATCGTACAGGCTTTCTTTTCCAATCCTCTGCGCTAATAGCGGCCAGTAAAACATTCTGCATGAACGTGTGAGAAAACAGAGTTGAACCGTACTGGGTTGGAAGATGTATGTTTCCTTCATTGATTTATTGCTGGGTCTCATCGGGATAGTAGCTGTAAATAGGTCGCATTGCAGTTATAAGCCTTTGACAATACCTATATTCAGACTTTCATGGTTTCTTATAGAAGAAACCCCAGGTTGTCTTGGCCTGGCTTACTACACAAAGAGATGGCCTTAGGGACTTATTTTGGACTTGCCATGTCCCCTGTTCTCTTTCCACAAGTTGAGCCCATTTATCTTACTGGAAAGGATTAGACATTATGTGTTCCAAAAGAAGATTCCCCAGAAACCGTGAGGATGTCGGAAGTGCATCAGTTTGAGCTAGGCTAGCTTTAGCCTCTCTCCGTGTCTAGGGAATGTAGGAGAGTTACAGTACGCGGGCCAGAAACTGACATAGGACAGTGGGAAACCTAATCGCTTTCCCCCACATACTGAACACAAACAGGTACATGTGTAGGAGCTGAACATATACACTCATGCACAGGACGAGCTCAAACCGGGGAAGTGAACATGCTTCTTTGCTATATGATGCTTTTGACGAAGAAACTTACCATCACCTGCCTGAATGACTACCGTCCTGTAGCACTGACCTCTATCATCATGAAGTGCTTCGAGTGGTTGGTCAGAACCCAAATCTGCTCCACCCTCCCTGTCCCCTTAGACCCCCTTCAATTTGCATACCGCTCCAACAGATCTACGGATGATGCCATCGCCCTGACCACACACACCGCCCTCTCCCATCTGGAAAAAGCTAACACTTACGTGAGGATGCTGTTTGTAGATTACAGCTCAGCATTCAACACCATTGTACACGCCAAGCTCGTTCCCAAGCTCGGGACCCTGGGTCTTAACACCTCCCTGTGCAACTGGTTCCTGGACTTTCTGATGGGCAGACCCCAGGTGGTGAGAATGGGCAATCTTACATCCTCTGCCGTGACCCTGAGCATCGGAGCCCCGCAGGGATGCGTACTCAGTCCCCTGCTGTACTCCTTGTTTACGCATGACTGCGTGGCCACACACACAGCCCCAACGTCATCTTCAAGTTTGCTGACGACACCACCATCCTCGGCCTCATCTCCAACAATGACAAGACAAAAATACAGAGAAGAGGTTAAAAACCTGGCTACATGCTGCCAGGACAACAATCTCTCTCTTAACGTCGGGAAAACAAAGGAGATGATCATCGACTTCAGGAAGCGGCAGGGGGGGGAACACGCCCCCATACACATCTATGGAGCTGAAGTAGAGAGAGTACCTGTCCTCAAGTTCCTCGGTGTGTTCATCAGTGATGACCTCACATGGTCCAGGCAAGCCGACTCGGCAGTGAGAACTGCCCAAAAATGCCTATACTTCCTGAGGAGACTCAAGAAGTTTGGTATGTCTAAAAAAACACGGAGCAACTTCTACAGGTGCAGTATTGAGAGTATCCTGTCAGGCTGCATTACTGCTTGGTACGGAAACTGCACCACTGCTGACCAAAAGGCCCTCCAGAGGGTGGTGAAGACAGCAGAACGCATCATTGGCTGCCACCTCCCTTCTGTGCTTAGCATCTACCAATCACGATGCCTCAGGAAAGCAAGGAACATCATAAAGGACTACAGCCACCCAGGCCATGGTCTGTTCACTCTGCTCCCATCTGGTCGACGTTACCGCAGCATTGGTACACGCACTTCCAGACTAAAAAACAGTTTCTACCCTCAGACCATTAGGCTCCTTAATCAGTAAGACTGATTACTTATACATGTACCCACTACTGGTACTAGATCACTTTATTGCAGTATTTATGTATTTAAGGTTGCATTCTGTCCATATTCTCACTTCATTATGTATATATTGTAGCTATGTATTTTCTGTATATTGTTGTAATTCTGTTTTTATTTTTATTATTCTAACTACGTAGATGTTGCTTGCCATGTCACAAGAATTTAATTGTGCAGTTTGATGCAAGGTACAAGCGGCCGAAATGGGTTTTCTCAGAAAGGTGGCTGGCCTCTCCCTTAGGGATAGGGTGAGAAGCTCAGTCATCCGAGAGGAACTCGGAGTAGAGCCGCTGCTCCTTTGCATAGAAAGGAGCCAGTTGAGGTGGTTCGGGCATCTTGTACGAATGCCACCTGGGCGCCTCCCTAGAGAGGTGTTCCAGGCACGTCCAGCTGGGAGGAGACCTCGGGGAAGACCCAGGACTAGGTGGAGAGATTATATCTCCACACTGGCCTGGGAACGCCTCGGGATTCCCCAGTCAGAGCTGGCTAATGTTGCCCGGGAAAGGGAAGTTTGGGGTCCCCTGCTAGAGCTGCTACCCCCGCGACCCGACCCCGGATAAGCGGTTGAAGATGAGATGAGATGATGAGAGTTTGATGCAAGTCACTCTGTACACATGACAATAAACGACACAACGAAACCTAATAGAGTGAACTGCGATAAGTAATATAGTCCTGCTTTATTAATGATCTGGAATTTGGGGTCTAGAAACTGTAAACATTTGAACGACATTTGATAATGTCTCACTGGCATCAAGAAATAAAGCTGTTGCCGACATTATGCAAATTAGGCAAAGTAATATAGTCATGGTCACGTTACTTTTGCAACAGTAAATGTAAACAAAGTTGCTTTGATCTCAATCGATACTATTTTAGGGTAAATAAACAGTAATTATGCAAATAAGTGTATTAACGAAGTATTAGTTTGTATACATTTCACATGTTTAAGTTAGGATAGCCTAAACCTATGGTAAAAAGTTAGTTCGGTCTAGGGTTGAACGAATCAATATCAATAATGTTGATAATGAAAAATACAGTAGTTGGCAATGAACTTCATTATCGATTGTGGGAGAAAGGCTGTGGTCACACCAGCGGAACATCATTCCAATTAATCTTGAAGGCACGGTTGAGCTGCACATTAATGGAATGATCTATGTAACACAATGTTAGATTTGGGAATGTTGATTTCTTTTACATTCAAGCATCTACAGATAAAGTATTGCTCTTATTGCTTGATCACATGGTCAGTGAGCACAATCATCTGAGCAATAGACGTTTTGAGGAAAATTCCCAACTCACTAGGTAAGTACACCGAATGCTGGATTCGTTGGGAGTTCAGTTCGGTTTGTCCAAAGCAGATGAATTCTGCCGTCTTTTAGCAGTGGTTATATTTAGCCTAGCTAACTCAGTCCTAG
Source organism: Dallia pectoralis (assembly GCA_029465975.1). Taxonomy (NCBI): domain Eukaryota; kingdom Metazoa; phylum Chordata; class Actinopteri; order Esociformes; family Umbridae; genus Dallia; species Dallia pectoralis. Next base: position 9,369,322 of record CM055742.1, read on the forward strand.
TCGCATTAGCACTAGATACAGCTAGCGTTAGCATATCTTCTTTCCTCAAATCAATGGACAGTTACTTATTGAAACAATAAAGTTAAAAATATACAATAACACATATAATAAACCTTCAACTTAATGCAGAACTTAATACCGAAGTTAATAAACTTTGTGTGTTATTAAAGAAAATGAAATAACCCTAATTTATCACTAGATGGATCATCAGTAATTTTATACATTTTAATAGTTAGGTTGTCTGTATTCTTCAGTAAAATTTTCAGTTTTTTTTTCTTTTTTTCATTTTCTTCTTGTTAGTCTTAATATACAGTTGGAGTCTGAAGTTTACACACACTTGGGTCATTGACTAAGTCATTAAAACAAAATGTTCAACCACTACACAGATTTTAACAATCTTAACAAACTACAGTTTTGGCAAGTTGGTTACGACTACTTTGTACGTGACACAAGTAATTGTCCCAACAATCGTTTGCAGACAAATTATTTTACTTAGACCCACTGGATATGTGATATAGTGATTTATGAGGTTGACATACACTTAATCGACTGTGCTGTTATACAGCTTGGAAAATCCCTGAAAATTATGTCATGGTTTTAGACCAGGGCTCTTCAAATGGCGGCCCGCGGGCCACATGCGGCCCGAAAGCAACCTCAGAGTGGCCCAGCCCGTAGTTCCGCAATAGATAGTATAAAAGGGAAAATAGGGTCCCGTCAGCGATATTTTCCCCCCCACTATGGCCACGCCAAGACCCGCCCTTCAATAGCATTCACACACTACTATTGGCCAGGTGTCCATCTACAGGTCCTATCCCCTGACTGCTTCGTAGGGCGGGTCTTGGTGTGGCCATAGTGGGATTGGTAATTTTGCGTCCCGCCAAAACTACCAACATGTAAACAATGCAGAGCGTGCTGTGCCAGTAGTAGCCTACATTACTATCAATATGTCTCAACACTGAAACTTAAAATTCTATGCACCTTTTGCTGTGCAAACTGACCAAAGTAAAACAATGAATAAACCTTACATGTTTTTCAATAAATTTGTTTGTGTTGGTTTTTAAAATTTGTCATTATGAGCTGCTTCGCCGCTGAAATGACTGGCCCAACTAACCTTTCTCGATTTGAAAATCTGGCCCAACTGAATTTGTAATTGAATAGCCCTGTTTTAGACGCTTCTGATAGGCCAATTGACATAATTTGTGTTAATTGGAGGTGTACGTGTGGATCTATTTTAAGGCATACCTTCAAATGCAGTGTCTCACGGCTTGACATAATGGGAAAATCTAAATAAATCAGTCTGGTTCATCATTGGGGACCACCCAGCTGTCATTCCACTCAGGATGGAGATGTGTTCTGTCTCCTAAAGATGGACGTTCTTTGGTGCGAAAAATGCTAATCAATCCCAGAACAACTACAAAGAAATCGGTGAAATCTACAGTCGTGCTTTGCTCTTTGGGAAACACACCTTATTAAGAATTCTATTGACGTCCCTGTTCAAAATGTGCGATTTTTTTGTAATCTGAAATTGATGGACCATTAAAACAACTTTTCAGTGTTTATTGAATTTCCATATCTTAAGGTAATCATTAACAAAAATGTAAATAACATATTTGTATCTACAGAAATAGAGAAAGGTCTATTCTAATGTTACCTCGAACGCAAAGTGTAACCTTCTTAAGTCGTAGCTAAAACTCCCGTTTTCGCTTCTATTAGAAACCCATTAGCGACGCCAGGCTAAGCGTTCCTTATTGATATTCAACGGCATGCCCTGTGAAGCGCGCTGAAGAAAATCACGTTCCGAATTCCAGTCGGTCTCCATTAAGTGCGGCATCTGTCTGTCATTTTTCTACCAAAATAATTTCAAACGCGCACTCGTGCGCACGAGCTCTCTCTCTCTCTCTCTCTCTCTCTCTCTCTCTCTCTATTACTTTCTCTCTCTATCACTCTCTTTCTCTCACACGTTGAAATTGAATAAGAGCAGGAAGGTGGATCTTTTCAGATTGCCTCAGAAGAGCCGCATGTCAACACTAAGCTTCATTATGGGACCATGGTATGACGTTTGCTCTCTCACATATGAGCGCGCACACACACAAACACACACAGACACACAGAAACACACACTGGCACACAAACACACACAGACACACACAAACTCTTACTCGCACGTGCACTCCGCAGTGGGCCGAACCATCTGCTAGTGTTCCACCACACCTGGGCCTGAATTAACCACCTGCTGTATTGGCAGCCATAGAAACATTCTGCCAGGACACGGTTCTGAATGAGTCCATAACTGATTGTGCCCTTTGTACGAACTAAATCAATTTCAGGAGAAAGGAGATGTTGGATAAGTCACGAGAATGGACAGGAAGCTGCTGAGGCATAATGCTCTATTGCAATTCACGTACACATAAAACAAATTCATCTCAGAGGTTTAGCACAATGCAGATGGAGAGTGATGAATACATTTGGCGTTGGACGAAAGGACTGAGGATTACGTTTTACCAAAACGACTACAGATGAAGTAAAACGTTATGCCTGGTTGTTTAAAAGCTTCTTGGAAAGGTTTGCCAGGTTTCTTTTTTTGGTTGGGTAAATCCTAGACATACGTGGCCCTCCCAATGATGCTGACAGATAGGCCTTCATGATCACTGCAAAACTAGAAGATACTCGGTTTGAAATTGGACATTAAATAATGAATCATATAAATGAATCACCAATACAAATGAATCACTGAAAAAAAATAACTAATTCACTTGTTCCCATTCCCATGTTTTACAGACATTCCCGTAAAACCTGCCCTTACACATGATGTTCGTTGGCACATCAAAAAACAACAATGAATTCCCTATCAAATATTAACTGAGAATCCCAAAAAGATTGCCATGAGATGAGGATGCACTTGCATGGATACAGGTGATGGGATCGTCTAGCATACAGAAAGAAATCAAACAAACCATATCACACAGCACACATAATCCCATGTACCTTATTTCCCAAACCTGACTTTAATCATATTCCACACGCTTACCCTAACCTTAACCAAACTCTAACCACCTTAACCAAACTTAACTTCAATTGCCTTTTTTATGCATATGCCTAACCCTTATTATATTGCTAACCTCATTAACCAAACTCTAACCTCACTAACCAAACTCTAACCTCACTAACCAAACTCTAACCTCACTAACCAAATGCTAACCTCATTAACCAAACTCTAACCTCACTAACCAAACTCTAACCTCACTAACCAAAACCTCATTAACCAAACTCTAACCTCATTAACCAAACTCTTACATCATTAACCAAACTCTAACCTCATTAACCAAACTCTAACCTCATTAACCAAACTCTAACATCATTAACCAAACTCTAACCTCATTAACCAAATGCTAACCTCATTAACCAAACTCTAACCTCACTAACCAAACTCTAACCTCACTAACCAAAACCTCATTAACCAAACTCTAACCTCATTAACCAAACTCTTACATCATTAACCAAACTCTAACCTCATTAACCAAACTCTTACATCATTAACCAAACTCTAACCTCATTAACCAAACTCTAACCTCATTAACCAAACTCTAACATCATTAACCAAACTCTAACCTCATTAACCAAACTCTAACCTCATTAACCAAACTCTAACATCATAAACCAAACTCTAACATCACTAACCAAATTCTAACCTCAATTGCCTTCCCTTTATGTAAAACCCTAAACCTTACCCTAATCACATTGCTAACCGTAATCAAACTAAACTCAATAACTGTAACACAAAATCAAATGTGTAACGCTAATTGTATGTCGGAAATGCAGGAGCCTCTGAAAAAGCCTTCCAGATAAGACATGTGGCAACCGTTGTTGTATCACACACTTATACGCACATACGCTCCTCCACCAGTCAGGTCCCAGACCAGTTTTCTCCTTTCACTGGATTATTTGTCATTGGCAAACTACTGTAAGCATGCCAATTCCATTAGTCTATTTCTCCCCTGCCTTTTTGCTGAGAGTCACACCATTTGAACTGTGCACACCTGTGAACCCGATTAACTCCATTTCCCAGTGTCCCCTGGTGCATGAGTCCAAACAGTACTTCTTTAATGGGAACAACTGCAGTAAATTAAATGGCTATTTTTTACAGCCCCTTAAGGCCTATCCGCTCTGCGCTCTGGTGTAGTTGCAATAAATCCTCTTAAAGTCTACTCCTCTTTCTTTATTCAAAATAGTGTTTGAGCGTTGTGGAAAATAAATAAAAAAACAACAGCGTCCTCCCTCACTTGAATATTTTAAGACTCAGCCCCAGCACCAAAGTACATTTTGCACCACTACAGAGGTCCAAATGACATCGTTTTACGGATAGTGTACTATAGAGCTCTGTTAGTAGGCATTCATACAAATATAGTTTAATTTTTCGTTCAACCGTGTGCTTTTTTTCTTAGGTCTGGTCGTGTTGTTTGTGTGAGTAACATATATTAACATACACACACACTAATTCCAAAATCAGGCTGCATACCACACACGTGCTGTTAGCATGGCGTTTCGTAACTTGCTTGTTTTGCATTCATAAATGTACTTCACCAACCCGAAACCCAATGTACATAATGACATAAACAGCCTGCCCTGACGTTAGCGTGTTCAGATTTTATAACGCCATCCCTGTTTTCTAAAGTTCATGTAACGCTGAATTTTTCATCGTCAGAGGAAGGGAAACACGAGTACACACAAACACATTCGCACATCACATGCAAAACCACCGCCGTAATAAATCCCATAAAGAGCGCAATGTGCAACATTGAACTGTGTTTATATTTTCACCTCCAGGCTTTATTTGTGCAGATATGAACCATAATTAACTATCAGCTGCCATCCCAGAGTTAAATGTGGGTAAGCCACACCCCTTTCTATAAACATTGCGGTTCCAGTATCGCCACCGTACCTCCCTTCTGACTCCAAACCAATCCCTTTTATGAGCGGCTGCATTTGGCGGGCAGCTTTCATCCCAAACTCTAGTTTCCTTTGGCAGTAAGACATATATGTACGCACACACACACACACACATATATATATGTATATATATCAATCTGTATGCTTGGGTGGGACAGGCCTTTCATTGGAAACAGTAGTAGTGTTCATTATGACTACAGAATGTGTTCAAAATGGCCCCCTTTCTGTTCCGTAGTGCACTTTTTCCAAACCAAAGACCCACAGAATATTTACAGAATATGAAGAGGAAAGTAGTGCAGTATGGAAACCAGTCGTTTCAATCCCTTTAATTGGCCCTAGCTACACACGGAGAGACTGGAGACAGAGTATTATACTATTTAAAGACACTGTTACGTGGAATTGTCCGTGTGCTTTCACTGTAAGGGCTAAACTGAAAAGGCCTTTTTTAAAACTTTTTTAGGGCCCTAAAATGATTTTGGACTGAAATGGACACTGTCCAGAAGAAGACTCATGAGCTAACTTTGTTCTAAACGAACGCGTACATTATAAATTAATATGTTTTTCCTTTTTAGACCAAGTGTACGAATACTGCCAACGCGTACAGGAAATGCCAGTGCTTACTGACAGGCAAACAATTTAATTAGACTGCTACTTGTACAGTAAAAAACGTGCATGTTTTAAAAAGCATTGTAATATAAATATGTTAAGACCAAATGCTTGCGAACACACTTATGTACTTGGACACTGTGATACAGTTGGTGAAAATGGCACCTGCGACGGCAGCGTTGTGGGTTCGATTCCCACAAGGAGCCAATACTAGAAGTGTATGAACCATCTACTGTACATCACTCCGGCGTGTCTCTACAATATCTTCAATTTGTACGTATGTAAGAAAAGACGACCTGGGAGTTCAAAGGAATTGTACTTAAAGCATACATGGCAACAAGTTCTGGTTAAGGTGTGAGACTGCCCCGGTGTTTGTAATTAGTCTTCTGCCTCACTGGTTGATCAGCAAAGGGTTAAGAGCGATTAGTCACGTTCTTCCATTCGGTCCCAGACATTTCTGTTCAGGAATGTAATTATTCACACCGTCTGGCCACAGGACTCCCAGACTAAAGTTGATTTTTTTCCGTGAGAAGCGGGGGCGGCCCGGCCTTTGTTCTCCAACTGGCTAGCTCGGCTCGTCACGAGTTTAACAGGGCATTAAATTGAACGGCTTTATTAGTAGAGGAGCGTAGTCCACGTGGACTAGAGTACAGTGAATAGCCTTAAAACGCGACGATAACAACAAGCAATAATTAGGTAATAAAAAAGTAGCAAGGAAGTTAGAGCACATGTGGAAGAGAGAGCAAGAGAGAATCTGGGAGAGGCTGGTTCCGGAGGGAAGGAGAAAGAGCCGGGGATTGCAGAGAGATGAATATATAGGATGTAAGAAAGTGAGAGAGCAAAAAGAGAGTGAGAGAACTGCGGTTCATCAAGTCAAGATACCCTCCTTTGATACCCAGTATTGAGTCTCATTCTTCAAAGAGGAACCCTTTGTAAAATGTCAGATCAATATTCTAATCGGCCTTTTTCGGCGCGGGCAAATTGAACAGGATTAAAGAGCTATTATAAAAGCTGCATCCCGTGAACCACGGGGTGAACTTTGCACATTAGAATTATCGATGGATGAATCATGATTTTTTTTTGGAGGACAGGCTGCTACATGTAGCCCCCGTCTATATTCGGCCATTAAGCAGCAGTACATTTTTTTGCAATGTCACTGTGAAGAGAGGGAAAAAAATAGGGAAAGTTGGCTCCATAATATGATACAGAGTGCGAATTCCAGACCAATTCCATCAACTTCATATAATGTGGAAGTAACTTATGCTTAAGGTAAATTAAGGCAACCTATTTCGATATAATAGCTACATTAATATATACGGCATCGACTGATGTTTGAGGTGCCTGGTATTGACCATGTCAGGTTGCTGTTTGTTTGACAAATCATATGTCTGTCCGGATATTTTTTAACACTGCGTCTTGCTGAACATGCCCCACAAACCTATGGAACAATGGACTCCTCTGGGGCTTATTTTGGCTTTATTGTTGCAACACACATTTTATATAAGATTATACCTTTATTTATTATTAGTATTACTACACATGAAGGACATTGACCACTACTGAAGAATATATTGTACTCCAGATGGGTGAAGCGTATATAAGTGTGTATATAAGCATATACAAGTGTATATACGTGTATATAAGCGTATAGCGTGTGGTTTCTGTCACGGTATCAATATATCTCCAAACGTAGTCTATTCACTTCCTGTTTTGAGTGTAAAGCACTGTCATAGCATCCGGTAAATTCACGAATACAATAATATGATTGGAAAAATCCACTTGAATACCCATCCAACAGTTACACATGTTCTATCTACGTCGTTCATAACTGGAGCTTTAAGTGTACTAACTTTGTCTGGATGGAAAATTCACAATGTGGTCGTCTTGCATATGGTCAAACCCTGAATCAAAGAGAAAATACGAAATCAAAAGGACGTCAACGCCGGACTGGCAAAGTAGTTCATTTTTATTTGTCGATCATGTGATCACGCTTCACAGCGCTCTGGTTTTGCAAACGCTCCCCGCAGACTATGACCCGATGCGCAGGACCGAACAAACCTACGTCGAACCGCAATACACTGTTGCCGGATCCAGTGGATCCAGTTCAGGCTTTGTGCGCACTCAAAGTAGCAATGCTAACTTTATCGCTATAGCGACAGTGTCTCAGCTAACGCACACTACCAAGCCCACACATTAGACTGAGGAAGGATCTACTCACAAATATATAGATAGCGGTGTAGTTGTAACCCTCAAGCTCCGTTAAGCAATGATAACGTGAATAAGAAGCGGATAAGAAGTGGCGTGTGAGATGAACCTAGATCAGTGTCTAAAAGCAGATTCATTCCGCTGTGTAGTCACCTAGGGAGAAGGGAGTTTACTCAATCAGAGGCGCTCTGTAAGTGATGCAGATATGTAATAAGGGGATTGATCGGAGGAGTAAATTCATGGCTACTACTACCTTTGGCTGTTACAGTCCCGATAAGGGTACGTGAGCATACATGTTAATATATGAGGGGGTTTTCAATCTGGATTATACCGTAAAGGAGACCAGGTCTTCATCAAGAGTAGACCCATAACATCTTTAACAGTTTGCACTCTGTTCACTTCTCTGACTTGAGGCAAGGTCATTGCTACGGTCCAAGAGATGGTATGGATGGAAACGGATGCCATCTCAGCAGATCTCATCCAATCCTGGAGAACTCATCCAATCCTGGCTCATCTCGGCAGAATTAGCCATGGGGTTGGTTTTGAGCAACCGTAAATTCCCACACATATTTAAGCGAACATTTGTGCGTTCGTACAGAATCATTTGACACGTACTGTAAAACCGGATGTTTTTTGGACTTGTCGCCGAGCAGGCAACGCAACAACCCGAGTTACAGCCGCTTACAGCAGGCTGCCTGAGTACAAAAGTAAACGAACAAACATAATTAAATACCCGCATCAAGGACACTGGGTGAGAGTTACGGCTGGGACCGCAGCTGAACCACAGAGTATTACTTCAATGAGGACCCGGGTTGCGCGTTTTTAATGGCCGTGTGATTGACCATTTAAGAATGTGTTATTTTTTAATCGTGAATGATATCTGAAAATGGTTCGAATATAGGTGCTACAACTGCCAAAAAAACAACATCAAACATTTATACAAATCCAAAGTATGGTTCCAGATCATAGATGTCATCATTTATGATGTCTATAATGTTATATTCTTATACTGTTTTACAATAACATTGTTATGTGATCTCTTTTTGTTGTGGACCCCAGAAAGACTAGCTTGTTCACTTTGGTGACAGCTAATGGGGATCCTTTTTACAATAAACAATAAACAATAGAAATGAAAAGAGCTATAGTGTTTTGTAGGATATAGGAAAACCACGCATTTCCGGCCCAAATCAGACCACGAAGATATTCCGTGTGGCATTTTTGTAACCGCTGTCAATGCACCGACTAGCTGTTGAATAATTGTTACCATCATGGAGGGGCTTTGAACAAGCGCCAGGATCAAGATGCTTGTCAGATGAATAATTGGATCGGTGGCAACTCGTGAAGTTCACGACAGGTGCTGGATGGGCCGACCGCTGACGGGCAAACCGGATCCCAGGAAATGGCATCAGTGGACTGGCGGTGCCAGTAATTGGGCTGCTGGCAGATGCCGTATCTATAAACCAGTGATGGGAGCGCGTGTGCGGCAGAATCTTGCCCGAGGCCCCGGTGACTAGCCTGATGGGAAATGGAACCATGGGATGGAGAGGTCATCATGTGCCAGTCGATTTCAGTCGCTCCTTTGGGTTTATCTTTGTTCATCACAGCTTCACATAACTCCATATCACATTCCATCGTAGTCTGTGCTCCGGCTACCTGTCAAGACATCTCAGATTGATGTCACTGACTCACCCTGGTAATAAACACTGTCCGGTCCGTCAGTGTGCCAAACAAGTAGCCTGAGAAATATGTCTCTATGTATTAAAGGGTTACATTGTTGCCATGGTTTTTGTCACTTTACTGGGTAGGTAGTCGGTTTAAGCAGTGTAAGATGGGTAAGCAGTGTAAGATTGTGTAAACGACTTTCTTTGTCGGGTCACTTCCTATAATTGCCAGTTGAGTTTGTTTTCTGCAGTTTCATGTTGTCAAATGACAGACGGACATCATTTTAGTATCGCCAGTGCAGCACTCCTGTCGATTACTGTTTCTACACACAGTATTTGTATTTTAGGTCAAGCCCTACATTCTCTTCCCTTAAGCACTTAAGAAGCACCGGCACATTGAACAGTTTAAAATAGTTGATATGACTGAACGCTCGATTTATTTAGCATAATTAAGGTTGGCAAAAAGGGAAAGGGTTTGCAGCTTCAAGCATTCTCTCTTAAACGAAACTAAACCAACCGTGATCCGAGTCATTCAATGAGCCTACGTAATTACGCCTTCCCGTAATCACCTTTATGTAATATAACAACCGTTTTATAATTCAGACTTTGACTCTGGGCGATTCAAGTATAAAAAATATACACCATTGGATGCCTTCGGTTTTAGGGGAAATATCCTGCGGTCGCTCACTATATCCGGAGAGTACCAACGTCCATCTTCAAATGTTCTGTGAACAGCCATACCATAAAACACGATTAATAATAAACAGTTTGCTAAAGTGAAGGGTAGCATTAGTATAAACGTTAGGGATGAGATTAGGTCGGCAAACACTTTCAAATATCAAAGTTCGAAAGGCTACCGACTACATTTTGTAGTTAGTCAGGATTCTCTGAATGAAGTGTTACACCATCTGACCTTAAGCACAGTTTAGGGAGGAAACTGCTTTTGTTGTCAGTTGCAATGCACATAAAAGTTCCAGACTGACACATTATCGATATGAAACAAAACACGGGGTGTGCACTTCTCAAAATATGCTTCTTTTAAGGCAGAGAGAATCCCAGCGAACAACGGTCGCACGCTGTGAATATGTGCTACCTGATAAGACAAGCTCTTTAATGTCTGATCCGAGGCGATACGTACTTTTCAGAGAGAGAGAGAGACAGGCTCAGACTTCTTCTGCACTACCACATGTGCGCAATTAAACAGCTCTAGAAAAAGAGCGAGTCGGGGCGGTAACGTCTGCAAATGCTAAGCCATTAGCATCGGTGTGAAATGAGGCGTCGTCCTGTCGAAACTCACGACGCCTCAAGCATTCACTCGTCTATTATAGCCTAACTATAACTCGAATGTAGAAAAAACGGATACACTCTGCTAGAAGATGTGCAGGGAGACAAAAAATAACTGAACTTTTCACGTAGGAATCTTCAAGAGAAATAACACCATTAGCTTTACGGTGCTGTCAGATTTCTTTCCAGAGAAGTGCCTATATTTACAATGGCAATCCTGCCCGATGGTAATACACAGAGCTATCCATGCTCCATAGGTTCAATTGTATTTAATCAAAGACCCCTTAATATCCTAATACTTTTAAGTGAGCATTGTGACTTTTACCCAGCTTTTTGAGACGTTCAAGTGGCACCGTACGCTGGTGGGACATCCATGTTTCGAGATGAACTAATCAGGCGTGATTATTCGACACAGACCACCTTGGAGTTTCAAATAATCCTGCCAATCTATACCTAGCCACCAAAGAAACGTCTGTCAATGCTCCCGCTAACTAAAACGAGGGACATATTAAACAACCTGTGACATTATAATTATCTTAGTGGCTAGCAGGTAGCAACTAGCAGGTAGCAACTTACGTTTACCAAGTACCCTAAACATGACTAGATCATAGTCATGTATTAATGAATAGATAAAGAAAAGAAAGAGCGTGTAGGCAATTAACTTTATCTCACTTGACTATGTAATGCCCGAGAAATGTGGAATGAAGGTTTCTCTGTGAATGGACCTGTTTACTAGTGAGGTGGCTGTTGCTGTACGTGACACATTTCTCGCCTTTGGTATGGTTGCGCATAACATCAAACGTGTTTATCGGTTGCGTTCACGGTTAGGCCGATGCAATTAGCAAACACCGAGAAACGATTGCATTCCTAGCGTAGAAAAACAAAGGAAAACGACAGACATGGAACAAGTAATGTAATTCAAAAGAGCAATATTGAACAATAGCGACAGTGTATGTATGAATGTTAAGATTACACGAAGATCTATATATAACCAAAGATAAAAAAGATTAGCCATATTTTATAGAGTAAATGAATATAATGTAAATATAACATTATGAACTGGATTTCAAGTATCACTCATAAAAGGTAAATTAAAACAGCCATGTTTGATACTATATATTAAACAATATGCAGCAATACACAGAAGGGAGATGTAGGGTGTAGAGTGAAAGTATCTTTTTCATCACTCACTGAATCTGCAGTTTCAGGAACACATGTACGTTTTGTTCAGCGTTCAGAGTAACATTGTGTATGGTCCTTATTCTGGATAGCTAACATGTATATATCACAACAATAGTATTATAAAAACAGCGCGTACATGGCCTACGAGGTATTGGCACCCAAAGGAGGATGAATGATCTGTCAAAACTACAGAAACCTGGTGTTTGCATATGTTTTAGAGAAACATGAGAGAGGACAATAACTGCAATTGGAAAACGGAAAATATATAGGGTGTGAACTTGCATTAACTATATGCACCTGTGAATAAATAATTGACTACTATAAGAATTAGCTTTATCCGGTAATAGCGTGTATTTCTGTACTTGCTGTAATTGTGCTTCTAATGGTAGCCAGCATATAGAAACAAAACACAGAAAATCTAAACAAAGTTCACTTCACGTTCTCAGATAATTCAAACCGAGGAGAGAATGCATAACATAAATAGAGAATATGTAAGCATGTTTTCCAGATTAACAGTGTCAGTATTGTGTATTTAGATGCAGGGAGAGATCTGAGTGTAGCTATGTAGTTGAATAGTTTGAAGTGGCTTGAGGTAACAAGCCCAATGTAATTCAATTCTAAAGGACAAATGGCTCAGACAGCAGGTTTTTGTTCATGATCGACCTGTACCGCCTTCCACCTGCGGGGAGATACCTTTTTAACACGGGGGGTTGCTGTGGTTACAGGGGTCAGCTGTGATCTTTCCTGTACGCTTCCTCACCCCAGAGTCAGAGCCAGATCTCGATGGAGGGCAAGCGGTCAATGACTGATTACCGTTTCTGTGCGCCGTGTCGCGGTTTAACCCTTACAGGTGCCGACGTGGACAGAAACCGGGCCAGGATGGACCGCACGTGTGCAGAGCTGGACGGGGCTCGTCTGGAAGAGGTTTGTTTTTTCAGCCGCTGTTGTTTACGCTGGTACGTTCTCTGGAATGTCTTTGGCCAATTCGAGACTGTGCGTACGACTTACTGAAGCTGAACACCGAATCACAATGGGGGGAGAGAGATGGTAGGTGTCAGGTCAACTTGAAAAAGTAGAAGATTTAGGAATTGGGGTTATAATGTCCAGGCCTGGGTTGAAGGCATTGCCGCAGACACTTACATTTGGCATCTGTCAGTCGCAGTATTTAGGATCCCAAGTGCTGCACCATGAAGGTACGCACTTTGTTGTTTCCTGGAATTGAAATGAACTGGTCTTTTACGATATAGCAACGCATCTGCAGCGGTATTTACGGAAACACCGTGATTGGATTAACTCATAACCGATTATTACATCAGACAGTATAGCCTTGGAGACACTCATCTTTCTAACAGAATCATATGTTGGCTTTGGGAAAGAACACGCATAGCATGCTATTATATCTAACATTTACACCTAAATAAAACACAGCTTTATGTTTAAGTGTTTATAGTTTTTAGAAAATGTCAGCCAGGAAACTTTTGTTAGCAGTTGCGAAACATTTTTATGATACAAAAAGAGTAAGTATAGTTGGTGGGGTTCGTTTTTTTATGATGCCGTTTTTACCACTGAAGTGATGCACATCGACATGTTATAGACTGATCATTATAACGATTGGTGCGAACAACTGCTTACTCTAAAAAGGTGTACACATATCCATCTATCCGTAAACCATTTACAGCTGGGTCATAGTTATCATATCGAACAAACTAGCAGTCCATCACGTTTGCTACTGGAGTCATTCTATAATACCAATGTGTAGTTCTAGGACATATCATTTATACTGTAGGTGGTATGGATTTGTTTCTGTACAGCTAACACACACAGTCCAACTCAAAACGCACAGTACAACCCAATTCCCACAAAATACTCTACCTTGCATATTTCATCCTCTGTCCATCAAAGACATAATCCTAGTTCTGATCATCAGAAATGGAAGCCGTCTTCCTAGTTTCTTGAATACCAGGAAAAGCTCCTCTGGTTTCTGCCAACACATCCTCCTGGCGCTAAGCCGCAAAGCACATTAAGTTTGTCTTATTTTAATGAAATCCCTCAGCTTAAGTCTGCCATGACTAGGTGGAAGTGTGGTCTGCTTTTCTGACAGCTTCATCACCGAGGTTCTTCCTCTACAGGCTCAGCTTCCTAGCAGTCTCAGGTTGACGCAGCAAATCTGCAGGGAATCGTGAAGCATTGCAAATGCAGATGTCTGAGGAAATATTCAGTTTCACAATCTCCCCTGCTTGGACCCAGTAAATCACGCCATGTCTTCACTGTGTGGCCGAATCAACCAGGCCAAATCTGTGTATTGCCGGATTCTGAAACAATTGAGAGAAAAATAAACACCTGCTTGTATTTCTTTCCTTGCATTAGCTTCGTAAATTAAGCGATAGTTGGGTTTCACCTCTGTGACACTGACTGCACATGTTTGGCAACATCTTTTCAATTGATTCCCAAAGAGAGGGAAATATGTTTAGCACCACAAGAGCGAGGTGAGAGAGGGCGGGAGAGGGGTGGGAGAGGGCGGGAGAGGGGTGGGAGAGGGCGGGAGAGGGGTGGGAGAGGGGTGAGAATGGAGAGGGTGGGAGAGATCTTTAGACAGAGGGCATTTTTACCTCAAAATGAAATCGTCTAGCGATTAAATAGTTCCAGTTAAAGCTTGTTTGAAGGGCTTGTGTTGTATAATGAGAAACTGGCGATGCAGTGAAAAATAACAAAAGTTTCCAGAGTCGCTTTCCTAGTCCATTGGGTATTTCATCTAGTTTGTCTCTTCTGATGTATTGGATGTAAAAACAAACAAACAGGCACGGCATTATCCAGAATGCATATTGAAATTGCCAGCACTTCGGAGAGAAAGCTTTTACCCGTCTGTGCGTTCTTTCCAACAACTATCGTGATGCTGTGTTATCTGTCGGCCACGTTGCTGTTTGGCATCTTGTCAGCTTTATTTACTCACTTGTAATACACATGAGAGTCCAAGTGGATCCAAGCGAACATTTCATCTGATTAATTGTTTCCCAGAACAGATGTAGAACGTGCTCACCTTCAGAGACATCTGGGACTGGCATAGTAGAAGAAAAAAACCTGCCGAAATCTCCGTCTGAAATTCCGTGTGTCGGAATGGGAACCGGGGAGGTCTAATCGTCTTGTGTTTTATTCGGTGGTTTAATTTGGCATGTATGTGTTAACCCATGTGTTACTGTGTGCTATGTGATGAATATCTACAGTGCATTCACAATCCGATAGTTTGTCACATTTAATTAACGCCGTTGTTCAGATGTTTTGCCCGTTTGTGCAACGTCGACACAGACTTTCATCGAATTACGTACTAAACCATGACTTTCGCCACCTTCCACGGAAGTGACCTGCTGTGATCAGTACCAGATCCCCATGAAAAGACAATTAGACATACCTGTGGGATCCAGAGTGGAAACGCTGTGGCCTGCCCCCCCGCCACTGTTCCACATGTGCACGCCGTTATCCAGCGCCGTCCACCGGCCCTCTTTAACCCCGCTAGAAGCGGTGAACTTCAGAACCTCATTGATTCTAATGGCACGTTCGTCTCCTTGTAAAAGTGAGCAGAACTTATTTCAAGTTGTCGTGGCCGCGATTCCAACAGGATATGAATGTTTTGATACTGAAGCTTGCTTTGTCTGTGTGTCTTTTACCTAGAAACTGTTCTCGAGACGGAGTGGATGAGGACCGCAACGACGTAGGTGTAAGCGTGGAACCCGGAGAACATTATCGGGAAGAATGAACGGTCACACCAGAGCGGTTGAACTAATTCTTAATGAATACCACATTTATTTTGTATTTGTATACGTCCCAGAATACGTTTATGTCTATTCGTTTGTCTATTAATGTACAAGAATATTCTGCATATTTTTATATCTGCCTCTGACTAACATGTGCTTGTGTTGGTGTCGTCAGATGTCCAAAATAAACGTTTTACATATTGTGACACACTGTGTATTTAACGGTATGAATAAATAATGTGTAAAAAATTAGAAATTAAATTGCGGAGTTATTAGAAAGGATCTCAGATCGGAACAACTAATTTCACATCGCGTTGCCGTTTACCAAATCCTAATTATTATAGTCAGCCATTAATATCATTTAACATGGAGATGTTTTTACAGAATCTACTCCATGAAACATGTTCTATAACTGCCACTAAAACATATGGGATATGACGTCAGTTCCGTGCTAACGTAATAATCGAACGTCTGTGCAAACCCTATTCCAGAGGCCCGTCCCAAATGAGGTCACCCCGCTCAGGTCATTCACTCTCATCTTCACCCGGGATTCTCCAGACCTGCCGAAGACAGATCTTTTCCATCTCGCTTTCTCAGGGCATCAACTCAATAAGCGCCAGCCTGTTTGACCTTGGAGAATGTCAGCCGTGGCTTTTCAAACGACCCCGAAATGATGACAACTTGAACACATGCTTTAAAGATCGTCTTTGAAGTAGTCGGATATCTCGTTCCTACAAAGCGCGCTGGGATTTCCGGGCATTCTGGGAACATGTGCAAATCCTTTCCAGATTCTGCGCGTGTCTTGTGTGCACGCCTGTGGGTGCTTGTGTTCCGACTGCCTGGAGCGGCCGTGAACTGTTACACTTCCTACCGGCACAATGCGAGGAATCTGATGCGGTCTGGACGGGACACACTATAATTACCAAATTGCACCGAGAGTGTGATTAATTCTAACGAGCTGAGCTTCTGCTTGCGTTGATAACAGAGGCCCCTTCATGAATCTTCCGCTGTACCGTCCGAACGCAATGCCGCACTTTTATCCAATTAAATTAGCCGACATTTTCCTTCTAATTTACCCATTTGTAAAAGAAAGAAAAGGAAAGAACCTCGGACGTGTCACTACGCAAATGAAATGCCATTATTAGTCCCTAACATGCAATCCAGTACGCCCTTTATAAATGGATACAAATATAGGACAGTTTAGAAAGTAGATGTAAAAGTATACACCCATTGGAACACACTCTTATCGGTCACTAATATCTATATGCCACTAACCAACACAGCCCAGCCTTGGTAGCTCTATGTCCTAATCCTAACACCTAAATATTAATAGTTTATCCTTTGTGTTCTTTCTCAATACAATTCCTGATTCTTATGCTTGTAATCCAGTCACCAAGAGCAACATATGTCAACTCTTTTACTCACTGTTCTCTGGCCTGTATCCAAAAAGACAGAAACATAGGAACTTGAACATTGACTAAACGATTAAAGTGCATACTTTTAGACTTTTGAGGGCGTCTTTATCTGTACTGAACGAACTCTGTATAAATAACAATACCGTTGTACATAGGAAGGCTCAATGAAAGACTTGTGACTAGGAACTCTTCTTCCTCTAAAACAAACTTTCAGTTCTCTGGGTTTTAGCCTGGCAGACTCCCCTCTCCTGTTTCGTTAGGGCACACACGTTTGGAACAAATCGCTAACGAATGCGCGGTCGCGCGATTATAGTTGATGCTCCGTAATTACGTGGGAATTCATAGAGGATGTGACACTTTTTATGTCTCGTGGCCGGCCAGACATGGTGCGGGGCTGTTATTTCGCCTGGAGATTACTGTCCCCACTTCAATCGGGAACTGTGCTGTGAAGATCATCCGTGGCTAATGGTGGGTTTCATCAACCATGCTTAGATCTTTGTATGTATAACCACGGCTGACTGAACAATAATACAGTAGAAACATTTACGCAAATCTCTGTTGACTATTAATATAATTTCTAGCCAAACTGCTAATTAGTTTGATTCAAGTCTTTAATTACCAATACTATGTCAGTAAAGAATACTAGACCTACTAATTAAAGTAATTATCATTTAAGGTCTCAAGGTCAGCGATGTTAACCCCACAAGTTAATCTTTATTCATTCTTTATTTTACAGGATATTTAAATAATACATAACCAATGTTCTATTAACAACTCCCATTTGAATACTGTGGCTAAAGGAAAATTAGCTACTGTAAACAACTGTAATTCGCTGATTGCTAACAGTCTAGTTAATCCTTGGCTTGGTATGAACAAACCGGGTAGGTCACCTACTCCAATTAACCCGTCATTTAAAGGGGCCTACCAGATTAACTCTCCATTATATCTCCCCCCAAAAAATAAAGTTAAAGTAAAGCTGTCAGCCTAAGTTAGACTTTTTGTAAGCCCGTACTTTTTTGCTCTCTCTTTCGACCACAAATATAGTTTAAGAATGTTTGTAAGCCAGACGTGTATCAATATGTCGACATCCCTGAGGAAAAACTGAATGACTCCTAGAACAGCCATCAGGGACAACTCATAGAGACTTCTGGAGATTTGTTCAGACATGATGAAGAACGTGTCAATCATTTGCTGAGGAAACGAAGCCCTGGTGTGATTTAACTTGACGTCCTGCATCATTTTGACACGAAACACTACGGATCAAAGTGAACGTGAGACCTGACGACTGGGAGATAACTCTTCTCTGAAGAGAAGCGTTGTTTTAACGATAAAACGGGATATGTACTCTGCTGTGGTCACTGCAGACGCAGGGTTAATTTATGCTTGAAGCTCTCTAATTGTTCGATTTCTCAGACATCCAATTGTGTGTTTTTTATTTTAAATCCATATCGTCAGTTCTTCACATAGTCTAAGAGCCTAAAGAATTCTGCCAAAGCAAAAAGAAAAGCTGTAAAATGCGTAAAATGTGTAAAATGCATGCAAATGAATAGTGGGCCATTATATGAAACCATGCTGCGTTTTGACTTGAATGCTCCACACGTTCCACGAAAAGATCCCACTTTAAAAAATATACAAAGATAACTTTTAAGTGGGAAGCCTTACCAAGTTACTACTGTATTAAGATGATGGACCGGTTCTATCTAAGTGACTGCAGGACATTAGCAGAACATGAGGGATAAGGGCTCCACTTCTGAATAAAAATAAAGAATTGCCTAGCATAGGACAAGGTATTTTTTGTCGAAAAATATGTTTTTTTTCTTTCGCTTTATTTATTTTCACAATTGTACGATGTCCAGTTTGTGATAAATACCCTGCTTATTCTCTATTAAATGTTCAATATTAATATTCCTGCCGATCTACAAATAAGAATAAACATTTACACTTTTATTTGCAGCTTGCAAACGTTTAAGAGCACTATTTAAGAATACACTTTTAGCATTTTAGCTAAAAGTTTAGCATCTAGCGTTTAGCATAACCATTGGCCAGCACCATTAAATGTCTCTGTAAGTCTTATATATTGCATTGAAACCTTCACGGTGTCGACTTGGGCCTCCAACTTCCTCCTCTTCGATCCAATGGAGCATTGTGGGATGCGCTGGACCAACATGTCCGATCCACTGAGGTTACAACTTACAGGACTTAAAGGATCTGCTGCTAAAATCTTGGTGCCAGATACTGCAGCGCAACTTCAGAGTGAAGTCCATGTCTCCACTAGTCCCGGCTGCAAAAGGAGGACCAGCATAATATTAGGCAGTTGGTTATAATGTTATGGCTGATTGGCGTATGACAAAATTAATATATTTTATTTTAGTGTATGAATAAAAACATGTATTATTATTATTAAAATTCCCCGAGAGTACATTTCATTGATACTTTGTATGTCATCGTCATACAGGCTTTTCAATGTAGTTATTGCCATATAAAAATGAAATGTTTAACCACATCTTAACGTTTCATTATTAAATCTGTGTAGCCTATGGTCAGCACATGTACGACGCTTTGCCCGTACTCCTTCTTAAATGACTGTCAGGAATTTTAAATACTTTTTCCGGCAACACATGCATCCTTATAAATAATAAGGGAAATTGTCGAGGTGTCCATGAGCAAGACACCTAACCCCAGCAGTCGCCTTGCATGGTAGACGCGGTCGGCAGTGTATGAATGACTGAATGAATGGGTGAATGTGACGCAGGATCTGTAAAGCGCTTTGGATAAAAGCATTATATAAAAGCGCAGCATTTACCATTTATGGGAAATACACAGCAGGTTACAACGAATGCATATATTTTATTCAAGAATGTCGGGGCTGTTGATCAGAGTGGTTAAATGTAGTCGTGACCACCACCAGAAGTGCAATGCTTTATGGATGAGATAAAAGGCAACTTTGAGATGAAGTTTACGGTCCTACAAGGGACTGTGAATAGGCCTCATGTAATGCCCCAAGTGGAAATAAAAACGTTCTGCCCTATTCAATGTGCAACTGAGGAGCGATGTTACTCAACACAGTGGCTAGTCTGGGAATTGGGGCCCTGTGTATCGGCAAAGTCTCCTAAACTTAATTTTGATCTATTCAGTAACACTTACACCATCATTTAGACCAGATTTGTGAACGTAGACTGACGAGTCATGAAACCGTTACCAGATACGGCACTATCGGACAGTAGAGCGGTGAAGAAATGGGTTTTGCATCAATCAGACAATCAATCAGTCGAACTGTAGATGTGTCAGGCTTAAACGCATTAAAACAATCGCAATTCTACGGTAATACAGAAAACACCCTCTACAAAGTATCTATCAAGACTAGATGAAGCACATAAGACAAATACCTTCTATCTGAAAGCACATGTTACTTTTTTGTCGCCATGACCTTTTAAAAATAGGCTCTGATCTGCAAACGGGGCCCAAGTGCGCTGCATATTGAAAGGTGACAAGTTCAGTTTCACCGTACGGTATTCATGAGAAATCTGAGGAGGATGTGTGGCTCTGACAGGTTTCAGGTTTAGGCGACGGGCGCCCGTCGAGAAAAATACATTAGCAAACCGTCTTCCATCACCCTGTGATTTTAATTAGTACGAGACCACCTGAAGCATCCCCAGACGACTCCGTCTGAAGAATCACAACTTGAAAACGGAGGGACAGTGGAGAAAGACCAGGTACGGCGATGACATTAGGAAACCATTACAGCTAGTGGCGTGTCAGTCAACGGGGAATTTAAATGGTTAATGGTACTTAAGAGACGCCAGCCTGTCCACCCGTCAACATTAGATTTGCAAATGGACCTTGTGTTCTTGAATGGAGCTTGTGTTCTCTATTATGCCATTGTGTAAAGTGCCTGTGCTTATTCTATTACTTTTCCATTACGCCGTTTGCCGTAGAAATTTAAGAAAACTCTCCGCCCGTATCAACTTATATATGCAAACCGTGGTCCATGCAATTCCGGCATTAGTAGTAATGAATACAAATTCTACTGTTAATGAAAAACCTTGCTTGTGTTGTATTTGTATACCAGGCTGGTGTGTTCAGAGTTGAGTGAATGTTATTTTTTCATTTAATAGGAATTGTTCGCATCCGACATTAACCAGTATTTGAATAACATTAATTATAATTGTATTCAGACAAATCCAATTAAATGAACCCCAAAGTATGGAAGGTAAAGGAATCAAATGTCCAATGTTGGAGACTAATACTGTTTGACATCTTGACAGAACTACACAAACTAGCTGATATTGAGAGTGTGTGTTAGCTGTTGAGTTTCCAATGACTGCTGTCAGTTGCCATCAGTTTGAGGAGTAGATGACAGAATGAAGTGCAAGAGAGAGGCAGAGAGAGAATAGAGGGAGGAAGAAGGAAAGAGACGTACAGAGATGGTATTGAGAGAATAAGATAGGCAGAGAGAGAATAGGGGAGATAACGAAGTTGATGAAGAGGCAGAGAAAAGAGGGATTGTGAGAGAAGGGGGGTGAGAGAGAGTGGAGTGAGAGAGAGGGGAGTGAGAGAGAGTGGGGTGAAAGAGGGGAGTGAGAGAAAGGGGGTGAGAGAGAGGGGAGTGAGAGAGGGGTGAAAGAGGGGAGTGAGAGAAAGGGGGTGAGAGAGAGTGGGGTGAAAGAGGGGAGTGAGAGAAAGGGGGTGAGAGAGAGGGGAGTGAGAGAGTGGTGAAAGAGGGGAGTGAGAGAAAGGGGGTGAGAGGGAGTGGGGTGAGAGAAAGGGGGAGTGAGAGATGGGGTGGTGAAAGAGGGGAGTGAGAGATAGGGGAGAGAGAGGGGAGTGAGATAGGGGGGTGAGAGAACTATGCTCAGCCTTATTGCCAACATGTCATCTAGATACAGGCACGACTACAGGGTCTGCTAATAAAATACAATGATGCACTCTGGTTACTTGCAAACCAGAAACAATGTCCTGTTGTTCATAGGCCAAATGGAACTGAGTCAGTTGCCTGGGTTGTTAATGTTAAAGCGTGTATGTGTTGGTCTGTGGCTAAAGGCATTCTGTACAGCATCCAGCCTAACACCACAGTCTAGTTTAGAGCCCTGACAGTTCCGCTAGGTGACGGGTGGCAGAGGAGCCCAACTGGTGGCGCTCAGTGACCAACATCGCCTGAGGGAGACAAACACATTATCACCGGGACTTTCCTCATTACACTTCAGCTACTCACTCAGACGACTGCTTACAGTGAGGACAACATGCAAGTGAGTGCACAAATTCCCTCTGGTCGTTTGAGCAGTTCGGAAAACTTTTTAAAAAGAAATCTCTTGATTTTTTTTGATCAGTTCATAGCGAACGCCTCGGCGGCAATAGGTATATAGAAGAACACCGACCACAATCAATGAATTGCTCCCAGGGCCTGCTACCGCTTACGTAGAATTATTTGTCCGATTGAAAAATGAACTAGGATTATTATTTTTTTGTGTCAGATTGGTCGATAAAACACAATGATCTGATATGTCCTAGCTAAAACGAAACACTCAGGCCCTTGTTTCCTCGCGGGACCACGCCTTGAGTTTCGTTGCTAAGTTTTTCAATTTTACGATGAACAAATTTGTCTTTCATATTATTTCTCCCAGATCTTGCTTTCTGCCACACTGTGATGATAGACACAAAATAAACGGCAGAGGATATCCGTGTAATTACAATTGGAGCAAGCCCACAGGGGATTACATTAAAGGTTAGCTCAAACTGAGCAAGTTACCTCTGGTCTGAGCTGCTTCACATTATGACTTGTTCATGTCGAACATAATCTGTTAAACCTGGAATTGCAACAACTTAATCTCAGAAGCAATCAAAAACAGCTCGGAATGACATCACATAGTCGGAAAAAAGATGTTTGCACAACGTCAGTTATTTTGCAACAGAGAAGCTGGATGTGATTTGGCAACAAATCTTGAAACAACCCCTACTAACTGTAAAAATAGATCTTTCTTCTCCTTCAGATTGCTTCAAACTAGTTTGGCAACTAAATTATAATACCTGTAATAAAAATGTCAAAATGTTAAACTACGATAAATCTTTTTCATCATATTTTTTCATAATAATTAATATCAAATATACAGTCATCATCTGACACCATCACTTGTATATCACCCATCGTTAATGTGTTTACCAGGGGTTGGTTAGACCACACAACTCTGGCATGATCTCCGCTTCACTGAGAACCTACTGCACTTTACGTCACTGCTATAACAGATTTCTGACTTGTCAAAATAGACAACTGGATTGGACCCGGGGCCACATGCAGACGCGCTCATTCAGACATTGTCATGGAAGACTTGTACGAAAATGCGTCAACCTACATGATGTCGCGTTTGGTCAAGCAGGTGGCACGTGTTGACTCCACTCGTTGAATCTGTTGAATATGTTGAATATGGTGTGTATGAACAGACTGAATATGGTGTGTATAAACAGACTGAATATGGTGTGTATAAACAGACTGAATATGGTGTGTATAAACAGACTGAATATGGTGTGTATAAACAGACTGAATATGGTGTGTATAAACAGACTGAATATGGTGTGTATCAACAGACTGAATATGGTGTGTATAAACAGACTGAATATGGTGTGTATAAACAGACTGAATATGGTGTGTATAAACAGACTGAATATGGTGTGTATAAACAGACTGAATATGGTGTGTATAAACAGACTGAATATGGTGTGTATAAACAGACTGAATATGGTGTGTATAAACAGACTGAATATGGTGTGTATAAACAGACTGAATATGGTGTGTATAAACAGACTGAATATGGTGTGTATAAACAGACTGAATATGGTGTGTATAAACAGACTGAATATGGTGTGTATAAACAGACTGAATATGGTGTGTATAAACAGACTGAATATGGTGTGTATAAACAGACTGAATATGGTGTGTATAAACAGACTGAATATGGTGTGTATAAACAGACTGAATATGGTGTGTATAAACAGACTGAATATGGTGTGTATAAACAGACTGAATATGGTGTGTATAAACAGACTGAATATGGTGTGTATAAACAGACTGAATATGGTGTGTATAAACAGACTGAATATGGTGTGTATAAACAGACTGAATATATAAACAGACTGAATATGGTGTGTATAAACAGACTGAATATGGTGTGTATAAACAGACTGAATATGGTGTGTATAAACAGACTGAATATGGTGTGTATAAACAGACTGAATATGGTGTGTATAAACAGACTGAATATGGTGTGTATAAACAGACTGAATATGGTGTGTATAAACAGACTGAATATGGTGTGTATAAACAGACTGAATATGGTGTGTATAAACAGACTGAATATGGTGTGTATAAACAGACTGAATATGGTGTGTATAAACTGGCTGCTTTGAATTTAATTCATTTATCCAGTTTCTCTCCTGATACACCACATCCACCGTTGTCACCTTTCTTCCAGCTCTCTCCTTAATTCTCTTCCCTGCTTGCCCTCCTTTCTCTCTCTCTCATCTCTCTTTGTAACGTTCTCTCTAGCCTGGCGATGTGTTCTGTGAGGTAATAAATCAGTCACTCCAGCAGAAGGTTCTAGAAGCACCAGTCACAGGTTTCCAGTGACACAGAAACCCCCAAAACCACCGATGCTCCGTGGCTGGCCATTCGATGGAGCACTGAACGAGGGTGGGAGAAAATATATTTTTCTATCTGATAGTATTAGGGAACACAAAAAGGAGGTTACACGACGTTGTCACGGAGAGAACTGGGATCTACGTTTTAAATGACAACATAGCATAGCCTTTACAGGTCAAAACATTTGATGGTACCTTTAAAACAACGCTAATGACACAGTGGGATTCCAAATTCTATGGCCAGCCAAATCACACGGCTGCGTTCTGTAATAGCAGTCTATTTAACCCATGTCAGTTTGAAAAATAGACATTTGTGAACAGAATGCTTGAAGGCTAATGCACAATTAATCGTGTGAGATGGAGAATTACAAATGAGCGGGCTGTTGTGGCCCCAACTAAAATTAGTCAACAGGAGATTGTGTGGCAAATAAAACTGTGCACGAAAGGAAACCGTTCCAGTGCCATGGACAGTTAATACATGCAATTGCAGAGAAACGCACTCACCAGGAGCCAGCACTGGCGGGTAGAACGCATACGTGTGGTTTGCTGCTATTGGGCAATTAGCCACATCCAACGTAGGTAGAACCAGGCCTGCAAGCCGAGATCAATTGATACCCAACACGAGAAGAATGAAAGAAGAGGCCCAACTCAACCTCAACCGTCTATCACCCAATTATAACAAGGTGTAGCCGATTTGAGTGATGATAAACAAGTTACGATCGCACTTCAATTGTTTTCCAATACAGTGGAAGTTGTTGCATCCTGAGCATAGTTAGCCATTTATTACGGTGGTTAGCAAACTAGCTACAAAACATTCACTTTTCAGCAAGCGGTTAGGCCTAAAAGCTAATGCTAATAAACATAATTGCTAAGCTAGCTAACAAAATGTTTCTAGATAACTTTTGAATCACGTTAACCAGCATAATGGCATATATATTACATTCAGCAATTCAAGTTTTTTATGTGTATACCTTTTTTTTTTTTTTACAAAACAGCCTTTTAGTAAGTCTGTCACTGCCTCGTATCTTGTCTCTTCTTCTGTTTAGCTAACTATAGAAAATAGTGGCGTGGTCCGTTTTGTGCAATAGTTGGCAACCTTTAAGCTTAAGGAGCAAACAGTGGATACATATAATGTTGAAAGAGCCAAACAACAAACGTAAGGCCCTTATCAAAGTAGATACACATTATTGTCTGACATGGACCACTGTAGATAATAATCAGATGAAGTTATCACCAAATCTTATATTCGGTTTTACAGAGAAATTAACAATGAATTGTCTATTTGAATTTGTATACCTAAAAAAGTGTCTAACGTTGCAGCTAGTGGTAACAACTTGACGAATAAGCATGATTCTAATTTCAAAGTTAACCCACTCTTTTGAACGGTTGTGTTAATATATATATATATATAGAGAGAGAGAGAGAGAGAAATGAGAGCGAATCTAGCTTCGTGGAAATTTACCGCATAGAGAAAACAGTCACAGAGACAGAGAGCAAACCAGAGCCTTTGACTTGAAAGCTAGAAAGTAAAACAGAATCAGAACTGCGGGCCATCCAATAAGTACTAGTTTAGGAATGAGCTTTCAACCTGAATGAAAGCCCTTTGTTGTGTTCAGTTTGCAATGAGAATTCAGAAGGGTTTCAGTCAGTGATCAAAAGATGTTTTGCACCATTCTTACTTCCAAAATCTTGAAATAAAACCCCTCAGTATAAAATATTTGGTTACAGTTTCCAGGATGTTGCTGTACTCTTATGACGTTTTGGACAAACAAACGCTCGCAATGCAGAATCATAATCGATTGTGTGTGCCTAAAAGAAAGAAAGATCGAACTGCATAAATCACGATACGATTCATTTAATATTTGTATGGTGTGCAATTTGTCTCTGTCTGTTGTCTACCACAAGGACCACCTTCATAGCAAGTTCAAATCCGCACAGGTGTTTACAGTGCTCCGTTTTCCAGATTATATAATGTCAGTCTTCTGATGCTCAATGTGTGGGCATTCTGCTATGCCAAACGTGTCCTTTATACCCTTTACAAAACCCCTATCTAATAAATCACCACTCCATAAATTCTCACGGTGATCTGTTCAATTTGCCTGTCAAAATATCCACCAGTTTTCAAAGACTAGCAAATCAATGAATGAAGTGAAACAATATAAGAGGGAAACTAAAACATTTTTTTTTCTGGTGCGCCCTGTCCAGAATTACATTTATTCAACCATTTTTGCTATGTGGCTAGATTGTAATGAAGCTATGTTTTGGCTCTTCAGTTTTATTGCTTATTTAATCAGCAGAAGAATTCTCAAATGTTTCATTCTCCTTTCAAAATGCTAAACTTGGATTAGCATACAAAACGTCCCATTAATACATTGGGCTGATATGCTGATAATTGGCCTTTGTACACCCTTAATAGATATTCCATTGAAAATCTGCATTTTCAACAAAAATTGTCATTTACAACATTAACAATGTCTGCACTGTATTTCTGGTCAATTTGATGTTACTTTAATGTACAAAAAAGTGTGTAAAAAAGATCTTCTAGTAACCCCAAACTTTTGAACAGCGGAGTACCTCACATGTGACCTATATCAGAACATGTTATAATAAGCAAGTGAATTTAAAGGCCCGTGTCCCAAAACGGTATCTAGAAAAAAAGTAGGTACAGCGGGACAGGACATAATGAAAATAGAAAGAACCAATTCATCTGTGACCTCTATGTGACCTCTATATGACCTCTATATGACCCTTATATGACCATTTGAGTGGTTAATCATTAACATTATACCATTTGAACACATTACTGTAAACTGAAGTCCCCATCAATGTCACAATAATACGATGTTATCTTAGCAGCACCTCGACTGTTAGAGGGAATAACGGGAAATGATGAGAACAGGCGTGTGAGCCGAATAGACCCCAGAGAGGAAGCAGCTCAACAAGGAAAAATCATCATACAAATAACTATTTGAAATTAATAATTTACTACTAAATACATAGTTCCCAAAACCTTACAAAGAGTATTCAAACTCCTTACAAATAGTCCCGTATTGCCACAATATCTAACCTCTATATTACCAAACAGTAGAAGCTTTCCCCAGGAGACGGCCTAGTTGCCTCAGCCTGGTTGACTACTCATATAAAGAAAGTCTTTCAGGAAACATGTCTCACTAGCGCTCGTAGACAGTAAACAGTTCGTTCTGTGCATGGGGCTCAATGCAAATGCACACTAACATGGATGTAATTCCAATCGTTGTCAACTCTAGCTAGGTTTGTATTAGGGGGCAGTTCTGGGATTTCAAGAGACTGTGGGCTTGGCCAGACCCATGACTTCATTTATTAATAACCGCTAAATGCACAACTTAATTGCAATCCATAAACTGTCAAGGGGCTACCGAGACGGCTTGACATGTTTTGGGCCCGTGTCTGTGACACCTAAATCAGCATCCTTCGATACCCGTTTCTCTTGTGTGCTCTTGTTCCTGACCTCCTCTTCAAATCCAACCATCTGCAAAGTACCGGTGTAATGTTGATGATGAAATCTCTTATTCTGGCCCTACCTTTTAGGATTCAAGTTTGTTTGTCATAGACATGCAATATCTGTATGTAGGAATCCTGAATGATGATTGGCTGATGTTATATTTCAGCAATAAGGATGACAGAGTTTGGTGTATTGTCAACATATCACAGCTAGGAGCTATTCTTAGACATGACGAATTGCATCGTCTTGTTCAAAAATATTACATAATTGGAGTGTATGTATGTATTTAATAGTAAATCTGAAGAATACACTTTGTTTATGATACGCTAACCAAGCAATAGCATATTGAAGAAACAGCTTGGTCTGTACCTAAGGGGACACGAAAACTCGAGCAGGTGTAATAGTGAAGAAACAAATGTAGGAAAAAGTAGACAATTTTAAGATTTGCATTTATACTATGAATCTTCTTTCCACAACGCTGGTCGGGACGATATCTAAGCCTCTGGCATGTGCAGCCTTTCCCCATCTCGCTCCGTTGTCCTTTCTCTCGAGCTCTATCTATTTTAATTCTTGTGCTCTCCCATCTTCTCTCGTCCTCTCGTTTTCTCCGTGTCCAGATTCTGCTTCTCAACTTCATTACTGTCCTGTTCGCTTCAACACTTGGCCTAATCACCATATCTGGGAGCGCGCTAGCTTAGACACCCAAGTATCCGATGCTAACAAATTCACATGTAAATACTTTTCCATTCACCTCCCTTGATTGTTTCCAATTAATCTTTCCTCACTCTGTAGCATACATCAATCACAACACATTTTTTTAATAACATTCTAACACTATATATGTAGACATTGTACATTTTTGTACAGAAATTGAGCCAGTAGGGAAATATGTAGCGAGTAAATACCATACTTAACCATCCTGTTATGGATGATATCTTATTTAAATGTTCCAGCAACAACATTGCGTTTCAGAACCAACAGAGTATAGCCTGGGCAAAGTTGAATTACAGATGTTTGCCTGGAGATAAGGAGTAACGTTGAGTTCAGAGGAGTGGGAAAAATAAATAAATAATGGTAAATTAATTACTCTAGTGAGTTTGATAGAACTTCAGTTGAGAACTGGAAATCATTAATTCACAAATTTTCAATAGAATACCTACTTGGAAGAAGCACGCTTATTTAATCATTCTATTTAAATACCATGATATACTTACAGTGGCTTTTAACATTTTTAAAATCCATGTTGTTTTGTGATAACATAAAATGTCCTATTGATCAACACAAAATGTATATAATATAAAAATAAAAAAAATCTGCAAATAATTAAAAAATGAATTACAAATATAACACTAATAGCATAAGTATTCACACCCTTTAGTCAATATTTGGTAGAGGCGTCTTTCCAAGCATTTTGTAGGGAGTCTCTCTGAATGAGTTTCTATGTTGACCAGTTTCCCAGACCCTGCTGCTGACAAGCATCCCCATAGCATGATGCTGTCACCACGTTAGATTATGTATTTAACATATCCAAATGACCTCACAATAATCCTGAGACTATGCAAATAGCAACATTATTCAAACTACCCACCACTTAAACTAACAAATAATGTATGATTAACTGAGAGGTGTTTTGTTGAACACGAGAGGTGTTTGTTGAGCACGGTTCTTGTCATAGAAAAGTGAACAAACAAATATACTACGATCAGCTGATATGCTCAAGAACATGCACACTTTTGCTCTTTGTAAATCTCAGGACAATGTCTATAATTCCAACTCTGAATGTTGAATGTCAATGTATTATTTTTATATATTTGGTCTCTGCACAAAACTCTATGACGATGTGGACACAAAGTATGCAGAAATGAATGCAATATTATAAAGAAATATATTAGGTAAGTGCAATTTATTCTAGACTGCCAAAGATTGATTTACAGAACTGATTCTGGTAGCTTTGGAATGCAATGCTATGCAAATGATTTTCTACATTAAGTGACCCGATCACCGGCTGCTCCAGTAGAGCCAGGCTGTCTCTAATCACTCTGGGCTAATTTGAATTTGTTTTCCGAGGGTGGTCGTGCTGCTTGTGATTTACTTTGTAGAGCACTTGAGGCCAAAACACACTGTTCTAAATGTGTCTACAAAATTTGAACATAATTGTATTTTGACGTTTAATTGAGTTAGCTGATCTGAAAGTTACCGCAAATTGTTTGTCATCGCAACTATCAGATTGGCTCTGACAGGCCAAACAGAAACTCCTGCTAATTTGATCTTTCGTATGAGAACATCTCTCGGATCAATTATCAGAGTTTTATATCAATAAAGAGCATCCAGACATATCCATCCTATCCATCGGCCATAATAACACGAAATGGGATATTATTCATTTATTGCACTTCCCACACTGTATCTAACAAAGTTAGAACAGTGACATAAAATATTGTTTGTTGTTTAATGGATAATCGGATCATGGAGATTTGCATAATTTTTGGAAAGGGATTATAAATGTGTAAAGCTTGCGTGCTGATAAACTCAGCGGTGGCCATGTAGTTTCTTTTTTACGGACATCGCATTGCCAATTAGCTGATCTTGGCATATATTCAAGACAATGTGAGTACCCGCCATTTTGTGTTTGACATTTCAAAAGTTGTTTCGGTAACAGACAATTTAGTGCTTTACAAGATGTGATGACACATCAGCTTTATAGCATTTGATACATGCTTAGGTCTATAAAAAAGCTTGTCTGGTCTATCTGGTAGTAAGAAGTTTTTCGCTCAATCTGTCATTGTTGCGTAGATCATTGATCTGGTAAAGTTGTTTTTTATCATCCCTTTTATTTCCCATTTATAAAAGCTTGACACCTTGACCACTCATTTCCTGATCGGACTGACTTTGCCTACTCGACATGTGACTTTTCTGCCATGATTATATGGCACGTGTAGTTTGGCCGCATGGTTTAACCCTTCAGTCACCGCTGTAAAGTATCAGCCCTCGGACAGCTCAGCTGAAGTGTTCCTAGTCGTTGACTTTTATTCACTTGTTGGAGCCGATGTGTTGTTCCTCCAGCGAGCGTAAAACCGTCAACACACCACTCAATCCCCAAGGCTTGCCAATTTCAAATCTGGATACGTTTAAAGAAAACTGCCAATATCTTGTATTTATTTCAGCAGGGGTTATTCAGCTATCTCTATTCAGGCCTAAAGTGGCGGCAGTTCATCAATAAAAAACTGCCAGATCGCTATTAAAGCAATTATGGCTATAAAAGGCTTCTGACTCCTTGAGTCGATGAGGATCTCTGCTTTCACAGTTCATCGCTTAGAGGAGTGGGAATGTCAACGGTTGAAAAGCTTCGAAGTACACACTCGTACGGAGACATGAGTTCATACACACACACACACACACACACACACACACACACACACACACACACACACACACACATGGAGTGTATGTTGCCCTTTTGTGTGTCCCGGAAAGCCACAGGCCACAAGTGGCTTAGTGTGATTTTCTTGTTCTTCATCTTCACTTTTGTTTTTTCCTTTTTCTCGCTCCTGTCCTCTTGTTCTCCACTCCTCCTACACGTGGGCCCATATCCTCCAGACGTGACATCTCATAACGGGCCCGGCACGACTCACATTTCGCCAGGATTGTATTAACTGCTGCAGGCACGGTTCTCGGTTGGCATTTTATAAAGTCATCTCGCCTCCGAATTATTGTTTTGTGGCAACATCCAAATTTGATGTTGGACTTAATTAATAATTGACATAATTAAAAAAAGTTTGATTGTTGATTCACCAAGTCATGTATGCCAAAGCCAGTTCTTATTTACAGTAATAATCTGCGAGCATTTAGATTCAACTACCTTGTTCTGGGACAGAGAAAATGGGACTTTCACCTTATTCGCTCCAATGCCTTTGACCACTAGGTTAACAGCCAATCGTTTTGGTTGAATAAAGTCACATGACACGATTTGTGATATTTTTGAATGCACAAACATGGACAGCGTTAATTAGCAGCAGCTCTTGGACGGCTGCGATAGTTAGGATCAGAACAGGCAGTCTCTATCCTCCTCCAATAAGTTGCATACCTGCTCGCATTTTCCCGAGCTATTTTCATCGGGTGAGCAATGATCGTCCTTCGAAACGTTGACAGTAGAGGGCAAGATCGATCTGTTTGGGTTTGTTTACTTGTTTGTTTACTTCTGTCACCTTAATATGGACAAATCCCAGTGTCTAGAGCTCCACGTGAAAAGAAAAACTTTTGTGTAGCTGAAGTCAGTTATGAAGATGTCCACGGCTCTTCAGCCACTGTACTGGCAACCCTTGGTGCTTCTGGCATTCTGCCAATGGGTCACAGCTCAAGAGGTTACACCCACATATGTGACGTTTTAAGTGGAGAACGTTGAGTCAATACTTTAGATTGTGGAAATATTCTGATGAAAGCCGACTCACGAAAGGCGTGTTGGCGCCGAAATAACTTGGATTAGAAAAATTGCGTGTGCAACTTTCATTATAATATCCCACAGTCAGCAATCCAAAACTCAAAGGTAAACATCTGAATGTTTTTGTAAACCTCTGGGAAAATTGGCACCATGTGGGTACAAAGCTAGTTATTATGTTGTTCAATTAGCTTTTTTCTGTTGGGAGTCTCATTATACATAGTGTCTTCAGCATGACTGCAAAATAAGAAATGTATATCTTTCAAATGTGATATTATTGAAAATATAAATTGAAAATATGGCAATAGTCGACATTAATTCAATTTCAAACTAAAACCAGTGTGCTGTCTCTGGACAACACAAACAAACAAACAAACGATACTTGTATGTTTACAAAACAATTGTATTATTTTTTGGGGGGTACTTGTTTTGAATACTTTGGATTACTCTTGTATTCTTTGGGGGGGTCGGGTTCTTTTTACAAGCTGTTCTTTCTGATTTTGAAAAAAAATACATTTATTGTAGTTAATACAGACTTCAGAAGACGGCGCTAATTACAGAACTTGGGAAACGTGGCGTTTGCAATTAGCTCATGCAACATGTATATTTGGGCAGACAGTACATTCTACTGCCCCGTTTACAAGACCTGGAATTTGGCCAGTAAAGAGAGCTGGTTAGGCAGAGACAATTGGGGAGACTTTACCTCGGCCCCGTCCCTTTTATATCGACCTGAAATGTGGCCAGCGAAAAGGGCTGGTTGGCCAACGACAGACGGAATCCGACCTTTGATAGCATGACAACGTAACAGTGAATGAAGCAGACTATGAACTGAAATGTGTTAATGAGGAACAAACCTGCTCTCGATGCTTCTGATGGACTAGGGAACCAAGATAGAGGCTTATTCATGCGAATTCGGGCACACCGCTGATTTGCAACCGTTTTTATGTGTTCCGGAGTATGGATCCATGACAGTTGTGTGTTCTGCATTGTGTGTGTGTGTGTTGCAGTGGAGGTGGGCACACATTTCTTTTAATTATAGAGGAGGATGGTGACAAAAAAATGAAGCTTTATAGATGTTTCCCAGATGAATAATGTCTGTTTGCACCTGGCTAATCCCCCCCCCCCAAAAAAAATACGTTGGCAAATCACTTCTCCAATTACATGCTATCTAGCGATCTATCGTTGATTTATCTAGCTACGGTCGTTGTATGTAGACACATAATAAAAGTAGATAAGCTAGATATTAGCCACTTTACAATGTTTTAAAAATATATTTATCATGACTTATTGATTCACCCAGGGAGGAACTCCGGTGCTGTCTATGGGGTCTGAGATATGTCACGGGCAGTGAGATTTGTTTCACACATAATTGTTCGGAATTTTTTTTTTACGGCACCAAAAAAATATCATGTCATTATGTGGATCTTACGGTTGTTGAGATCTGCAAAATGTACGTTGTCAGGTTTCGTTTGTTTTTGCTAACACTGCGTGTTGTAGCTATCTCACTACAAGTATATATATTTTTTAAATAACATGTATTATGTACAGTAGTTGCGATACTCATTGATTGGTTGAGCCATTGGATGTGGATCAGTGTCCCTATCAGCAGATATAGCCTATTGATACATGTACAAGGTGTCAGCTTTACAAACCATACTTCCTTTGCTAGGTAGCTAACAGTACAATAGGCAACGCAATGCCTTGTTGTCACGATCTGAAGGATTTAGAGTTATCTTGCATTGTGATGTAGAACTATACATGTTTGAACCCGAGTAGGCTACTGTGGAACGAATTTCAAAGACTTTTGTAGCTGGATGTTATCAAGATTTTCCTGCCTGGTGAACCATGTTCAAACGCAGATAGAATAATTTATTTACCAAACTATTTGGATCAATATTTTAGCAAAACGAAACAGCAAATATGAGTGTAATTTGATTTGTGTCTTGCTTCTCTTGCTAATAAAACTATGGGTATGTAGTACTTTATAGTACTAGTATCCCAACTATTGGGATCTTTGGCTAGTAATTTACTGAGAAACGTATAGCCAACACTTTCCACTTTTGGCTACAGTTAATGTCATAATAATGGCACATGATTTAAGGCTCTTATCTATTGAAATCCGGGGCCGTCATTCTACTGTATAATGTTTTAACATTATATATTTTCCCCAAATCTATTTACATAGCTGTTTGAGCTACTGAACATTATTTACGAACAAACGGTGGCGTCCTTCCAAGAGGAACCGACTTTATTGGACAGTTGAAAAAGCATGAACTCATAGCTTCTTTTTAGCTATTGAAAGAGTACACCTTTCATCATAAAATTTGAGCGTCCTTTCTGTATGTGCAAATATCATGTAACTGGACTCCTTAATTTAAAGAACACAGGACATGCCTACCTTCAAACAGCTCATTTGAAGCTTGTTAGCATCAGAGAGACTAATACACTGACTTTGTAAGGGATTACTTGGCGATAAGCTGAGCGGCGGCAGACGCAGCATGAGAACCCGGTCGTGGTTGGTACAAGGCCTGCTGGTCACTGATATTTTCGTCCCCTCAAGTCCATTTTAACTTGTATGTAAATGTATATATCTCTGAGAAATGTTTCTGTCTATTCTTGAATGTTTCTAAATATGTCTTTTAAACACATATGTGTTACAAAATTCTGGGCTAAGTAAGTTCCGCGTTATCAATGTCTCACCAGAAGCACGCGGCGACAGACACCCTACAGTCATATTGAAGACTGTAATACATAACACATATGATAATTACATTTTTTTGTATTCCAATGATACCACTGACACGCTTAAACACAACCAAATTATTGTATACTGTATATCTTTGATTGTGAGAATGTTTGAGTCAAACTGACCGATGTTTCACGAAGGCTGGTCCAAGAAGAAACTAATCGAAACGGTAAATTGAATCTCAAGCCTGTTATATAGTAGAGTGTAGATCAGGATTGGAAAATTCATTTCTGTGTTATTTCGCTATACTAATTTTTAACACTGGACATATTTACTTCATAATTCCTCTTTCACATTCTGATATGACGCGCAGCTACAGCAATGTATTCCGTAGTTTTATTAACTCATAATACGTCGCGTTACTTTATATCCAAACGCGGAGCTTCATAGTGATTGTATAGTGAGCGCGTTAAAGTGGCCCGTTCTCCGACGTAAACCGCCATCTCTTGGTTTGATTAATCACCGCGAGCGCTGCAATTTATCAAGGTTATTCGCGCGCAATGAGTGCCTGGTCATAAGTGAACAATGAAAGCGGAAGCAGGAAGGCCATTTGGAGGAGCCTTCAAAGAAAAGCCATTTGTATCCCGCTGCATTTTCCCTATCTCAACTCGACCAATTACGGCGGCCCCAGAAAGATATATCGCTCACTTTCCTAACTTGCCGGGGATATCTCCCTTTGTGTCCCATCGTCGGGATGTGTCGCACGTGCATCTGGGTGATGTATTGCGAGACGCGAGTTAATTTGATCCCTTTGAGGATGAAACCCAGATAAGGCGTGACATTTAAGTTTTCTAACCTTCCATTAGTCCTTTTGGAAAATCAGACAACTGGTGATCCTTTGTTCTTGGAACTTTGTAGCGGTTGGTTCAACACGCTTGTAACCGAGCAGAAAGCGTGCGTTTTCTTATCCTCGGCCTTTAACTATTTCTGACAGTGTCCTGACGTTTTCTTGACATCTATTGGGTATCTACAAAGAGTGCTAGTACATCCAGACTGATCAAAGCACCAACGTAGGTAGTTATTATTAATTATTGATAAATACATTTACCTGAACATTTGTTTGTAATCTGATGAACTGGAAAATTTAAATATACTGACCCCATGCTAGCTGGGTAAAATTGTGCCGTTCATTTTATAGTTTGAGTGTTAAGATATTTACAAAAATATGCTAATAATTTCAAGCATTTAATTTCTTCTTTTGTACTATAGTAAGCCCCCCCCCCTGTAAACAATTGTTGGAGAATATTTTTATGATGTATTTGTGATCTCAAAAGTGAAGATATTTTTTTGCCATTTCAAACAGAAAAGTGAGTAACAGACAACCTGTGACATTTGAGGATTGACCAAAGACACAGTTGCAGAGCTGAGGTACAAAACATCCACTTTAATAAAAGGAGAAAAAACAACTGAGACACACTCACATCCATCCAGAAATCCATCCAGACACTGAGTACATACATGCATACATTTGGGATAAACAATAATACACACCCAGTTAGGCAAAGGCTGAACTTAAATAGGGTCCCCAATTAGAGGCAACGCAGGGCAGCCTGACTACAACCATAGAGAGGCCTAGAGGTACCACCAGGGTCAATTTTCCCAATGCAAGAAAGCTTATTATGAACAAAAAAAATGCATCCCAGATTTCTCAATTCTTACTGAACAATGAATTGATGATGTTAGACGACCCCAGTTTTCACTTCTGTGTCGTTTGCTATTGGTTCTTATTGTCCCATTGCTTATTGAAACATGGAAGTGATCGATGGACCCCATGAAACACGGCAGCCAATAAATGCCATTAGCTTTTGCTGGTCTAATGACTCCCACTTAAATAGCAGACGTGAGTCTGCCACCACTACCAAATGATGGTACGGTGAAACCAAGACAAAAGAGAGTTTTTCTACTTCATCACATCCTAGTGAATTATACATTTTTATGCACTTACATATTGCTGGATCTTGAAAGTTCTTGAAAACATTCTTTGAAGATGGGGGAATTATCAGTATTTTTCTACCGGTGACGATTTGCAGTCCTATTTCTAAATGAGACACTTCATCGATTGCGATCTTAAAGCTCTGACCATTTGTGCTTTTTAAAAATTCAAAAGCGTTTCCACGGCGCCACCTATTACTTTTCTTCCGAAGATTGCCACGGCTTCATTTGTCTCCGTTTGTTTGCTTTCGCATTCCCGTAGCCGTGCGAATATTGGGGCTGGAAAATCGAAATCGCCATCAGCCCTCGTACACAGACCCAGATCTTGACTTCTTTTTCACGCGCTCCCGGGTTTCGTCTTTAATTGCTTCTTGCGTGTTCTTTCTAATCTTCGAGGCGAGACAGGTATGCATTCTCCTGTGTGGGGAGTGGGGAATTAAATGTACCCTACGTGTCGTGTTCTTTTGATTGAGCTCGTGGGCAGCCGTGCTCGGGACCAAGTTAATACCTTTGCATGCTTGAAGGTAATCGGTGATGTATCGATTTAATCGCATGCGGTGAGACGGACGTCAGAAATAGTTCATATGAAAGCATCTAAAGTACGGTCACATAAAGGCAGAATTTAATTATTTTTTCCACCTGTAATTCCGAAGCAGTCTGGCATCGGCTGATTTTGTCTCTTCGACAAAACGAAATATCTGAATGTTTTGCCGGAGCCAAGAATGGATTGCTGCGTTTATTTTATTCTGCAGCCCTCTAGAAATAACCCGGCGAGTCTGACAGAATGAATATATTGCAAAAAACGAAATCAAACCGTAATTATTTTAAGACAGTTTTCCCCGCTGTTCCCCCCTGAGGTCTCTGCCGGTCTCTGGCAGTGTGTCTCTGCCAAATTCTAACACCAAGTTCCATTCACTCGGAGCATAAATCACGCTGAAGCAAAGGTCTAGGAGGTAATAGGTAACACGCATTTCACTATTTTCAAATCACTGGGATCTCGCTGCCGGTTCTACAGAATGTCACTGATGGGCCACACTGATATGTCCACATTCCCCATCTCTGCAATTGCACACTGTCTCTTTGACATGCTCACTTTTTGATACCTTCTGATTTAAATAGCTCTCGCTCACTGTCAGACAAGGCCTAAAGTGAGACTCCCTGACGGAGCAACGCGGTGGCGGGAACTCTTGTACGTGCAAACGACTGCATTTTTTTCCTGTTGCAGAATGTTTAATGATATTAGATTAGGGAATATGGATTGCATAGAGGAACAAAATTAAAGGGAACTTTGTCGAATTTTGTAGATATCGTTAGAGTTGCTAAAGCGATTCTCACCATACTATAGGTTGACATCTTCTTGAGAAGGACCAGAGTCAGGCTGTTTAGTGTAAATTCCATTCTCTATTCTCCTGTACTGCTAAGTGATATTCTGCTTCGAAAAATATAAACATTATGTCTCTAATCAACTTGAGGAGAATTTAGTATTTTATCATTTCTGTGTCACCTCGACAGCAATTACCCGTTTATGACTAGAACATTTGAAAGATTTCCACAAGTTGGAATACGCTTTATTGTTTTTCCTGATAATTCAAGTCTGTAAAATGTGCATGATAGTGTGCTAATTCCCATAACACCTTCACAATGCCGCCCTAACCACAAAATGTTACAGAATTATTTTAAAGCGAAAAAAACGTGTTTAGCCAAGAGCATTTTTTCACTTTACATTTTCTAATCCCTCGAGATTCCCTGAGATTCTATTGAAAGACGTTGTTATGGAAAATATTGTTTTTCTAACAACCCATGAACAACTGAAAATCCAGCTGCGTATTGAACGTTGAGATGCTGAAGGGCCACTCTCAATGACATTGTCAAAATGGGCAGAGAATGTTAGCTAGAGAAACTGCCCAGACTAGATCTAATCTGCATTGGTTTTCAGAGCTTTCAGAAACCACTTGGCATAGCATTTTTAAACCACATGTTTAAACCACATTAGCTGAGGTGAAATACTACCAATCAACTATTTTGAAGTACAGTTTTGCAGTTTACACAACCACTGAGATTGATTCTGATTAAGACAAGAAAAAAATTAAAACAAACCAAACCCTATATCACACTTCTCTGAGCCTGTAGGAATTTGATCCCTAAAGCAAAGTTCATGCCGACATACCAGACTGATAAAAACATCTAACTTGTGTCAATAACATCCAGCTTACTTGTGTCAATGACATGCAACAAAATAATTCCTCTGGGAGTGTGGAACACCAAACTACCAAAAGCTATTTCGCTTTTGTGAAAACATTGTTTTGCAAACTTGTCTAGTGTGCCTCTCCAAGAGCGTTGGAAAATAATACAAAGTGTTGCATTGAAATCTGTCAAAAGCCCCTCAGCTGTGAGACACAATTTGATGTTCGCGTGGGATCATCAAAAGGCCTTCCCGTGCTTCCAGTACTCTGCCAGTTGACACTATTGGAGAGGAACACGAGAGATGTATGAGTCTTCGGTTCCTCTTCAGGGGACTTGGTTAATGAGTCCCTATACATCTCTATAGGACCCTACTGAAAGTGTCAGCTGGGAGCCACATGGTTTTATTAACGGTCCTGGTGACCCACCGGAGGCTCAATGGGATCTTCCCTCAGATAAATTTGCAGTCACGGGGTACGTCCCGCTAGTGGTTATTTGAGTTACTCTTCTCCTGCCTATCAGCTCGAACCAGTCTGGCCGTTCTCCTACGACCTCTGCCATCAACAAGGCATTTTCACCCAGGGAACTTCCAGCCAATCACATGACACTAATCTAGTGTCATGTGATTGGCTGAATATATATGTGCATTAAGGAGCAGTTAAGCGTACCTACTGAAGTGGCTGGTAGGTGTATATAGATACACATATAATCTAGTGTCATGTGATTGGCTGAATCAATATGTGCATTAAGGTGCTGTTAAGCGTACCTACTGAAGTGGCTGGTAGGTTTATATAGATATACACATATAATCTAGTGCACCCTTGAGCTTTCTTTAAAAAAGTATTTGATCTCCACAATTCTTTGTTTTACTGTGAGTATTACAGAACCTTGGGGTTTTATTCAGAGCCTATATATAATCGTAAATCTGAAAGACACTGCATCGACAAGATTATTGTACCCTAGACTTTAATTGCACAGACATTGGCTGACATAACTTCAATCAGAAGCTTCTTGTAACCGTGAATTAGCTTCTCTCATCTCAGTGGTATGTACAATGGTATGCACAATAGTATGCACAGTGGTATGTACAATGGTATGCACAATAGTATGCACAGTGGTGTGTAAAGTGGTATCTACAATAGTATGCACAGTGGTGTGTACAATGGTATCCACAATAGTATGCACAGTGGTGTGTACAGTGGTATGCACAATAGTATGCACAGTGGTGTGTACAATGATGCGTACCATGGTATCCACAATAGTATGCACAGTGGTGTGCACAGTGGTGTGTACAGTGGTATGCACAATAGTATGCACAGTGGTGTGCACAGTGGTGTGTACAGTGGTATGTACAATAGTATGCACAGTGGTGTGTACAGTGGAAAAAGGAACATACATGCATATGAGAGTTTTTCTTATCTCAGCTCATTGTGGTTGAACACAATAACACAAAACCAGGGAACGGGTCCTTTTCTATATTTGAACAGGTTATATAATGCCGGCACCTGCAACTCATCACAACTGAATCGAATTCTGGAGTAAAATAGAAAAACGCTTGATGGAAATTAAGGGATTTGAATGGAAAGACAGAGGCAAGTCTGAATAATAACACATTATATTGTCCAATGCATTGTTTAATTCCTTTATAGAATAAACTCAGATTTTGTCAACTATTCATTGTATAACCGCACAACTAAGAAATATATTCTATAACGAATTGTGCATTATTTAAGTAAAGAGCAAACCGCTCAATAAATCTGTCCATAGCTGTACTTATATATCATCCTCCACTGTTTGCTTTCTTAATCTTTCCATTATTTTCAGTTCTCTGATGTTTGCCTTAAAAGCCGGCTAATTACAGAAGGGTCCCGGGTCCCAAGCGTTACTGGAGACAGGCGTGTTCAATGAGCTGGAACAAACTCAGCAGGCCAGTACGGCTCAGTGGGTGTTCAACAATACTGTCCACATGCGAACAAAGGCTCGCTCTCACTCTCCCTCTATCTCTGGTACACACACACACACACACACACACACACACACATTGCTTATTAATGTTGATTATGCAAAGCCACTGTCATTGATAATCCAGTCATTATCAGGGTGTGTGTGCGCATGTGTTTGTTTGTGTGCGCACGTGTGTCAAGAATATATGCCCCCTGCCATAGACTTTAAATCCTACCGAGAGGCGGCTCTAAAGGGTGGCGCTCCACAAAGACAGAGAAACAGGCCAATGAAATTAAAGCCTCGGTTTCCACCTAACTATTGATCTAGAATCAGCTTCCTCCTTAGTGCTGACCTTAACAACTAATGAAAGAATGTGAGACAACACCAGGGTCAGTGGACAACTTCAAGGCATAGTGTCTAGTTATATATCCTTCCGGCACATAAACCACCGTCCATAACTTGTCAAGGTAAAGAGGAACCACTGGAACGGGCGCCGAGTTATCTTTGCTAACCAGACTAGCCTGTTTTTTCGGTGCCAATATCTGATCGGAAAAATACTTAATTGGTCAGACGACCCCCGTTTCGATTCAGTAACCAGACAGCTTCCAAAGCAAGGCGGGTCACAGTCTCTTTTCTTCTGTTTGTTCCTGCGCTTGACTGTGGTAAATACCCTCCAGTTCCCGCCCTCCCAATAGCTACCTCAGACGTTAGGATATTATAGCCCATTCTAATGTTTTCTGGCTATATTTATTGTAATTTTTGGGGGGTTTTCGCCAAGTTTTATTTGTTTTCTTTATCTACTTTTGCTCAGTCTATTTCATCACATCTGAGGGGGACTTCCAAAATACAGATGAGCCTACGAGCGTCTCGTTGTACTCATGCAAACATCCTGATTCCTTCTGGACTGATTATACGTGTTAGCGTTCACACCTTGACAACCGTATCCTGAACGGGAGAATTGCAATAAGTTCTGGTTGTTGTATTGAATTACAGCGTTCTCTACATGATAACGTGCCTATGACTGTTTGGAGGGCCAGCGTAGCCTAGACACGGTCACGGTGGCGACAAACGTTCCATTTCTTAATAAATGTCCTAATCAGGCCTCAGGGGATGTCGCAGGTCTTTTGGATTCTCTTTTTTAACCGGTGTCTGATCTTTGTTTGTCCACAGCCTTGTCACTTAAACCTTTTAGGAGCTCATTTATGCTCGTGATTAATGCTGAAATCAAACTGAGCCCAGTTGACTTTGTGTGTTAGCGTGGTAGCTAATCTGAGAACGCCGGCGTAACTGTCCATTGGTAACATATAACGTCACATATTAGGGGTCAGTGGGCGGTTCAAGGTCTTGTTCAATATAAAGACGCTGTAGGGCAAGAGTGTCAGTTCCCCGGGGCAACGGCCAGGGTGTTTATTCAAGGTCAATCCCAAATGAACCACCTTGTAATCATCACTGTGGTCCCACATTGAGTGTTAACGTAGGTGTACTTGTACGCATGTCAAACTATTTTACTACAGAAGAATCAGGATCTAGATTGGTGTTTTTTCTCTACCTACTCTATAGTGCTTTCGTTTGTATCCTCCCAATCAGTAAGGAGTGGTAGCAGGTGTGCACCAATGATTAACCTGCTGCTTCCTCAGGTCACCTGCAGGTGGTGCCACCGGGCCAAAACATAGCGAACTTCCACCAGCAGGCTCCTTAACCCACTACAATCAGTTTAGGCTTTTAAGTCAGGGCGCTATCGCACCTGATTGAAAAGTGATGTGGCAAATGGTGCCTCGCGAACCAGTTATTTGGAGGCTCTGAGTGACACACTCGGAAGCACTCAGAAATGTGAGGAGAAGCTACACAGCACCGGAGTGGAAACGAAGGAAATGGAAGCTAAGAATGTCAAAACGTCATAAGACATTAGAGTGTTCATCTGTTTTTGTGACTAGGAAGGAAAACTGCACTGGGGTCCAACAGAGGCCAATTCCATATGCTGTGTATTTCAATGGCCAGGCAGTGGTGTTGGGTCCTGAGCAGCGGTGTTGGGTCCAGTCAGGGGTGTTGGGTTCAGTTAGGGGTGTTGGGTCCTGAGCAGCGGTGTTGGGTCCAGTCAGGGGTGTTGGGTTCAGCCAGGGGTGTTGGGTCCTGAGCAGCGGTGTTGGGTCCAGTCAGGGGTGTTGGGTCCGGGGCATTGGGGATGAGCCTGAGCAGTGGTGTTGGGTCCTGAGCAGTGGTGTTGGGTCCTGAACAGCGGTGTTGGGTCCAGGCAGTGGTGTTGGGTCGAGTCAGGGGTGTTTGGTTCAGTCAGGGGTGTTGGGTCCTGAGCAGCGGTGTTGGGTCGAGTCAGGGGTGTTGGGTCCGGGGCACTGGCGTTGAGCCTGAGCAGTGGTGTTGGGTCCTGAGCAGTGGTGTTGGGTCCAGACAGTGGTGTTGGGTCCAGGCAGTGGTGTTGGGTCCGGGGCAGTGGGGCTGAGCCTGAGCAGCGGTGTT
Source organism: Dallia pectoralis (assembly GCA_029465975.1). Taxonomy (NCBI): domain Eukaryota; kingdom Metazoa; phylum Chordata; class Actinopteri; order Esociformes; family Umbridae; genus Dallia; species Dallia pectoralis. Next base: position 9,413,194 of record CM055742.1, read on the forward strand.
GGGTCCAGGCAGGGGTGTTGGGTCCAGGGAGGGGTGTTGGGTCCGCAGGGTTGTTGGGTTAGGGCATGGGTGTTGGGTCCTGAGCAGTGGTGTTGGGTCCAGGCAGGGGTGTTGGGTCCAGGCAGGGGTGTTGGGTCCAGTCAGGGGTGTTGGGTCCAGCAGGGGTGTTGGGTCCAGCAGGGGTGTTGGGTCCAGGCAGGGGTGTTGGGTCCAGCAGGGGTGTTGGGTCCTGAGCAGCGGTGTTGGGTCTGGGCACTGGTGTTGGGTTCAGGCAGTGGTGTTTCAGTCCTTCAGCAAAGCAACCTAAGCACCACTGTTGAAATACTGTGGACATTCTACTAACGTACAGTTAAAGTTAGCCAAGTACATTTAAACTTAGTTTTTCATAATTCTTGACATTTAATCCTAGTAAAAATGTCCTCTCTAGCGTAAGTTCAAATCTCCACTTTATTTTAAGAATCTGAAATGCCAGAATGATAGTAGAGATAATTATTTATTTCAGCATAATTTTTTTGTGGGTCAGATGTTTACATACAATACATTTGTAATACGTAACATTGCCTTTAAATTGGTTAACTTGGGTGAAGTGTTTCAGCTAGCCTCCCACAAGCTTGCCACAATATGTTGAGTGAGATTTGACACATTCTGCCTGACCTAACTGGTGTAAATGGGTCAGGTATGTAGGCTATCCTTGCTTGTACACGCTTTTTCAGTTCTGCTTGCACATTTTCTATAGGATTGGGGCTTTGTTATGGCCATGCCAATACGGTGACCTTGTTGTCTTTAAGACATTTTGCCTCAACTTTGGAAGTATACTGGCGGTCATTGTTCAATTGGAAGACCCATTTGCGACCAAGCATTTACTCCCTGACTAATATCTTGAGATGTTGCTTTAATATATCCACATCATTGTCCCTTCCTCGTAATGCCATCTATCATGTGATGTGCCCCCGGTCTCTCCTGCTGCAAAGCACCCACACAACATGATGCTGCCGTCTCTGAGCTTCACGGTTGGGATGGTGTTTTTTGGCTTGGTCATTATGGCCAAACAGTACTATTTTTTTATTTCATCAGACCAGAGAACCTTTTTCAAGCCGTAGTCTGTCATTTTCGTGGCGGTTTTAGAACAGTGGCTTCATCCTTGCTGAGGGCCCTTTCAGGTCATGTTGATATAGGACTCTTTTTACTGTGGTTATGGATACTTTTGTTCCTGTGTCCTCCAGCGTTTTCACGTGGTCCTTTGCTGTTGTTCTGGGACTGATCTGCACTTTTCACACCAAAGTACAATCATTTCTAGATTGACAGAACGCGTTTCGTGCCAGAGGAATGACGGCTGCGTGGTGCCATGGTGTTATACTTGTGTACTGTTGTTTGTACGGATGAACGTGGTACCTTCAGGCGTTTGGAAACTTCTCCTAAGGATCAACCAGACACGTAGAGGTCTGTAATGATTTTTCTGAGGTCTTGGCTGTTTTTTACCTTGCACGGAGTGCCTCAGCTTTAAAGGGTGTCTCCCCGCCCACTCGTTACCTGGTCACACCTGCACACAATAACAAAGGAGAACATACTGCCGAGCAGCCAAACATTAGCAAAGGAGAACAGAGCCACCACAGGTAGTGGAGGGACGTAACACCATGATGTCAGGAATTACCAGAAGCTTCTAAAGTCATGACATCATTTTGTGGAATTTCCGAGCTGTTTAACAGCACAGCACAGCTGTTTAACAACTTCTGAGCCATTGCAATTTTTATATGATGGATACGTTAAATAATCGTGTCAAAAATACAATAGTTAATATCAACTCTGTGGAGTGGTTGAACAATTCGTATTAATCACTTCAACGTAAGTGTATGTTAACTCCCGACTTCAACGGTAGATACATAAGACCGGGTTTTGCTCAAAAGCAACAAGCAAGTCTCGGTTGGACCATGTGTGCTAACTGCCAAATATCCTGGGTTACGGTTGCTTGTTATTGATTTCACGTATTTTGTTGTGTATACATTGTTTCTGTTGTCTGTGAAACTGTTACAACGTTTGGTTTTTTACGTCACAGAGTTTCCGTGTCGGCGTTTCGTGTTTGTTTTATGTCTCTGAATAAACACTCTGCATCTCCCTCTCTTCCGCACTTCACCCGAACGAGTGGTGACACATTTTTCAATAACACAATCAAAACAGGGTTAATGTCAAGGCTAACAAGAGTCGCGCATACTAAATGTCACGCATAACCGGGATATGAGGAAGTTGCTGCATCGTTTCCTTGTTTATGAGGAAGTTGCTTTAATTGGACCAATCAGCTGACAGCTCAAATTATTTTGGGCCTATGTATGGTTCCCAAACAAGGAAGTAAGTCTGCTTTAGTCACACTTATTTTCAGCTATTCGTTAGGTAATGGCAGTGAGCACCATAACATGCTTTTCACAACAAAGTGTGTTGGCTGGTAAGTGGGTGGAAAATACTGATGAAATCCCCTCAGCTTGAGTACATGAGAGCTAGACGGCCTATTGGAGCTGTCGTATGACGGTACTTCAAAGTGCTTCATCATCAAATTTCAAACCATCTGTTGCTTCATGTTGTTCCAGGCTATTAGGGTTTGTTTGACAGAGCGGTGCATTTTTAAGGCCTTTCCTGAAAACATAGCATTGTGAAACAGTGTTGTTTGGCACTTGTGTCAAAAAAGACTAAATATAGTTATGGACGGGATTTTGAAACCAGATCCCAGATTGTGACTATCTTGCCCTATTCAGCTTTTAAATTACAAGAAATATCAGCAACACTCTCGTTACGAGTCACTTTGTAGATTTTCACTGTGTCCATTTCTCCTGTAACTGTGATGTGTGTGAGTCAGTGGGAGTGAAATCGATACTGTGCATTGAGTGCAATAAATTAAACTAGGTGGCTTTTTTAGGCCCTGTCCATGTCTGGGCTTGTGGAGCGCTGTAGGCTTTGTGTGTGTGTGTGTGTGTACATGTGTGACACTGTCCCTATGTCAGTAAGACGTTCAGGCGTTCTTTTGAGGCATTAATGTCTTTTGATAGGCTGCTAGTATTGGCTGCTAAGTGGCTGCTGGTACTGGCTGCTTGTACTGTGGCCATATACTTACCAAATTTATTTTGTACATATCATGTGTAGAAGACTTACTGAGACACGTTTAAAATCTACCGTAGGTTGGATAGAAAGGTATGCTAAAATGCTTTTATTTTGTATTTTTGTCACTCTCTAAAGTAGAAACATATGAAATGTAGAAATTACTCCCACTGCAACCAGGCTGTAATTTGAACCCTTTCACGATTTTATGACATCAAAAATCACCATTCAAATTGTCAGAGAGATGAAGCTGTAGACAAAGACTGAGTGACACATGTTGTGTGGCTTGGTTAATAATTAGGGAGAACGATTACTACTTATGCATGTATGCACGTGTAACAAAGTGCACATGCAAAGTAGAAAGGTTAAATATAGTGCTTGGCTTCTATCTCCCAATACCTTGAAACAAGGTCATTTTCAGACTGAGGTAAATTAGCATTGAACATCTTTTCATATGTAACCTAGTCCCCTCAATAGTCAAGGATAGAAGGACATGACAATAAAAGATTAAACTTCCATTAGTCACTTGACCAATTAATTACTAAATTGACCTACGATTGAGATTGCTGTTCAATGTGTTTCACCACCTCATTAAAATGAGAGAAAAGAAAATGATTAGTAGATTTCTTTGGCACCATCCGGCGTTCAGCCTAAAATGAGTGTAGAATTATGTATTCGAGGACTATAAACACTTTTGAAATGTTTCAGATTTGATTTGCTTAAAGGGAAAAACCTAGACCAACCCAATACAATAAGTATTCATTATTTATATTAAGAATGTAACCAGATATAAAGTCCACATGAACCAGCAGTGGCCTTCATTTATGGTATAATTTGGTAATAGAAACAAGTCATGTGTTTTTAATTCATGGATTATATCAAAAAAGTGTGATAACATTGTGGTAGAATGTGTGCATGTTACTTTGTATTGGCATTTAGCATGCAGGTAGAGGCTGCTGAATAGGTGGTAAAGTCACTGCCTAGCAAATGGCTGAATCATTGTGACTTGAGCTCTGCTTTTGGATTAGCGCAGGCTTCCCATGGTGTGAAGTCTAGTTGCCCACCATAATCCATATTTTGGAGGTAAGTAATTCAATTGACTTGCCTTATTATGCTTTAGCCCCACTTTGTGCCACCCGACTAATACCAGAACTACATTGGATGTGCTTTGGAGTACACACATCTCGTCATTGACTGTCCCGAGTTTCGGTAAACCTGTGTTAAGTTATGTGTGCGTAAACAAGCACATACACATGCATTTTAGCAACGATGCAGAATATTTGATTGTTTAAATGCTCTTGTTGGACTAATTCTGTTATGTGGCACTGAAAATGAACATCTGGGTCCCAATATCAGGTGCTCATAATTTTATAAAAATTATTCCCACAAAATAACTGGGCTTTCATTGAATGCGGCGGGTTAACGTTCAAAGTCTAAATTTTATAGGCCGACATTCGATAGATAAAGCAGATGAGTACTCATAAGCAAGACATCCACATCAAACGCGCATGAAAGGACAGACGAGTGGGAGGCAATATAACGGTAGCATCTCCCGGGCAATATAACGGTAGCATCTCTTGCCGTTTTTTGTTACAATATGGATGTCATTCAGCACAGTGTCTACCAAACGTCTACAAAGATCTAACCCAGTTGCCCAACAGACAAACGGCCTATTTAATCGCTGAGGAGAAAACATCTTGTGGACAGAAGAAACATATTAGAATGCACAGTATCAGTCCAATTGAGCATGTGATTGACTTGCTGAGAACACAAAAATGTCCCGAAAACAAATGGGAATTGAAGATGACTGCAGTGCAGATCTGGCAGATTATGACCAGGGAAAAAACACGACGTCTGGTAATGTCTAAACAGATGCTAAATATGACTTTTTTATGAATTTGTCCAATAGCTATTGGTCCTAAAAAATTGGGTGAATTTTTTTGTTACATGTTTCAACAATTCAACTGTACGTTTACTAACCTAAACAGTTATCTTACCCCACCCCTAACCTTACCCTAACCCTTATTCCAAGCCAATGCTCCCCTAACGTCTACCTCCTAACCCTTATTCCAAGCCAATGCTCCCGTAACGTCTACCTGTGGTAGCAGTGAGAACAGACCGTAGCCTGGCTAGCTGTAGTCCAAATCCTCAGGCAGCAAACGTGGTATATGCCTTGCACGGAAGGGATATGGCAGCCCTGCAAATACATTCAGAGGGACTGTGTGGCCAGACACAATCCCTTGTAGCTTGAGAGTATACTTTCGATGCTGCACCTGTACCTGTACTTTTGGTGGTGCACCTTACCTTCTCTCTGTGAGCGGTCTTATTGTTGTCAGCGATGTGGTGGTGTCATCTGCAAACTTAAGGATGACATTGGGGCTGTGTGTGACCACACAGTCCTGCGTGTACAGGGTGTACAAGAGGGGACTGAGTACACAGCCCTGAGGGGCTCCGGTGCCCAGGGTCAGTACAGAGGAATGGATATTGAGCATTCTCACCACCTTTAGGCTGCTTGTCAGGTAGTCCATCATCCTATTGCAAAAGGAGGGGTTCAAAGTGTACGGAAGAATAGAGCAGACCGGGCACTTGAAGAACTTCACAGGGCAGAGGTCTTCCAACAGGTGATCAAAGGTTTACTTGGTCCAGGAACAATGGCCGTGCGTCGAAGCAGATGGGACTGCAGATGGGTCAGGGCGAGGTTGAATATAGAGGTGAATACCTCCGACAACTGGTTGACGCACCCCCTGAGGACATGGCCTGAAGCGCCATCTGGCCTTGGTGACTTCCGAGGGTTCACTCGTTAAAACCCTTCCCTCACAACAGCCCTAGTAGTTAGGGAAAGAGTGCAGTCGTCTCTTTCTTCAGCAAGCTTCACGAATGGAATGGTGTTGGTTGCATCAAACCGGACATCAAAGGTGTTTAGCTCGTCCGAGGGAGAAGCGGCAGGCTGGGCATCACTGGTATTCCTCCCTTTATCGTCTGTGATGTGTTGCTGTCCACACCACATGTGTCGGGGGTCAGAGCTGTGGTAGTTAGACTTATCCCTGCAGTCTCTCTTTGCATCTCTAATGGCCTTTCACAGGTCATATCTAGACTTCCTCAAAGCTCCCTGGTCCCCAGAACTCTAGACAGAAGGCTGTGCCTAACGATACTATCAACCCAGGGATTTTGGGTAAGGAAAGTCCTAACATTGACCCTTGAGACGACATCATCGACACGCTTGGTGATACATGCAGAGGCAGGGTTTGTGTTTCTGTTTCAACGGCCCCATCCACTGCAGCGCGTCTGCCAGTATGTGGTTTCAAAGCAGACCTAGAGTCGTGGTGATGGATTCCTCACTCCAGTGCTGTACTGTCTGAAAAAGCTATTTTATCTTTAGAGGCAGGGAGAAGAGTTGAGGTGTGATCAGTCTACCAGTGGCAGGCCAGAGGAGCGGCTTGTAGCTGTTCCACATTTGAGAATAACGATGGTCGAGAGTCCAATCCCTACCGGTAGGAAGGTTTACGTGCTGGTGGTGTTTTGGCAACGATTTTCTCATATTTGTTGAAGTCGCCAACCACAATAAACGCTGTCTCAGGGTGAACATTCTCTAACCCATTAATTAGCTCCTACAACGCGCACATTTTATCTGTCATTGAGGGTATGTTGACTGCTTTGAGGGCACTAAAGGAGAAAGGTAGAAGAAACATACCTAAATGGTTATGTGTTCAAATTCGGTGAACAGCGAGACAAGAGAACTGTAATGTCCAAACCCCATCGAGAGTTAACCATTAAGCAACAGAAGTTTAAACGTTTCTTGATAGTGTTACCAACAACCTATTGAACGCCTGCAGATGGAAATGTGGACGCTAAAAATAAAGTGTAACCAAGCACTATAACCACTCATTGTTCTTTAAGTTTCAGATGCAATGTGATGAACCAAAACACCAAAACTTGAGTCGCTGTCCAAAAACAGTTATGAATTGAATTATTCAGCCAACAGATTCCGACTCCTCGGCACAGCAAGGGGACGTGGTCTCAAATCAACTACCATGTGCATTCACGACCTTGTGTACAACTCTCCAAATAAAGTGATCTCCATCCCAACCGTACAACGGCTCCACGGAAGTGTCTCGGTGCGGTTGTCAGCGAGGAGCAGCCGGAGCCTAGTGGATGCGCTGGCAGGGAGTGAGAGCAACGTGAATTATTCATGCACTCTCCTCGCTCGCTCACACTCTCTCTCTCTCTCTCTGTCTACCACGCTCTGATTACACAACACGGAGTTCCTGTTCACGGGGCATTTGTAGAGACTCCCGGTTCAAGCTCGTCGTCCAGATCCGCACTGCTACAGAGATCACCGATCGGGTTTTTCATATTCTCCATCATTTCCCTCATGGCTTTCTGCTTTACCCTTCTCTCTTATTTTATCTCTAATTGCTTTGCTTCGTACTTTTTCTGCCCTCCCCCCATGCCCTGGCTTTATCTCTCTCTCACTAACTTGTCGGCTGTCTGATGATGCCACAGTAGTATTTCACCATTCCATAAGAGACGGGCAGTCGCGGGATGTGAATTGGAGGTTTGAAATCTCTGCGTGGGACGCTGGACAACGTTCTGACTCCTAGCGCAGTCTACTTCTCATTACCCGGGAGCCTTTGTTGCAGCCAAAGACATTTCGGCACACACAGAAACCTGTGATTTACAATACGGCAACGGCCTTGGTCACAGAGCTTGTCAAACAGAGACGTAGTGTCAGATACGCAGTATTTTATGTTCCCTAGGGAGGAACAGCTGTCATAACACTTTGGGATGATTTACAAAAGAAAACGAAACAGATGCCACAACCTGTGGTATTCGGAAATGATTCCAAAAAAAGCTACATAAGCGCCTACATCTGTACATGGTGTTGTGTGAAACAACACGTTTTTTTATTAACAATGTTTTTAATTAACTATAGTAAACAGCAGAAAACGAGATCAATAAATAGTATGAAGTCATTGTTCCCGACCAGAGGACCGAAAATATCCTGTTGAAGGTTCAGAAAAGCAATAGCTGGATAAATAAGTAGCTCTGTCGAACGCATGTTGTTGGAAACTCAACACAATCGCTCTCTTGGGCTTGTTGCTGGACTCCGTGTAGCATTGGGCATAAGGTTTGTTACAAACACCGAAACGTTCACCCATCACTGTATTCCTGATATGAAAGTCGACTGGGTTTTATCTCAATGGAGAATCAGCCATTGGTACAAGGCCGTACTTTGGCAGCTTCCATTTTACATATGCTGTTACAATATCCAGCAGACAAATAATAAATATTTATTTTGCTCCCAAAACTTTACTTTGTTTTACAGTGCTCTGAGATCTGTACTGAAAAAGATATTTCTGACACACATTTCAATAAGAATAAAATAAACAATATTTAAAACGTAAAACAAAATTAAAACACTTGCACATAATACAGTGGACTGTTTTGAAGCAACATAAAAGGATGTGGCAAAAGATAAAAATCAAAGTGGTGTTCCAGAAAGATAACAAATGATTAGCAAATGATTAGCAGCTACATCTTTGACTTTTTACAAATAACTTGATTTAATGCATGTGTTGTCTAAATAGGACATGGAAAAAAGATCTGCTCACTGAAAAGTACTTGTACTACAGTGTGAATTTCTATATGGTAACTAAAAGAGCCCAGAAATAAGCCTTATCAAAATGTTGGATACTAAATAATGGGACACCCCAACTGGCAAGTGAGGATCGAGTGGCAGGGTGATTTGTTTTGGCTAGTCGGTCGAGTGTGTTGAGTAAAATGTTATTCGAGTGCTATTGGTGTTTCGTTGACAGGAAAGTTGAGTACATGTATTGTGACACTGTTCTTACTCACACCTCAAGCTCAATGCATTCTGTACAACGTCGTCTCTGTTTGACGACAGCGTTTATTCTGTCGTATTCTGTAAGTGCACTAGCCATTTGGTCGCATCGGGTTTATTCTTTGTCTGCCTGTGGGGAGTGTCACAAGTTTCGGTAGACTTTCAGTAGACCCCCCACTGTGACCGTTTTCTTTGGTGCACTGGCATTAAAAAGTATCAACGACTTCAACTCAAAGTCCACTGTTGTGATTGCTGAGCCGTTACGGCCACAATCTGTTACGAGGCCGGTGTAGGAGTTAAAAAATCTGTCAGGATCTAGTTCATTTTGTCAAATAGACCACCGTGCGCTAGAGTTTAGTTTGCCTTGATTGATGATTAAGTTGTTTTGGAGATGTTTTCCTGTAATAATAAAAAAGTAGCTGATTTTGAGAAGTTGCCTGCTATGATCTGGTCATTATTTGAAGTGTAATGTGATGAAAATTTTTCTCGGTGATGCTTTTACTGAGAAAGTGTTCGATTAAATGTAATGGTGTCAGAATGTGCAATTTGCTGTTTGGCTATTTTTTACCTGAAGTAATGCCTAACGGCTGGTAAAGTTAAGATCGTGCCAGAAGTAAAACGTAGCATTTGTACCACATACAATGACTACTGCATTTGTTGGCCGATTATTGAGTAAATTTCACATTTACCCGCACAGTACAGCTCAAATTGTTCCTATATGTGGATGACTCAAAGCTAAACGTAACGTAAACAGCATTGAATTTGACCTTTGTCGAATCAGCCACGATGAATCTTGACACAAGCTCTTTGAAAAGCAGGGAAAAGGCAGGTACACTAAAGCGAGAGAGAAAAAACACATTTATTCGTTTATGTTCTTTAAAATGCCATTCATTCTTTTCTTGTACCTATTGACTGCAGTTACAATGGAACCGGGGCCGTATCTGTGGGCACTCATGAGTGAGAAACCATGGAGAGTGCTCTCGGAATAACAATGGCTTCATTTTCTTCACTAGTTGAGTAAATGTACAATGTAATATTTGGCATTAACAGTAAATTCATGCCGACTGAGCACGATAAACAATTTACTCAGGTAGGCAGTATAATAACACTGATAAGTGTGATTTGTTTTAGGTCATGATACGTAGCGGAATTTCTCAGGCTCCACAGTGGAGCCTAAGGCTTTTCGCGACACTATGCTGTACTGCGTTGCTTGAAAAATCAATCATGTCTTAGGCGACGCTCATGACAAGTGTTTTGGTTGTTCAAATGCCTAGAAACGGAGCCGTCAATGGAAACGGGACTAATCCAAGGTTAGATTGTGAAAGATAAAAACCTTAGGTGAATGTTTAATGCCAGATTAGCTACATGGTGATTACCTTGTGAATAGCCTTGGTTAGATCTACCTCTAAAGCTCTGCTTACACCTTGAACTGAACAGGCATTTGTTGACCTGATGTTTTCCCAAGTCGAGACTGTAACAATTGTGATTAGATCTTCCTGACCTCCGAGGAAGTATTTTGCACTGGCATCCTTGAAACGTGAATTGTAAATCCTCACAACAAAAACACTTACACAAGTTTACTGCCCTCAGAGAGGCAATCTCATAAACATACATTTAATAATAGAAAAATATTGTTTTTGATTGTCTTATTTCCCGACAAATTGCTAATTTAAACCTCCATACATCTAGTCTATCCGGTTTGGATTAATGCTTTTTGGCGTTGACATTGTTGCTCACATGTATGTATGTATGTATATATATATTTACGTTTCTATATACAATTGGGTATATTAGTGCCTAGTTTCCACTATAATGTACCTTGTGTAGTAGGTTGCAGTTTTGTGTTTGTGGATGGGTGAGATTTTCTCAATATTTATCCAGGACATGTAGAGCATCTGCGTGGTACAGTATCTAGCATGTAGTTAACGATATGGGCATAAAATAATTCAGTCTGTTAATAGTATTTTGTTCTGTATGCGGCTCGTGTTTTCAAGAGGATCAGGGACAATTGGAATAGTTTTGATGATTAAGTTGGCAGATTGGAGACACATTTTATTAACGCGCCGACGCTACGAATCCCAATCGGCAGGTGATCAAATAATGATAAGATGATGACAGGTATGTAAACATCGTGGAACACGTAGGCATCGTATAAGAACATCTGGGTTTTCTCTTGATGCTCAAAACCTGGTTTTGTCTGTTCCCCCTTTGAAGATCTGATCAAAATCAAATCACAATGCGCCGTTGGTTTTTTACAAACGTGTGGTTAAGAACAAAAGATTCCAGGTCATTCGTTTGAGTCAGCGTTGATATGCGGTCATAGGCGAGAGCTGGAACACAGTCCACCCCTGGCGAGTGCCTTTAAAATGTCCTCGTAATAGCAAACCTAGAGGGTTTTGCAAGCTAATGTAGCCTTCTGTTTACCATCAGTCTAATGTTCCCTGTTCCCTCACCACGAATTTGGTTCTAATTAAACACATTACCAGACACATATGAGCGATAATGATATTTTCCGTGTTTTCATACGCTAACCCGGGCCAATGCATAGGCAACATTAACATTGCTATGGGTCTCGCCCTGCTTTCGACAGACGCAGTAAAATACACCAGGAGAAACATCAGACTAAGCTAATATGTTGGCATGCTCTCTCGTCGTGTCTGTCACTGATATTCACAAAAATCTATTTGGTGAATCTTACCAGCGATCTATATTTGGAAAAAAATTATAGTAAGGTATGCCATACCCCATTAGGTTTTTAAAATAAATATTAAATCGAGGCACTCCTGACAAAAAGACAGCTGGGCCAGATTTAGTGGGGAAGCTGAGAGAGAAGTCATTGAAGAGGCGTTAGCCTGTCAATACACAGCTCTGTGTACGCCACAAACACAAAAACATCTCTTGGCACAAATGCCTATGAGGAGAGTTTGCCTCAATCTTCCACTTTCTACAATTTGTTATGGTGGGTTGCAATGAAAGATACAATTGGATATGACAACTAAATGCAGGAAAGGGAGAGACAGTTGCATAAATATGATGCTCAGTGATTTGCATCCAGTTTTTATGTGTTGTGTGGTTGGCCTGAACAAAGTCATTTTTAAGACTTCCCCCCGCTAAGAAATCTAATTTTAATGCTGACTCAATATAAGACCTACCTGACAAATCTGCAGTATAAAATTATTAACCAATAATTTGTATTTTTTTGCAAACACTGCAACACCGATAGAGTTGGTGTACACAAATCAACGTTAGCCGGCATGTGCGGTCGACAAATAATAGGTACATAGCTGCGCTGGATTGAGCCAGAACCCACTGTATTTTAGAAAGGATGTTATTGTTAACAGTTTGGGCGAATCCTGTCACTTTAATACTTGATAAATGACCCTACTCTCACATTCAAAACGACTTCTAACCCACGGGTAAGGATAAAGCATGCAGCGTGCAATGTCAAACTGAGTTGTGATTTGTATGGAATCTGAGCCTTACTGGCCCCAGTGCCCCTCTTACACACTAGAATATAGCATTAGCCTAGCCTAGATAGCATTCAACTGAAACAAGGAGTATTAGCCTATCCTAGATATCATTCAACTGAAACAAAGTGTGCCCCTCTTACACACTAGAATATAGCATTAGCCTAGATAGCATTCAACTGAAATAAAGTGTGCCCCTCTTACACACACTAGAATCAAGCATTAGCCTAGCCTAGATAGCATTCAGCTGAAACAAAGATATTCGGCTTGGTGGGCCATATATATCTTACCTCTCGATATCCGGCTTTTAATAGCACCAATTCTTTAACGTTCAAGGAATGACTCATCGAAAATGTTTAACGAGGAATGACTCATCGAAGCTTTTCAAGGAGAAATTACTCATCAAAAATGTTCAACAAGGAATGACTCGTCGAAAATGTTCAAGGAGAAATGACTTCAGTGTAAGTTTAAGGCCTTTTCATTACAATGCATATCATGGATTAGAGAAAAGCCACTTGTTGGCATCTTCAGCCTGAAACATGACATCATTCCAGCTAAAGCTAAAGGTGGCAGTGTTCTTCTGCTTTCAATACAGAAGTTTATGAAAAAAGACATTCCCTGATTACTATTAGACAATTTCAAAGTATTTAATGGCAGAAAAACATGAAGAATCTCATAAAAGGTGCCCGACTGTTGTAAATCCTCCTTGTTCATCGCTGCTGAGCTTCGCTGTACTCCGTTTCTTACGCCTGGGGCACAGCTTCAACCTCCATTGTACCAGACGACCCCCCAGAGAACGTACAACCGATTACTTAACACAACAAGGTGATGAACTCACATATTTCAGCCAGGCCCTTTTCTCTCGGTCATAACTTAGCTAGCACCGTCATCAAACCTGCCCGGTGTATATTAGCCCGGTGTGAGAATTGATGTATTATTTCTCACTTAGTGAGCCTATAAGTATTTAAGTGTACTGCTCGTGGCTAATGGGGCCCATTTGTGTGAGGCTTTATCGCAGGTTGCGCCGGCGTCGAGGGATATATCCGGGAGATACCGTCTGAAGGGGGAATGAAGGAGACGAAGGGAGATATGTAATTAAAATGCCAATCAGACAACGTGGCTAGATAAGCCAAGCCGTCTCTGGGGCTAGCACGCGCGACAATCAATAGTTAGGGGCTTCATGGGAATAATTTAACTTTTGGGTAGCGGCGAGGAGATAACGCGGCTGTAAAACGAAATCTCAAGGTTGGTGACGGACTGTACGGTTTCTGTCAGAAATGTCCTAGTACGCCGGCTGGGAAAATTAATCCCGCCACTGTTCCAAGTCGAGGTTCGACACCCTTCGATGTCCGTCGAAATACCTCAACTGCGATTGAGCATCTGTTGAAAGGGACGATAGGACGGACACCGGAAATGTCTGCCAGGTCCAGAACATGTCAACCGTGCGCTTTAGGTAGGCTGAGACAAAACTAAAGTGCCATTTCAGATATTTTATCCTCGATTTGTGCTTTCCGGTCACAGTTATGACCCTCATGCATAATATCCCAACACGCATAGAAGTATGGAGAATCGGAATGTACATTCGTCAATAAGTGCCCCCCTCTTCATCTTTTCACACTGCTCGCTCATGACAGAACTCACCGGAATTTAGAAAAAACCACGCCACTTGACCAATGGTCTCCGATTAGCTTGCGAGTCCCCCCCCCCAGAGGAAGTCGTTATAACGTCTTAGGAAACTCAGACAGGCCAACTTTCATCATACATTGGAATCTCCTGGTCACCAACCTGGTAGGGGTTGTCCTGCACTGCTGCACCAGTTGAAAGGCCATTTCAATTTGTGCCTGAACCCGGGTCTGTCCCTATCAAACACAACAGAATTACTAAAGATTCCACCCCGAAGCAAGTTATTTCTGCAGCCGTATAAATCTGCCCGTACTAATTGGGTTGTCAAGGAGTAATTAGTCAACAAACTCAGTGTATGAGCCGTAAGTTACCCGGGCAATGAAGTCAGCTGAGCCGGACCCAATGTTTTCACCCTCTGTTCGTTTTGCAACCCTGATCCCCACCCGCGAATTGGGTAATTCCACCAATCAAACGGAGCAGCTGACCTCTGACATCACCGCTCGTCGGCCTTAATCATATGAGACGTTAAGTACTTCTCTGTCCATTCGGTGGGTTAATGTTGCCATTAGAAAGCCATTACTCACCAGAGGGACCTGAAGCACCGGCACTACAAACAGCAACTCGTAAAGATCCCGTTTCCAAGTCGTATGACGAGTTGATTAGCATATGCGTAATGCCCAGAGACTGAAACGCAACTGGCCGGTTTGAATCCCTGGGTAAAGCGCACACAGACATGTGAGTCAACGTGAATATCGCTGGGCATGTCTGTCTTTTGTGGTGTGTATGGAACGTGGGAAGTGCAGGCGTGTTTGTCCGTGTGTGTCTACTACAAATAAATAATCAAAAACAGAACATAACGGAACATTTTACCACAACATTAGTTAATGCACTGGTTGCTAATGTTAGTAACGAAACGTTTTTGTCATAAAAAACACATCTGTTCATCACAATCTGGAATGGCGTGAACTTGAATGTCTCGGTTGAATGCACTCCCTCTGTTATGGTCTGTTTATTAAATACCACATGTTCCGGAATTCAAAGCAAGCGTAGATTCCGCGTAAATCATTTTTTGAATAAATATTTTAAACAACAGTTATATTCCGAACATCATTGCAAAAAAAACTAAACATTTAGCTCATTCGGGCCAATTATGCGCGAAACAAATCACACCGCTCTAGGAATATCTCAGACGCGATACACACCGACTAAAGTCCCTCAGGGTGGAGTGTTCTTCTAAGCAAATGCAGTTACCTACTGTGTTGCCTTTCACACAGTTTTTTCGCAGCCAACTGTTTTTTGAAGCCATCCTGTGAGTGGTATCACCTTTAACAAACAGTGATACTCTGCGATTTTCTAACTTCAGAAACAGCAGGTGGTGCGTGACGCCTCATAGAAATACTACCACAGTCCACGGGAAATATCTTGAAGCTGCTACGCTCAGAGTGGGATGGATACATGGTGGTAATGATCGGCTGGGAAAGGGAATAGTGCTCGCTATCATATAAGCTTCATCAAAAGCCCATCGCAGGTAGTTAACGAGAAGACGGTTCAGAGTTTGACAAAATAGATATGCTGAAATGCATCAAGATCTTAGACGTCGGGTAAGAGATTATTGTTTGGGTAATAGATCACCCAACATTACCCACAATTAGGATATATAACACGTCAGTTTAGGAGTATCCATGGGGAATCTGGAGACCATGTTCCTAGGTCAATGGTAACAGGGAACGCTGACGCGTAAAGCCCCGGGAACAATTAGAACACAGGGAACACCTGGTGGAAAGGGGAGGAGACTATGACAAGCCAGGTGAGACGGACCAGGTGGTGACATACGTAGTGTTTTGAATTAAAATCGTAACAGTGGCCTGTCTGTTATAAGCAGGTGCTCATAGAGCCCCGCCGTCTCATAACCGCGTCTACCTCTCTCTCCTGTCCGTTATAAGCAGATGTTTATAGAGCCGCATCTACCTCCCTCACCTGTCCGTTATAAGCAGGTGCTCATAACCGCGTCTACCTCCCTCTCCTAACATGAGCTGATGAGATGATTACACGTATTGTATCTCCACCTCTCTTTTGTTCTCCCTCTCTAATCACGTCGAGATGAATAATGCTTGTTAGCCTCGCCGCTATCTTGTACTCGAAGCCGTTTGCCTTGTGTAGCGCAATCAATCATTTTATCATGTTATGTAAATCAACTTGCAGTCAGATAACCTTTAATAGACTATGCTAATCAAGGAGAATCGTTGTATTTTCCTGGATCTAATGAATTACACTCAAATTATCCGAAGTAACAGACGACAAAATGCATGCACGCACGTAGCCAAACGTGACGTGTACAGTCTCGCGCTTGGCTAGCGCGTGAACCGGTACATCTCCAAAATGGCCCTTGTAGCTATTAGCATGGCCACAGAGGCAAACCCAGAGCAGCCTAAAAAAGCGCTGTGGTAATTTCTGTTAAAGCAGAGCATGAACAGACACGTGCTGAATGAAGAAACCGCCGCATTTAGATTCTTTCGCCATTATGTCACATTCTAATTCCTATGACTGACCGTGCGTCCTGCTGAGACTGCAACATCCACTGATGATTTAACTATGCTCCACAGACCGTTTCGTTAGCCAACATTTAAAAATAAAGCCAGGTGGATAAAAAAGATATTTAAGGCGTAGTTAAAGTTCCTTCTCTGATCATACAGAGGGAGATTTTCTTTCTGCAGACACTTATTTGCATAGTCTTATGCACTGCTGTATTCATCTGTTAAATAGTTACTTATGCCAACAGTCTCTTGATTAAAACAAAAACACCTTGATTTAAGGATGGCATATTCTGCTGAAACTGAACCACCTCCCTGCATCGCTTTATGCCTCTGGACTCAAATCCCTGACTCTCTAAAGCTCATTAGCAGTTTATAAGACGGCGTTTTCTTATTAATCTGCATAATTGCTTAGCAAACCTTTTCTGAGTCACTCTCGATCCTCCTTTGAGCCTAAGGGGTCGGTAATTTAGATTGCATTTCACATACGTTTACATGCTAGCTGCTTATTTATGCAAATCTAGGCTGGGTGTATTCTGTTTATTTTTGTCTCATGTGCTATTTTTAGACAATGTATGCAAGTCAAACTGAGAGATACAAGATGCATGTGTTTTTCTCTTTGCCTTTGTTTGGCAGTGACAGGCGGTGGTTGTTTTGCCATCAGTAGGTTTGCATTTACTAAGTTAAATCTGAAGTTTAATTTGAAGATGTTCTGAAACTTAAGAGACTGGAATTAGTTCTGGGAGCTAACTTCTAACACATCAAACACATCAAATAATCATCCTACATAACTGTTGTACGTAGCTCTGTGTCTGTAGGAATATCACAGGTATAACCCAATGATCAACACACTGTGTACAAAAGCTATAGAGAGAAGCAATTAAGCCAAAATTGTACTCTTCAAAACTGTTTTAAAAAGCTTAATACTTACCTTTGTCCTGCAATTGCAAATGAATTGTAAATTATCCGTTCCATTACATATTTTTAGCTTAGTATGACAAAAGACGTACTTCTGTAAGCAAATTATTGGTGTTATTCATACTTCATCATCTCAACTACTGGATGAGTTCTGTTACATTTTTATGAATGCTGGGAAGTACTTAATTAAATATCTGAATTTTTGGCGTATACCTTTTTTTGTGAAAAACATCAGTATTTTTCTGTATCCAGTTAAAGTCATCCTCAAATGGTCCTTACCGTGCAGGCATGTTTCATATACATAAACATAACTGCTTTTAGCTGGTATTATTTTATCGTGTTGCTGAAGGGAAATGTCCCAGGAAAGATGTTCTGTCTAAAGATTGGTCACCTCAGGTTCCCTGTAGACCATCTTTATCCGTTCATCTCTCCGTTCCCCTCAACCGTCCGTAATAAAAGTATCAAATCCTCAAATCGAAAACACATTTTACGGGGCACCCGAGCAAACAACAGTTAAAATTGGCCTGGAATTAAAAAGCCTGCCAGCGTCGTAGTCTGCCATGATAGGATTCTGTACACCAATAAAAGTAGACAGAAAGCATGAAATTGATAACACAGTTGACCCGGGTGGGTGTCAAGTGACCTTGATATAATACCCAGACGTTTTGTGATGAATGAGAAGAGCTTGATGTAGATTCAAACTGTATTTTTTGTTTCATTTAATTTTGCATTCACAGCTCTAGTTAACAGGAATGACCCCGTGCATCGATCAGAGTAGAGGATATTAGTCATTCAGTTTAGATCTCTGTTGCCGGATCTGAAGGTCATCGTCACGTGGCCACAGACCAGTCGTACGACAGTTTCTGTATGTGCCCAATCGTGACAATGCCTCCGCTTTTTGTTTTTATATCAATTGAGTTAGCCTTCTGTCTCCCGGTCATGCCCACCGAACTATCTAACGCACTGTGAGATGATTGGAAAGCAGATCCTCTGTGAAAACCGGGAAGCACTTGGTCCAATGACAACCAGACAGCCCTCTGTCCTTCATCCAGCTATTGGCTTGCATGAAACCGTTGACATTTGGTCCGTAGCTATGTAAACAGGCTCTTGTTCTATGTAATTACCGTGTTCTAACCACTTAACCCTTTGGTGGTTGTGGTGTTTTTTTTTCTTATTCACGTAGTACACTTTTAAACAATATAGCAATAACAATGTATGTTGAAAAAAATAACAGATGTCTGTTTTAGAAAATAATCAAGCAATGTAAATATATTTAGCATTTAGTATTTGTCATTAACCCCTCATTTCTCAATTTGGAAAGAAATATCAGAGCTTCTCTCCGGTCTATTCTGCAATCATCGCCAGCCAGTTGACATACGCATTATATGTTAAAGAATGATACAAGTGGCTAGTGTATGGTTTATTTATGGCTGTAACAGTTACCGGCTTGTCTAAGTTGTCCACCTTTCTTTTTGGCGCATTGTATTCCGTGATTATTCCTGTTTTTTTATGCTCGTGGCCACATATTCTCTAATCCCATCGTTGCGTACTTACATGTATCACATTCTTGCTTTTGTCACACAAATGAATTGATGAGCCCGTTTCTACTGCTAAGGTGGGAGCTCCGGTTTGTAGTTTTACAATCATCGTCAATTTCCCCTGACGGAGTAAAACATTCTCTCATGTCCACGACAACCATATCCCCTCCATCTGGCTCTCTGTATGAACAAGCAAGTTCCACGCATGTGGCGAAGCAGCATCACAGCTCTGCAGCTGGGCCGTATTCAGTGTTTGGAAATTATGCAGGTACCTGCAAGACATTGTGTCGTTCCACCCACCACAGAGGGTAAGGTGTATGGGGAATAGCGGGAGCCGAAAGGTTCTCGTGTACAATGTTGAAACCTTTAGAGAGTATTTGTGTGTGTGTGTGTGTGTGTGGTTGTGTGTGTGTGTGCGCGCATGCGTTGTCCGGAGACGAACAACGGGTACAACGTGTTCACTCAATGAAAATGTGTTCTTTTACATGCTCTTCACAGAAAACGTGACCAGCCCATTGAGTCAGCGGATGGAAAAAAGTGTATTTTAAACAGCCCTTTTTTACATCAGCAGCTGTTAAGTGCTTTTACAAACACCCTGCCTATAACCCGACAAAGCATTTGTCAACAGGTTGGTACACAGCGGCTAGGAAAAACACCCTCGTGGGTCGAATTTAGGAAGAAACCTGGAGGGAAACCAGGCTCTGAGTGATGGCCAGTCCTCGTATAACTGTTCATGGTGAAATCGCGAATTGTTTTGTTGTTTTTTAAGTAAATAAAAGCATTTGGTTCCACAGCCTTGAACACCACAAAACCTTTAAATCCACCACTATGGAGAATTACATTAATTTTCATCCTTCTGTCTGTAACATCAAGCTGTCGATAAGGAAAATCACATAAAAAAGCATGCAAATTCCTGGTAAAGAGCTGAACGATGAATAGCATTGTTTAATGGAACATATTCCCCACCCATTTCCCTATAGTACTTTGCTTTTGGAAGAGTTAAAATAATTAAATAATTTCCCCTGGTCATTCATTACACTTCAGGCTGCTCTTCCAGGGAAGGAAAATGTTTACCCAGAGAGAATGGCGATAGAGGTCCATTAGATTTACAGGAAGCTTTATTAATTACTTCATTATCCGAACAATTCCATGTCATTACTCTGCTGTGCCTGGAGTGATTTACAGTAACCATTCACAGCAATAATACAGTTTAATTTACGGTTTTGTATTTTGGCAGAGTCACTGCCTTGATTTTTGCGAAAAGAATGATCCAGATGCTAATGAAGTGGCTACAACTTTACTCGTATAAGGTTGTGTATAAAATGTTTGCTGGGTTGCTATTGTTCAGCAGCTATGTTAGCTTGGATTGCTATTGTTCAGGTGTAATGTTAGCTTGGATTGCTATTGTTCAGCAGTTATGTTAGCTTGGATTGCTTTTGTTCAGCAGTTAGGTTAGCTTGGATTGCTATTGTTTAGCTGTTTTGTTAGCTTTGATTGCTATTGTTCAGGTGTAATGTTAGCTTGGATTGCTATTGTTCAGATGTCAGCTTGGATTTCTATTATTCAGCTGTTATGTTAGCTATGCGAGGAGTGCCAGTTGTTAGCTTAAATTCGATTGTTTTTATATTATAAACATTGACTATATGTCATTTTAATGCAAACATGACCTGTGAAGATATTGTAGGCGGGCCCTTGGAATCTAACCAACCATCCGGGTTTTACAAGCACCATAATTATCTGTGCAGAAAATCATTAGGTCAGTTGAGACGGCAGAAATTAAAGAGGAAGACATATAATGGATGGGAGAAAGTGAAATTAGCCGATTGAGAACAAGGCTTCTGACATGTCTTGTACTTTATAGTATTTTCTCCTGCAAAACATGAACTGTATCTTGCAGTAAATTATGCTCAGTAATTATGGTGTATTTAAGATTTGTAGGATTCTTTTGAATCCAAAATCCAAATAGGATCAAACTCACAGAAATGCAAATTCAAACTCCACTTAAATCTTTTCAAACTGTCTCGTAGGCCTATACGGACAGGTGCATACTTCGTGTGGGAGGTAAATTCCATTGGACGGTCATATTTAAACTATTCTCGTCTTCATTTCAAGTTCACTGGCAAAGTCACCCCGCTCACCTTACTCCTAGGCCCTCGTCTAAACTCTCCGAACCTACCCTATTAAAAGGCTGAATACACTTGAACTTGAGCTGAGGTCGGGTGAATGAATAGCCGAGATGTTTGGGTGATGGGGGTTGGAATATGCATAAAGAGGATGAAGCCTTCTGAGCATCGCGCTTTGAGAATAATATCAGTGGACTCCACCGACATCACAAGATAGCAAAAGCCATGGCAGGCCCATTTCACATGCCCGTGTAGCCTTTATTCGACATATTACCGTGGAAACATGATAAAATATTAACTGAACACAACCACGTACATTTGACTATGGTGACAGATGCCTTTTGTGCTTTGCATATCGATTGATGGTGTCCGAAAAAAGTGATATAACCCCAAAACTAAATGCTGCCATTGCTACCGCTAAAATAAAATAAAAACTAATCTAAATTAGGCTCTGCAAAAGTTTGTGGCCTACTTAAAAGCTACAGTATGTTTGCCATAGGTTAACCTTATGCAAAGGGAAATGTAATTCATTTTGATGTAAAAAACGATTTAAATTACAATATCGATATGACCAGAAATGAGATATGGACATGGGGCGTAAGAGTAATTGCAATATCGATATGACCAGAAATGAGATATGGACATGGGGCATAGGAGAATTAATTGCATTTAATGCTGGGAAGAATAGCCTGGTGCCTAAAGAAATGACTCACACTAAAAGAAATGACTCACAATAAAAGAAATGACTCACAACAATAGAAACGACTCACAATAAAAGAAACGACTCGCAATAAAAGGAACGACTCGCAATAAAAGGAACGACTCGCAATAAAAGGAACGACTCGCAATAAAAGGAACGACTCGCAATAAAAGGAACGACTCGCAATAAAAGAAACGACTCGCAATAAAAGAAACGACTCGCAATAAAAGGAACGACTCGCAATAAAAGGAACGACTCGCAATAAAAGGAACGACTCGCAATAAAAGGAACGACTCGCAATAAAAGAAACGACTCGCAATAAAAGAAACGACTCGCAATAAAAGAAACCACTCGCAATAAAAGAAACCACTCGCAATAAAAGAAACGACTCGCAATAAAAGAAACGACTCGCAATAAAAGAAACGACTCGCAATAAAAGAAACCACTCGCAATAAAAGAAACCACTCACAATAAAAGAAACCACTCACAATAAAAGGAACGACTCACAAAAAAAGAAACGGCTCACAATAAAAGAAACGGCTCACAATAAAAGAAACGGCTCACAATAAAAGAAACGGCTCACAATAAAAGAAACGGCTCACAATAAAAGGAACGGCTCACAATAAAAGGAACGACTCACAATAAAAGGAACGACTCACAATAAAAGAAACCACTCGCAATAAAAGAAACGGCTCACAATAAAACAATTGACTTCATTGCGTGTCTTCATTGCATTCAGTGGGGATGGCGATAAACGCCACAACAGTGACACATGTGGTCTTCTCCCTTCTCTCCGTACCTTCTCTATAACCAACAACCGCTTATCCTCTCCTCCTCATCCACGGACAGAATATAGATGCGTATATAATCTGTTACCTGCTTCCTGGTCTCGCTGGCTCCTTTCTACTTATCTCCCCCGTTTTCCCTCACCTCTTCTCTCCTTCCCTCTCCATTACATGCCTCTTCACTTCCTCTGCCACCAAATGGCCATTTTTTCCTTTCTTCTCACAGACAGGATATTGAGGCACATATATGCGTCAAAGGCAAATCAATAAGGCAATGTCATAAGTTAGACGAACGGAACACAGGCGAACTGACCGCAACAGACCGACTGACATCACGACACAAGAAGGCAAAATGACAGACATGGCCTTTCCACATGTATCACGTCACAAGTCGATTTCCTCAGCGTAACCAGTTGCAATATTGATCCGTTTTTGTCCGATTTCTTGCCGCCTTCCACCTGACACGTGTCAACTTCAATTGTCCAAAATGTCATTTAGTTGAAATGTTCTTAATTAAGATATGGAAACTGAACCGGGAGGCATTGCTCCTAACTCTGACACTAACACGGTCATTCGAAATGCCTAATGATATAAACACCTACAGGTAAACTTCGCACGTGTTTCAGAAAAATGGATCGCAACGTCAGAGCGAGATGCAGAGGAAGAAGAAACGGGGGCCGAGGAAGATCAAGGTGGATCTCCGATGAAGCGCGTGACAATCGGATACAATGTGCTTCGGTTACGTTAGAAAAAACTAGTCCCAGCAACTATCACCCGAGCCACATGTCCATCGTTCTCTCATTTTCATCTCACCCCGCTTTATGCTTCGTTCTTTCTTTAGGTGCGCCTACACTTAAATGCCATTTCCTTTCAGGTTGTATGAAAGACGCACTTCTCCGGAGCAATTTAGAGTTATTACCTCATTTCTAAGACTGCCAAGTGAGATTCACACATTTGTAGTATTCGTTTAGTATTGATTAGAGGCCCGTGTCAAAATGATTTCCCTTTCCAGCGTATACTCACTCGCATACAAGATAAAAAAGTATTAATGAAGTAAACGCTAAAGGACATTGCTCGAACGCAAGGGTAGCGAGAAAAAAAAACGTTTTTATACCAACCAAGGTTTGTACAAAAACATCATTATGCTGTCTGAAGGCTGATGATCTGACCTTGAATATATTTTCAGTAACCGGCGATGTTACTACTCGCACAGCAGAATCTGCTCAGTCACACAGAGCAGCGTTTACCTCAGAACTGGAGCACCTGCGCGTACGAAAAGTTGCAACTTCTGGTTGACCAAATGACAAAGGTCAAAAGCGACGTCCCCGAACTACGCTCACCAGTATTGGGGTTTTAAACTGCTCCCACCTAAACAAGATCTTTCTAGACACAAGCAGCTGGTAAAATGTCTAACCAGACATGATAAAACCCTCGACCGTGTTTACAGCACTATTAAACAGGCATCTCACAAGCCTGTCAGCGGCGCTGCTGCGGAACGTCCGTCCGGGTCTTACTATAACTCACTGACCCTGCATAGAGTGGCAAACGGTCCAGTCATGTGATCCGATTCCATATGCTTAAAAGTCCCCCATTTTAGAAACCAATCATCGGTACAGGAGACAGAGAAGTGATACAACCAATTTGTACCTAGCTCGACAGACAGAGGGCATCCCAGAGAACCGGCTGCACACCTGCATCTCGTTTTGATTCGGATTGATGGCGATGTGTCGAGGAAAGGGTGAGGTCACTTTTAGACGAGGTGAGATCACCTTCTGAGAAGAGCGCGTTTCTGGAGAAGCTTGACAATTTCGATGTGGTGATTATTTGACCGGAGAACACCTTCAAAAACGCGTCGATTGAAAAACAGACCGTTGTAAATTTTAAGATGCAACAGTAACTGGGTTAATTTGCGGTGAACAGCCTGTCCTATTACAGCTTGGGTGATCTGATTATATATCCCATTCGAGGCAATTGCATTGCATTATAGATTCGCTTTTTTTACACAGACCAGATGTCAACATATAACAATTTTAAACGATTGCCATTGTGACAGTTCATGTAAATTGAAATAAATACATTATTTCTTCGCAATTTTTCTTTGAATCGTGCGATTACATTATTTGTTATTTCTAATTCCCCCTCCTGACACCCAGGTGGCGCTGTGGATCTCTCCGTGCTTGTCAGATATCTCAGCTTGGATGTTGACCCGACACTTTAAGCTCAGCCTCGACATGAAGGGCGGGTTGAGTTTTCAGACAAAATCAGTATATTTACAAGCACTTTGTATTTCCCAAAAGCAGTTTTCTCTTATGGTAATTGGAATTAGTATCACTGATACGTGTTGCAAATTAAACCTTAATGGTGCCGTGGTTTCGGGCCCGGTGTGGTCCGGTGTTCTAAGCTGGCGCCCCCTGTCCACATGTACCGCTGCAGCATGAGTTGATACCTTCTGATCTAAATAATACGACTTATCTTCCCTTTGTACCGACGCACACATTATATAAACACTGCTTGACATATGATATCACGTGCAGGTCATTTTTACAGTCGATCCAAATGCATCGGGACGTCGGGAGCAATTTCCAGAATAATCAGTCGTGTTTCTTTGTTCCTTTTGAAAAAGCGGACGACCGTTGAGTCCTGCATCAGTCGCCGGGGTGCACTTTTGATCAAGATACTTAACCCCCCGCGAAGTGGAATAATGGGACTATAAAAACCCATCGGCACCATCATCTGGAGAGCAGCTGCAGTGTACCGGCTAATGTTCTAGCCCTGAATCACACCTAAGCTTTTCAAGGTCTTGTCCTTAAGCTGATGTTTAGGCAATACTGCTATTGTAACTGTGCAAGGGCCAGTGCTCACACACACACACACACACACACACACACAGCAGCTCTCCTGGTAGATGCCTGTCCACGCTTGACGGAAAGTATTAAAATATTAGACCCAACTTGTGTACGTGTTTATAAATTCCTTCCCTAATTCGATAAATGAGTATGGAGGGCACATAGGGAGGGCAGATGGGCAGGGCACATAGGAAGGGCACAGAGTAAGTGAAAGTGTACTAAACAATCTAAACAATCTAAAGGAAGGCCGGACGTACCTCACGTCAGTGTCACACAGAGATCGGAATGTTTTATTGCACAACGTAAGTTTTTGTAAAAATCCAACCTGATTCTTTTACTCTTATTCTTGGCCTGCAAAATCAATTGGTATGCAGTAAATGTGTTCATCACACAAGTTTATGGTAAACACTTGCTACTCAGAATCACTTTTGACTTGTAGTGTTCTGTACAGTTACGAGCTCAAGAACTTATTACGTTGTAAAGTGAAAATGTTCAATTGAATTTCGCAAAACAAGCATTTCGATAAAATGGCAAAAAATGCCTTCGGATCAGACCTGGGTTCAGATAGTGTATCACGGATATCTTATGGGTCTGGAGCGGAGATGTTCAGAAGTCTCTGAGCAAGAGTCCAGGTGAAGTCTCAAGTCTCTACTGGTAATAATGAGTGTTGAATCACCTGTTGCGTTCCATCCAGGCTGCTTAGAACACGGCATAATTATATATAAGGAATATAAAGCATGTAATATGTTATTATGACTCCTTTATCTATTAGCATACAGTATCAGCTTTGATTAGTTGTTTGGTGTATAATCAGTTTAAACAGGCTATTTCAATGTGACAAAAAACACCAAGAATGCTTTACTTTAAAAAAATAACTGTATTTTGTTTTGTAACATGAATATGCAGTACAAACCAAACATTGAGCTACTAAAGGAGAACAACTTTGCTTGTCTGTTGCTGAATCATAATGACAGCCCTTGCCTCCCATTGTGCAGGCTCAGTGGACAAATACAGAAAACGGTATACCTCACAGTGCCATAATTAACTTCCTTCCAATTAGTGCAAATTGCAAAACAACACTTTGTAGCTAAATGCTACACACACACTAGAGCTCACAACCTGATGATAGAGAATCATCAATTATTTGTTGTGTACTTAGTGGCTGGATAGCACAGCCATGTAATGTGCACTGCGTCTACCACTAAAACTGTAAGTCAGCTCATACCCCGTAATCTCAAACCCAGTGTAACGTTAACTAAATAAAACAGTCCGCTAGCAAACAAACGCTCATTCATCTTTTCATGATATCCAGCGAACAACAGTCAAAGTTTATTTATCAATGGTCGTAGCTAAAGCAAGAAGCAAGCTAATGTTAGAAGACCAATGCTGAGCTGAACATACTTGAGGCAGAATCAAGTCTGAAAGCTTTTGAGGATGAGTCTGAGGTAAGTGTGTGTGCGACTTAAATTAGACTTGAGTCCTGATCTCTGGTCTGGAGTAACAGGTAGGTATGTTTTTCAAATGAACCATGAATCAAAAGCCAGCACACCATACAAAACCAAATGGTATGTATCCACGCAGAGATCTATGTAGGTACCTAATGCAAAAGCTAGCAGTGCTGTATCCTACTAATAGGCTATAAACTAGCAATTATTTAGCCACTATGCTAACAATATAAGCATAACGTGCAGTGCTGGTTAAGTGTTGGTATTTGAAATATTGTAGCAGTTTACATAAATATAAAAGCGAAGCCGTCTAACTATTATTAAAAATAGAGCTATCTTGCTCTGAGCTAGCATTCAACGTTAGCAGGTCAGCCACAGGGTATTTAGCAAACAAGCATTTCCTCCATGATGTTGGTGTGTGATGTATCAATGTAAACAGCAGGAAATAATCAAAAGACAGGTCAGTAAAAACGCACCATTGAGCACAATTATTGTCGATTCTTTTTTTCTAAATCGAAATGCCATAACATCGACAAAAAATCAAACCCCTGGCAAAGTTAGCGAAAGCATAGCTACGGTATGATGGATTGACAGGGAAGAGGGGTCGAAAACGATCTCTACCTGAAGACCGTCATGCCGTGTAGATTGGCTGCTTCTAGAATGACTTGCAGAAATAATTCATTATGTCCGCAATACAGCAACTGCCAACTTCCTCGGCTATGTTTGGCAGACACGGAACGGTGTGTGATGAAAATGTGTGCAGGGACCACGCCTGCAGAGTCTAATCTGGCTTGAGTTTTCTACCGTCTTCCCTGTCGAGAACGGACAGACTGGTCGTTGGTCTGATTGACTGGGGGATGTGTACGTGGAAGCCCACATGCCTGTGTATATTGTATTAATGCCCCTAAATTCATCTACAGTCTGTCATTGTGTTTTTGTGTGAATACACAATTACTTTCTCTGTGCTAAAAGCACAATGATTTTGCACTCCCCAGTCGAGCTGTCAATTTTTTTTGTGTCAACATGCCATTAACATTTCAACGTTGCCATATGCTTTATTTTCCCTTCGCTCGCGTCTGTTTTGTTTTGTGCATAATTTGCATCACCTACAACACGCCAACCGTCTATTCCTTCCTGGGTGTTAGAAAAGGCATTTTTGAAAAATGCTTGTTGGTTTGAATTTTCCAATTCATGGCAAATTGTTTGTAATGATGCATTGTTTAGAGTTTAACACCGTTGGCATGTTAATGCAGTTGTCAAATATGTCAGATATATTCTGCATCGGCACTGCACTCAAAACAGTCTCCTTCTTTTCTCTCGCCCTTTCTTCCACACGCAAGCAAAAGCACGCACTTGTAAAGTGAGCTCTTTCAGTTGGTTTCAGTACAAAGTAAAAGACAGTAGCAGACCCAGTGTCTGAACTAAGGTCAGCTCTATTTAGGGAGCAGACAGCCAGACTCCTGGAGCCAGAAGGCTGAGGGGACGACGGACCAAGAGAAATGACAAGAAAATAGTCGAGGGGGAAGGGAGAGAGGAAGAGAGAGAGAGAGGAAGAGAGAAACAGGGAAAGGGAGAGAGGAAGAGAGAGAGGGAAAGGGAGAGAGCCACGCTGCACCAATCCATGGACACAAATCTGGAGTGTCCAAATCGGTCTGTTGGAATGTGGAATAGTTATTTATTAATGCTGTGTAACAACCACCATCAACACCACCTTTAAATGACGTGACATATATTAGAGCACTATTTGTGCATGCCAATGGTCTCGTGTGTGTTTGTGCACGCAAACTGGACCTTGGATTTGAAATTCTTGACCTGGTAAAAGGCTTTTTGTGATTACCGGAATGCTGTAAAACTATGCAATGTCGCTTCTGTGTAACTTCTCAGTTGTTTTCGATCTGTGAAGTACAGACATAGATTGCCCTTTTCATTGGTGACTTGTGAAAGTCATTATTCCGGTAAAATAATGAAATACTGTTTATTTTACATGGAAGAGAGTACAAGATGTGAAGAGAACACTATGATTCCCATTCAACTCACCAGTGTCAATTAAACACGTGCGTGCCATGTGTGTTTCAGTAGGTGGGCGACTCTGCTCACAGTGTTACACATGCTTTGGTCCAGCTCAGCAAATGATAAACCTCAACTCAGCTTAACACTGATGAGCCTTAAAGGGCAACTTCATCGAAAAAACATATTTTTTCTCACTTATCGTGGTCACTTATGTAGTAGAAATGTGAAAGCATTTTTGAAAATTGTGCCATCTAGTCAGAGAAAAAGATTAAAATGTGTTTTTGGCTCATGTGGATGAAATACACCAAATCCCAGAATGCCCTTGTTTCGCTGCTCTACGAGTCCACTCCCAAGCCATGCCTACCGGCTCGAGAGGGCAGGCAGAAGGGAAGGCTAGCTACTAGCTAATTGACTGGAAAACAGAAGACACCGGTTAACATGAGTCTCTGTGACGAGTGTCTTGATAAAGTAATTTAAATACTAGCCTTGCGTTGTACCGGGATGTATATCTAACACAAGGAAATGACATGTAGTTAGTTTCATCGTTTTCCCGTTGAACATTTAGAGCGGTGCAAACAGTGGCTGCGGGCTATCAACCACCCCAAGTTCCGAGAATATTTGTAATTAATAAAAGTATATACATTTCTTCATATTTCCCTGTACTCTTTTGTAAATCAAAGTAATACATTATAAACTTTGAACTTTTATTGTTTTTAAACATAATATAAACAATTGCACACTCATAGCTCTTCCAGAGCTTCAGCAGTTTCTTGATAGCCACAGTATTGTCCGTCACTAGTTGGAAATCTCTGTCTGATGTCTGGAACAACACAGGCAGGCAAAACAAGACGATATAGCCTTTCCCCAGTCTCTCTCCTTGCAGGACCCATTCCACGAAATGACGGTAGGCTGTTAGGCGATATTGTCTGAAAACAATAAGCACAACGTTAGCAACGCAAGCTATTTGCACATACAATAGGAAATAACCGATAGCTCAGCTAACTGATGTGAACAACAAATAAATACTCACTTATACTGAATCGTCCGTTTGTCCCTGCGGGCTTTGGCTGGCGTTTCCCATTGACCTTTGGAATCGTGAAATAAGTTTCAAAAACTCGTGTGGATCAAAGCTGGGGTGCTCTATTACGCATGCTGGCGGTCCCGTTTCTAATGCAGATTCAGTTATTTCTTCAAGAAGAAAATGGCATCCCTGAAATTCGCCACAGCAGCGGGACTATCTGTATCCATAGGCGCACAGCGAGAGCACTGGCACCACCAGTCCGCCCCAGCTCGACTCTGTACGGGCTCTTCCTCATGACCGCCAGGCAAGCTTCGCTCCTCTGCAGCAGCAGCCTCTTGATCCTCCGTCAACCGCAACTGTGTTTCGCTGTATTGCGGCTCGTACAGGCAGCCACGAACATCGGATTCGCGCAACAGATCTTCCAAATCCCTTTCTTCCATTTCGTCTTCAAAATTACTTTCTGCCATCGTGTTTAGTCTAAAACTAATTTCTCCAAAAGCCAGATCGGGTTAGCAAGATGGCGGACATTGTTTTGAAAATCTGTGACGAGGCCCCACCCCATATGGGCGGGTTGATAAAAATGCGGAAGTAGCATCTACTTCTGTCTGTAGTTCATAGCCTCTTTTAAAAAATCCTCCAATGACGTAAAAATTGTCATTGGAGGATTTTTTCCTGACCTAAAATCAAGATATGCCTCTTATCAGATGGAGTTGAGGGGTGGGAGGAGGGTCATTGGAAAATACTACCATTTGTCTACTGATACAAAGCTAAATGCAAAATCGGTGAAGTGGCTCTTTAATTCAACTGAACACTGCATCTCCTCAGGCACACAGTGGAAACAACCCATTGATTGTCCTGTCTAATGTTTTATCTGTATATATAAAATATAGGTCTATTTCATTCGGCACGCCGTACCAGGAGTTTTAGAATAGATATGACTTGATTTCACAACGGTCAAACTCCGATGATGAATAGATGAGAAATTTCAATATGACACATCCGTACAAGATCATTAGAACATGTACAGTTTTTATGCCTTCCAAGCTGTTAAGAGCAATGATATATATATATGTAACCATGGTTTTTATTTTTTTTCCCCTCAAAGATTTCAGTTTGTTTTTTCCATTTGAATTGTTCACATTATAGGTCACATGAAAGCTGAAAAAAGTTCTGACATGATTTATCTTTCTCTTTTTGCACAACACAAAAACCTGGCGTTTTAACAGGGGTGTGTGGACTTTTCACATCCACTGCAGACGCACATATATTACCGTGCATTCATTTCCGTTGTATCAAAAATAGAAGGTATTCTCGTGACAGAGAATGCATCTGAGGGAGCAGGTAAATTGAGTTTGCGCTCCGCGTGTTTCGAATGGTAATGTGTTCCCGTGTGCCTCGGCTGAATAAAAAATCATAAATGCTCACGCCGGGGTAGAACACGCCATAATAGATCTGGGTCTGATGATTGAAATAATCAGAACTAATGACCCGAGCCCAATGCTTATTGCACGTGCTGGGCGGGATTTGATATGATTCAACCACGCGACATTACGCCACGTAGCTTTCACTGCTGTCCGTGTGTTGTTTGTGGTAAAACCGATGCTAGATTGACTGCGGCGACAATCCGCCCGAATGTTTCCTTAAATCTTTAACTAGGTCCTGTGAAGATACACATCGGTTCTGAACAGGATTTATATTGTTGCTGCGTTAGCCCTGGTGGATTGCTTTCCAACGAGTAACTTAGTGTGCAGCGAAAAGCAACAACAATATCGCTAATTAGCAACTGTGCCATCATCACATTGGGAAAATGCGCTTAGAAGGCATTTTTGTCATTAACCAAAAATAACACAGCGTAACTTTGCCAAAATATTGCAGCTAGCGATGATTTCTAATGTTAGCCATGAAATGTAATACAGAAAGAGGCAGCAGCTTTGAAGGAGTGAGATGTAGAGACAGCTATTGATGTTGCTTCAACGATTTCCACCATACAAACGCTGAAAAATGTAATATAAAGGTTATTAGGGAAAGAAG
The DNA here is from genome assembly GCA_029465975.1 of Dallia pectoralis. NCBI lineage: Eukaryota > Metazoa > Chordata > Actinopteri > Esociformes > Umbridae > Dallia > Dallia pectoralis. The sequence continues at coordinate 9,445,158 of CM055742.1, forward strand.
TTGTTTGAAATGCATCACAAATCATGCGTTATTGTCACCGGCACTTGCAGTGAGACTCAGTCTTTCACACAGATGTTCTTATTTTTTTTATATTTATCTGGTCTTTTTACATTGCAAGGCCTTAATTGAAGACATTGTGTGAAAGTTGTGGAGACTACTTGAAAATATATTCCTTCTCAAGGTAAGCCCTCATTTCTATGTAGTACTAATATTAAGCTAACAATTGTATATCTCTGTCTGGCCACAATAACCTGGTATACAAATGTATACAAAAAGTGATATGATTACTCGATTATTGCTAAACCACAGACAGAACAGGCTTTACAAACAGTGATTCCAAAATGAACAATGTAGCTAGCTGGTTGTTATCAAGTTAGCTGCGAAGGCTCTAAAGATGTAAATACAATGTTTTTGCTATTCTCCTGTTTTTATTATAATTGTTTATAAAATAGGCCCCAGAAAAGAACCTTGCGGAACCCCACATGTCATGTATGTACTCTGTGTAAAATAGTTGCCTATGGAGCCAATGTATTCCCTGTCTTGTAAACAGGACTTGAACCAATTTAGGGCCATGCAATTAAGGCCAACAAAGTATTCCTGTTTGCACACACACACACACACACACACACACACACACACACACACCCAACAATGACTGACAAGAAACACTTAAGACAGAAGGAAGATAAAGACTGAACTGGTCACAGGCGAAAACAATCAAAGAAACAGAACCAAATGACACTGAACCTAGAAATGTGACAGCCAGGACGGCAAAGGCCACGCCCCTGGTGTTCCAATAACAGTAACAAGACGACACTGTACACTCCAAGCCCATGTGTAGCATTCTGGCATTCGGTTGTGTCATGAATCAAATTGGTTTGAATCCATTTTTTTAGTTTTGAAGCGTGTCCGCTAATGCAGGCGTATCCGCGTGTTTGCATCTTTGCATGTGTGGGCGTGTCCGTTGCCCAGCTTTTGCATGCGTTTCCTGTGTCTCTTCATTTAATCACGGCCTAGCACAAATGTTCACCGTTGAAACATACGTCTTCTCGACTGATTCACAGGAATTTATTTCAGATGGTAATATCCCCAAGCCCAACGGAGCATTGTGATTGCAATTACTTCGAATGATTCTTACAAATGATAAAGCTGTGGATTAGTAATGTAGAGCAGCTCAGAAGTAGAGAATAACTGCAGCATGAGTGGGAAACCTTTTCAGAGCCGTTTCTGTTTCCTGGTAACACAGATACTATTAATTCTATTGGTAGTTACAAATTCCACTACTAAAATGATAATAATAACAAACTTCATTTTCTTTAAAATGTATTCTGTACGGAGGAAGTATTTGTTTTAAATATAGAACATATATATATATATATTATAGAATATATATATATATATAATTCATAGCAAATTGAATTTCCAATATAGTTATGATTATTTACAGAAAGGAATTTAATCAAATAATAGACAGTCACACATATATGAGTGTAGGAGGTTGTAGCTCTCACCATCCTAGTGTCAAACCAGTAAACCAATATCCCAATTATATCCAGAGCCATGACATATTACTGTTTTCTAGGTTGAAACCGTGTGTATTTTTCTGGAAAATCAGAAATTGTGAATAAAATGGTACATTTGAAATAATATATGACTCTTTATGAAATATACACCTGATATGAAGCTTAGGGTCTCTGTGTGATCCAGGTCAATATGTAAATGTGGAGACCCAAAGTCCCACAAGACATGAAAGACCTTTTATTCGCCATGTCCCCATCAGGTAACAGACATTTTTCAAGCTTTGCGTTTAGGGTTCGACTGAAAGTTAACATTGGGCATTGTTCAAATGGGTGTTCATTTTAGCTTGAGGCAATAGCGGTTAGATTTAGCATTAGAGGATAAGACTAGTTTACGTTTAGACATGAAAGGTTAGGTTACTGAGGTTAAGGTGGAGACACATTTCGGTACATCAGGAAGGTAGACATGAACCTGCCAATATTAACAAGAAAATCAGACAGAAGGTCTGAGGGCCTTTTAACTTCGAAAATCCAATTACCTTTTGTTTTCACCAGGCATCCTCTCATGAGTCAGATGTCTACCTTGAAAACATATTTAATCACACATCACCATGCAAGTGAGCGTGGTGGAACACGTTGTCAGAAAATGACATATTCTGAAAGACGCCGTTTCAAGTGTCAACAAACATGTTGTTCAGGCCTTAATGGAACTGTAGTACCCTTTGTAAAGCCTACTCCGTAGATGCTCCGGAAATGTGTGTGTGTGTGTCTTTTTAATTGCACACTGTAGGTTTGTTCGTACGTGCGTGTGCACGGGTCTGCAGTCGTGTACTCGTCAACACGTCTCAGCCATTAAACTGAGAGCACAATGGATCCTCGTCTCCATTCGCAGCCACGAGGCATTCAGGTGACCGGTGACTACCTCGCAGAAATGAGTGCTGACTGTTAATCATGTACGCTAATAGTCAGCTTCCCCAATTATACCCTATCGCTCTGTAGGCCACTCGATTCAGCCACCGGCAATTTGCTATTGGAGCAGATGGTTGGGTGCCAGGTCGTCATTTGAATGACGTAAAAATCACTGTGCAAATTTACAGCAACTAAACCCCAAAATTAGACTCAAAGGGTCAATTTGGGATGCATCGTTAGTCCCTGGTTTTCTGTCGCAAGTCGCCTTACGCTGTAAGGTACGATACTTTTCCCGAAGACACTCCCCTTAGCTACCAGGTGAACAGTGAGTTCGCAGGTCAGCGGTCTGGTTTTGCTTTAGGGCACAGTGAGAGTTACTTGTTGCTATTGTGAACGGAGGGTATTTACATAATATATTACTGTAATTTCAACTTGTTGTCACGTCAGTGGATAGTCTCGATGGGTTCATACTCAACTACTTGAACACACTCTGTAGTACCCGGATTCGTTCTCATAAAACAGCCATTTTGGTCTCACATAAAGAGTTAGAAGTGAGTATTCTTATCTATTTTAATGCTCAATATTCAGGCACAAAGAGATCTTTAGAACAATTCCTTTACCGTGAAATATGGTGAGAACAGACTGGCTATTAAACGCCACATTCCTACTAAGTGAACCCTTTGGATGTTTCTGGTTTTTATTTCCATACAAGGAGTTCCTCTCCGCACCTCACTGCCAATAAAACGACAAATTGAACAGGAAATTATGATCGGAATGGAGGGACGGCGCGACTCGGCCCGATCAGACCGCCTGAGGGAATCGCAGGTTTGGCGGGAGCTCAGATCACCTCCTGTTGTGACGATACAAGTTCTCCCCGTTGTGTCTAGACCTCCCTCCTCTCGTGTTCCGTGTGTTATTGCTGGAACCCACTACGAGCCCAGAGAACGGCCAAGAACACACGGACACACATTAATCAAACATTAGAGCAACGGACTCTCTTACCAAAGGGTACGGCACAGAGTTCCTTAAGGGAAAATATATCTCTATTCGGCTGCGTCTCAAACCCCAACCTGGGATTACGAAAGTTCCAAATTAGTTTCTTGATGGAGTATGAGTAATGGTTGAAAATATCGAAGATTACGTTAGCTGTAAGTGCTCATTTTCCACTCTGGTCAAGCTCAAATGATGCGTGAGTCACAGTGGAGTCACACCGAGGCAGAACAGACGGGTGGATCAAAGCTACACTTCCTCTAATGTCCTATATCCGTCCGATCGAAGTACATATCGCCCTGCTACTTGGCCGGGAGTTTACGTTCATGGGAAATGTTTGTTTGTCTCCATGTTGGGGCTTCGCTAAAAAAACGCATTATTCACAATTAGTTAGAAAGCTATAGGTTTGGTACTTTACTACAAATTATATTTTTCTCCAAATGTAATACAAAAAATGCACTTATGGCTAAACATTCTGCAAGTCGTCAGCAGCTTCAAAAGAATTCTAGCGTAAAAGCGTTTTGGTATTTTTATTAATCCTTTAATCAAAGATGCAGGTGGACAGGTCAAACGGAGAACGAGCAGGCACGTCAGACGAACAGCAGACGAACATAAACACGGACAAATAGACAAATACTAAAACTTACGAGGGATACATGACGCAGGATCGGAAAAACAAACTGAAGCATGGCTGAAGCTAGGACAGAAGTCATGAGACTAACTAGATACAGGGGAAACCATTTAAAACTAATGAGACAGAAACCAAATGTAGATGTAGAATCACTAGAACAGAGAACTAACAGAGACACACAGAACATCTGGACCGGACTGGGCGAGAAACTTGGAAGGAAGAACTAAATACACCTGGACTGGACCAAGACAGTAGATTCTATTGCTCAAAAGTGTTTTTACTTTCTTTCAAATGTTCCATAGTTTTGCTTTTTTCCAAATGACAAATTACTAAGAATTGAAAAGATTCCCATGAGTTATTTTAGCTTTTATTATCCTAAGACTCTAAATACAGTTGAAAATACTGTTTTGTAGCAATGCATATATAAAGCAAGACACAGGTGCAGCGAGAGCCATCAATGAAAATAACTGAGGTGGAACTTAAATATGAATTATTATTTAAGACCACAGGTAAGGGTTAAACCACCAATGAACAGTTGTCAGTGCACAAAATGAAGGAGTGAAAGCAATGGCCTGCTGTGACAGGACGCGACAGTCATCTCATTATAAATCGCATTTTTAGAACCGTTCAAAAGTATGGGGTCACGTTGAAATGTCCTTGTTTTCCATGAACACATACATGGAATTAGTTGTAATTAGATATGTGGCAAAATAATCTGTCCGTCAAACTTAGCTTTGTCAAAAAATTAATTCTAAATCGAAATCTAAGGACATTTTACTCGACGCTTCCTGAAGCACATCCCAAAATAGCTCAATAGGGTTTATATCCGGTGACTGTGCTGGCCACTCCATTATCGATAGATCACCAGCTTACTGCTTCTTCCCTAAATAGTTATTGCGTAGTTTGTAGCTGTGCATTGGGTCATTGTCCTGTTGTGGGAGAAAATTGTCTCCAATCAAACGCTGAACATGGCAAAATGGAGTGATAGCCTTCCTTCTTGAATATACTTTTTACCCCGTGCAAATCTTCAACTTATCTAATGAATCTGTCAGGCGTCTGTTTCTCAAACTAAACACAGTAATGTTTCGACTTCTTGCGCGGTTGCGCATTACTTATATATCCATTCTGGTTAAAGCCGGTTTGCATTGTTCTGTAAGGAGAGTAGTACACAGCGCTATATAAGATATTTTGGTTATTGGCAATTTCTCGCATGGCATTGCTTCTATTGCTTATTTAATGACTACAGTTTTAGCTGTGATGGCACAATTGCAAGATGGTTTTCAAACAATCAATAGGCCTAATACAATGATAAACCTGGATTAGCAAACACAACATGCCATCGTAACTGACTTGCTGATAATGGGCCTCTGTACGCCTATGATGATATTTAATTAAAAAAAATCTGCAGTTTCCAGATTCAATAGTCATTTACAACATAAGCAATGTCTACACTCTAAACCGGAACAATTTTATGTTTTTTAATGGACCAAATAATTGCTTTTCTTACAATTTCTTTTATTAAGTTACCCCAAACGTATGTACGGCAGTGTATGTTAAAAAGCATTCTCCATATCTCTCATATGTCTCACGTAGCTTTAGCTTTAGCCCCTGTTAATTTCACACACCAGCGGACTGACAAGAAATAGACGAATCAAACAGCACAACCGCAGCGTATTTATTTGTTTCCAACTCGAAGTGCTAAACGGGGTTAGAAGTTCAAGCACGAGAGCGACCGTTGGTGACAATAAATGAGACGACGTTGAGCACTTTCTTTACACCAGCGAACAGCATGTTTCTGTTGGTACATCATCAGCCTCACACATTGGCATTACTAGCACATTCTTGAACGTGACTGTTATTTGTGATTACATCTCAAAGGACCTGAGGTTGATATTAGCAGCGCAGCATTTCTGCCTGCAAGTGCATTCCAGTGGGTTTATGTATATAATGTAACACGTTACCGTTTTGTGCACTGGATTGCAGGATGACGGCGGCTTTTCAACTACATCGCAAAAATTAAAATAACTTTCTCTTGTAGGCCTTTTTGGAAGACTGAACCACACTGACATAGCAACATATCCTTTTTGAGTATCATTAACTTTTTTTCCTGCATGGGAAAGCTACAAGTGGAGTTAGCGCTGGTGGAGTTAGCGCTGGTGGAGTTAGCGCTGGTGGAGTTAGCGCTGGTGGTGCTTTTCAAAGCCTGAAGTGATTGGATGCTAATGATGCAGATCGCGACACACCTGGTCCGTGAGCACACTGCTAAACTTGGCTGGCCCCAAGTGGTTTACGGATATCACCGGGGGTCTTTCGGTTTTCCCTCTTCCCGCCGTTCCAGTTGATCCCCTGACAGGTGGTGGACGAGGGCGATCGGCAGTTTGAGAATCACCACCATCATCGTCGTCATCATCGCCTTCATGCCCGGGATTTCAATGAGAGAGGTCTGAACCCTGCGAATACCAGGACTGGGAAAGTACGCACGTACGCACTTATGAGGCATTTTCAATAGGAGTGTTTATAACATAGCTTCGTTTACATAGCTTTTTCTGCACATTGGAGGTTCGCCAACTTATCGAGAGAGTGGAGTCCTCCCTCACTAAATGTCTGAAATAAATACCCACATTTTTTATTGTACAAAAATCTGTATAATGCTGGCGGGACAAATAAAGGTGCAAAGTTGATGATGAGAAGAGATACATGGATTCTGCAAAACATCCTTCTTACAGGCTTCAGTTTTGCCGGATGAGATGGGATAAGCTTCAACCCAGTCAGAGAGGTGCGTATCTTTCATCAGCTATGATCGATACAACACTCTCAATCAGGCTTTAAGAGGCCGATTTGCATAGACCCTGGATCTTGAATGGTCCCTCTGCACATTAAATGGTTCAGAGCCATAACCCTCTCACTGTATTAGACGGACCGCTCATAAGAGTTCCATAACCCTCTCACTGTATTAGACGGACCGCTCATAAGAGAGCCATAACCCTCTCAGTGTATTAGATGGACCGCTCATAAGAGTGCCATAACCCTCTCACTGTATTAGATGGACCGCTCATAAGAGTGCCATAACCCTCTCAGTGTATTAGATGGACCGCTCATAAGAGTGCCATAACCCTCTTACTGTATTTTAGATGGACCGCTCATAAGAGTGCCATAACCCTCTCACTGTATTTTAGATGGACCGCTCATAAGAGAGCCATAACCCTCTCACTGTATTAGATGGACCGCTCATAAGAGAGCCATAACCCTCTCACTGTATTTTAGATGGACCGCTCATAAGAGTGCCATAACCCTCTCACTGTATTTTAGATGGACCGCTCATAAGAGTGCCATAACCCTCTCACTGTATTAGATGGACCGCTCATAAGAGTGCCATAACCCTCTCACTGTATTTTAGATGGACCGCTCATAAGAGTGCCATAACCCTCTCACTGTATTAGATGGACCGCTCATAAGAGTGCCATAACCCTCTCACTGTATTTTAGATGGACCGCTCATAAGAGTGCCATAACCCTCTCACTGTATTTTAGATGGACCGCTCATAAGAGTGCCATAACCCTCTCACTGTATTTTAGATGGACCGCTCATAAGAGTGCCATAACCCTCTCAGTGTATTAGATGGACCGCTCATAAGAGTGCCATAACCCTCTCAGTGTATTAGATGGACCGCTCATAAGAGAGCCATAACCCTCTCAGTGTATTAGATGGACCGCTCATAAGAGAGCCATAACCCTCTCACTGTATTTTAGATGGACCGCTCATAAGAGTGCCATAACCCTCTCACTGTATTTTAGATGGACCGCTCATAAGAGTGCCATAACCCTCTCACTGTATTAGATGGACCGCTCATAAGAGTGCCATAACCCTCTCACTGTATTAGATGGACCGCTCATAAGAGTGCCATAACCCTCTTACTGTATTAGATGGACCGCTCATAAGAGTGCCATAACCCTCTCACTGTATTTTAGATGGACCGCTCATAAGAGTGCCATAACCCTCTCAGTGTATTAGATGGACCGCTCATAAGAGTGCCATAACCCTCTCACTGTATTTTAGATGGACCGCTCATAAGAGTGCCATAACCCTCTCAGTGTATTAGATGGACCGCTCATAAGAGTGCCATAACCCTCTCACTGTATTTTAGATGGACCGCTCATAAGAGTGCCATAACCCTCTCACTGTATTTTAGATGGACCGCTCATAAGAGTGCCATAACCCTCTCACTGTATTTTAGATGGCCCGCTCATAAGAGAGCCATAACCCTCTTACTGTATTTTAGATGGACCGCTCATAAGAGAGCCATAACCCTCTCACTGTATTAGATGGACCGCTCATAAGAGTGCCATAACCCTCTTACTGTATTTTAGATGGACCGCTCATAAGAGTGCCATAACCCTCTCACGGTATTTTAGATGGACCGCTCATAAGAGTGCCATAACCCTCTCACTGTATTTTAGATGGACCGCTAATAAGAGTGCCATAACCCTCTCACTGTATTAGATGGACCGCTCATAAGAGTGCCATAACCCTCTCACTGTATTAGATGGACCGCTCATAAGAGTGCCATAACCCTCTCACTGTATTAGATGGACCGCTCATAAGAGTGCCATAACCCTCTCACTGTATTTTAGATGGACCGCTCATAAGAGTGCCATAACCCTCTCACTGTATTAGATGGACCGCTCATAAGAGTGCCATAACCCTCTCACTGTATTAGATGGACCGCTCATAAGAGTGCCATAACCCTCTCACTGTATTAGATGGACCGCTCATAAGAGTGCCATAACCCTCTCACTGTATTAGATGGACCGCTCATAAGAGTGCCATAACCCTCTCACTGTATTAGATGGACCGCTCATAAGAGTGCCATAACCCTCTCACTGTATTAGATGGACCGCTCATAAGAGTGCCATAACCCTCTCACTGTATTTTAGATGGACCGCTCATAAGAGAGCCATAACCCTCTCACTGTATTAGATGGACCGCTCATAAGAGAGCCATAACCCTCTCACTGTATTTTAGATGGACCGCTCATAAGAGTGCCATAACCCTCTCACTGTATTTTAGATGGACCGCTCATAAGAGTGCCATAACCCTCTCACTGTATTTTAGATGGACCGCTCATAAGAGTGCCATAACCCTCTCACTGTATTAGATGGACCGCTCATAAGAGTGCCATAACCCTCTCACTGTATTTTAGATGGACCGCTCATAAGAGTGCCATAACCCTCTCACTGTATTAGATGGACCGCTCATAAGAGTGCCATAACCCTCTCACTGTATTTTAGATGGACCGCTCATAAGAGTGCCATAACCCTCTCACTGTATTTTAGATGGACCGCTCATAAGAGTGCCATAACCCTCTCACTGTATTAGATGGACCGCTCATAAGAGTGCCATAACCCTCTCACTGTATTTTAGATGGACCGCTCATAAGAGTGCCATAACCCTCTCAGTGTATTAGATGGACCGCTCATAAGAGTGCCATAACCCTCTCAGTGTATTAGATGGACCGCTCATAAGAGAGCCATAACCCTCTCAGTGTATTAGATGGACCGCTCATAAGAGAGCCATAACCCTCTCACTGTATTTTAGATGGACCGCTCATAAGAGTGCCATAACCCTCTCACTGTATTTTAGATGGACCGCTCATAAGAGTGCCATAACCCTCTCACTGTATTAGATGGACCGCTCATAAGAGAGCCATAACCCTCTTACTGTATTTTAGATGGACCGCTCATAAGAGTGCCATAACCCTCTCACTGTATTTTAGATGGACCGCTCATAAGAGTGCCATAACCCTCTCACTGTATTAGATGGACCGCTCATAAGAGTGCCATAACCCTCTCACTGTATTAGATGGACCGCTCATAAGAGTGCCATAACCCTCTTACTGTATTAGATGGACCGCTCATAAGAGTGCCATAACCCTCTCACTGTATTTTAGATGGACCGCTCATAAGAGTGCCATAACCCTCTCAGTGTATTAGATGGACCGCTCATAAGAGTGCCATAACCCTCTCACTGTATTTTAGATGGACCGCTCATAAGAGTGCCATAACCCTCTCAGTGTATTAGATGGACCGCTCATAAGAGTGCCATAACCCTCTCACTGTATTTTAGATGGACCGCTCATAAGAGTGCCATAACCCTCTCACTGTATTTTAGATGGACCGCTCATAAGAGTGCCATAACCCTCTCACTGTATTTTAGATGGCCCGCTCATAAGAGAGCCATAACCCTCTTACTGTATTTTAGATGGACCGCTCATAAGAGAGCCATAACCCTCTCACTGTATTAGATGGACCGCTCATAAGAGTGCCATAACCCTCTTACTGTATTTTAGATGGACCGCTCATAAGAGTGCCATAACCCTCTCACGGTATTTTAGATGGACCGCTCATAAGAGTGCCATAACCCTCTCACTGTATTAGATGGACCGCTCATAAGAGTGCCATAACCCTCTCACTGTATTAGACGGACATGGCAGAACTTCTATTTTCTAAAAACCTAAGGTATGTCACTAAAGGACTGTAATTACTCTTAATCTCATAGGCCACCCTTTGGATGCAATGAAAAACAATCGTAGTACTTTGTTTTTAGTTATATTATCCAATGGATGCGTGTCTGTATTTTGTATTTTATTAGTCCATATTTTAAGGCCACAAACTAGATGTAGTAAGTGCCGACTGCCCCATCAACAAGACAGTATATTAGAAGGACAGCTCAGTCCATCAATATCTCACGGAGCTGTGAACAGCCAATGGCTTCTCTCAGGTTTGCATCAAACCATCTCACAACCATTAACAACCGTCCCTGTCGGATCCCAAGATGGAAAATGCCCACGACTCAGTTAGTAATCACAGGTGAGGATGTGTGGGCTTCAATAGAACCTTTGTTCTGCTCCGAACAGTACAAAGATCAATGACTGTTTCCAAATATGGGGCAAGGACAATGCCTCCTCTCCACCGATTTCACCCAGTCAGCAAATTGCTTTGGGCATGGTTGACGTGTTGATGGTGTGTACATGCCTGTGTGTGTTCTGGTGTGTGTGTGTGCGTGTATTTGCATGTAATGAGAAAAACAATTGCTTTAATTAGCAAAAAGCTGCTAAAAGCTGGGTCGCTGAGTCAGTCACCTTGTCTCTACAAGTCCATACCTTGATTCAAGTGGGGGGTAAACAACGCACGCACGCACGCACACAAATCCTTTCCGCTAGCACTAAAACATAAACCAAATCCTAACTTTAACTCTAAACCGAACACACAATAAATAACTTTAACACTGAACCGAAAACACAAGGAATGACAGAGCATCATTATTAGTCGCCTTTCGCTGATGTTCTCAGTTTCGGGACATTTTACTCCCCACGTATATAGTGGAAACTACACGAACAATGGAACAAAACCCACACGCTCATAACAATCAGTGCATGTCATCCGTACAAGGACAGACGAATTGCATTTCTCCTTAACCGCGTGCGAAGCATCGGGAACCTCTCATGAACCCTTTGCGATGCGGAATTAAATTTGCCTGCCTCCTGTCAAATTTCACACCGCGGCCGTGTGTTTTATAGGAAAGATGAAAGCGTTTCACCTCTCCGGTTCCGTCTGTGACACCGCTGCCTGTGGTTCTGTGAGCTCAAGCTGGAGGAACATACTGGTCGTGGTATCACGTCTCACACTGTGGTATCACTGTGCACATGATCACGTCTCACACTGTGGTATCACTGTCTACATGATCACGTCTCACACTGTGGTATCACTGTCTACATGATCACGTCTCACACTGTGGTATCGCTGCCTAGATGCGCACATATTAATTGTGCAACGCAAACATGCTGTACAGAAATCAGCATCTGAATGTCACATTTCTTTTTGCGCTCATTTTACAACTTGTGGAAATGTTCTGACCACGATTACAACCAGGTATAAACCTTGCTACTGGTCAAAGGTATATAAAACAAGAAAAAGGAATTCACAGCATTATACAACCCGATCAACATGTCACCGAATTGCCAATTCTTTTATCATAAAAAGCCATGTTTTCTAGGATGTACAGAAAGTTCAATGTAAAGTATATACACACGAATCACATTCATACACTCATAGCGATTGCCAGATAAGGCAACAGCATGTGTTCACACAGCACGTGTTGTACACCCAAATAAAGAAAATATATAATAACCAGAAAAAATTATATTCATATTTGCAATTACAATACTTATTAGTCCAGTCCCCGTGGCTCAATTGTTTTATTCAAAATAGAGCCTATCATTAGCTTTTAAATGCAATTCGTAAGTTTGATAATAGCTCTTAAGAAGTTTCCGGAACGATCCTAAAGCGGGGATGATGAGCAATACAACCTAGTTGCCCTTCTGGTTTTATCTGATAAATCCTCAACCTGGGTTAATCGTTACCTCACACGTCACCTCTTTAGAGGGGCGCACCGTAGCACAGCAGCGTAAAAAGAAAAACGGCAAATAGCGGTTTTGTTCAACGAGCGCAGTGTTCAATAACTAAATGAACGCCACCCCTGACAAGGGAATGTCTTAATTGACTGTGTGCTGTTTGCGGCGCAGGTTGGAGCTGGCAGAGTGCAGTATAATTGGTGCGAAAGCATTCATGTTCCCGGAGTAGCTTTTTTGACAGCTTGTCAACGAGGCCAGAGGATTACTCCTTTGCCTTGAGGCACTCGTGAAACACAGTGGCCTCCCAAAGCACGGGTTTAGAACAGAAAGTTCCGGAGTGCAGTGTTCGTATTAGGACAGATCCAGCTAAAACCGGGTTACCTCTGTCTTATTAAATCGGTGTCTAACTGCAAGAGCGGGAATCGGTAAACCTCAGTAGCTTATTGCGAAGTATCGGTTGGAGTGAAAATATTTTCACATGACAAATGTCCAATCGACGTGGGAAACTGGTTTGGATTTGCAAAGCGTCGCAAATTCAAAGGGAGTTTATACAGTTTTCGGACGTTTCGATCTAAATGCAGCGTTTAATTTAAATCTTTCCAATAAACCTGTTGTAATTTCGTTGATCCAAGATCTGTACTCGTGCACACAACCTCTACCTGGGACCAGAACTGACTGAGCCGACGCTAGAGCAAACAAAACGGTTTACACCAGATAACCAGTTGCCATAGATAGAACGGCAGCTTCAGTAATTGCTAAAGAAGGTGGATTAGCGGCTTAGTGCTGCGCTGAGCACCGATTATCGCCCAATAAGTCCAGTGTCCCGGATCTCAACGGTCCAAACAAAGACCTTGTGCGGACTGAATGACATCAGCTGGATCTTTATCATTGTCCATATTGGGTTATCTGCTTTGGGCTTATCTTACCAGAAGCTAGTGCAAAAAGACAACGTCCGTGGCAGAGGTCTTTAAGAGGAGTCATAACAATTAGTTAAACACTGAGAAATGTTCTGCTGCATAAGATAAAACCCACAATTTTTTCATCGGACAGGCTAGTTTTTTTTTCTTTTTTTTGGTAGTTTGACCATCTCTTATGTATCTCAGTAGTGTCCCCGGTGGCGAACACGTGGTGGCACAAGTCGAGACTTCTGCCCACACGAGTCACACATTAACTTGACTATCCCGAATAAGACATAGTCTAAGTCTGGATAAGATGTAGCCCAGGGCACTTATTTAGCCAGCATTCTTCTTTTGACAATCTCGTCTTAAATCCCGTCTGGCATTTTGGCAACACTCCAAATGGGCCTTGTCTGTGTCATGTCCTGTGTGATCTAAAACTTGGGTTATTTCTGGTGGTAACTGATATTGTTGTCCTGTGTGGGATTTTTCTATTTTTGTTCTGGGGCCTCAACCGTATTAGAAATAACCCTGTGTGTAACTAAGGCCAGCGCTGATTCCTGTTCCCGGTAAATGTTATAAATATATAAACAAGAGGAATACTGTTATAGGAAAGCCAACTGTCTCACAGAGAACTATATTGGCTCGTGTCGGCACAAACATGTTTATTTCTGTTTCAAAAGGGAGTTAGTGGCTCGAATATTCATCAATGACTAAAACACAACCCCGTTTACATCTGTTTCAAAAGGGAGTTTGTGGCTCGAATATTCATCAATGACTAAAAGACAAGCCTGAGCTGACAGGAGGAACAGAACCCGAACAGTCGGAGATGTGCTGCGTAAATCCTTTACAAGTTGACGAGCATCAGTTATAATCGGAATATTAATAACCGCTCAAGCTGTTGTGTTGTGGCGTGACGCTGAAACGGTGAGCAGTTCATCGTCAGTCGGTTGCTTTGGAAAAGCATAGAAGTCACCCCATGACACCATTTTAATTGGGAACTTGGGTAAACGTTCGGTATTACTTTAAGGAGCTTGCGCTCTATCAGTTTTGTGAACAGATAGACGCATCGTTATCGAGTGACATTAATTAAAAAAAAACTGTTTTAAATGTATATATTCTTTGGAACAATAACCTACACAAACACAGCTAATACTGAACCGTCGATAGAACTGTATTAATAGGGACACGATGGATAATTATGGACCACGGAAAACAAGCAACCGGCGAGGTTGTCGTTCCAAAGTTTAAGCCCTTTTCTATGTGAGTGTACACATGGATTTGGTCACTAATTAAACGCTCAGTTGCTAAATGGAGAACAATAGGTGTTAATTACCCCGTGGGTTAATAATAAATGTATCTCGCAGAATATCGCACAAACGACATTTACTAATTGAAAGCGTTTCATAATTACCCGCAAATGAAGTTAAACCGACTCAGTTTCGCCCTCTGCCAGTGGCGTCACATTCTTATTCCATTTCACATTCTGCCGTTAACATCTGAACTGTTTGTCGCGGCGGTACTGTATGTTTCAACTACCGCCGCCGCGTGGCAACACAGATAATACATACCGACAGATATGGAGGGACATATGGCGGATATATGCACTGATGAGCCAAAACACTTTGCCCTGATACTCCGTTATCCTGCTGATAGAGGCCACTGCCATCAGGGAGTACCGTTCCCATGAAGGGGTGTGCCTGGTCGGAGTAAATGTCAGGCAGGTAGAACGAGGTTTATACGGGCTTCTGTCTGTTACGCCGTACGACCCGCCACGCGAACACGTAAAACGAGAGACCGAGGGCGTGGAGGCAGCAGCTGCTCAACGGTGGATTCATACAGGGGGCTGACGGAGATCCTAGTGTCAGACACTGTATGGGCATTGGGGCAGGGTGGATAACCAATGTCAGGATAAACGTTAGCTGGCTCACAGCCAGAGAAGTATCCAGCCCGGAACGACGGGACCCGGAACCGTTGAACCCGGAGCGACGGGACCCCGAACGTTTAGACGCGGCAGCGTTATCTTACCCATGCTGGTTATTGCTAATTGCTCGCCGTCCCGAACCACACGCTCCGTCTAAACGCTTGACCGCACGCACAGACGCATTTGCAAGGCGAAGACGCGGCTTTTCCGACAACGAATTAAAGTCAGAGCGCTACGATTACCGCTCGTGTGTAGCGGGCTGAAACCATCAAGTTTATTTCTCCAGGGTCCACGGAACCGGGATGGAAGACCACTGCTGTGAACGTACAGTTGTAATGGAAGACCAGGGCACGCTCCGTAGGAATTGATTACATTTTAATTATAATAAAGTTTACCGAATAGGATAAGAAAAAAAACATGTGAATTATTGGATTTCTGCTCACTCGTACGGGATCATACAGCAGCGCGAGGGCCTTGTCGGAGGTCTGCCTCTTAACCAGAACTGCTCATTCGCTCTCAGCATGGCGTGAGCGAATAATATCCAGGCGAAGTGAAGTGACGCTTCAGGGGTTCTTTATTACCTGTGCCTAAGAGCTGGCGTAATCATGCCCGAACACACATATAACCCCTGGGTACTTTTCTCTAATACTAATCCCTGAAATAATTGAATAGTTATAGGGAATTGTAATAGCTTGGTACTGTCCCCAGCTCTGCTGTTTCACTGCTATCGCTCACACTTGAACGATGCCTTCAGTGCTAAACAGTCG
Source organism: Dallia pectoralis (assembly GCA_029465975.1). Lineage (NCBI taxonomy): Eukaryota > Metazoa > Chordata > Actinopteri > Esociformes > Umbridae > Dallia > Dallia pectoralis. The sequence goes on from CM055742.1 coordinate 9,461,202, forward strand.
TCTTGGGAACGGTGATTGTTTCTGAACGCAGGCATGATGTTCAGGCGGTGTCATGTGATGCGGGGACTGTTCCAGCGATCCTCTGTTTTGCGACACGTACGAGCGCCCCGCTTGCCGATGTTCTGACTGTTTGGAACTATAACGAACCTTGCCGATTGGACGAGCTCGATTGCCATCTTTCAAGCTCGTCGTCGAGTGATCTTAATTTCATTACACTTACAGCTACGCAGCGGGCCAATTTCGGGCACGGCACAAAGCGGAACGGGAGTCAACGGGGCCGCCGCTGGCGGTTTCCTCCGGCGTCGGTCGGTCCGTCCGGCACCACACAGAGCTCGATCCTGAAATCCTCCGCTTCTGAACGCATCTCAGCTTTGGCACAATCGAACCTATTGCACAGGCATTGCAGTGGATTGCAGTGCGTGGCTGTTTTGAGTTTGTAGACCAATGCGAGACATATACAGTCCCAGGTGAATGTCTTTATCAGGCGGAGGGGGATTCTGCCCAGGCTCATGACAGGTTCTCATCCGCATGATATCCATCTATTAGACTAAGCACCACTCCGACCCTATTCGCCATCATCTGTTATTCCCTGCCGAGTTTGACAAAAAATCTGAGCAAGCCTAAAATATAGGCAGATGTGTTCATGAACCACTGGAAGCTTGGTGTTCTCCAATAAGCTGAGGAGGCTATGAAGCTAAGTTCTATTTTAGAACGCCGGGGTCTTCGGGGATCGGAAGATCAGAAATGGGATTTAGATTAAGATATCGCTAGGGATGTCTCGGCTCAGTGTAGTTCTCCTCTGCTCATGAGGTGACTATAACCTGCACACATCGACAACATTTTCCGCGTAAGATAAAAAGCAATCTGTCAACCAAGCAGCCTCTCTGACCGGTATCTGCCAAAGGCGAAGTGAAGGATTAGGATTAGCTTCAAGGCAATTTGGCTGTTTTTGTGCTCTTTGGAGTCAAGTGACCATAAAATGATTTAATGCAAAACGCAGCGAGCGACCGAGGGGCCCTGAAAGATAGCGTCCATCTGAGGACAGCCTGGGTTCAAATGAACACGGCGCCGGAAAGACAATCGAAATGACATTGTCAACCTGGATTTTATATCCCGATGTTTCTCCATTCACGGCGCGAGCGCATTCTGCGGAACGTGTCCGACAGTGAGCGAACCGTCAATTTGTTTGGATGATTAATGAGCGAACGTTACATCTGATTGCTGTTTGAATGTTACGTCCAATTACAATGTCATTGAAGCGTAAACAGAATTAATTGAGAAACGTCTCTTTATCATAACTATCTCATAACACGTGGCGTACGACTATGGACTTGACGCCGGGGAGTTAATAAACAGACAGAGATATAAAAATATGGGAAATCTGTCATTTAGGGTGTCGTTTCTTGCGCCAAAGAGCAGCGAACTGCATGGCTTCATGCCTGTTCGTTGGTGTCCGGAGGGCAAAACATGACAGCTAAACTTGTGATGCTAACGCATTATGAAATGAGGACTTTATCCATGTTTTGAATGGAATTTATCGTCTTCCCTCCAGTACACTCCCACACCCAAACAGAAAACTCACAGAGACCATTTGCTGTGTCGTCACGAAAAAAAAACGTGGTGTGCTTCCAAGCCATGAAGTCCAGGGAAGACTCCTTAAATCTAGGGCATATGTCTGGTGAGGTTGTGAAGAAAGTGTTGAAGGATTGAAAGTTCACAGAAGCACAGTGGGATCCATCATTATTTTGACACAACCAAGACTCGTCTTGGAACTGGCTGACATCAGAATGAACGAGAAGGACACTTGTGCCTTCAATAACTCTAACCGTCTTTCTTAACTGTTCTCGAAGCGCTCTGCATACGCAAAACACCTGCTAACACTTTTCCTGTAACATGGTCATTTGTCCTTATGTTTTTACTAGCCTGAAGAATTACTGTTGTGCTAAGTAGCATTTTCCAGCCAAACATATTCTAGCAATATAAACAGACAGCTTCCATGCGCTACAAAAACTACAGATATCACCTGATTAATGTTCGTATATTAAAATCTGTAACCATCTTGCTTACCTTATAGGCTGTTGCTCATTATTCAAGTACACCTCAAGCTGTCAGGAAAGCTAGTGTTTTCAAGCCTGCACCTGAACCCACTTTAGCAACAATCGTCACACAGTACTGGGGAAAGTACGTCATCTGAATATTTTCCGATCACATTGTACTTAAAGTAAAGACAAAGAGATAATATTTTTTTCTTACAATCTTAAGAATTGGTATGCCTAACCTTTTTGCAGATGTCTCACTTTTAGCGAACTTCGCCTCCATCTTAATTTATAAACAAACATGAGGTGAGGATTTGGTGGAACCAGACACCACAAATATGTACAATCCAAGGTATGAAATAACTCACTGCAGCTAATCTACTACTCCAGAATGTGTGAATTGCATCTTCACAGGATGATTTTTTAAGTATTACAGCGGGTGGAAAAGGCACCGCTGTAATATTGTTTTTTATCGATATTTTATTAACAATAAGCCGATGTGGTAAGCTGTTACGTTGGCAGCTATCGGTATCCATAAATCTGTCTTTAATCCAATGTGGGCAGCGCCGGCTGGATTTACGGCATTTGCCCTGTGACACATAACTCGTCAACATCACGATTTGGCCGTGATCCGAGCTCAACCTATGACTGTGATTACACCCGCGGTATCATGAAACGCAGAGGCCCGGCCAGCCAAGACCGGGCTGGATCACGGCCATAGATGGGGTCCATGCGTAATCACCACATATCTTTTTTATTATAATCTTTTTTATTATTATAGTCGTTCTCGCAGCATCAGAAGGGAACAACAAAGAAAGGCTAAGAGATTCTAGATGCCGTTGGTCCTTCCCGATGCCATCACTTTTGTCTAGAGAGATGGTTGTCACAGGCATATCAGTTTATTTGGAATATATTCCACCCGTGTAAGTAACTGTGAAAAGTGAAACAGCGAATTTCTTTCTGATTTGATTACTGTGACTTTATTCTAAAAAAAGATTAGGCAAATGTCGGAGGAATCAGAACAGGATGATCCTTTACTGCAATAGTGGAAGGCAACTGCAGGCTCGCCAGGAGCAGCTGGGGTTAGGTGTCTTGCTCATGGACACCTCGACTTCCCAGGAGGAACCGGGGATCGAACCACCAACCTTCCGATTGATAGACAACCGACTCAACCCACTGAGCCACTGCCGCCGTAGAATGCACAACATGACACAGAAAGTGTATGGCATTAGCACATAGTTAGAATATATAGAGCTATATTGAACCTGTAGAAAATGTTGATTTTCTGTGACAGAACAGACTCAAGGGTAAAAAAAAATCAATAATTCAGAACACTTTTTCTTATAGATGCACTTTTTGTTACCATTTCTACAGTGGCGGAGCCAGGTATTCTTCATAGGGGTGGCCAAGCAGGGGCCAGTAGTTACTTTGGGGTGGCACAAAAAACATAATTTTGCAAACAAACACGGCACTTACCCAACCTTAAAATACTTTTAAAAAGTATTCTATGTGCCCAAATCACAATGATGTATAATAGCTAGCCTACAATGGCATTTTTTATTGAAGTTTACCAAAATCCTGAGCGTCATAATCTTACTCACCGTAAAGTTATGTAATAAAATAAAACTTAGGATATTCACTTTGAAAACAGAATACATATCTCCCAATGATAATGAAAAGTTTAAAAAGGACAAGAAATGATTTACTGAAGTAAATTTTATTTCAAGTGCAAACTATGAACATTCAGCTTCAGGTTGCAGTTAATATCAAGACTTCTGCTACAGTTTTTATGTATGTTCGATTTCCCTCTATTTGCTTTTTGTGCTGTTTATTTAATATAGACATTAAAGATGAATCAGTCTTTTTTCTTTCAAATTCCTTCCAAACCATCAATGCATTTATGTGTGCCTTAGAGACTTTGCATGTCCAGCAAATCCAACATCTCTGAATGTGGCCTTTTTCCAATTCTTAAATCCCACAACAGATGTAAAGACTGAATCTGTGTTTAGAAGGCCAAAGTTTCTACAAGTGAAACAGTACACCAGTCCTGGCACTGGGAGTATTCTATCCATGGGTGTAAATTGTACCATTAGGCTTGAAAGTGTCTTCGTCTGTCACCCTGGAGAGTCCTGGGAAAGACTTTAAGGTGTGGCTGGACTGGACCATCAGCTGTTGATGTGGAAATGTCTAGAACGAGAAATAAATGGTGACAGAACAATAATTAGCTATATAAATTATTTTACACATTAGAAAAAATAGACTATTTTTACTGTTTTCCCCATCATTTACACCTAATATTTGACTGAGGTTCTTTAATAAACCTGAAAATAAGACTAATTTCATTTCGAACACTTCATCCCCGAGGAGCAATTCACAAAGTCACGTAGAGTCACGCAAACAATATATGCTACTTAAAAACATCATACATTAATAAATAACACAATGTGCACGCCACAGAATACATATGAATTATAAATCCACTACAAGTGGATAACTGAAAAACAACTAGTCCATACCATATATAAGATGTATTCTTTTATATGGTATGGACTAGTTGTTTTTCAGTTATCCACTTGTAGTGGACGACTCAAATATGATGCGAGCGCAACGGTTATTCACATCCATCTAACGTTAGCGTGTTTACATAGAAAAGTAACATTACTGTATATAAAATCGACTTAGAAGCTAGTAATTATATTGGTATATTGAAGCACATTAAATGTTTAATGATTAAAACATACATTTATATATTCAGAGATGAACGAGTTGAACCAGGCACTCCTCGTCTCTATCAGTCCTCGACTTTTTACAAATGCTGGAAAGAAACGCGTGCTACGGATAGCGATAACGCATTTGCCTGTAAGTGACAAGTGATTCAACTGTCGCGATAGTTTCGCAATCCTAACGTAATCGTTTAGCCATGATCGATCGGGGTCATTTTGATCAAAATCTAATAAACTATTATTTATAATAGATCGCACTTACGATCGAGGTGGCCAGTGGGGTGGCCGTGATTATTTCTATGGTGGCCATGGCCACCCCTGGCCACCCCCTAGCTCCACCCCTGCATTTCTAGCGTCTTAACGGTCCCCTGTGTTTATTTTGGACTTCACAGTTCCCCGTGTCATTTAAGGCATCAATGTTTTTCCTTTTAACCAATGACTAACACTGCACATCCGACGTTGAGACGAAAGGTCAGTATCTTTGTTGATGACAAAAAGTGGCGATGATTGCAATGTAATCTAAAGAGTCTGGCACTTAAGCACTACTTCAGAACTGACTGGAATCCTAAATAACACTGTGTTTACAACAGAGCACACTCATCTGACCTCAGCCAATAGGCCCTAGTCAAATGAAGTGACTTAAATAGGGAGAAGGGTGGCATTTGAGTCCATGGAGACTTTTTTCGATCTGATTGTTTCGTTCCGGCCATGAGAACAGTTCACCTCCAAACACCTTCTGAACCAGTTAGTCACGGGAATGTCAAAGGAACACACAGCGATTGTCTCGCCAACATGACATGTTATATTTATGCAAATATGAGACGCTCAATTATTCATGAGGTGGCTACCGATAATTTTTAGAGAGCGAGCAATGCGTGTTCTGTATACCCGCGAACCCTAAATAAATAGATTTGGAAAACTAAATGTTGATTCTGGTAGACATTCGCGAATCCCATGAATATATTATAGAGTTACGTTTCCGATTCAAAACGCGTGGCACATTGCGAAGGTCCGTGCTCGCATTGACAACGTGTCCATATTTCCTATGAAAAATCGTCCGCTCTACCGTGAGTGGAGGGGAGCCGTACGTTACATTTGAAACATGACTGCATTCCTCCCCATTAAATTTTTAAAGCATAAAGAAAAATAAATTGCTAACCAAATGCCAGTCCCTTTTTAGAGAAGTGCTTCGTTCATAAATAAATGACTAAAGCCAGAGAAAAAAGTTAATATCTTATTTGCACGCATGGAGAACGTATTTTTCGAAGCGGCAACGCTCTGTGGGAGGTCGGCAATCTAATTTTTTTCTCACGAGACTAAAGTGTGAACTTCACGTTTTTATTGAAGGTGGCACCCAACTGTTGAAGAAATTAACTACATATGTTTCTGCCATTTGCTTTCTCTTGACAATCATTGGATCATACTTGTGACATGGCACAACTGTGAGCATTTCAGGAAGTTTATAAAATATCAAAGTCCCAATGCAGTCTTTGTAATTTTTTCCTCTGCATGGCTAATAAAAAGCTGTCAGTGTTTATCCCTTAGACACCAGAACCAATTCCATGGAAATTAAGCAATGATACAGTCTGCCCGATGAGAAACCAAATAGCATATTAAGAAAAAGAAGTGAAACTGATTTCTGGTTTGTAATGACGCCTACACAGTTTCAGCAATATGCAGTTCTGCACGGTGAACCGCCTGACACAAACAACCGTAGTTTGGTTTGTTAGTTAATTAGTATCATTTCAATGAAAAGTGCACTCAAAATACGTCACTGCAGGGTCAACAGCTTACAGTAAATGTAAGAAAACCAGTATACAATCGAGTAAAACCAGAAGCTTCCAGACTGTTCCGCACCTGAGACTTTTACATCCGTCTAGGCTGTGAATTAATTCAGCGTTTTCTTGAGGCAGTTTGTTGTCCTCCTTTCTCCTCGCCCAGTGCACGTTCCTCCTCGATGAGGCCGACTGTGTGTCCCGTGATTCCCCCTGCATCGGGTGGTCTCAATCCCATTCATTTATTCAGAATAACTATATTGTGTCGTTTACTCAGATGACATTTTGGACATCACAGCGTGGACTTGTATTCAAGGCATTTTATTTGTAACATCTCTTGAGTGCAAAACAGACATTGTCACCATACTCAGCGTTTTCCAAGGTTTATTTAGACCTCGAAATGTGGAAGTTACACTGCTTCTTTGAAATGTGTGTGTGTGTCATTTCATCTGGGAACTAAAAGTGCCAACACTGACAACAAAACCTAAAAAATTGTGTCCCTTGGAACAACACTTTGATTTCCAGCCTAGGCGTTAGGGTTAAAGACAAAACATGCACTTGTCAATACTTTTAGAACTGATATTACAGAAATATGCATAAATCAAATAGGTTAAGGGTTAGGCATTAAGACAAGGTTAAGTTTAGGCATAACAGTTGGTGTAAGGTTAAGGCATATGGAATACTAAATTCTAGGTTTCTGTCCCACAATCCTAGAAAAACTGAGAGATTTGGTAAAGCCGTCCCCAGAGTGTTAGGGAGACCATAGTGGCCCCTGTTACTGGTCTCCTGTAGGTCCTACTGGACCCCTCTGTCTGTCTTCCAGCTCCACACCTGCCTGCTCTAATCACATCCTTGCATTACTGCCCTCCATGTTCTGTTGGGTCTAGGGAGTTTGAAAGTACAGAAGTTTCAAACCTGCTCTATGTCTGGTTTCAAGGATGGTTCCACCTCAAAAGCCCAATAAATAGGATTTTGACAGCTCCCATGTCAAACTGTCCCGAAATTGTTACTAAAAACCAATGACCTAACGTCAATTCCACCGTGAAAACCAGTGAACGGTATCAATACTTAATGTCTGCTAAAGCAGTTTAACGGCTTAGAGACTCGGGGAATCGCTTATTTGTCTGATCGAATTACTATTATTACCTGTGATTTGGTTGATGTTGATTCCCCCCGCTCAGAGAGATTGGCCTCAGACGTTGCTTGCTTCCTACATGGTTCCCGGTCGCGTCTCTTCCATTCATACATTTTCCTCATGTCGAAGATAAAGCATCAGGTCATCCTATGAATTTACTCCGATTCTCTATGAAATAAATTCAGCATCATTCATAGTTGTCATTCATCTCCAGGTTCACCCCTTCATGGCAGTGTCCTCCTTCAGCAAGATAACGCCCCCCACTGCGCACATTATGAACATGATTAAGGGTTCACGGCGTCGCCCCGGCCTCCAAGTTCCCCAGATCCCAGTCCGACTGAGCGTCTGTGGGATCTGATACCGGAGGACGCCTTCAGGGTTCGCCGCTGTTTTGGATCAAAAGCATTCTGGACGTAACGGACATTTGAGGTCATACTGTTTTGGATCAAAAGCATTCTGGACGTAACGGACATTTGAGGTCATACTGTTTTGGATCAAAAGCATTCTGGACGTAACGGACATTTGAGGTCATACTGTTTTGGCTACGTACTTGTGATAGGCAGCAACCTTAAGCGGGAATGAGAAAAAGTCACCGCAGCCAATCAGTGTTGGTTTAGCTTTTTGCACCATGCCCGTGTGTCATGTTCCTATTGGACAGGAGTTAAATTGAGATTAACAGGGTGAGGGGTTACTTTTATGGGGCACCCGGCAGTGTCGTGTTAGGATAGTTCTGTGTATAGTTCTCTTTTCAGTTTATAATTGTATCTTATATTTATATATTATAGTAAGAACAGACAGATATTACTGTGGACCGAATTGGAACAACCAGAGGATCCGGAGTTCTGTCTGGCTCTTGTTTGGATCGCAGTTGCTGGTGGAACCGAGGCCAATTAAGCCCATGTACTCAAGGGAAATGGACAGCTAATGACAGCCTCAGCAGCTGGTCATGCTTCAGATCAATTTAACACTAAATACCAACCAAATCCTGCTACAATTGGTTAAGTGACTTCTCCCATGATGCACTTTGGATAAGGCCGAACTCATTACAAATGGATGCTGCCGTCTCCCACTGATTTGCCTCTAGGCAGTTTCAGAAATTCCCAATAGAACAGAAATCCACGTTGTTCACTTTAGCATTCAAAACCACTATACATGGAAATGTCTTATCGGAAATGCCCCTGTTATGGTTTTTCAGAGTGAACCATTGGTTTCCCTAAAAGGTTTTAAAACTAACCGCAGTACAAGAGTGGGTCCATGTCCATTCTGAAGACAACCGCTGGTAATTTGTGTTGAATCTATTCATTTGAATAACTGGTACGTTGATATTCTAGGGCATTTATTTGCAATGCCAAGGTTCTGTTTGATTTCCAAGGTGGGACCAGTAAGAAAAACATGAAATCCCCCCCCTCCCTAAATCCTGATAAAATCTGCTACGTTCTGAAAACAAGAAAAAAGCCATAAAATGTAGGAGAAATCATGTAATTCGACGTAAACATCCGCAGCTCGGTTTGTTAGTTAATCAGTATCATTACAATGAAAAGTGCACTCAAAGTACGTCACAAGGCTAAACCACGTCTTGCCTTAACCTGTTTACATCCCGTTTGTATAGTCAAGGATGTCGAGGCTTTGTTGAAATCTATTCATTTCCCACATCAAACTAACCACAGAATTGTTCTGCGCCGAGCAAAAATACAAACAGCACTTGTAAAGCGTCACTCCATTAGAACGCATAAATGGCATTAGCGACAGCCGCATGAAAGGTTCACAAATGTGTTTACATCCCCGCAAACTGAGCATCCCGGCTTCGTCGAGATAATCCGCCCACCTGTCAGGTGTGGTTTATCAAGAAGCTGATTACGCTGAATGAGGGTTACACAGGTGTACCATTTGCTGGTCCAAATGTGCCCTTTCGACACGCAAAAGCGATGCCACAGATGTCCAAGTCAGGTCGAGGAAGTTTATAATTGGCATGCTTGCCTCACAAGTCTACACCCAAGCTGTCGGCCGAGAGCAGGACGTACTCCGCAGAGTTTCGACCCGATTGCAGATATGGCGTTATTACTTACTTTAATGTGCTAATGATCACCTCTGACAGTCACTGGTGCGCTGGTGAAGCGTGCTCTTCACAGCTCTACCCTGTCGTAACGGCGTGGAGCAGACGTAAAAAAATATTGCTTATATATTTTTGCTCAGTGTAAAACACACCCATTTGTGATTGATATGAAAACCAATACAATTATGCAGCTGCGGGACAGTTTTGTTAAAGCTTTCAATGTTCCGCTAGCTAAAAAAAAGCTGAAGTACCAGCCAAGCACTCTGAGGGCTCTCATAGACAAGACAGGAGCGAGGTAATTTCCCTCTTTTACCCATAACTCCCTGTTTGTTTATGCTAGTGGAGTTTGTTTTTACAGTGTGTGCAGCGCAATCGTGTGAGCCTGTTTATGTATGCCATTCGTCTTTTCCGAGTCTTTTGGGGGTTCTCTTCTTGCTGGGAATAGGTTCCAGAAGAGACAGAAGTCATAGACTGGGAGTTTCACAGCAGGAGCTACAGTAAATATAAAACAAGGCAAACAGTATATTTCGTGAGGGAACATCTTTCGGAGTACTTAAGTGTTGTGGAATCGATTTTTTTTACTGTAATCTCAAAAACTGTCTGTTGTGGGACACCCATGTCAAAATGCAAAAAGTATTACATCTTTCAAAACGTTATTATGAATAAGAGAACTGTTGTGCTTCTGGGAATGGCATGGTATTCCAGGGCCAACAAGTTTTGCCTCGCATTTCATTTTTGCCATGAAAATAACATTGCTGTGCGCGTATCGCCACAACCCTGTTGGAAAGGCTCCTTTTGTGAAACTAACATGGCGCATCACGGTTTTCGCCCTCTCCCATAATTTATTGCCTTTTCTTCACGTCAAGGCCAGGTGTATGACTTGCCCGGGTCAGAAGACGAGGTGTGGAGAAATTAGGGTCAGTAAAGGTCAACGCACCTGCATCTGATGTTTCTAAAGCGGTCTTTCATTTCTGCTGTGGTGAAGGATGCTTCATTTTACCGCCTGCTTTTGTAGGGTCCTTTAACAAGAACGTTAGCGAGGTTAACTTGCGGCCCTCTTTAAAAAACACAGGTTGAAATAAGTAAATGAATGTAATACACTTCATACACTTTATACAATATACAAAAATGTTACGAATGACAACACTGTGGTTATTTCAAGGAACATTGTGGTTATTTACAGGGAACACAGTGGTTATTTACAGGGAACACAGTGGTTATTTACAGGGAACACAGTGGTTATTTACAGGGAACACCGTGGTTATTTACAGGGAACACCGTGGTTATTTACAGGGAACACCGTGGTTATTTACAGGGAACACTGTGGTTATTTACAGGGAACACAGTGGTTATTTGTTGTTGTTTTTTAACCGAAAAATTCTGCTTCAGACCCATCTGTTGTACGAATACAATACAAGGTCCTCGGTTTGTTTGTCGATCCACTTCCTGACCATTAACTTTAAAAGGACTAACACATTTGAAGAACCTGGCATGGTGGTAGTGTGTCCAGCATCAATACACCACAGCCCAATCCATCACTAAGAAAGAATATCGGTGGTATAAAACAAAAAGAATAAACGGCGATTTTCTCGTCTATCCTAAACGTTGAATATCTTCGTGTCGTGTAAATCGGATACGGGGAGGCCAGATGTTTCGAAAGTTATGTGGTCTACCTTTGCGGTCGTAACGGATCTTATCCAAATGGAATGTAGCTCGATGTTTCGTTTAGCCAGTGTGTTATTGTGAGGGAGCAATGAGAAATTTCAAATAATGGCGTACATTTCTTCCCTGCTAGCACGAGCATGTCAATATATAATATATGTAATAGCCCACGGGGAACAAGAAACACATGTTCGTTCTACTCGCCGGTGCTAAATCACGGTTGGGTGAGGGCTTTTCTCTGCAACCCCTTTCCTTGTTGTAGAGAATTTTGAAACTCTTTTTTTCGCAGATTTTTTTTAATCACAAAATCTTTTTGTTTACTCTTTCGGTTTGCCTGTATTGTAATCATCCAGGATGCCTACAAGAACTCTGTTCACAACTGACTATTTCGACCTGGTATAGAGAACGAATTGAGGGAAATGTACTTAAGCTGCACTGTCTACTGAGAGACAGACTGGGATTCAGTCAACATACATGTTTATCACCAAAGGGGTACACATTAACAGATGATTGTGTGATTAAAAGGTACATAGAGTTCACCATGTACATTGAACATATATCGGAACTGTGTCCGCGATATCACTTGAATGGGAATCCAGATAGGCGTGGATCCTTAGCGTGAACCAGACAGTGTCTCCTGTATATCCCGTAGGCAGCGGGACACAGAGAGTCGTTCCCATGAAGTAAATCAAGTTGATTGCGGCTTGTGCCGTATAGTCTCAGTCCTCTTTAGATGCTGCCCGGTGTATCTGGATATTGGCCGGAACTGAAAGACACTTTCGAGCCACCGCTTCCTAAACGCTCCATATGGATGATTGGTGAGTGTGCTGGCTGTGGTAGAACCGGGACATTCCTCCCTGAATGATGTACCTTGAAAACTGAGCCAAGCATTGTCATGCTTAAACATGAGTGGCACAGAAATGGGCTTCGGGGTCTCGTCACGGTGTCTTTTCCCATTGATATTGGCACCGCTAAAATGCTACTGTGATATTTGTCGGTAGCTTATGCTAGCCAATGCCACCAACATACTGCAGCGGGTTTGCTATGACATTAGCACATCTGCTATTTGCCCAGTATATCTGTTGCTTGTTACATAGCTGCGATATTACCTAGACGACCAGTCCGCGTATGACTGGTTGTCACTGCTACAGCACCTATCTGCTACTCTGGTGCCACATGACTCAACCAGTGCAAACAGATCAATGGATTCCCTTTCGTGCCAAAAAGTAGTGACCTTTAATTGCCGCTCATCAAATGCAGACAGATTTTCAAGTCTTCCACTGCAATTTCAGTCTTGCCGTTAGAATTTCTTCTTTAAGCTATCACACAAGAATGAATGACATTTTGAACACCACTACACGTTATTACACGTTCTTGAAAACTATTTGTTTGTATTTCTTAAAGTTATTCATTATGCTTTCATGCAAGCTATCCCTTCATGCCCAAACAAATGGCTACAATAAAATACTAATTTGGGTATTTTATAGACGAGCCTTGGTTTGTCTCTCCTCGGATCACTGTTAGTAAGGTGCTCACCACTGCTGACAGGAGACCTCCACGACCTTGTCGTTTCATAGGTGTTCTGACCCGGTCGTCTAGCTATTACAATATGACCAATGGTCAAAGTTGTTTAAGTCTTTACTCCTGCCCATTTCTCCTTCATCCAACACGTTGACTACAGTACTAATATATCGAATACCATCTTATCTACCCAGACCTTGACATGTGCCATTAGGAGATGATGAACGTAATTCACTTCACCTGTCAGTGGCCATGATGATTTGACACATCAATGTACATTTCTAAGGAAGTCGTGCGTTATTGATGCAGACAGACAGAGGCTGGATTCGCAGCTGTGCTACACCAGAGACAGCAGCTTATATTACTCGACCAACCTAGGCAGTTCGCTGGATACAATTACCGCGAAATAAATGTCAGTCAACCTCGTTGTTTGTTAAAACTTTTCCTCTCTCCCTTCTCGACGTTTACAATCACAGCCTCGTCATTCCGTCATAATCTGTCACTATTCCATTTATCTTTTATACAGTATAGTCAGTGGAATTGTTGATCTAGTTGATTTTTGTAATTCTGTAAACCTTCAAGTAAAAAAAGGTTCTCTCAACGTTGTCATTAAAATAACTCCAGATACCTCGAGAGACCGTTATATGACGGGTGGCTTTATTCCTTGTTGTTAACCAAGAGTTTTCCTCAGCCTCTAGGAAACCTTTCGAGCGATGTCCAATATAAACGTGTTAATAACTGAATAAATATTCTACATTCCATAATTCATAGCCAATAGCCAATTCTCTGCAAAGCTTCTTTACTCAGTAGTTGGTGTGAAGTGATTTTCAAACGGGTATGGATTACAGAAACCTAAAAATAATTCTCAGCGTAGGTTTAATTGACTGTGGAACGGATCTTGAATTGTCTGGCGTTGGTTGTTGTCCCAAAAACTTCTCCTAATGTCTGAGAGTCCATTCAACACGCACATATTTTAGTTGTCATTTATGACTCTCTAAAATGTAACTACTTTCATTAAGAACAATTGTAGTAAGGAAATTGTCTCTGGGAATAAAAATAAAATGTGTTGACAACCCAGCATATTACCAGGGAAAGCAATGGGGATATTCCAGTTGAAATGGATTTAAGTTCCATTATTCTATATGTGTTTTATGTTCAGTTTTTATTATATTGTCGCATAACTATTTACCTTAAATGTTCGTATTTCATCTTATTCTCTATTTTAGGGCAATTTGGCGTATCAGAAACAAAAGGGTGAAATACATAGATGAATATACATACATTTTTCTGTTATAGTTATAGAACACTTTATGGCAAACTAGCTGATAGCACATTTCAGTCTGAAGACAGCATGCTTTAGAATGGTTCGATAACAGAAAGATCCGAGAGACATTAGAGACAATAATCAAATGCTAAAATTTGAGCTATGATTTTCTCGTTTAATTGATTCTTAATTAATCAATTACCTCGTTATTCACTGAGTCACTCTCTGCAGATTCATTGCCCTCCGCGAACGATTCCTATGCTGCATATGTCGTAGACGGAAAGACACATACGTGCTGATGCGAGTTATTCCTTTCAGAAGTGAATCAGTGTGTGAAAAGGCAGCGAGCTGTTTGTTCCCGCTGCTAATAAGGTTCCACGGACCAACAGAACATTTAGCTGACGGTGGAAAACAAAACACATTATTTTCAGAGTATTTCCTGGGGCTGCCGATCGAGCCACAGAGAGACTTGTGCGTCTCGCCAGACACACAGCAACTACCCATAACACTGACAATCAACACTGCCTTAAAGGGAGCTCTTGCCACCTGAGGAAAACCAATTTTAATGTTTGGTTCTGGAGGGAGACTTGGGTATCTCATCAAACCCCATAGGATTTCATGTGAAACGAAAGGTTCTGCCAAGTATCAACATAGGTTTGTGCTACAGAGACAGCTGAGGAGATCAACACATGCGGTCTGTCGTCATGTCTCTATGTTGTAGTGTTGCTCTTATCTAGTTGTATATTAATTTCACACTGAATTGTACATGACATGGGTCTGTATAGCTCACTTTGCTTCTTCATCAACGTCTTTCAATAACCTGTATGCCTAGAACTGATTATATGGCAAATCATTATGTGACGTCGTTTTTTTAGCCCTGGATGTGGCTTAAAGCCAACGAAAGACTGAGAGCATCTCTCAACCCCATAGTTCACCATAGTTCACCATTGTACACCCTTCCCTTTGATTGGCTGTTCATCAGCTGAATTTCAGTTAAAATGTTCAAGTGCATGAGAAATAAAACATATATTTATGTGGTTCGACCCGAGTTTTGCCTCCCACTTTTATCGCAACACCGCCAAATTGGAATGGTACGAGAAGCTGCCATGATGAGTAATTTTGTCCCGCTCCAGTTCAGAAAAACAGCTTTTTCACAAGAGATCGATCAACCTTTTGTTTACTGGTCAGACGCCTTAACCGCTAGGCTACATTTGAACCATTGTATTGTAAATGAGCAGGCAGTCTTCCTATAGTGTGTCATGTTTTTGAAGAGAAATTGGGAGGACCCTTCCTCATGTCTAGTGTACACCGCAAAAACAAACAGCAAAAACATTGCAATAGAGGTAACACACTTTGTTTCTTCCTTCTCTCTACTGCTCTTCCATCCCTCTGCCCTCTCTCGTTCTCTCTCTCCCTCTCTCCCCCCAGAGATAATTCAGCTTTAATCTGAGTTTTGCAGGTGTGCTGTGAACAAAGGGAGCAAGGCGATGCAGTGCCATGAAGATTTACTCGCAGCAGTCAACTCTTATCAGCTCCACAGCAAAAAAAAAAAACCACACCCCGGCCAAGAGAAGAACATAAATGTGGCCAGATATATCGAGTGGTCGCGATAAGGACCGTCACAATATTCTGTTCACTCTGGGAACGGGGGATGAACATGAGCAGAATCGGTCGATGATAATGGTCGTATGATTACTGCTGTTACATAGGTTTGGATAAGAATAAAGTTTGGAGACAAGCTTTTCGGGCAAAGAAGCTTCTCAAATATTCTGCAAGGACACGTGAAGAAAGCGTAGCGTGCACACACAGACACCAAAACATTTCCTACCAATGCCTCCTAACATTTCTTTACACAAAGTACAATTTTCCCTCCTGCCCTAAGGTTAACTAGAATTTGGCGCCGTGTTGCTGCTGGCCTGGAACACAAGTGCAGCTCTGGACTACGGAGTTTCACTTGTGTGGACCTGGGGGTCAAAAGGTCACTGATGCAGACTCTCCTCTCTGCCTTTCTTCGTCTCTTTGTTGTATCAACCACACAGACTATTGAGAATGAAGTGCAGGCTTAGTTAAGCAGTTTCAAACTGTCAACTCAACAGGATGCTACTATCTTATAATAGACCTCCGGGTATTTTACCTGTGAGGCAATGTATCCTTACGAAGTTCCTTGGGCATTCAGACGCAAAGAATCATTTGAAAAACGTTACGCACTCGCCAAGATGCTTCAAAGTTGGGAGCATTTGGTGTCTTACGTCTGGTGTGATGACAAAAACGGGTTCCAATCAAAGTTAACTTGTCTTTGTGTGGAGTCCAGGCACTGTCGTTCATGTCTTGATGAGAGCTTTCTTCTGGCAAGACGTCCAAGTAGTCAGATCCCATGGAGGTGGCATTTAATTAGACGTTTGGAGTCTTTCTCCAACTGTGATGCTTAGAAAATGCATTACCTCTCTGATCATCCTCCATGCTTTTTGTGGCACCCTCATCCCAGCTCCTCAATCACAGCTCCGCCTGGTTAAAAACGTCTTAATTGTTGCCCTGATTGAGGAGATGAGTATGGGGCTTGCTGCTGCGTGAAATTGGACGGCCCGTAGTCCAGACCACTGGTTCGTTAAATAGGTGTTCCTCAGGGTACAGAACCTAGGCCAACCATATTCTCTATGTACATCAACAATGACCAACATGGTTTAGCAGAAAATTGTTATTTTTAGATTCAAAACGTTTGTTTGTGTTTTTCGAAGATTGTAATTGCCAAGTTAACGTGAGACTTTTTCGATTCACCGTGGACAGGATCATACGTTTAACGTGCACACGTGTATAACACACAGTACATTCTCCTGAATCTTTTTTGCTAATCTTTACCGCAGTGCTAATAATGGTGGAGAGTTTTCCCATCGGTGAAAAAGAAATAGAAAGTTCAAGTGAAACATGGCAGGTGGTTGTCACGTGCAGACCCCGTCAGAGCAGCTGCTTGCAGCTTACTTTAGCTTCACACAGAACCTGTTCATAACATGTGCCTTTCTTAGAGATTTTGTTTGCCGCAATGTTATTTTACCACCAGTCCCCATCTGCCTGTTTCTGCAAAGGGGACGACTTAAAGACAAACAGACTGCTTGTTTCAATTTGAGCTTCACTGGATTTGCATTAAAGGAAGATGGAACACAATAGAAAGAAACATGCGAATGCCTGTTTTTTCTGCACAACCAACAGTAAATCATACCACTACTGTTGAAAACATTGCTATACTGGGAAAGTGTTGAACTTGAAAAGCATTCGTCCTTTCACTCGTGTAGATCTGGTGGCCCACGTAAGAGATATACCTGCTTTTGTGCAGGCGTGTCATTTCAGAATTATTAATCATCACAACTATATTAATACCGTCTATAGCCATCTGTCAGCTGCCAACCAAATCAAGGATAGAGATTACGATCAAAAGGGAATTTGGAATGCAGACATTCTCTTCAAATACTCCCTGTCAGCAAAACAGAGCTAGTGTTCTCTAACACACACATCCTCGAGCATGTGTCAAACTTAATCACTCGAGTAAAACAAGTCCACTCACGGTTTTGCATAATCATTATACTGTTTGAAACGGCTACCCCACCTTCTGGCACTAAGATGACAGATGTGACGCAGTCTTTTTGTGTCTTTAATTTAGTCCACGTCCGCATTAATGTTTATTGGTCAATAACGGATTTCGTTCGCTACGTCTAACCGTGTCGTTAGATAGCAAAAACATAGCAGTGTTTGCACACGTAGCAATTTTAAACGCAAAAGAAATTGACCTTTTGTGTTTTTACACACATTTAAATTGCAGTTAATCCACTCTGCCCGCCTTCTAGGATCTTGAGACAAATCTGTTCCTCATGAGAGGGGGATCAACTAGGTACCGAAGTGCATGACTTTACGCCTGTGGATCAGCGATGTGACCATACATTTTCAGTAGCATTTTGAAAATGTAAAATCTCCATGGCAGAAAGAATAGTTCATAAACTTTTCAGCCAAAAACGACCAGAGCGGTTTGAGATATCGCTTGTGACGACCATCGGTACATGGCAGCAGCCATTTTATATTCCCGCCCCGATCGCAGGGGCTGAAAGACCTTCGTCTAAGTGCCGCCGAAGCTTGGCCGAGTTGGCAAGATGCACAATATGCCCTTGAAAACATTGCTCAAGACGCACTCACCCACTCACCCAAATCCACTTATTTCCAAATCAACCTTCCCAAGTTACATTCCGAGTCAGTCACTTTAGGTAAGAGCACATCACTCCAGAGTAGTACAGGAGGCGAACGCCGGTAGGTAAACCGGAGGGGGCTTTACGCAACGTTCAATTGAAACATCCTGTCCACAGAGGAAGTCGATCGGGTCCTCGCTGCGTCTTCGATGCACAGGATCGGGATATAAAAGAGCAGCCGGGCCCCCGCCGGTGTCGCCCCACGTCTGCCTGTCTAAATCTTAAAAACGTTCAAATAAATGTGATACACAGAATGAGCCGGAACAGATGAAGTCTGACCCTCATTGTTGTGGCGTTTGCCTGTCTGACACTCTGCCACTTTAAAATCAAATTGTAGAAAGAAACATCCAAATAGCCACATGCGTTGACATTTTAATGGACTTCTAATTTAATGTGGTGGAGTTTTACGGAAGGCGTTACATAAGAAAATACATAAAAACTTTAGAAAGTAGGAGTAAGTCTTTTTGGCAGCGGTATTACGCTGGAACACTGGAACATACAAAATCCCATAGCAAGTACATCAGCGGGAATAACTAGTGAACTGGGGTTTTTAAGCTTTTCAGGAACTTCAACAGCTCTTCTCTGCAAGCCATCTGGAGATTGACAAATTTATATGAGACTTAGAACAGAATGAGAATTTTTTGAGTTACAGTAAACTGAAAGACAGAGCTTTAAAAAAAATGATTCTAAGGGCACAATAATGCCACCATTGAAATTGTGACAATTCTTTAGTCAGAGTAACAAATTACTTGGAGACATTTGAATGACAGTGATTTATGGCTGAATGTCTTAATGTAGATAGCTTAGACATGGCTGACATACAGTGCTGTTAATGTGCGATGATGGAAAACGCAGTGCTTCTTCTATATGCCAAGTTAATTTATGTGCAGAAAATACGGTAAAGTGTATATAATGAAAGTGACATATTCAATGTATGGTTCGCTCCTTATGGCACACATTTCTTGTGCTGAGTGAATTACTTGCCATTTCAGAATAAATGAATAAATTGTAGAATAAATAAAAAAATACATTATGAAGGACATACCGTTTGAATTAAATGAAATTTATTTACTTTAAAAGGTGCACATCACAGGGCAATTTCACCTGTTTTTGGACATAATAACATTGTTTTTTTTAGGGGAAGCCCAGACTGCTGAACCCCATGCATGGAGTGTCATGGTGGGGATGTTTGGTGATGAAAACGTGGAGAGGAGCACATCAGACAGTTCTCAGTGTTACTAGCTGCTGGGCTAACATTAGTTAGACAGGTGTGCTGTGTAGCTATTGTATAGGGGTTTAGAATAGTCATAATACAGTTTATCAATCATTGTGAAATGTAATTGGTTAGCCTCGAGCGTTTTTCCGCTCAAAATGAAGGCAATGGCAAAAGGAGAAACTGCTCATTATGTACACAATGACCTATATTTTACAATGTAATATATGTACAGTAATATATATATAGTAATATATATATATATGTGTACAGTAATATATATATATATATATATATATATAGTAATATATATATATATGTGTACAGTAATATATATATATATATATATATATACAGTAATATATATATATAGTAATATATATATATACAGTAATATATATATATAGTAATATATATATATATATATAGTAATATATATATATATAGTAATATATATATATATATAGTAATATATATAGTAATATATATATATATATAGTAATATATATATATATATAGTAATATATATATATATATAGTAATATATATATATAGTAATATAGTAATATATATATATATATAGTAATATATATATAGTAATATATATATAGTAATATATATATAGTAATATATATATAGTAATATATATATAGTAATATATATATATATATAGGTGCAGGAACAAAACAAAAGATTAAACAGGACAGACAACCGTTACACATGGATGAACCAGTACAACGACCGACAAGAAACATCGGGGAAAATAAAATAGTGTCAGTGATTAGGAAAACAGGTGCGGGCAATAATTAAAGAAAACAGGTGTTTCTGATGAAATAAGGGAGAGAGGGCGTTGGATTCACTGGCACCGCAGGCGGCCGTGACGGAACGTGACACGTTGGCCTAATAGTCATTCGATGACCAGCTACTACAGGAACGGCGTGAATCTGGCACACTGCTATTTCAGCGAGAAAAAAAACTGGGTGCTTTGGGAACAATGTCCAGCTGAAAGACTTTTGACCTTTGGCAGAGACAAATCCTTTTTGAATTGGGTTTGACGTATAGCACGAAAATCCCTTAAATAAATAAATCCACATGTTCGAGGCACCCAGTGTGCAGAAACCGTGAAACATCACTGAATCTCCTGAATTTTTGTCAACGGGGAAAGTGGTACTTTCTTTGAAGGCATAATTTTGTTTTCTGTAAACATAGATATGGTGTACTTTACTCAAAACCTCTTTCGACGGGATATTCGTCCTAGAAGCATTGTGGCATGTCCATGGTGTGTTTCACAAATTACAGTCAGGGCTTTCTTACATCTGCAGGTCTCATACAACGCACTTTCCCTGAGTGGGCGAAGGACGGTTTGAGTTGAAATTTTCTTACCGTGTGTCTGAAGGTCAGCTTTATTCTGTGTGTCAGTTGATTGAGCTGCTTTCTCAAGCATTCAAACAACCCTTCACCGCAGTCTACTATTAAGTTCTCTTAGGCTGCCACGTCGAGGGAGATTTGCTATATTGGCAGACGGCAACATCAAGGTCTCTGGAAGGGAACGTGTAGTCTTCACATGCTCCCTAAACGTTATCCAATTGATTGGCATGCCATGGCAAACGCCCTTTTATGCCAGTTTTTGCATACATGCCTTCTTTGATAATGCCTGGCTTGGATTAAATAATAATATCAACCTAGCATAATATCCACCTATGTACTGTACATGTCTGAACAATGATGAATGCCCAAAAAAAAAAATCAGGTATTGTCTAACAAAGCGGCGCAATCTGCGTCTACACTGCAATTTCGAGTCCCGACGTTTTATCAGTGACATGTGACAACGGATGCCATCCGAGCAAATTGGTACAAGCAAGGTGCTGTCTCCGGTTTCCCAGTGAGATTGAGAAATCCGAGGTTTTGATGGGAAAGTCACGAACTGCCACCATTGAGGTTGAACCGGCGAACTTCATTGACAATGTGAAAATGTCACTGGCCCGGGGCAAACCATTCTACAGAAGGAGGTGGTCTGTTCCAAAAGAGCCTAGAACCCTGACTTATAACAACCCCGGGAAATGAATAGGAGCACTGCACACAACCGCTCCCTCACATACTCAAACACACAGACACGTACGCCGCAGTCAAATGTTAAATGTTCTGCAGCGCCTTTGAAACACGTTCAACTATTTTTAACACATCCACGCCACATTTTTTTTCTTCACACCCTGTACAGCATTTTGCTCTATTTCCAACAGATGTCATAATGCATGCTTCCACGGACAGCTTATTAAATGGCCTTGAGAACCATGAAAAAAATACGTAGAAAACGTCCCTCATTTAAATGGGAATTGTGATGAAATTTTGTACTATGTCTGCCCGTGGTGGAATAGCAAATCGTGAGCGCTAAAACATTGTGACCTTCGTGTGCATATGTTTAATTGAAATCAGGTAATGACATGCAATGGCATAAACTTAGTAATGTCCCCTATAATTGGTTCCTTGAGGCAATTCATGAAACACTCTTGGCCTTTTTTTTTTTTTTAAATCAAGGAAAGTCACATGCTCAAGCACAGCGATGACATTTGCAGACACCGAAGGCCAAATGCAATAAGTTCGAATTAAAGATTTAAGTTTGAAAGCAGCTAATTCTTGTGATTGTGTGCCGCAAATAGATACACGCATATCTGCAAGACGCGCAAGATGTCCAAGTGCAGGCTCACTACTATATCACTACTGAAGTGGATTGAAAAAGTATAATGTTATTTGCCCAAACTCTGTACAACACACATACAGTATCATCCAAGATAACGTATACACAGCGCTTCACCTTTTCATCATTTTTTAGGTTACAGCCTTATTGAAAAATGTATAAATATATCGATATCATTATGATAACGTGAAAACAGTTTTTTTATTCTTTGCAAATCTGTTATAAGCAAAAGAAATTGAGCTCAGGTGCATACTGTTTCCAGTGATCATCCATGAGATGTTTCTACAACTTGATTTTAGTCCACCTCTGGTAAATTCAGGTGATTGCACATGATTTGGAAAGGCACACGTCTGTCTATATAAGGTCCCACAGTTGAAAGTGCATGTCAGATCACAAACCAAGCCAGGAAGTCTAAGGAAATGACCTTAGAGACAGGATTGTATCGAGGCACAGATCTGGGAATAGTTACAGAAACAATGAGCACAGTAAATGGAAAAAGTTTGGAACCCCCAGGACTCTAGAGTTGTCCGACCAGCCAAACTGACCGATCGGGGAAGAAGGGCCTTCGTCAACCCGATGGTCTCTCTGACAAAGCTCCAGCATTGCACGGTCAAGGATGGAGAATTTCCAGAAGGACAACCTTCTCTGTAGCACTTCACCAATCAGGCCTATATGATAGAGTGGACAGATGGAAGCCAATTCTCAGTAAAAGACACATGACAGCCGGTCTGGAGTTTTTCAACAGGCACCGAAAGGACTCAGACCATGTGAAACAGGATTCTCTGGTCTGATAAAACAAAGATTGAACTCGTTGGCCTGAATGCCAAGAGTCATGAAAGGATAAAACCAGACACCGCTCATCACCTAGCCAATACCATCGCTACAGTGAAGCATGGTGGTGGCAGCATCATGATGTGGGGATGTTTTTCAGCGGCATGACCTGGGAGACTAGTCAGGATCGAGCGAAAGATGAATGCAGCAATTCACAGAGACATTCTTGATGAAAACCTGCTCAGGACCTCAGACTGTGATGAAAGTTCATCTTCCAACAGGACTATGGCCCCAAGCACATAGCGAAGATAACGAAGAAGTGGCTTCGGGACAACTTTCTGAATGTCTTTGAGTGGTTCAGCCTAAAAATTATTTAGCCCATTTTGGGATAAGGCTGTAACATAACAAAATGATGCGCTGTGAATACTTTCTGGATGCACTGTATGCTGCTTGCACACTTTGTATTGACCACCCCACTTACTCTAAATGTGTTACTGTATTAGTTAAGGTAGAACCAGTCGCTGAACGGAACATTTCAAATAAAGTACATCGCAGTCTTTACAAAATCCATTTAAATGCCAAATAACTAAATAGCAAAACCAGATTTACATTTTCACATTTCTTATACATATTGCAAATAACGTAGGATTTGTAATGCTGCTGGCATACATCTAAAACTGATTGATTTAACTATTTAGCTGGATTAATGTAAAAAGCACTATAAAATATTCCATGTATGAAAAGCGTACATATATGAAGACATTGATGGATGGATATATTCTGTTTTGTTTAGATCTTGTTAGCTATAGGGTTTCTGCCCCGTTTCAAGCCACCTGGGTGGTCAGAGAGCATGGTCTTCAAATTTGATTGCCTACTGTTTATAAACCATAGCTTAAGTTAAATCCAGTAACATGAGCCAAGACCAAGATTTATATCAGACCAAGTGGTTCCACTATCCAGACCCAGTGACTGTAAACCATGGCAAGTTATTGCAGGAAGAGTAAACTTAAGTAGGGTACATTAAAGAACGGCTCTTTTTTGACAATATTTTCGCCATGGTGATGGTTGTGTTTTTGGCTTGTAGACTAAACTGCGCATCTCAATATATTCCCATATACAACGTAAAAAGGAAGAAAACACATCACATGTTCAACACGTTTGTATCTAAACTAAACCAATGCTAAATCTTTTGTAACGCACAGTCTCACGACACCAGGTTCACATCACAGATCTCCCATGGCCTATTTATACACACAGAAATTACCTCAGGAACGTAATAGAACATAGAACACCCCGAGCACATGAACCCAAACAGCTTTTTGTCTCATTGATCTCTATCTGCATTTGTGCGTTTGGGGTTGTTTTGCATTTTCTTCTCTGTTGATTACTTCCACCGGTGCAGTTGTCTCCATACAGAAGAAGGCTTCTACCTCCGTTCCTACTCTTTGTGTTCTTTTTCTTGCCTGCTTGCTGCTCTTCTCATCTACTCTTTTTTTCTCTTCCTCTCATTCTAAGCTCTGTCTCTCTTTGTCGGTCTCTCTGTGTGATGAAGGATACCTCGAGGGATATCCTCCAGTATTGTTTCTTAATATAGGAGGATAGAAACGATATATGAGGGATACACTCTCAGCGTACCGCGGTGTGATTTCACTTTTTGCAGTATTTCATTTCAGTTCCAAAATTCCAATGCCAAAAAATAGCCCCGTCTCGTTACAACAACCCATGCAGATTTGGGAGAGTTGAACATTAGAGAACTCCCTCCCCCTCTGCTCTCACGCATACTGCTCCTCCAACTAGGAGGTCCAAAGTGTACAAAGTGTTGAAGGCACCTGAGCCAACCGAGGGAGCCACCAGACCGATGTGAATGAATCTCTGCTGAGAAGCTCTCTCTACTCTTGAGGCAACGCTACCCACCCTGCAGCGCCCGATGCTGCCCCGCTACCCAGCCTGCAGTGCCCGATGCTGCCCCGCTACCCACCCTGCAGCGCCCAGTGCTGCCCCGCTACCCACCCTGCAGCGCCCAGTGCTGCCCCGCTACCCACCCTGCAGCGCCCGATGCTGCCCCGCTACCCACCCTGCAGCGCCCAGTGCTGCCCCGCTACCCACCCTGCAGCGCCCAGTGCTGCCCCGCTACCCACCCTGCAGCGCCCAGTGCTGCCCCGCTACCCACCCTGCAGCGCCCAGTGCTGCCCCGCTACCCACCCTGCAGCGCCCAGTGCTGCCCCGCTACCCACCCTGCAGCGCCCGATGCTGCCCCGCTACCCACCCTGCAGCGCCCAGTGCTGCCCCGCTACCCACCCTGCAGCGCCCAGTGCTGCCCCGCTACCCACCCTGCAGCGCCCAGTGCTGCCCCGCTACCCACCCTGCAGCGCCCGATGCTGCCCAAACCTTCACCATCATAATCGGCCTTGTGCTAGTGAAGTAAAGGGCACGTTGGACCGCTGCACACCCAGGGGGGCATTTCAGAGATAAACGCGGTGTATCTTTTTAAAGAACGCCTGCATAATGTCTCCGCTGATAAAACAGCAGCTGTTTGAGTGAGTGTGTGGTGGATTTTAATGTGTGTCCTGCTCCGTCTTCGGGATGGTAAACTATCCTCTGTTCACCTAGTAATACGCTCGCACTCTTTAAAGTCATAAGAGAGACTGGAGGCAATTAAAAAAGTGAGGTCTTTTATTCTACTGTTCAGAGACCAATCACACTTGAACGGGGGAATCTGCGCCTCACAAAAGCACATCTGCCTTTTAATCTTTAACACCATAAAAATATATATATATTTTTTTTCATCCATAAATAGTCTGGACATTTCAATTGGTCTCACAACAGGGCAATTGTAAGCCAGGGTCAAATGTTAAAAAGTACAAATGTTTGATCATTTTCAATTGTCATACGGTCCAATCACAATATTACACAGTAACATGAATACATGTGCGTGCCTATTCAATTAATCACCAAGCATATGAATAGAGTGATCAGGTCAAGATTATACCAAACTGAACAGCAATATATTTTATGTCCACGCTCAGAAGATAGTGTTTAATACTGCCCAGAGCTGTATCGGACAAATAGCCTCACCTCTTACACCTGCCAGTAAATACACTAAATAATGACATTTTTATCTTTATTCATTTCAACACATCTTTCCAATGCACTGTGATGAAGGAAAATAGTGTTATATTGTGCAGTTCAGCCAGAGAATCCTACATATTAGTTTAACCGCATATTAAAGAATTTATGCACAACAATGAACATGTGATGTTTTGGCATTAGGTTATGCTACTCTGGTGTGACTTAATGCCATCACGTGTTTGTGTATACAATACTACCAACGATTACATCATTATTTAGAACAGTGCCCAAAGCAAATAAGCAAATTAAACAGTACTGATCCCCTCCCCAGAAAAAGTGCAGAAACAAGTGCATATCAGAAACTATGTTTAAATTGACAAGTATTTTCGCTCATCTAATGCAATCAACATGTGTCCATGAGGCTGTAAGAAAATAATTTTGTTAGTGGTCAATGTACTGTGCTCATTTGGATATGAAGCCGAGTTTCACAACAGAGTTCCTCCAATCGTATCCATTCTGATACCATATACTAATGTTTGCCTTGTTAAAAATGTCATCCACACCAAATGGTACCCCAGAAAGTACGAGCAAAAACACTCTGAAAGTGGTCTGAAAGCTGTCCTGCTGAGAGGGCATTTAGACAAACAGGTATTATCTGGATTTAGTTGATTAAATGGTAAATACGTGAACAGGTAAATACGTGACCTGGTAAATACGTGAACAGGTAAATACGTGACCTGGTAAATACGTGAACTGGTAAATACATGAACAGGTACATGAACTGGTAAATACATGAACTGGTAAATACAGGTAAATACGTGAACTGGTAAATACGTGAACTGGTAAATACAGGTAAATACGTGAACTGGTAAATACGTGAACTGGTAAATACGTGAACAGGTACATGAACTGGTAAATACATGAACTGGTAAATACAGGTAAATACATGAACTGGTAAATACGTGAACTGGTAAATACGTGAACTGGTAAATATGTGACCTGGTAAATACGTGACCTGGTAAATACGTGAACAGCTAAATACGTGAACAGCTAAATACGTGAACAGCTAAATACGTGAACAGCTAAATACGTGAACAGCTAAATACGTGACCTGGTAAATACGTGAACAGGTAAATACGTGACCTGGTAAATACGTGAACAGGTAATTACGTGACCTGGTAAATACGTGAACAGGTACATGAACTGGTAAATACATGAACTGGTAAATACAGGTAAATACGTGAACTGGTAAATACGTGAACTGGTAAATACGTGAACAGGTAAATACGTGACCTGGTAAATACGTGAACAGGTAAATACATGAACAGGTACATGAACTGGTAAATACAGGTAAATACGTGAACTGGTAAATACGTGAACTGGTAAATACGTGAACTGGTAAATACGTGACCTGGTAAATCCGTGAACTGGTAAATACGTGAACTGGTAAATACGTGACCTGGTAAATACGTGACCTGGTAAATACGTGACCTGGTAAATACGTGACCTGGTAAATACGTGAAATTGCATGAAGGAAAGGACCTATATTAATAGAAAACTCTGTTTCTGTGACATTATTGCGGCAACATTAACCTATTGACTATCGATATGTGTAAAGTAATTGAGTTCTTGTTGAATTACTACATATGTGATAGGTAGTGAAGGCTTAGTTTTTATAGTTATATTTCAGGTTGCCTTAGTTGGGGACACTTTCTCCCAAGAACACAACCAATGCGGCATTGCTTGCTTGACCTGAAAGTATTTTCTGGCACACGCTGGAGTAGAGCACATTATCAGGCCAACAACCGCGAGTTAGTGTTCCAGGCGCGCGACCTACCTTGAGACACTGCCAGAACACGATAAGATTAGGCAGCCATCTTGGGACATCTTCTGTGTGCTGCAGTCCTGGCCTAAATGAACCAGCAGTTCGGCGAGGATGTGACTGCATAATTCTTGTGCCCACAAAGGTAGTCATCCGTGGCTTCTGTGAGTTACCAGAAATTAACATTTGGGTATCAATCTTTTAAAAGAAACAACCGAATTAGGTGTCTTGCAAAAGTATTTATCAATTATTTCAAGAAATTATACAAAATAAAAGATGGCCATTTTTTGCATGCGTATGTATCTACCCTGCTCTGAAGCCCCTCAATAAGATCTGGTTGAATCAATCACTTTTCTAACTCACATAATTAGTTAAATTAAGCCCACCTGTGTGCAATGTTAGTGTCACATGATCTGTCACATGACCTCAGTATATATACGACAGGCCTCAGAGCCCGCAACGCCCAGCACCAAGCTGAATCACGAAGACAAAGGAGCCCTCCAAACAGATCTGGGACAAAGATCTGGAGAAGTACAGAGGAGAGTCTGGTTTTTAAAAATATATTCGAAACACGGACTATTTTAAATTCAATATGAAAAAAGTTGGAAATATACGGCGCTACCAGAAACCTGCCGTACGAGGCAAATAGGGTATTAATCACAGAGGGAACAAAGTAAACAAAGATTATCCTGAAGGAGCTGAGCTGTAAAGCTACACATCAGAGATTGGAGTATCTGCTTCTAGTGCCGTACACTCCACAGAGCTGGGCTTTACACAAGAGTGGCCAGAAACATGCCATTTCTTAAAAAATTAAATAAGCAGATACGTTTGGTGTTCGCCAAATGGCATGTGGGAAACTCCCAAAACGCATAATGTAGAAGGTATTCTGGTGAGGTGGAGCTTTCTGGTCACTAGGGAAAACCCTGACTGGTGCAAACCAGACACCTCTTATAACCCCGAGACCACCGTGTGTTTCATTGGCAGAGACAGAATTAAAGGAACGATAAATGGTTCTTAAATCAAGGAAATCCTTGTGGGAAATCGAACGGAATTTCACCTTCCAGCGGGACAATGACCCAAAGTATACTGCTAAATAAACACTCACGTTGTTTAAGGGGAAACATTAAAATGTTCTGGAATGGCCTAGTCAAACCCTAGACCTCACTCTAAATGTTCGGGAATGGCCTAGTCAAAGACCGGACCTCACTCTATATTCTGGAATGGCCAATCAAAGCCCAGACCTCACTCTAAATGTTCTGGAATGGCCAATCAAAGCCCAGACCTCACTCTAAATGTGAATGTGTGGTATGACTTACAGATTGCAATCCGTCCAGTTCAACCCGTCCAGTTCAACCCGTCCAGTTCAGCCCGTCCAGTTC
The DNA here is from genome assembly GCA_029465975.1 of Dallia pectoralis. Taxonomy (NCBI): domain Eukaryota; kingdom Metazoa; phylum Chordata; class Actinopteri; order Esociformes; family Umbridae; genus Dallia; species Dallia pectoralis. The sequence goes on from CM055742.1 coordinate 9,490,549, forward strand.
AGCCCGTCCAGTGCAACCCGTCCAGTGCAACCCGTCCAGTGCAACCCGTCCAGTGCAACCCGTCCAGTGCAACCCGTCCAGTGCAACCCGTCCAGTGCAACCCGTCCAGTTCAACCCGTCCAGTGCAACCCGTCCAGTGCAACCCGTCCAGTTCAACCCGTCCAGTGCAACCCGTCCAGTGCAACCCGTCCCGCTCGGAATGAGTTGCAGAATTTCTGCGAAAGAATCAATGTGGCTGGATGTGGCTCACTAATAAAGACATATTTGTGGTTGTAAAAGGTTGCTATTAATATAAAATGCATGGATTTTATTATTATTTTCCTTTGTAAAGGACATTGAATTGCTTCTATGTATGAATTGTGCTATATAAAATGAACTTGCTTGCTTGTAAGGGAACAAAATAGGAAAAAACAAGGAGGTGAATACTTTCGCAAGGCACCGTACACCCCAGTGCAGAGAAGTCCTCCATTAGTATCGGAATAAAGATTACCCCTCTCTTTTCTTCTAGGTACGACGCATCATTTCTTAACATTAGCATTTTAGTCTTCCGCAGATGCTCTTACCCAGCCTGGCTTTCACTAGTGAGTGCATTCGTTTATGTTCTTTTTCTTCACACTGTCCTATTGAGTGGCTGTAAATGTCAGCCAACCATTCAAACAAAAAATACGTGAACTGGTAAATACGTGAACTGGTAAATACGTGAACAGGTAAATACGTGAACAGGTACATGAACTGGTAAATACATGAACTGGTAAATACAGGTAAATACATGAACTGGTAAATACGTGAACTGGTAAATACGTGACCTGGTAAATACGTGACCTGGTAAATACGTGACCTGGTAAATACGTGAACAGCTAAATACGTGAACAGCTAAATACGTGAACAGCTAAATACGTGAACAGCTAAATACGTGAACAGCTAAATACGTGACCTGGTAAATACGTGACCTGGTAAATACGTGAACAGGTAAATACGTGACCTGGTAAATACGTGAACAGGTAATTACGTGACCTGGTAAATACGTGAACAGGTACATGAACTGGTAAATACATGAACTGGTAAATACAGGTAAATACGTGAACTGGTAAATACGTGAACTGGTAAATACGTGAACAGGTAAATACGTGACCTGGTAAATACGTGAACAGGTAAATACATGAACAGGTACATGAACTGGTAAATACAGGTAAATACGTGAACTGGTAAATACGTGAACTGGTAAATACGTGAACTGGTAAATACGTGACCTGGTAAATCCGTGAACTGGTAAATACGTGAACTGGTAAATACGTGACCTGGTAAATACGTGACCTGGTAAATACGTGACCTGGTAAATACGTGACCTGGTAAATACGTGAAATTGCATGAAGGAAAGGACCTATATTAATAGAAAACTCTGTTTCTGTGACATTATTGCGGCAACATTAACCTATTGACTATCGATATGTGTAAAGTAATTGAGTTCTTGTTGAATTACTACATATGTGATAGGTAGTGAAGGCTTAGTTTTTATAGTTATATTTCAGGTTGCCTTAGTTGGGGACACTTTCTCCCAAGAACACAACCAATGCGGCATTGCTTGCTTGACCTGAAAGTATTTTCTGGCACACGCTGGAGTAGAGCACATTATCAGGCCAACAACCGCGAGTTAGTGTTCCAGGCGCGCGACCTACCTTGAGACACTGCCAGAACACGATAAGATTAGGCAGCCATCTTGGGACATCTTCTGTGTGCTGCAGTCCTGGCCTAAATGAACCAGCAGTTCGGCGAGGATGTGACTGCATAATTCTTGTGCCCACAAAGGTAGTCATCCGTGGCTTCTGTGAGTTACCAGAAATTAACATTTGGGTATCAATCTTTTAAAAGAAACAACCGAATTAGGTGTCTTGCAAAAGTATTTATCAATTATTTCAAGAAATTATACAAAATAAAAGATGGCCATTTTTTGCATGCGTATGTATCTACCCTGCTCTGAAGCCCCTCAATAAGATCTGGTTGAATCAATCACTTTTCTAACTCACATAATTAGTTAAATTAAGCCCACCTGTGTGCAATGTTAGTGTCACATGATCTGTCACATGACCTCAGTATATATACGACAGGCCTCAGAGCCCGCAACGCCCAGCACCAAGCTGAATCACGAAGACAAAGGAGCCCTCCAAACAGATCTGGGACAAAGATCTGGAGAAGTACAGAGGAGAGTCTGGTTTTTAAAAATATATTCGAAACACGGACTATTTTAAATTCAATATGAAAAAAGTTGGAAATATACGGCGCTACCAGAAACCTGCCGTACGAGGCAAATAGGGTATTAATCACAGAGGGAACAAAGTAAACAAAGATTATCCTGAAGGAGCTGAGCTGTAAAGCTACACATCAGAGATTGGAGTATCTGCTTCTAGTGCCGTACACTCCACAGAGCTGGGCTTTACACAAGAGTGGCCAGAAACATGCCATTTCTTAAAAAATTAAATAAGCAGATACGTTTGGTGTTCGCCAAATGGCATGTGGGAAACTCCCAAAACGCATAATGTAGAAGGTATTCTGGTGAGGTGGAGCTTTCTGGTCACTAGGGAAAACCCTGACTGGTGCAAACCAGACACCTCTTATAACCCCGAGACCACCGTGTGTTTCATTGGCAGAGACAGAATTAAAGGAACGATAAATGGTTCTTAAATCAAGGAAATCCTTGTGGGAAATCGAACGGAATTTCACCTTCCAGCGGGACAATGACCCAAAGTATACTGCTAAATAAACACTCACGTTGTTTAAGGGGAAACATTAAAATGTTCTGGAATGGCCTAGTCAAACCCTAGACCTCACTCTAAATGTTCGGGAATGGCCTAGTCAAAGACCGGACCTCACTCTATATTCTGGAATGGCCAATCAAAGCCCAGACCTCACTCTAAATGTTCTGGAATGGCCAATCAAAGCCCAGACCTCACTCTAAATGTGAATGTGTGGTATGACTTACAGATTGCAATCCGTCCAGTTCAACCCGTCCAGTTCAACCCGTCCAGTTCAGCCCGTCCAGTGCAACCCGTCCAGTGCAACCCGTCCAGTGCAACCCGTCCAGTGCAACCCGTCCAGTGCAACCCGTCCAGTGCAACCCGTCCAGTGCAACCCGTCCAGTTCAACCCGTCCAGTGCAACCCGTCCAGTGCAACCCGTCCAGTTCAACCCGTCCAGTGCAACCCGTCCAGTGCAACCCGTCCCGCTCGGAATGAGTTGCAGAATTTCTGCGAAAGAATCAATGTGGCTGGATGTGGCTCACTAATAAAGACATATTTGTGGTTGTAAAAGGTTGCTATTAATATAAAATGCATGGATTTTATTATTATTTTCCTTTGTAAAGGACATTGAATTGCTTCTATGTATGAATTGTGCTATATAAAATGAACTTGCTTGCTTGTAAGGGAACAAAATAGGAAAAAACAAGGAGGTGAATACTTTCGCAAGGCACCGTACACCCCAGTGCAGAGAAGTCCTCCATTAGTATCGGAATAAAGATTACCCCTCTCTTTTCTTCTAGGTACGACGCATCATTTCTTAACATTAGCATTTTAGTCTTCCGCAGATGCTCTTACCCAGCCTGGCTTTCACTAGTGAGTGCATTCGTTTATGTTCTTTTTCTTCACACTGTCCTATTGAGTGGCTGTAAATGTCAGCCAACCATTCAAACCGTAATTATTATCATTTTCCATTGCAAACATCCGAGACTAAAATTAGTGACGGACAGGTTTCGTCTGCAGCCTTCATTGTACATTCGACATGTGTTCTTGAGTTTCCGCGTAAACACAGTTTGGTTTGGTCGGTAATGCATTGGTTTTGTAACACGCCGTTCACGTAACATGGTATTCACTTCTTTATGTCAGTGTCACGACGGTCGTTTAGGTTATAAGGCTTACAAATAGGCAGCTGTTGCTCCTAAAACAAATGTGAATGCCAGAATCCAGGAGAGTTTGAGATACGACAACTAAGTGATGAATGGTTGAAACGGACGTGGAAGCTGGACATTGTCCCCCCTCCAGATTAAACACGTGCCACCCCATGTGAACATTGTCCTCCCTCAGATTAAACACGTGCCACCCCATGTGGACATTGTCCTCCCCCCAGATTAAACTTGTGCCACCCCATGTGAACATTGTCCCCCCTCCAGATTAAACACGTGCCACCCCATGTGAACATTGTCCTCCCTCAGATTAAACACGTGCCACCCCATGTGGACATTGTCCTCCCTCCAGATTAAACACGTGCCACCCCATGTGGACATTGTCCCCCTCCAGATTAAACACGTGCCACCCCATGTGGACATTGTCCTCCGACCAGATTAAACACGTGCCACCCCATGTGGACATTGTCCTCCCTCAGATTAAACACGTGCCACCCCATGTGGACATTGTCCTCCCTCAGATTAAACACGTGCCACCCCATGTGGACATTGTCCTCCGACCAGATTAAACACGTGCCACCCCATGTGGACATTGTCCTCCGACCAGATTAAACACGTGCCACCTCACGTGGACATTGTCCCCCTCCAGATTAAACATGTGCCACCCCATGTAAACATTGTCCTCCCCCCAGATTAAACTTGTGCCACCCCATGTGGACATTGTCCCCCTCCAGATTAAACACGTGCCACCCCATGTGGACATTGTCCTCCCTCAGATTAAACACGTGCCACCTCACGTGGACATTGTCCCCCCTCCAGATTAAACATGTGCCACCCCATGTGAACATTGTCCTCCCCCCAGATTAAACTTGTGCCACCCCATGTGGACATTGTCCTCCCCCCAGATTAAACATGTGCCACCCCCACGTGGACATTTTCCTCCCCCCATTCACACTCAGCCCACATTTACTCATCAAAAGGCACCGAGGCGCTGGACAATGTGTTTGTACAGCAATGCAAGGTGTCTCCTGACGTATTTCTGAGAGAACACGCGTGCACCTGTCTCCAAAGGAGAAGTCTGCACGCGTCTGCCGCTGCGAGTTTTACCTTGTTCTCCAAAATTGGGATAGGGTTTTGACAGCAAACAGCAGTAATGTATTTTTTGTTTCTCCTTAGAAAGTAAAAAAAATGAAGAAGAAATGTAAGCAGCGATGATGTAAATAATCAAAGGCGATGCACGCTGCGAGAAACTCACAAATCCATGAATACCAAATTAATCCCGCGCCACACCTCGACGCAACAGCGAAGACCCGAGTGGGTTGAATAGGGAATGAGTAATACGATGACAACTCCAGCTGTTCATTCGGAGAACACGATAGACCTACCGTTGCCCAGCAAATGTGAGCGTTATACCGGGTCTAAGGCATGTTCCATGTTAGAGAATAACGTGCGTTAGAACTAAAGTCTTTATCCGAATGCCTATTCGGTCAAATATCTACTCCAACTTTTTTTATTGCGTCGTTATATCTTCTAAGCGTCTGTGTCTTTCTGGAGTCATCTGGTGGGATACGCCAATGTATATCAAGCACTCCACGGGCGAAGACTGAAGCTGTACTTGGGAATTGTAGTCTCCGCTTTTGGACATAATTGGGTACCTGTCTATACCCTTATATACATTTGGATGACAGTTAGATTTTACTCAATCACTGCACCTTCTATCTAGATATTAACATCACCTGCGTTACCTTTGCCAAGGCTTTGAGAATCACTCAAAGTGTGTTGAAATGTATACATCTGTGTGTACTTAACTTGAAATGTATTCATCTGTTCTCGCAACTGGAAAGTCATTATTTTATGCATCTTTTTAGGTTGTTCTGCTATAAGTAACGCTGTTCCGTCCTTTTTGTCCTGTTTCCCATTTGTCATTAGATGTGCTAGTTACCGTAGTACTGACCAAGGCAAATGTCATGTAGGGTAAAAGAGATTGTGGGGAAATATAGGCAAGAAAAGCAATGGTAATAGATGTTTCGTAGACAAACATGGTGTATTGAACTGATTTGCATGTAAATTAACACTTAATAGCTGCATAGAAACTCACTGCAATAATTTTTTGGTATGACAGGTAATAGGGCTTGAATAATTCACAGGATGAACTACCCTGTATGCATGTCTGTCACGTGGGATGAACTAAAAGCGTGTGTGCACTGTTAAGACAAATTAGTCAAACTGGGAAAAAATGATGGATTCACTACACCTGTGTACATGTTATTCGGGCAGTGAAAGTCACAACCAGAAACGTGATACAAGACCAAGTTAAGTCTTCTCCATTCTCCACTGTAAATGAGTAAAACTTTGTTGTTGTTTTGTAGTCATGCAGAAATAAGAAACAAGCAAAAAAGCTGCTGTAATCAATGCTAATGTAGGCAGGCCGACGCTCCTAACACGCAGTTTCGCAATGCTTTCATGACAGGAAATTGAGCCAGCAAAAATAGACCCGTGGCTTCAGGCTATTTGGTGGGAGAGAAGGTAATTACGGAGTCCTGGTGTTCAAGTACACAAAGCTATGTGTGTGTGGAAAGTATTTCATCACCGGTAAACCATTTCATTTGTTTGGCATAGTCCATTTGTATATCTGACTCACCACTTTATTGTCAGGTCGGTTGCTGGCTAGGCGCTAACATACGAGACTACGACTTTAAAGCCATCGTGAAAAGAGGCCCTTTTTAAGAAGTGTGAATGCTTGGAATGGAAGAAAATGTGTCATTTTGAATTTTTCATGAATACATCAACTACAGACACACATAAGATAAACAGTTGTATACTACAGGACTACACATTACAAACGCTTGGCCATTTCAGCAGAATCATGTGGCTTACTCCTGGCCTGTATGTAAACTCCACTTTAAATCCATCTTAAAATGGTGTTTTTAATATGAACATATAGACACACATTGTTCCTGCAGTTTGACGTTGCTTTCGTCTTCCCTAAAGCCAGGAGTTGTTGTTTAATCTATGTGAACTGATTAGAAGAAAATCTATCCCATAATAAACCATTCACATATATGACACCTACTGGCAACTATGGAATCTCTCCCTAATCTGACAGAGTGTGTAACATTAGAGCAATTGCACCTTTCATTTTAATTAATAGAAAGAGAACCCTTGCAGTACATCGAAAAAATACTTGCCGCTATCTTTATTTTATAGAACAAGGTAGTTTATCTCAAAGGCATGTTTAGAACCACAAAAGTGAGTTACATTGTTCAGTGACTAATACGGTCACACGACACGTTTTGGCCTGGATTGTAATAATGATAATAATATAATGATACAAATAATGTATTTCATATGCAATGCACTTTTCATTATAGAGAAATAATCTCAAAGGGTTTAATTTGATTAGGGCGAGCCATCTGATCTGGGTGTGTCTTAAGGCCTCGCTGAAGTATCTCTGCCCTCCTGGGTTTGTCCTTGAAGTCAACACCGTGTCGTCTATAACTGGCCCTATTTTCTCAGGTCTGAAAGCTTAACGCTATCCATACCAGAAGATGTTTCACCGCCGTCTGGCTGGCAGACTATGATGACATTATCATACCTTTATTTTCTCTTCTCCCTTTTAAAAGGAAGATAAGGACTCACTGTGAATGTCAAACGACCTCTCCCGCACATGCTTAGCTCAGGGAGGCCTTACGAATCGATAAGTTGTGGAAGCAAAAGAGAGGAATGTTTGTCTCTCAGATTACGAGCCAATCATCTTCCCGAGAGAACATTAAAAGCTGCTGCGATAAGCAGAACTGTTTACGCATGTCTAAACAAACCATAAAATCAGCATTTTTATCTATACATTTGAAGTTATTTTAATGTAAGTATACTTACATTAAAATAACTGGCACACCGGAAAAAATTGTAATAACTGAGATTTCTCACCATTCCATGTTAAATTTAATATCTGAACAGTGTGTAAACACTTTTGACACCGAATCCATTTGTAATTCAAGTGACACCCACCCTCACAGCAAATTCATTCTAGTAGCTGTGAAAGCCAAAAAACTTTAAGCGAACCTACAGTATCTCATAAAAGTATCACATTTTTGTAAATATATAATTATATATTTTCTTGTGACAACACTGAAGAACTGTCAATGCTCAGACCATACGCTGCACAACTGCATCAAATTGGTCTGCGTGGCTGTCGTCCCAGAAAGAAGACTCTTCTAAAGATGATTAACAGGAAAGCATGCAAACAGTTTGCTGAAGAAAATCTGACTGAGGAAATGGATTACTGGAAGCATGTCCTGTGGTCTGATGAGACCAAGATAAACTAATTACCGGTAGGTTTGGCGGCAACCAGGTAAGGAGTACAAAGACAAGTGTGTCTTGCCTACAGTCAAGCATGGTGGTGGGAGTGTCATGGTCTGGGGCTGCATGAGTGCTGCTGGCATTGGGGAGCTGCAGTTCATTGAGGGAACCATGAATGCCAACATGTACTGTGACTTACTGAAGCAGAGCATGATCCCCTCCTCTTGGAGACTGGGCCAACATAATAACGACCCCAAACACACCTACAAGACAACCACTGCCTTGCTAAAGAAGTTGAGGGTAAAGGTGATGGACTGGCCAAGCACGTCTCCAGACCTAAACCCTATTGAGCATCTGTGGGGCATCCTCAAACGGAAGGTGGAAGAGCGCAATGTCTCTAACATCCACCAGCTCCGTGATGTTGGAGTTGTACAGGACTCAAGTGGCAACCTGTGAAGCTCTGGTGAACTCCATGTCCAAGAGGGTTAAGGCAGTGCTGGAATATTAAGGTGGCCACACAAAATATTGACACTTTGAGCCCAATTTGGACATTTTCACTTCATTAATGGCTGTGTGTTGAGTTTTTTTGAGGGGACAGCAAATGTACACTGTTATACAAGCTGTACGCTCACTGCTTTACATTGTAGCAAAGTGTCATTTCTTCAGTGTTGTCACATGAAAAGATACAATCAAGTATTTACAAAAATGTGAGGGGTGTAGCTTAGCAGTCATCTGAAGATATTGACACAGAAAAAGTAGAAGCGAGTCGGTTTCACGGACACATATTAACCCTAGTTCTGGACCAAAGAAAATCTAACTCATTAACAAATATTTTTTTGTAGTGTACCAGGCTGAACCTTTGTTTAAAAAACAGCCACTATTAAAAGCTATAGGGGTCTAGAGTACTTCTCCTGTTGGCAAAAATATTTAAAAAAAAAAAAGGCTTTACACAGATTTCTTTTTCTGTGCCTATACAGTGCCCGAAGTAAAACGTCACATAACACTCAACTATTTCTCCTAAATCCCTCAGTATAATACGTGTCATTAGGCGTCCATTTTTGCCCTGTCCTCAGGTATATGCCACTATTCACAGTCAGCCCAGTCATACCTGGTGATCCAAAGCTTCTACCCAGAACTAGAGAGGAGACTGTGGGGACTTAATACTGGAGTGGTTCTATTTGAACTCATTCAGGCAGGCTGTAATGCACTTTTAAAATGAGTGCTCCTACCCTGGAATTGACGGATGGATAGCTGGACGGGAGCCCGAGGTGCTTCTGGGAGAGAAAGACATCATTGTTGTTCATTCTGTTCCTTGGCTGGTGCTGGGTTATTCAGCTCTGAAGGTCTCACACAGCTCTTAGCAGCGAGGCCCCCGGAGGTGTTTTGACACATGGTTATCCGTGTGCCGGCCCTTAGGGGACGACGCTATTATCTGAGCTCTGTCGCCGTTTGTTGCATTCAGGAAACATTCTGTGCATTTATGTAAGTACAATTTACAAGTGATTCTTAAATTTAAAAAATGTAAGTTTATAAAAAAAATTACTTTCATTATTTTATTGAAAAGTTATTGGAATGTTTTAAATTATTCAGAGAGCAGCTAAAAATGTCCAGCCTTACGTGATCAGTACCGTCAGTACCATGGTTTGGCGTAAACCACATAGTGTCCAGTAAAATGTTGTGCCAATATCAAGAGCTCTTTGAGGCACTCAGAAGACAGATTGTATTTCCCCATTACTCTGGGAGGAAGTGGAGATGCAATTCCAAGCAATTTAAATCAATTACTTTACGGCGCAATGGGAAAAACAAATGGACATGTACAGGGACGGAGTCTGGGAGGTGTGCTCCACTCCTACCTCAACTACAAACGTGAACGGTATCTTTAGGGCACCGAACGCTCCGTCTGCCTCGGTTGACCAGCGAATACGAGGCCGGCCAACCCTTCAGTAGAGATGTTATGTGAGCTGCTATCTGGCCGATTCCCTGGATACATCTACGGAAGTCACGGTGCCTCCCACCTCCATCTCTCTGCCGTTCGGCGCTCAAAATGCCGAAGTAAAGCTCCAGACACAAAATAAATTCCGTTTGATGGTAATTTAATAATAGCACACACAAAACGCAAAACAACGGTACTCACTAGTACACGACTCAAAACAATAAAACAGACGACACAGCGCCTGTTTTGTTTGTAATAAATTGACTCTTACAAAACAATACTAGTAACATGCAACAATTCTAAACAAAGACACGACCAAACACAGGTCATTTATATACACCTCCTAATGAAACAATGGACACCAGGTGTGTGTAACGACAAGACAACGATGGGATGGGAGGAGAGGTGTGGCTAGAAGACCGGTGATGACAAACGTCGAAGCCTTCTCGTGGATGGCGAGGGGGGATTTGTGAGAGGCACATGGAACCTACATGGAACCTATCTGCAACTTCACCTAAATACCATACCCAAGATGTATGCATTTGAATGATGCCAAAGTCTCTAAAATCCTGACCAAGAAACATTTCTTGCCACAAGCAATGTCAAAGAGCAGAGGTCAACTGTCAGAACCTGCAAAATCTTCGCCTACGATTAAGGAATCGATGGAAAAAAGCTGTTGCTCTCAAAAACAGTTGGCAAGACAACACCTGGGTTATGAAAAATATGATGTGAACAAATGGATAAAGGTTTAAATTGTAGGTAAGAAATGTAATTCAAACGGATTCTGCATCAAGACAACGATCGCAGAAATCCTCGACCGAATTGCCGAAAGAAACAAACAAAGACGGGATTAATCGTTTTCTCGTTGAATAGTTTTTCCTTCTACATTTAAATATGTTTTGAAAAAAAAAGTTTTTCAGTGTGTGAAAGATGTGATTGCGTGCCAACAGTACAACGGTGTAGGAGTATGCCAGATTGTGTGTAGTGGGCAAACACACTTCCTTACAGCGCCGTACGTGGGAAGAGATCAACACAGTCAGTTTACATAGATTTGTTGTGTTGCATTATGGGGACTTAATGTGTCTTTTTTATTTCATTTGTGAATCATTGCTGTGTGTGTGTGTGTAATCAATCTATTTCTGTCACGGTCCGTGGTCACTTTAAGTTATTCGAGAAAATCTTATCGGTTTCCTCATTCAGCGGTCCTCGAACCTTCTTCGGGACACACAGCTGTCTCAAAATTAGGCTTCAGCTCTGATCCCTTCACTTCAATCAAGTAGTCAAGGATTTGTTAATTAGTTGATATGTTTATTCGAGTGTGCTAGCTTAGGATACATTACAGCCAAAGAAGTCACTCCCACCCGGTAAATTACAGCTATTTATCTTTGGTAAGCTCATTTCTTTTTGCTGTCACAATCTTGAGGATGACCATCTGCTCTCGGCAAGCCGCATCTATTCATGCGTTCATTCGAAAGAAAATAATTTCTGAAGTCTCAAGTTCAAACTGTTAACGATTGTCAGCCAGAGGCTTCAAGCTGTCAATGATTTAACTTCTTCATTTGTTTCCGTTATGAAAACAAGAATAACATTTAAAAAACAACAGTAAGCGTCCGTACACTACTTTGTTCTAAATGATCAAGCGCGTCACAAGCAAAAGTGATGGTGACATTAGTTGCACTGACCACCAGATTATATTCTGTAGCAACTGTTAGAGTTGATCCAACAAGAACGGGGAGGTTCAGTTACATCATCACTGCAGTGCAACTAACAGCTTGATGATACGGGATATATCTTATCAGTTGAGGTCTTGCATTACGGTGAGAAATCAATAAAACTTGCATTTTATGTTGACTTTCTTTAATAGCACCGACTGCAAGCTCAAAAGTTCAAACTCATAGTCAATTTGTTTTAACGTTCTTCTTCTTCCCGCGCTTCTTAGCTGTATCTTTGGCTAACGGCATTTCCAGTATTTAGCTTGTGCTTGTGCAAATACTGCCATGCTTTCTTCCATTTCAATGATTAGTATTTCCATGTGTTCGGCTTATTGCTGTACTCTGTCCTTTGTAAGGTTGACCCAAGGTTCCTGTATGGTTTGTCACTTCAGTGCCACTCTGGGGGACGACACACAGTGCCGCTAAGAGGCGGAACGCTGACATGAGAGGCCCAGGCAACCTGCCAGACGACGTTTGCCAGGCCATCCGTCCCACTGAGCCGGGATCATCGAATGTGCCTGGCTAGGGGCCTTTAACACCACAGAAGCTCACAAAAGTGTGAGGAGAAGCCCAAACATCCACCACGCATATCTCCGCTCCAGACAAGCCTTTAAGAACAGGACACGAGGCCGCAAAATCACAGGGATGTGATCATGGACAATGGGAGGCGGCTTGTGACCTTTGACCCGAAAGGCCATAGAAATGGCTGCCAAGAGCAAAAGACACAACAGTCAGGGGAACAGTGGTGTGACCAGGTCCTGGAGCCTTGCTAAAGGGGGATTGCTATTGGTTAAAGTTTGTATACTGATGAAAAGAACATCCCAGAACAGTTCAGGGCCACACAGTCAGCTCGGTGTATTTCATATCTAATTCAATTTATTTTTCCGTGTGGGGTATGAAATATTTTAAATCAGGCGATTACTTTACGGTCCCAGGTCATTTGTTGTGCCATCAAAACGTAGGTTTTTTAAACGTCAACACGCTCGCATTCGAGATCCGTCTGTGCTTTTATACATCCGTACAGTTTCAAAATTATGCAAGAAAAGCATTGTTTTTTATTTGTCATTCTTTTCCAATTGAGTGTTGTCAGTCGCAATCGTATTAACAGTGAGAAAAGGTCCTTCTTGATTTCAGCTTTCACTTCAACACAATCTCCATGATCAGTAAGGGTGTGTAAAACTTTGAAATCCACTGGTTTTTGAACAACCTGTGACGGAGGTAAATAAATAGAATATAGAGAAGGATATGTAGAATAATCTGTACACAAGGCATGGCGTACGTCATTTGCATGAAATAACTCCATCCAACCAACCTTATATGCTACCCCGAAATATAATTTGTAACCAAGGCTTTCAGAAACACATTTGACATTTACTTCATCGTGATTGATGTGCTCTACATTAATAATATCGGAAATGCCAGAAGCGTAGCAGCCTTCATTCCACTGCTGGCTTGTTTATGAAGCATGTACAGATGCTAGTTGGACAGTGGCTGGAACACCAGATGTTGTTTAAAGTTTTGGAGCGCCAGTAGTTGGCGCTGTTCCCTCTGGTCTATATATCAAATCACGATGCCCCAATGGGAAATGAACGGGACACGGTCTGGCAAAGGGCATCATCTTTTGGATAGAATATCACCACCTCAGTCGTTGCTGTCTCTTACGAGGTTGTTCCTGTCTTCCTGTTTCATTTAGGTAGATATATGAGTTGACACGCAAACTAGACTATGTCATCCATCAACATGGGAAAGTAACAGAACCCAGATTAACTGAGAGCAAATATCGATTAAATGAATACTGACCACTATAATATCCACTAGTAGGGCAACAGTCCTAGAAAAATCTCAAGTGAAAGTTTGGATTTATCTCATATTTTCAGTCCAAGAACAATCCGATAAACAACAGTGACATGAGCCTTTTTTTGCTCATCTTTACATGGTGACAACCTCTCTAGAAGGCAATGTGCGTCGCTATGTGGGTGTTTTTTTACGTTGGTTTCACTGCGAGTGTGTTGTCGTGTTCTCCAAATGAAAGATCCAAAATGTTCTGTCCCACTGTATATTTATTAATTTACAGCAACATTATCCTTTGCTATATTACGGGGTCCTGTTATGTAGAGAGGCTGTGTGTGATTCTGACATTCAGCTTTGCTCCAAATGTATTCAACCAGCACCATTCACAAAATAAACCGAAAAGCTGTGGGAAACTCAGGATTGTTTGCGATGGCAGACTAAGCATAATTAATAATAATAATTAATTTAACTTTTGAAGTTATTTTCAAAGAATTTTAAAGAGTTTTTAGAGCAAAAGAACAAGCAGACAATTCATGAAAAGAATCAGTTTAATTCTTAATGCAGAGAGAAGTGGTCAGGGAATATTGATTGTAGCAGGCAGGAAATAGCTGTCACGAACCAAGGTGGTGTAGTGCGGTTGAAGCCAATTGCAGAGCTTGATAATTCCAATTCGTGTAGTTTATTAAATAAAACAAGCACGACAACAAACGGTGGAACTAAATAGACACTGTGAGAAACAAAAGTGCGCTTACATAAAGCGACAACTACAAAACCCAACACAGCGACGAATCCACATAAAAACACTCACCTACCAACAACGTGTGACATAGAACAATGCGAAGCAACGAGTGCACTGCTAGCGACCCTCTTATATCCCAGATTAAGTGACAGATTACTAACAGCTGTGACCACGTGAAAGAGGAAGTAATCACAGCTAGTGAGAACAAAAACACGGAAGTGGATCACCGAAATGGAAGTGTAGCTACGCCCCCACACCATCGTGACAATAGCATGATCTTGATCAGCCTAGCATACATTCGGCTGATGCGTTAGCTGCAATTGACGGGAGCAAGCTCAGCACAGAAAGATCTGAATAATAGCCAATTATTTTAAATGATACTGCATCTCATAGTATTCTCTTTTTTCACATTAAGCAACTCCTCAAATAATGCCAAAAAAATTGAAAAGCACTCACAAAGTGAGTACACCCCTCAAATGTTTGTAAATATTTGATTATATCTTTTCATTTGACAACACTGAATAAATTACACTTTGAGTGTACAGCTTGTATAACCGTGTACATTTGCCGTCCCCTCAAAATAACACACAGCCATTAACTATGACACATGTCTGAAAATTATTGCCTACAAATTATTTAATGTTCTGTTCCTGGCCTGAAATATGCAATCATGTTTTGTTTGCTCTTTGTGGACCATGTGTTTTTTACAGGCAGTAAATCCTACAGGAACAGCTGATTTGTTTAGGTAGCATTTCTTGGCCATTTATGATTGGTAGCATCTATATAGGGCTCGGCAACATTTCTATGTAACAGTGTGTATTTGTAGTCAATATTTGTGTTCTTTTATTGAAAAGTATGTTCTTTAATTCAACCATGTGGCTTATTTACTTCAAACATATGCACACTGGAATCTGCATGTACTACTTCTTCAGCGTTAGAAATGCATGAAGCTATTAATATTCTTGTAGTGCATACAAATAAACGGTATACACAGATTCAACCAAAGCAGAATTGCTAATATTATACTATGAACAGAATACTGTGCTATCTGGGACACAGTGCAATATGCCCCGGTGCTTCAAATATTAAGTATAGTAATGAAAATGTACAATGTGTGGGAGCTGGGAGCTGGGATGAGACGTAGCTCATGAAGAAAAAGGAGACATTTTCTGCTGCCGTGATTCTGAGATAATTATCTGTCTGATGTGGGCTTTGAAGCATGACTTTAGTGGAGCTTTGTGATCCAAACAGGTCACCCTGATAAACCATCTGGAGATGCAACCCTGGTCCATCAACACCCATAGTCTGGACCAGGGCCGGTTGTAGCCGCAAGCGACGTAGCAGGTCACGTGAGGCCTCCGATCAATAGGGGATAAGGGGCCCAAAATTACATTTTTGGAAGTGGTGCCCCAAAAAACTACAGCTGGCACTGCTAGGACTCAGGGAAGTGATCTGTGTATGTTTTCTTTATCAATCACATTTAAAGAAAGACACATTTGATCCTACAATTTATATTTAATCTAATGATCGCATCAAATCTATATCTGTTTGGGTTAGTCTTGGTTTGGGATTACCCAGAGGTAAAATTATTGTGTGAAAGTTGGTCACTTGTTTTTTTTCCCGTAGGGAACGATTTCTGATATTTCTAAGCGTATTGACACAGCAGTTTTGCCAAAGTGGTTCGTTGGTGCTCCTTGGAGACTTCTGCGGCCTAATTTTCTTAAAAGAAACCTGTTCAACCGAAATGTACTCTGTTAAAAAGCAAATACTGCAAACACAGGGTTGAAATCAATACCCAAGTTTAAGCAAAGAATTAACCCAATTGAAAGACTGAACTACTAATATTGTCCATGATAAAATAACTTCTAGATAGATTATTGCAGTTTACACACAGAATATGTCCATGAGATTTTTTCAGGATGTCATATAGTTTGTTTGTGTGCGGTAATATTTTCTTTCAAAAGACGTTGTGCTGGTGGAGGGCCAGTCCTCTTCTTCTGGCCATACCGGATGGAGATGAAAGCATGCTAACTGTTAAGGCGGCATTGTTCAGATGACCAGTGGGATGGAACAGGTCGGACTACGGCCCAGTTACAGAAGAGTCAGCATCTGCACTCTGTGGAACTTGAACAGAGATGACCAGGTGACCATTCAACAGAACAGGTAGTCCCGACTGAGGAATCTCTGTGCACATTTGTTTTCAGGCTGAATTAGCATTGATTGTTTAAATTAATTTACAACGTCTGATGATGGTATAGTGCTATTCAATGAATGATATGTGTACAGTAACAGTCAGCGGTTTAACACACATTAATGAATAGTTGTTCAGTTTTCGCATTAAATAAAAGTATAGCCACGACATCATCACAGTCTGTATATCAACACACTTACCCACAATATCCGAGTGAAAATAACGTTCTAAAACGTATGACATAATAAAACCGATTAAAGGGTAGGTAGAGAACAAAGCCTGAGTCATTTGCTTGCATTTGACTAGAGACACGGTTTGTATATATTTTTTTGAAACACACATTTTGGCTGCGATGGCTAATGTAATGACTGTTCCTGAATGGAGCGATATGAGAAACCCTGCTAATGCCACATTACAATGCACCCGGTGTAGATTATTATTTGCGCTCAATAGTATAAAATCGTAACCCTCAAATTCAATTGTGAACCTTGACGCCTATTCTACAGTGCTTTTGCACTGTGATCCCCTAATCAGACTGATTTAGACCAGAAACGCCAGTTGGGGGCAATTAAAGATCAGGTAGAACACAAAACCATCAAAACCCAGAGCTGTGGTTCCAGTTGAATGCCCACTGAATAGCAGTCTGGGGGCCCGCGACAGCATTGTCAGCAGTACGCGGCAGGCTGGCCCCTGTGAAGAAAGAGATAAACAACAGCCATTGGCACAGGAAATTGGCATATGTTTCAGGCAGTAACACAAATGCTCCAAATGAAGTGCTGCGGTCGAAAATGGTGCACAGAAGTGAATAGTGAGGCATTTAGTATGCAGATATGCTATTATGGTGCACAGAAGTGAATAGTGAGGCATTTAGTATGCAGATATGCTATTATGGTGCTCATAAGTGAATAGTGTGGCATTTAGTATGCAGATATGCTATTATGGTGCTCAGAAGTGGTTTTCTTTATCCCTCTGAAGGGTTCTGCGGATGTCCTCAATGAAATCAATCTTTAGTGTCTATGTTCTTGTCCCAAATGCACCCTATTCCCTGAAATGTGAACAAGGCGTGACCAGAATCATATAGTCACCGGTCAATGCTAGTGGATTAGTTAGGGGACAGGGTGTCATTTGTGAGGCATCCTATGAGTCAGCCCAGTGAAGTAAAGCAGCAATCACAGGGTGAACAAATAGCCCTCTTGGGCATAAATCAGCAAGACTCTTCCACAGCTCCGGGTTACTCTCCGCCTCCCCCATAATCGACTCATCAGAAAAGAGGAAAAATTGGAGTGAGATAAAAATAAGGGAAAATATGCACACAGACACACACACACACATACACACAGGTAATAAAGTGTGAAATGAAAAAGGCATATAAGAAAAGATGAAAACAAACTGAATAATGAATCATTTAAATTGTTTTTCCTTTAAGCTGTCGTAAATTGATAGTGAAAGTTTCTCGCAAGGTTAAGGTTGGGATCATGTGTCTGGAGCGTTTGTTTGCCAGCATGTCTGCATATTAGGTCAAAAGCTGGGCGTCATTTTGTAAGGAATTTTTCTGAAAAAGTTCATTAGAGTAGTTCATTCATCTTCATTCTATTTATTTTATAGGATTAGCCTTTGGTCACATATCACTGTTGGTTAGCACTCGTTAACTATTCCTCGGCAGCTATAAGTCATTAATTAAGCCTTGTCTTCTGAATGTGAATCCAATAAAAATGCCTTTATGGTGAACTACATGTATTAATTATGAGAGTACTGCTGAATAGTAGAATCTACTATTGTAATGTTTCTGGGGAAATTTGTCTGATTACATTTAATATAACATTTAGGTTTTCACCACAAGACATGTGTAATGGCTGTATAAGGGTGAACATGGCAAAACACTGACAGGATTTGATAAGGGAATGGTTGCTATCTGGTAAATGCACAAGCAAGCTTTAGCTGTCAATTCTGGCAAGAGTGAGTGTGTATCTTTGACCAACTGTGTATGGGTGTAGAGTTTATCTTGTCAGGTGATGGTTTAGGAAAGATCTTGTAGCTACAAAAAAGAGCATTTAAGCACTATAATTTCATTATGGCTATATTTTTCCACAGACATTTTACCACACACATTCAATATTTTGTATGCTTAAAAGAGTTTTTCTTCCTTTTTCAGTCTGTGTTTTATTGTTGTTGTTTAGGTTTCGCAATATCTTTCAAACATTTAAAGCATTTTTTGCACAAATATATTTTTTATCTTTACCAGTAATCTTCAAACCAGCACAAAATACTGTCCTGTTCACTGTGGGAAAATGTTGTTGAACTTTACTACCACTTTTCCAAAGTCCCTTTGTTCTGTAATTTTTATGTTTTTTCATAGTCAGAGCTTTCCAAAATAATTTGTGTTTCCGCACAATGAAAAATAATCAAAAAGATCGGGGAAAAAACATTCTGTAGGTTCTTGTAATTGTATCTCTCTTACGCCGAGTACACCCACGCGCAAAGCACTCAATTTGACAGGTCAGGAAAAATGTCATTCACACTCACGTTTCTAATTTGAATTCCCTCCTCTATTTTCATGAGTGTCATTGACTATTCATGGATTTTGACAATGCAATATGTTTTTTCCTTTTAATCACAGGGGAAAATGTTGCATTTCTAGTATACAAAACATGTACACACAGTACCTTCACCCATCACTTTTTCCACTTTTTGTTGTGATACAGACTTAACTTATATGAATTGATTATCCATTTTTATACACGCAAATCCCAATAATCACGATGTGAAAAGAAGTTTTTATAAACCGTCAAAAACCACAGTGGGCTTCGTCATCGGAAAATCGAAGACGTGGAATCACCGAAAATATTCCAAGATCCGTCTTTCCACACAAACTCGGGAAGGGGTCTCTTGATTAGGGAAGTGGCTAAGCACCAACAGCCACTCTTACAGCGCTTCAAGGTTTCTATGTACAGATGAACCTGACAAAACGACAACAGTCTCTGCAGCACTCCGTCAGGCCTTTATTGATTTGCCAGGCAGAAGCAAAGAGCAAGGAGTCTGAGAGCATGCTAAATAAGAGTATCTGGTCTGATGAGAACAAAGCTAAATATTTGTCTTGAATGCAAATTTGGAGTTCAGGCTAATACCATCTCTACAGTGAAGCGTGTATACAGTAGGTGTAACATTGTGAACTGCTCATATACTTTATTGCGGTTGTGAACCAGGCGATGATTTCTTCTGTAACTTCAAGCAAATCTGTTCTTATTCTGTCTGAACAGAAGACACTCTCTCATGTCTTTTGCTTCCTATTGGTTCATTCGTATAACGGGAGGTACAGGAGCAAAAAGGCAGAGACAGGGATGATCTGCGGAGCTCCGAGTTACCGGAACACATGACAGAAATATAATGTTGTATAATGTTACTGTGTTGCATATTATCACATTTCTGTGGTGAAATGAAGCAGAGTAAATGGTTAGCCCTGAAAAAAGCTCTGGCAAAACCACTATTATGCATAATTCTGTACGGCTTGTGACCAAGTGCAATGTTTCCTGTCTCACGATAGACCGAAATGAGATGCTACGTTGACGCGGGCCACCTGAGAAAATCTCAAATCAGTAAAATGACTGTCTGGAATCGGGTCCTAAACAGTTGTCTAGAGACACGGTGCGTTTCAGAAATGTGTACTTTGTGTTTCTTTTTTGTGTTTCTTTTTTTCAAGGGTGAACTTCCAAGAGCACACTGGGGAGCATGCTGTCTAGCTGGAACGAATACAGAGCACTTAGAATCTGTCAAAAGTGGAACGCGGCTCCGCGGAAATCGCATCGTCAGCACGGCTGGGTGCACCGGGTGTCATTTCTGACAGACAGCTAACTTCAAGTGCATTTTTGTCATTATGATTGATAGGTTCTTTGGTACAATGAGCAGTGTGAAAATATATTCAATGTCAACTAAAACATTATACGTCCTCAGTTCACACTGAGTACCGGAAAACGCCGGAATAAGTACGCTCCGATGCGCGCAATGTTCTCAAAACCGGGAACCGCCAATCTTCTGAAGGTTTCTACGATTGCGTGAATCTCTCTTCCTGACTTATTTGTTTTCGACCGACCCGCCCCGATCCAATAAACGGCGGCGGAGAAGTTTCAGAACAAAGCGGTCGATAAGCATAGCAGTCCTGCCTGTCACCGCAGCGGAGAGACACATGTCGATGTTCCCATGATAGCAACATTGTCCATTGATTCTGTCGGCGGTGAAGCCCCTTCTGTGATAAGATTAGGCCAGCGTGGCCTTGACATGGCCGCGCGCGTGTGTAAGAGGCAGCTGCATGAAGATAGGCAGACGACACTTGAAATCTTCGCTATCGATCGCCTCCGCGACAGCATGGGCCTTAAATGGGACTTCCTCCATGTCAGGCTCATTCGGCCTTTCGGCGGAATGCGTCCCCTCTGTCTCTCTTCATGCGCCGACTAGACACTGGCGTGCCTCTATCTCTATCAATGGCTAAGGCCATTGTAAGGGAACTCGTGCTGAAACCACTAAATTGAGATGCTTGATACTTTGACAGAGGAAACATGCATCTTTGAGGGTTTTACTCGTTGCAGTTCTGGCCAACGGGCTGTCTTTTTTGTTGGAATGTGCGACTCTCGTGTGTATTTCGCCAGTTTATTTGTACCCTTGTTTGTCGTGCGCTGCTTGCCAAACAGTCCTAGTGACTGCGGGCCAACATTTTATTCTTCCACGCCACAAAACTACAGCCAAATTACCCTCCATCCTCTGTTCAAAACCCCCTCACCCAGTGGCACCAGCGCAACCACTACCACAGCTGGATCAATCTGTCTAAGCACCAGGCGCCACCATCCTCTGACCGCGTTACCAAGCAGCGTCCATAACCCCCCCTCCCCACACACACACACTCACATTTATCATGGTATGTAGAGCGGAACTGACAGGGAGACGGAAAGACACAGCCTCTGAGTTAAAGAGCTCAACACACGAGCGGCGGTGGGCATCGTGGACCTGCTTACTCGACAAGTAACCACGGGGAAAAGACACTTCTGTTCTCCCCGGAGCATCTCAAATACGGACACAGAGCTTCGTGTGAGGCCGTATCGATTAGGCGCCTCAGATGGATGATCTAGGATCCAGAGTTTTAGATCCTTCTAGTTATGTGATCTTATTCCAAATGCTCTAAACGAAAGACCTGATTCGGGAACTGTTACTTTGATGTTTTCTGCGTCGGACTCGGGCTAATGCTCAGTTCAAATGATGTACGTCAGGTGACTCGTAGCCCCATTGGTTAGTATAGATGGGAGGCACGTTCACATTAACCAATACCCACGCCTGTTTTACCATGGACAGGCTACATTCTCAATCTGGGAGCGTGGCGTATCAAAACTGCACGTAAACTGTTTACCAGGTAGTTCTGTGACAAATCTGCTTTAATGATACACTATTTTCATAAGATATCGGTCATGACATCCTGAAAAAGCTGCACCCTCACGGCTCTGATAAATGTGTCAGTTAGCTGTGTTTTTAAAAAAAATCTAAAATACCTTAATATTGGTTCAAGGATACTGACAATCACCATGTTCACACATCTGGGTGTGTTTTTGCTTTTGATTACAGTGGAATTTGCCAGTTGCACTGTGTTTTTGGTTTAGATCCATTTATTATCCTTTAGTTTCATATAATGCATCATCCCAGCCATATCTCATAACTGGCAACAACACACCAAACCATAACTTTAGAATACCCGGAATAACAATATCTGTTAGCGTAATGTTTTCTGTGTGTCATGGTAGCATATCTCCAACGATCAGCAATAAATGAAATATAGTATCTGGCGTATGCATATTATTCAGTACTATCTGCTTCACCGTTTCGTGGAAGTAGAATAATATACCAAGGACAGTTTGTGGCTCCGTGAATAAGATAAGAATTTCGCAGTATATTAGTCTACTTTGTATCGGCTTTTCTCAATCCCTTTGTCATGACGGAAACAATGGGTACGCGCTGCTTTTTCGGGGGAAGTTCGTGTGCAGGTTCGTGGCCAGAAAAGTATCGCCAAAAATCTCTCAGGTGAAAACTTTTTGTCCATCCGTTTTAATAATAAATCATTTTTAAAAAGGTGTCAGTCTTTTTGAGATCAACGTCAAACAAGCAAAAGAACCATGTGTTCTTCTATTGAAATGTCATTTTCATGTATTATTTAACCACACCGGATGTATAGGCACAATGACAAATTCACGGGAACAAATCTTGTGCAAATTGGAAAAGTAGCCCCTCATTCAACACTCATTGTAACCAAATTCAAAGATATTTTCTAGGCAGCTGCGTTTAAGCGATAAGGCGGCAGCAAATGCATGTTTTTTGTTCTGAATTAATTCTAAAAGCAAATGGAGAGAGTTCAAACCCATGGCGCGTGTTCAGTGTACGTTGCATCGTCTGTTCCCTTTGAATGAACATAAAATGTTACAGCTTATCGTTTGGATAGTTTTTGCCAAAGAACGTATATTCAACTTGTCCACATGCGGCTTTGTGAGCTAAACAGAAGCCATATCTTTGGGTAGACTTAAAGTGAAACATTATTAGGAATGACCTAAAATCCATCACGTTTCCCTGCATGCGTTACGGTGCTTTTTAGAAACCTTACTAAGATTTTGCGCAATTATATTTTCTGCATGAGCAAACAAAGACAATAGTCCCTGTCTACACTTAAAACCCAACAACACCTCTGTCCAGAGCCTTACTCGCTTTTGACGAGGGCCATGTGAACTGGGTTGCCATTTCTGGCTCGCGGTTCGGAACTCACAAACGCGCTACCGCTAATAGCCAGTCGTCTTTGAGACGTATTGTGATTTATATCAACTTCATTCACAACACATCCTGAAAACGAATGTCTGACAATTACGTTGGCCTCTTAGGATTCTAGTCTTCACACTTAAATAAGGCCAGTCAGTCATATTTGATTTAGGTCACAATCTTCCGACTAGCGTCCAGCCGGCCGGTGAAGTCATTCAGTCGTTGATCCCATTGTGCCAAGGCCCGTGCAAAGCACCTCTCGTATACCCTTTAAAACAAATTAAACAATATATCACACGATCATAGCCCGGGTTGATCGTGTTGAAGCATTACAGGACCGGTGCATATAAATATAAAAGAGCACTCAAAGTGATGAAGTGCTTGATTAAAGTGTCAGCGTGCTACAAAGACCTCGCAACGTAATTACAGTAATTATCTCATCATGTTCGTTCAATTGTTCCATCAACATTTTTAGGAAATATTTGAGCAGGCTTAATGTATAGAATGCCCTTCTCAGAAAATGAAAAATATTGCCAAAAAGCCGTTGGTACTCTGACTGGTGTTGGTTCACTATTATGATTTATTAAACCGTGTCATGATAATATGACTTCACTGTTGGGCTTTTTCTTTCTGTAGCATTGAGTATATGTTATTTGTCTATCCTTCAGTATGAAGCTTTTAAGTGTTTTCAAAGTTACATTATGTCTCAAGCATTCGATAGCTTGTCTTGTTGTATCCCCTCGATGACATGAATGCTAACCCAGAAAAGCTAACTGTGTTGACAAAAACAAAGATAAAATAACATTGTGAATAAATGGTAAATGTATCCTCACATTGACAGTCTGCGAAGGTGCAAAGCAGTTGAATATTCCTGCAGAAATGAACAAACCATCCAGCGGTCAGTAAAAACTTTAAACAATGGCCATAAAAGATGGAATTGCTGAGTTAGGATGTTGCTTCAAATCTGTATCGGTCAGCGTATCTGGGTCTATTGACACAAACAATTATTCAGAAGGATATTTAATTTTAAATAAAACGTTGATACTGATTTCTTTTCACATTTGCAACTAGAATGTTTGGCAAGTTTGGAAAGTTTGAGGGAAAACGTGCTCACAGTACTTTGATCTGAGAGAATATTATCTGTTGCTTTGTGTAACAGGGCTAGGAAATTGGCTGTCTTGTTGAATAGGAATTCATTGTAGTCATATGGGCACTAAATCATGAAAATATTGAGAATGACAGCAGTTTTTGGTCATTCCTTTCAGACTCCTTGGATTGCCATTGCATACGAAGCTAAAGGTTATGTGAGCTATCCGAATACACAACACACTCAACACACATAAATAACAGTGTTTTATCGATTTTCTGTTTCGTGACATTTTCGTTGTGACACTCAGACATGAGGTAGTCGCCTGCTAACATGAGCATTGTTTTAGAATTCATAGACACTTTTGGGGATATTTGGCCAATAAAGTGATGCTATCAAGCAAACATGGTTGCCAAAAAATGTTATATGCAATGTATGCGCCCCATGTCATAAAAAACATCTGCCTCCTGCAAAGCTGATCAATTAGAAACAGAACGTGAATGAGCTTTATTGCCAAGTAAGTTAACAACAAACAAGGAATTTGTTTTGTCCAGTTAGTGCAGCAATTACCACAAGTAATTAACATATACGAACAATAGACAACAATAATTCACCGAAAATATGTCAAAATATGTAAAGTGCAATTGTCTAGTGTGGGTTATGTGTGAATGTGGGGGGCAGGCTATAGTCAGGTTGGTTCTAGGGGCCTGTTTCTGAGGCAAATTGCTGAAAATGTACTTGTGGGGCAAGGTTTTGATCCTGATGGACCTCAACCTACTGCCAGAGGCAAGGATAATAGGGATCAATTCCCAGGGTGAGAAAGATCAGCCTCATTCTTTGCTGCTCACCTCAGCGTCCTGGAGGTGTGTAGGTCACATAGAGATGGCAGATTACAGCCAATGACCCGCTCTGCAGAGCGGATGATGCCCCTGCCCTTGTCCTAGACAGTGGCTGCAGCGTACCAGACAGTGTTGGAGGAGGTCAGGTTGAACACAATGATGGCAGTGTAAATGTTCACCATCATAGTCTTCCGCAGGCTGAACTTTTTATGCTGCCGCAGGAAGTACATCCTCTGTTGCTTTTTGTGAGAGAGGTGATGCTCAGCTCCTACTTGAGGTCCTGGGCGATGGTGTCCACAGATTTGACTGGGGAGCCACCCAGGCCGATGAGACAAAACGTTGCTTAGCTTCTTATAAAGTCCCCTGTCATCTCCACTATCTTTTCAGTGTTAAACTCAGAGTTCTTCAGACTGCACCAGGACACCAGACGGTCAATCGACCACCCTTTGGCAGCCTCTTTTCCATCAGAAATAAATCGTATGAGGGTGGTTTCATCCGCAAACTTGGTGTGCAAGTGGTGACCGAAGGTGCATAGTGTGTACAGAGAGAAAAGTAGGGGGTACAGGACGCAGCCTTGAGGTGTGCCGTTGCTAGTGGGCAGGGGGTCGGACTGGTGCATTCCCAGCCTCACATGCTGCCTCCTGTTGGACAGGAAAGCTGTGATCCACCTAGATATGGACTACAGCACTCCCAGTAGAATGCAGATCTGAAAAAGTTTTTTTAGGTTGTATGTTTAATCTTTTGGGGAAAATGCTAATCACACCACTATTTGGCTAACCTATTTAATTTAACTAGTTAACTCGCAGGATGCAAGTCGTTCTCACTGCAAGGATCTGTGAGTTGTGTCTCTTGCAGAAATGCATAGCAAAAGCAAATTTTGCTGCAAGTCTTGTTCATATCAATCAAACTCCTGTCTCAATATTTATCTGCCGCCTTTAACTCGTTGGCTGTGTTTTTCTCGCCTCTCTGAAGATTTATTATTCAAAGCAGCAATGAAAAGTTAGACTGCCATTTTCAATTAACTCAGACTTTATCTCATTCATGCCAGACACTCTCAAAACTGACCTTGCACTTCTTCACTATCCGATGAAATTAGAATGGATTTATTGATCGCTGGTCCATATTCTTTCAGGTTTTGAGTGTACTGTAGTTATGAGGAAGTTTAAGCTGAAGTTGCAGATTTGACGCTTCAAACCCACTGACTATATAATGATCATAATATGGATCTGCTGATGGGAAGAGGATGTCTCTGTGATAATTACAGAGATAGTCATTTCGCTAGTTATGCTCAAGGCGTGACTGACTTCTGATCTGAAGTCAGTTTGTGTAGCAGAGATTCGGGTTTCAAACGTAAGCCAACACCGGGGACTGTTGAGGTCTGATCTGAAGTCAGGGATTTCAGTGAGCCGTTGGGAATATTCCTGTTCGTAATTCCCAGTTGAGTTTTTGTTGCGCACACACACACAGACAAACATGCGCTAAGTAATGTGCTGTGTCTCTTCTTTCTTTTTTTCACACCCACACTGCTGCTGGTATACAGATGAATCACACCGTATGAGTCAAAAACACCTTCTCACATAACCTAGGGCTTCTGTGATGCCCACAGCTAAACACACAGTGCCAACACACATCCGCACGACGCCCCAGGAACACGACGACGCTCGAAGCGAGAGCGCACGGCGATCGTAATGTATGTCAAACGTTGACCTTTTCAGTTATCCGCTATTCCGGGAAACGATTGGTCAGGCTGTTTGGGCAATTTACCCGGTTAGCGGTTAGCTACAATATATACTCAATAATAACACATGTATATTCACGTGTGTTTATTGGATGACTAACTGGTTTACTGGCTCCGCTAGTTGGCTGGCTATTGGCTAGCTGGCTGGTACATGATTTGTATACATATTCAGACTTGGTATTATCAGCAGGAGGCTAGCTGATCCCATGGACTCTAAAATATCTCTATAATCTCTAATATTACGAGGTACTTAACCCCCGTCGAGGTAGGAAACCTGTTAGCCTGTATGAAACACTCAGTCTGAAGAACGACTGGGTGTGGGTGTGAGTTTAAATGCAGCCCTGAGCTTTCTTCCTAAATGTGTCCTGAAACTGGAACAATAGCCTGGACACAGTAGTTTTCCTGGAGGATGGCTGACTCCTCCAACCGAGGGATAACTAGATTGGAGCCGCCCGTCAATGTGAGCATATCAGCTAAATGCCTTTGATGCTAACCATGCTATGTTTGAGAGCACCTGCTGTTCTGGAGAATGTCATCTAGTTCTCTATAGCTAATGGGGTTTACATGTGCATGTTTCTGCTAGGCCATGGGACCAGACTGAATAACAGGGTGTTTACTTCGATGTGCCCACCATCAAGCATGTGTCCTCACGTCTTCACTCTCCCCCTCACCTCTACCGTTACATTACAACTCCAAGCAAACCACCATCGTTCCTTCGAGAACACTAAGGCCACATTCCTGATGTCTATTCCCCCGTAACACTCACATCTGTAGAAATGCATCGTGAGGACGGTAATGACTCGCGCCACCGCCATCACCCAGGACACTGCTATTAGCGACCGCCTCAACAGAGCTATGCCCCACGAGCTTGGCTACAGCTGCGTGTCCAATAAGCGCTAACTTCTTTTTATTGTCACTATCATTACTGACTAGCTGCCTGTCCCCAATAATGATTTACTGCGACTTTCAAAGATATTCACCCTGGGTAACGACATGAAATCAAAAGGGATTTAATCGGGAGTTTTTGCCACCGTTCCATGCAAACATGTCTATAATGTCAAAGTGACGGATGTCATATGCGGTTTGTTCTAGGTTAGCTTAAAACGTGAATCAGGAAATTCGGATTCAGCTGTGAAGATCCTGATAGAACAGAGGCTCGGGAATAAGTTAACGGAGTTCGCCTGTGTGCAATCAAGGTGTTTCACATGTTGGCGGCTTTAAAAAAAAACACTCTCTTAGAGGTCTTACAGAGCGGTCTTACAGCTGGTTTGTACAATTCCTAACTTAAAAACCTAAAGAAAATTAAACATGTAAAGCAAACATGGAATACAATTATTTCAAAAGTCTGATCCAGGTAGGCTTAAATATATTTACAAGTCATTGAATATTCCCCGGAGCACAGAGAAGTACATTATGAAGATGTTGAGAGGCTATAGAGCACAACCGGCGGTCCTCACACAGAGTATCTGGCCGAGGAGGGCATTTGTCAGGGAGGCAACCAGGAGGCCTGTGGCATTTCTATAGGAGTTAAAGTGTTCCATGACTGATCTGGGAGACACCGTGAATACTGAAACAATGGCTCAAGTGCTTCACAGAAGTGGCCTTTACGGAAGACTGGCCAAAAGAAAACAACTCGCAACAGATTTCGACTGATGGTTGCCTTAAGGTATGGGGATTTTTCATTGGTGTAACGGTGTGTTGGGCTGACAGAAAACTAGAGGTAAATGCAAACTAATTTGTTATAAAAAATACAGGTAGGTTCTCAGAAATGTTGGGACTTTAAAACACACCCAGCCCTCTGTCAGGTGTAATCGATCATAAACTATGAAAACCTCTGTCCAGCCCTCATTCTGCGTACCAGTCAACCACTCGCGTCCGGTCTTTCACTTCATTAACTTCGTCAGACGGCGGAGGAGGATTATTCGAACGCAAAGTCGGTGCCTGAGAGGGCCCAGTGGTGGTGATCAGGTTCTTATTCATTACCACCTTTTTATTAGAACATTAACAGAACGTTGCCCATGGCATCACACTTAATCCACCGGCTTGTCACGTTCTCACACTGCATCCTGGTTCCGTCACTTCCCCAATCTAAAATGTAAAAGATATCGAGACACAACGGACCCGACGACCTTCATCTAATAAGCCATCCAAGAACCGATGTTCTGACCCGTTCGGCTGGCAATAACAATTTGGCCCGTGTCAAAGTCACTCAGGTCTTTACTCCCGCCTCTTTCTCCTGCAGTTATTACCTTGCCTACCAAGACTGATTGTTCGCTTACAATCTAGTTTACCAAGACCTTGACATGTGCCCTTGTTAGGAGAGGAAGGTGTATTCCAGTATTGGTGTTGTGAATAACAGCTCTTTGATGTTGATGACATGCCCGGCAGATATGAGAGAAACCTTGACAGGTCCGCGACAGAGCTAACAGTAATTTCATTTGTTTCTTATAAAAAAAAGCGAATAAAGTGTGAAGTTGAGACGGGTGAAACCCGGATTCGTCTCTCACTTTCTCTCCATCTCACCTTGTGTTTACCCTCTAACCTCCCTACTGTGCAACATGGCAGCTGAGGACACTGGTACAACACGAACAAGCACACACACACACACATACACACACCTCTCACACACACGCCACTCACTAATTGGAGAAGTGCTCATTCTTGTTCAGAAAGAAGGTAGGATTTGTGAGAAGAAATGTAGACGCAAACACACACACACACACACACACACACATGCTTAAAGGCCTGTTCTGATCACAGAGAGGACACACAGACTAATTATGGTACTGAGAGGACTTAACATGAGCTGTTTGATCCAGTGGTTCTGCCAGGTTGTTGGGTAATGTCACTACAGGGCCTTGTCCACGCTCCAAGTATACGTCGTTAGATCTGTTCTATATTGTGATGTGCAGTGGTTTTCTGCCAGAGAAATACTTAGGCTGTCAATCTGTTATTTAAAAAATGTGTGTGGAAAGTGAATGGACTATCTGGGTATTATTATATTTTCTTTCCCCATGAACACTCGCTTATTCAATCCAAAAAAGAAAGGTTCATTTGGGTGCCATCAGCATTTATGTCTCCCTCTTCCCAGGAAATGCCTGTCTGTCCATGTGGCGCTGGCACGTCTCTGTCAGAAAGCAGCTCAAATATTTCTTCCTGGGTGTAGAAACACAAGGAAATATCTCATCTTCGATTCTGCTGACCAGCAGGTTGGAACTGGAGTTACTTTCCGATGCGTTTCTGTTGTTCCATTCCACGGTTCTACAAAGTAGTTAGTCGTGTTGAATTCACGTGTTTTTATCTTTGTTACTTAACATGCAGCGTATGCATTTCTAATTGAACAGGACAGTCTAATAGAGAACATAGAAAGGACCCAGTTAGTTTCTTATCCGTTCAACAGATCCAAGGCACAAGATAATACAGCATTTTTGCGTGTGTGGAAGGAACATAAAATTAGTCAATAAGAACAATTTTTTACAATTAAAAATGTTTAAGCTGAAAGGCTTAATTCAATTTGGGGGCATTTGTTTTGTGGGCTGACAGAAAAACTTTGACTTGACTACTTACTTGACCAGGTAAATTGACAGAGAACACGTTGTCAGTACCACCAACAAGCTTGGAAGCGATTAGGGTAAACTGCCTTGCTCAGGCAAAGGGTGACTGATTTTCACCTTGCCTTCTTGGGGATTTGATCTATAAACCTAGCTACAGCCTCTAGTGTTTTGAGTAACTATATCAATTGTATATAATCACAGTGGCTATAGGCTATAGATCAATACAATACAAGATTGGCACATTCCTTTTCTGGTAGATGCACAGCCAGATGTGCTGTTAAAGGGGAATGTCACTCAAAATATTTTTTCCATTACCTAAAGAAGAGGTATTTTCAGATGTGATTAAAAAACTGTCATAAACATGTAAATAAAAAAGGAGTTAAAAGAAACCATTATCTTGGAAATGTGAAAAGAATTCTCTAAAAGATGTAATCGTTTTTTAGAGTTGTTTTTTAACCTTCATGGTACCTGCTGTATTGTCTCTTCTACCCTAAGGACTTGAGAATTTTGCAGGAGTGAAAAAGACAGAATTGGAAAAATCATGCTATATAAACCGGCTATACAGCGACTTACTAAAGTGTACCAAAACGGCGATCTAGAAAACACTGACACATTGACATGTAACATTCTAATAATAACAAGCACCTGTGAACATAACCAGGGACCTTAAATAGCCCACTGATTAACTAACCTATGTAACATTATATTAATAACAAGCACCTGTGAACATAACCAGGGACCTTAAATAGCCCACTGATTAACTAACCTATGCCCGGTGATTAGCTAAACCCAAAACAGCTGTGCTCCTAATAAACATTATACACAGAAGTGCTCTCCCCTAAACAGCCTGTGACAACACAGCTCACCCATACTTGACAATACCATACGTGGTATGTTGATAGAGACAGTTTTCCCAGCTCTGCTATTCCCAGAAACAGCTTTTTTCTAGGGAACCAAATTTTGGCACAGCGTTGCATCTTTGGTACAGTCAGTCTGGTTGTCTTCATTTCTTAACTTAACATTTCTTAATCATTTTTTCATGATAGTGTTATCGAAATAATTCTGTATTTGTCTTTTCATGCTGGATTTACGCCACCCTAAACCTAACTCTAGTGTGCTCATGAAAATATATAAATGTTTGTCGTATTCATCGCGCTCACGCCTCCTTCATTGTAAGCCGGCCGGCGTGGGTAGGCCTACACCTGCATGTGTTGACCTGACGTTATTTCCTCATTCCCTGTGTTTATTTGAGATGCATGAATCTTTACTCGAAACGTCAATGGAAATCTGTCATGGTCAAAATTGAAACCCGAGTGATGTTAGTGTAAATGACTCGACTCAAGATGCAGTTGGCGTTGCTCTCGTCGCAGAATAAATGATCTTGAACCCTCCGTCTGTCTGTTCAGCCTTGGTTCTCCCTCTGAGAGACACGTTTCAACGCAGCAAGACAATCACCTGGGCAACAATCCTCTCCCCCCACACCGGCGGGGGACATCTTTTAAGGTCATTTACTTATGGTAAGTCACCTTGTAAATAGCGCTGAGCCACTTTGGAATCGAGCCGGAACAGCGTCCCACAAGCCCGAATGGAACATGGCCCTCGGTTGACAGCAGCTAAATAAGTGATAACGGAGACAACTGAGCTTCGAGGTGAACTCGGATTTAGTTGTCCTGCGCGCTGCGTTTGAAATTATCAGCCGAGCCACGATGCCGTGGTCCCTCGAGGCCCGGTTCCAAGTTCTTATTATGGGGCCCTCGTTGTTGGAGAACGTCTACGTTTCATTGTTATTTATTGTTATTTATTATGTTGTGTGTTGTATATTTGACAAGTTGTGTGTATATACAGGGTTCCAATACAATGGAATAAAATAGTTTGTCAATGCTTTCATAAATAGCAACAACGCACAATGATAAAGAAGGATATGTATCACCTTATCCTACTGGGATTGTGAAATAATACTTTTTAAGTGAGACCAGGTTTGCATTAAGCACCTGACTGATGACGAGTTGTATTATTTGTTCAATAACACAATACAGTCACTCGATTTTTTTCATGTGTTTACATTTTTGATGTTCAGTACATTTATCTAGAGTTACTTGTAGATAGTTCATACCCTATTGTATTTGCACTAGAGCTGTCAAATAAATCAGGCAACAATAATGGAGATTTTTCATGCATTTTGTTTCAGGCATATATCGTTTTGATTATTTAATTTCTGGATCAGAATAAACAAAATTACATTTTCTCAAAAAGCAACAGAAGTCCCTGTAACATAATTAATTCTTCCATTGTTTATTACGCCTACGCCTCCTAATCAGTGTTTTTGAAGATGACACTTAAACATGCACGCACACACACACACACACGCACACACACACACACATTCTAAATAACTGATCTCAGCCATGTGCAGTATTTAGAGAGTTTAGAGTATCTGCTGAATTATAAATACTTTTGGGAATGACTATTGAATACACAAACCTGCTCGACAGAAAAAGAACACAATAAAGCCTTTATATCGTCCAACATTATTTATTCTGAGGACAGATTTGTCTAAGTTCATGTTTCGCTGTAGGCAATGACTCGTGTTCTTCAACATAAACCCCTGACAAGCTGCTACCACACGAATTAGGACCTTTTGCCGGATAAAGTCGACCAGAGAACTACAACAATAACAGCGTTGCTAAATCTGGTAGATGCCTTATGTCCACACCATTGTGAAGACGTGAAGTTCAGTCAAGGGGCATCTAAATACTTCTGTAGGCGACACATTTCTTTTTCTTCTGTTATCTAAGTTTTAATTTAAAATTGTTTTTACGTTCTATTACCAACAAACCTGTACTGCGTTGGGAATGACGAACGCAACAGGAACAACGCTTTTACCAGACCACAAAACTTGAAGGTGTGTTAACTCACTGACAACGCAGTAACATTGTTTTTAGACCTCAGACGCACCGGAGAAAATCAGTCAGGAAATATGCCTCAGGATTTTCACTCAATGTTGACACATGAAATAATGATTGTTCTAAGCAAATCTGTCGACAAATGTTGTTCATCTAAATCAGGGATGTCAAACCGGTCCCACGGGGGGCCTAGTGTATGCAGGTTTTTGGGTTTTCATTTAAATTAGTTCCCAGTTCAGACCTAAACAACCAGTAGAGGGTAGAACCTTACCAATTAGTGACCTAATTAATCAATCAAGAACAAGGTGAGAGCAAAGACCTGTAGACACTCAGCCCTCAATGGAACCGGTTTGACCCCTGTGATCTAAATGAAACTATAGCAGTCTGATTGGGCTGTAAGTCAAAGCTTTTTGGATTGTTGATTTTTGATGGCTATTAGATCTGAGGACAACCTCTCCCAAACCGCATACCGGTTAGATACAGATACAATTAAAATACACCAAACACGCAATGTAACTGTTCATCCATGTTTTGTTGAGATGATGGTGGACCTTATAATCTGCTCACTACTGCCACAGTGTTTTGTCCTTATGTCTTTTCTTTTCTGGCCAGCAACCTACAAACATTACCCTACCAATTGAAGATATTAGTCTGGAGTTTAGACTGGATTAAACTGTACACATTCAACCAAATCCAGAATTCACATGGTTGATCTGCCAATTTTCACTACACATCTGTCAGGCAAATTGTGGTCTGACAATTAGCCCTTTGAAATTAGCAACATGAAGCCTCTAACCAGTCCAGGTCCACACAGTCAGCGCCCACAAAGCAGGTTTATTGGATTATTCGGCGTGTCAGGAGGAGCGGTCTCATTGGCAGTACTGCAGACGCGCAGAGGTTCGGGGTAATGTCCTCTAGCTGCTCTCACAAGTAACTGTCACGTATCCAAGCCCAGCCTACGAGTCCTTCTCTCACAAGTCACTGTCACGTATCCAAGCCTACGAGTCCTTCTCTCACAAGACACTGTGACGTACCCAAGCCCAGCCTACGAGTCCTTCTCTCACAAGACACTGTGACGTACCCAAGCCCAGCCTACGAGTCCTTCTCTCACAATTCACTGTCAAGTATCCAAGCCTACGAGTCCTTCTCTCACAAGACACTGTGACGTACCCAAGCCCAGCCTACGAGTCCTTCTCTCACAAGACACTGTGACGTACCCAAGCCCAGCCTACGAGTCCTTCTCTCACAAGTCACTGTCACGTATCCAAGCCCAGCCTACGAGTCCTTCTCTCACAATTCACTATCACGTATCCAAGCCAAGCCTACGAGTCCCTCTCTCTCAAGTCACTGCCACGTATCCAAGCCAAGCCTATGAGTCCTTCTCACACAAGTCACTGTCACGTATCCGAGCCCAGCCTACGAGTCCTTCTCTCACAAGTCACTGTCACATATCCTAGCTCAAGCCTTTTCTCAAACACTTTCAGGGATTCTTTCGTTAGGCGCTCCAGATAGGCTTACATGAGCCACAAAGCACCAGTACAAATATCCCGTAACCCCCCCCCCCCTCCCCAAATCAAACGCTCTCAACTTAAGGCAGCTTTACATGTCTCAGTATAAGTAAAAGCATCAGTTGTATCATTAAACGTATCGGCCGGGGAAATAAATATGACAACAAGAGGCAGCGGTGGCAGGCAATTACCGTATCCCAAATAACGCCCTGTTAAGGGGTCTTTACAAGGCACTTAGTAGGGCTCTAGGTAGTGCACTTCCAGCAGGAACTTGGGACATAACCTATTGCAATGGGGGATATGAGAGATTACACCTGTGGTCACAGACACGTGTAATAGCTCTTGGGTAATGCTGCTATGTTTGTAACGAGGTGCGGGGTCCTTTACTGCCTCTTTGTTTCTCCGCAGTGCTGTAAAGTATTTTATAGATGTGCTAGAAATCGTCCTATCCTTTACTATACAACCTGTTTCCCCTCTCTCTCTCTCTCTGTCTCGCTCTCTCTCACTAACACCCCTTACCATCCCCCGTGAGAGGAAGGGTGAGTGCAGACACAAAGCAAGTGCACACACACGCTCACACACACACACACGCACGTCGGGTATAGCCAGCTGTCCCTCGTTCTCACCCCACAGGCGTGAGCGCTGTAACAGTTCTCTCGCAGACAGGTTCACCCCCTGTTTGCCTATACTCAATCTTTCTCGTGTCTCAATAAATCCACCATGTTATGCTAGCTCGCTCTTTGTAGAGACATATTATGCTCTATTGCCTGAAGGGTTTTGGGGGTTGGGGGAGGGGTTGGCGGGGTGTGTGTGGGGGGGGTTCTGTGTACTTTAGCCAATCCTCTCCTCCCACCTTTTATCTACTCATCCATCTGATGAGGAATCTGCAGGGCGTGCAGGAAATCGGAACGCGAAAGGAAAAAAAGGGTCCATCCTTGCGAACCTCGTACTGACTCGTGAATAGTCATCGCCCGGTCCGGGACCTGCGGTACCGACATCAAAACCCAAACTCACTTAATCTTTGAAGACAGACAGCTGAATCTCCGTTCAGCGTCGGGCCAAATCTGACTCACTGCCCGGTCGATTTAAGTGGGCCGTTTTATTTTCTCACAGTCGCCTTCTCCGAAACCAATGTATGATTAGAACGGCCGCGGCGACTGCACGGGGTTCCGGATGATTCCGGCCTTTTAGGGTGAACAGGCCGGCCGGAGAAGCTTTAACTTACACCGGTTGACCGGTCAGACGACCCGATAGGCTGGGACGAGTTATTCAGTGACACGTGGGGGGTCCATAACGAATTACGTTGAAACGCTCGTCACCTCAGCGGAAGGAGACAACTGCTCCGCAAGGTCACGAGGAATCAGTCATAAACCACCCAGTCGGCAGTTCAGCTCATTCTGGGTGGTCCAGAACCTTCTTTTCCATTAACCTCCGCTATCTATAAATAATTATAACTGGAAACAAAGAGGATTTGTCGGCACTTGGCGATCCTACAGGTAACAGATTACGTCTGGACATGTCAAAGTGTATAAACTTTACCATTCACTTGGGTCAAAGCAAGGGCAGATTGCTTTTTCGTCAACTTGCTACAGTGCGGGCACAGTCGATTTCAGCGTGTGGAGTTTGTGTTTTCGTATCACATTTTGGGCACTGTTATTCTGGGTTATCGTTTAAAATAAATATGTAAACTTCCAGTCCTAACCATAACCATTTAGATGTGCGAAAACTGTTTATTTGAGTCTTTCAGGTACAATTATAGACCCTCGCCACGGCCACGTTTTTATTGTGATTAGCAGCGAAACCCATCGATTGAAGATAACAGACGAATATCACAGATGTTGACGAATAAATGACTGACAAAAAAACGATTGGCGACCAGCGCCAATCGTTTTGTCTCCCAGGAATGGAGCCATTCACTATAGACTGCTTTAGTGGAGTAGAATTTAAGATCCTTATCGGTGGATACAGTTGGAGGGAACTAATAGCACAATCCTTTCACTTTCTCGATAAAGTGAAGACACCATTTATGTGAAGTAATCTCGATCAACCCTCGCCCTGTAAATCCTGGTTTTGGAGACGAGTAAACAAATTATTTTAAAAGTCACCTCAGCTGCCACAAAGACGACATTAAGATATCACAGAGAATCAGAGGGGGAAATCTCTTAGGGAACTTTAGCAATTTGTGTAGCAATTTGTTTTGTGGTCAACAGGACAATGCATCACTGATAGGATGGCAGATTGCTCTGTGCTAAAGGGGGTTATGCTGTGTGTCCTGGATTTTTTCCTGATTTTTTTTACTTACCTTGAATTACGAAGAAGAGTCGGGAGGAGATGGACAAGAGGAAGAAAGTGGCGACGTGTGAGCAGAACGAACGCTCATAAACCACCTGTCCTCACAGACATTCTTAATTTACGACATCTCAAAACACAGTGGACGGTTATTTCTCGAATTTCATTGGCTGCCATATAACAGTCGCCACCACTTACGAGCGTACACGACTAACCGGTACATCGGAGGTTTGTAGAAACGGTCGCCGCGACTCGACACTTCGCCCCGTTTCCGTTTCGTCGAGTACACACTCCGCCCCCGTTCCCCTTCTGTCGAGTACACACTCCGCCCCCCTTCTGTCAAGTACACACTCCGCCCCCCTTCTGTCAAGTACACACTCCGCCTCCGTTTCCCTTCTGTCGAGTACACACTCTGCCCCCGTTCCCCTTCTGTCGAGTACACACTCTGCCCCCGTTCCCCTTCTGTCGAGTACACAGTCCGCCCCCGTTCCCTTTCGTCGAGTACACACTCCGCCCCCGTTCCCCTTCTGTCGAGTACACACTCCGCCCCCGTTCCCCTTCTGTCGAGTACACACTCCGCCCCCCATTCCCTTTCTGTCGAGTACACACTCCGCCCCCGTTCCCTTTCCGTCGAGTAAAAACCTCTAAGGACATTTTATATATAGTCGTTTACCGTCCCGTATGTCCCAACACGAGGCCCGTACTGTTGTATAAGCACCAACCTCACCTTGACTTCTGGGTCACTTGGGACACGAAGCATCTGTGAAATGAATAAATGTTTACGCGATATTTCGCAATGTCCCGCCGTGAGTCCGGGAAGCCCCTGTCGTGTGCCCTTGATCCATTTCAGCAGCGTCCGTTAGCCGGATACGTCGCCAGTCGGCATCCTGGCAAGCACTCAGGCTGTCCTCAGATCAGAAGCCCTGTACGCAGTCTAAACGTGGCTGTCCTCACATCAGAAGCCCTGTACGCGGTCTAAACGTGGCTGTCCTCACATCAGAAGCACTGTACGTGGTCTAAACGTGGCTGTCCTCACATCAGAGGCACTGTACGTGGTCTAAACGTGGCTGTCCTCAGATCAGAAGCCCTGTACGTGGTCTAAACGTGGCTGTCCTCACATCAGAAGCACTGTACGTGGTCTAAACGTGGCTGTCCTCAGATCAGAAGCCCTGTACGTGGTCTAAACGTGGCTGTCCTCAGATCAGAAGCCCTGTACGTGGTCTAAACGTGGCTGTCCTCACATCAGAAGCACTGTACGTGGTCTAAACGTGGCTGTCCTCAGATCAGAAGCCCTGTACGTGGTCTAAACGTGGTTGTCCTCAGATCAGAAGCCCTGTACGTGGTCTAAACGTGGCTGTCCTCACATCAGAAGCCCTGTACGTGGTCTAAACGTGTTAAAGGACGAACACCGTGTTGCTCTTGTCATTGACCAAGGCTCTCGTGTGCGATGTGTCTCTCCTCTAACAATCTGATCCCCGGTCGGCGAACCAGACACGCACTACGCTCACCCTGAAGAGGTCAATTACGTTGACTTTAGGTGTGGTAAAAGGTGTGTCTGTGAGTGTGTGCACTCGGTTGTAAAATATTAATGGTGATACAGGTATGATCTTTAGGAGGTTCCTTTGGTACTGCCAACAGTATTTCTCCTTAACACACAAAATATATCTCCTTGAACACAGTGTGTGCAGCACCAAACAAGATTTGACCTGACGCTCCCGGGATACTAAAGACTCTCGGTTTGAGATCTTCCCTCATCCAGAACCTCTTCTCATTGACATTTCTCTAAACAAGGTTGTCACTGTTGCCCTGGTTGTCACTCCAATCAAAGAATCAATCCTCTTCTGAGGAGAATTGACATCAGACCACAGAGGGCGGAGATATAGTAATTGTCACATGCTGCAACCCGGGAGGTAGAAACAGAAAAAACGTAACACCGTTTTGTTAAAATTACAAAAGGAAATTAAGCTAGGGGGGTGCCTTCTGTCACGGGGAGGTGTCTGTCAGTGCAGACTGCACCACACAGAGCAGGCAACACAGCACTAATACCAACAAAGTCTGTCAGGCAGACAGACAGATACGCGCAGACACCAAAACAACACACGGAGCAGTCCTTAAAGTACAGCTACGCGCCAATAAGGAAGTGTTGCCACGGCGAGAGATATGACATAACATAGCTTTTTAGCTCTCATGGGACATTGCAGAGTAAAGGGGTTGTTCAGCTCAGAGCGTTGTATATACAGGGTTTCCAGTGTGTGTGTGTGTGTGATTTGCAGTGAGTTCGTGCTTAATATATGAAATACCTAGGACCGTGTGTGTGTACAGTAACACCTCTTCGAACGTTTCGACGTGAGTTCCCGTTTTCAGAGACATTACGTGCATACGCGCCGGTAATTCTGGACTCACATGCTTTTCCTCATGGCTATATCTTACGATGACACAGCTCTTTATTATCCTGTTGACCATCGCAAAATGGCTGCCAATCCCAGCCCGTCACTATAGCAAAAAAAACTTCAGAGCCGGACAAATCCGTATATTCAGGAAGCTCTCCCGCATATCTTTTTTCAATATAAATTACTAGAGATGTCTTGGTCCACCGCGTTCACTTAGGTCCGCTCGTTCAGCCGAGCTCTCCAGTTTGTCAGGTATATAAGATCTTCTATGAAAATATTGCTCATAGTTATGACTGAGGCCCCTGTGGGTCAGAGTAAGATTTAATTACGCAGTGCAGACACAAATCGTGTGGAGCCTCCGTCATTCAGCTCTTTTTCCTCTGTTCCTCTCTCTGTGTGGCGCTCTGTTTGTTCACTGTACTACTAATAAACGCACTGGCTCTTTCTCACTTGGTTTCCTCTGTAGTGTTTTTAGTCTTTTAACTCCTCTTCTCCTTTTCGTCTTATGTCCCTTCCATTGCTTTCACAGAGATGTGCAGAAAACATTAAATGTTTGATTAAATATGCGCTGTAACGTTAATGCTAATTTCTGACTGAATAAGACAAATATATAAATAGACAGACAGATGTGGATGAGTCAAAACATTCAGGTGAAAAGAATAACATTGATAATCTCCTTAGAATCAGTTCTCGTAGTGAGCATGTTGGATGCAGGAGAAACGGGCTGGAGTAAATACCTGAGGTAAAAATGGTATGTTCAGATAATTAAATCAAGGCATCTCTGAAAAGGCAAGGCTTGTGGGTTTCTCTGGTCAGCAGTGGTGCGTACCTACAGCAGTCTGTCATAATGTTTTGGTGCCAGATACCACAGGACACATTCAGGGGTCTGTCATAATGTCTTGGTGCCAGATACCACAGGACACATTCAAGGGTCTGTCATAATGTATTGGTACCAGATACCACAGGACACATTCAGGGGTCTGTCATAATGTATTGGTGCCAGATACCACAGGACACATTCAGGGGTCTGTCATAATGTATTGGTACCAGATACCACAGGACACATTCAGGGGTCTGTCATAATGTATTTGTGCCAGATACCACAGGACACATTCAGGGGTCTGTCATAATGTCTTGGTGCCAGATACCACAGGACACATTCAGGGGTCTGTCATAATGTATTGGTGCCAGATACCACAGGACACATTCAGGGGTCTGTCATAATGTCTTGGTGCCAGATACCACAGGACACATTCAGGGGTCTGTCATAATGTCATGGTGCCAGATACCACAGGACACATTCAGGGGTCTGTCATAATGTCATGGTGCCAGATACCACAGGACACATTCAGGGGTCTGTCATAATGTCTTGGTGCCAGATACCACAGGACACATTCAGGGGTCTTGCAGTGTCCATGCCTCAGCTCTGTCTTTGCAGCACTTGAAAGCCCAATAGCATATTAGGCAGAAGGTCATAAGGTTTTGGATTTTCAGTCTATATAGAGAGAAAGAGAGATCAATGATGGATGGAGGAACAAATAGCTGGCAGGAAGTTAAAATAGCTATACTGCAAATATAGTCTTCATGTTTCTGCCTGGTCTGTCCATTGTTTCTTTCTCTATGGTTCTGTACATATCAAGCGTTGTTTCTCATTGTTCCTCTCCGCTCCCCGGTCTGCAACCTCCATCCCACCTCCTCTCCATCTCCACTCCTCACTTTGCTCTTCTTCCCATGCCCTTCCCACCACTCTACCTTTCTCCCTCTCTGTTTATTTAGGTCCTGCTCTCTCATTCTCATTTGCCATCTTTCTCTCTCCCCCTCTGTCTCTTGCCCTAACCTCCAACCCCACTCCATCTGTCAGTCTTCCTCCATTCCTTCCTCCATGTAAAGCTCCTCTTCAGATGACTACATCCTCTCTAGTGGCCGCGGCAGACCCAGCTAGCCAGCTTGCAGCCAGGCCTGATAAAAGCCCGGCAAGACCCTGGGGGAGCGGTGAGCTGCCTCGACCGGCACAAAACTGAAAAATAAACGGATATTTATAGACATAGCCGAGGTTATAGAAGAACATAGATGCTATACAGATCACCGGCAACCTCTGGTTCTGATTTTGAAATGAGGGGGAACGGGGAACTGATTAGGGATTACCTAAATATAGGACCAGATGGTGAGAAGGTACCAGGACAATGCCTTATGAGCTTTCCTGAATCCCGTCGCGGCACGATTTTCTGTTCTGTTTTGTGCTTCATGAACAAGGCCCAGGTTTTATGAGGCAGCACGTTCCAGGGGCCGTCACGTTCCAGGAGCCGTCACGTTCCAGGGGTCGTCACGTTCGAGGAACCGTCACGTTCCAGGGGTCGTCACGTTCGAGGAACCGTCACGTTCCAGGGGCCGATCCTCAACCTTCATTCTTCTCCTTACTTAGCGGCTGCTGGGCTACGGGGTCGGAACGGATTCCTCAGACAGAGAGATGGATTAAAGCAAAGGGAGAGTTGGACAAGAGCAATGAGAGAGACAGGCCAGAGAAGAGACAGCAGAGGGCTTGCTTTCTCCTCGCTCGTCTCATCAGCAGCAGCGTCCGTCTGTCCAGTGAGAGACACACTGACACGAACGGTGTCCTGTTTGCAGTGTCACAGAGAGCACGCATCGATCGCCGCCACCGTAGAAGGTCATACGCTTGACAGTTCGGGGCGCAGTGCCACACAGATGAAACAGCTTGTGTCCACAACGGGGGCATAATCGAAGGAAGCAATGTTGACGTAGCTCACGTCGATGTTACAACAGTAAAATAACCAGATGCGCAACGGGTTGCGGGAGAACGTGAGATGAAAAACATGCAAATTGCTCGTAAAACCTCCAAAAAGTCATTGATTGAGGACCTCGGCGTGTATCTGTTGTGCACTCCGGCATGTTACAACATCAGCTGTTCTAATTAGCTTGCTCGGGTTTGTTACGATCCTGTCACTGATTGCGCTTTCGAGTCGGACGTACAATATAATTGACGGGTGAAATTTCCAGAGGTGGGACAAAGTCATTGTTATGCAAGTCACAAGTAAGTCTCAAGTCTTTGCCCTCGAGTCCCGAGTCAAGTCGAGTCAAAGATGAGGCAAGTCCCGAGTCGAGTCACAAGTCAAAGCCAACAAGTCTCAAGTCGAGTCCAAAGTCCTACCATTTTAGTTTCGAGTCATTTCAAGTCATCTTACCACAGAATTTATACAAATCATGTATGTCTGTAAGATTTGTATTTCTTTAAACCTCTTTTTATACAATGACATTAATACAGTAAAAAACAGAAAATGTAATTTCACAAAAAATGCTTTTATTTCAACAGCATATTGCACTAGAACAATGCACAGCAACTTCAGCCCTGTATTGTATTGACCTTAGGGCTGGATGGAAAAAATTTATATCACGATATATTTCTTAATTTCGGTCGATACGATATAATTCCGATATCGATATGAACAATATAAAAGCCTCAGAAAAAATGCCATGAACACCCACAACGGATGTCTGTATACAATCTTCTGAAAAATACATTTGCCAAGTCTTTTGAGCCTCCTCCTATAAAACTAAATAATATTTTAGAAATAAAACGGTACAAATAAATTTCAACTTTTATTTGATTTTAACCTTTATACAAACAAGAAAAGTCAAATAAGCAATTTGACTCTGAGACTGACCTTATTAATATATTTAACTTTAAACAATAACATAGGCTGATTATATTATTCTTTACACAAAACTTCCTGCAACAAAACTTGTTCTTATAAACATATCGTTTTAAGTTAGTGAACATGTTAGACAATGAAGAGGTGAGTTCATGAGTTCGCTACGTGACCGTGGATTTAAGAGACACGACAGAGAAGCTCATGAACGCGCAAGTTGCAACATGCGCGGAGAATGAGAGTGCTCAAAAGCGCATGTCCATCATGACGTCATGGGCCATTCAACGCGGAAGATCCAAGCTCCTATGTTGGCTTTATGCGCTTTTGAGCCTCTCATTCTCCGGCACATTTAGCATCACGCTGAAACCTGAAGTTTATCAGATCTCAGAAAGCTGAACCACTTCCCTACCACTGAATTAGTCTTTCCTCTCATATCAACTGTCTGCTTTCTCCTCACTTATGGAAGCTCGTTCAGTCACGTTTGAATTGCGGTCATGGGCGCTCATTTTGTAGCTTAAACTTGCCGTGTTGGAGATCAGCAAAAATATTGAAATATCGAAAATGTGTTTAGAAATCATATCACCGTTATTGATTTTTTTTACCGCGATATATATTGATATTGAATTATTGTCCAGCCCTAACCTCATATTGCAAAACAGTTTAACTTTC
Organism: Dallia pectoralis; assembly: GCA_029465975.1. Classification (NCBI taxonomy): domain Eukaryota; kingdom Metazoa; phylum Chordata; class Actinopteri; order Esociformes; family Umbridae; genus Dallia; species Dallia pectoralis. The sequence continues at coordinate 9,534,530 of CM055742.1, forward strand.
AAATAGACATGGGTCCTTTTAGCCTGAACTTTTTTAAACATGTCATTAATAAAATCCTCACTCCTCAAAATGATCACTTCTGAAAAAATGGACCAACCTGATAATATAATTGGAATGACTCCATAGAGACGTGTGTGCGTCTGTAATCTTCGATCCGCATGTTTTGCAAATTGCAACTCTTTTTTTGTCGACTACCTCGTAATTTTTATAGCCAAACGAAACTATATTCGGTATCATTTTGCCAACTGGCGCGTTGTTGCTTGTGCTTCATTGGTTGTCTTGCAATGTGCCTGCTTGGATGCTGTCTAATCAAAACAACGTGGGACTACAGTGATTGGATGTCGAATCAAAACAATGTGGGACTACAGTGATTGGATGTCCAATCAAAACAACGTGGGACTACAGTGATTGGATGTCGTGCAGGCAGCGCGCGTGCTCTCTGCATGCATTTTTTTTTCACAGATGCAGATAAACTGAGAGCGGCGCGGCCGTGTGAACATTTTCTTCCCCAGTTTTCATGGGAAGTAGCAAGTCTTCTCGAGTCAAAAGGCGCAAGTCCAAGTGAAGTCACGAGTCATTGATGTTCAAGTCCAAGTCGAGTTGCAAGTCTTTGTACATTTTGTCGAGTCGAGCCTGAAGTCATCAAATTCATGACTCGAGTCTGACTCGAGTCCAAGTCACATGACTCGAGTCCACACCTCTGGAAATTTCTGAGTGCCGCGTGACAAATCGGTCTCCGGCAAGTGAAGAGGACAAATCGGCGGACAGGTGTGGGATCACAGAGCTCTCGCGCTGTCTTCGGTCTGGCCAGTCCACGCGTTAGCAGAGTATCGCCGGACAAACGACAGAGCAGCCGAGGGGGATCGGAAGAAGTCGACGGGAAAATTGATAAAGGGAGGGAACGAGCCACGAACATATGGCACATGTGCAAATGGCCTTCTACATGTGCAAGCAGTCGGTGTCTGTTTCTTGTCTCCGGCGTTTCCAATGTGAATGACAGATGAATACGTCATCGGGCGATGTCGCTGGGTTGCTTGGTTGAATTTAGTTGCTCATAGGCTTTCTGTTTGTCTATGTGCTGGCAGTATGTGGACAGGGAAAATGAATTCGTCATTGTAACTAGTCATGTATGGCTATCTCTGACAAAAGATAACCTCAGTGACTCTTTTAAAAAGAACCAAATGTGAAAAAGGTCAGAGGTGAACGCAACATGTATCTTTGTATCTGTGGCGTATGTAAGATGTCTTGTTGCGCTTACGGATCGTTTGCTAACGGAATTAGAGAAGTAACAAGTGTGGTGATGTCATACCCACGGTATGTGCTCTCATATACCCCAGCACTCAGCCAATCAGCATCCAGGATTAGTAATAGAATGACTTTATAATGGCGATCCGGGTTTCTGGTCAGCATATCATGGTTAAAGGCTATTAACTAACAACACAATTGGTTTTATTCTCACCTTCAGTTAGTTGAGGGTTTCTTGGAAGAACATTTGAATACTACAATGTGGCGTCAATGTTACTGGACAGTGAATATAATTCCCAATAATTGTTTCTCTTGTATTTATAAAAAAGTTATATTGGCCACTGTCAACTGCCACCTATGCAATTAAACTAAACTACTTATTTCGCGAAAAAGTTTTACTTTGATCCTTTATAATAAAGGAGATCCTTGATGACCGTCTTTACCCGGAAAGTTCCAAAGGCGTAGACATTTGAACCCCAAAAGGTGTTGGAGCAGCTTGCCCTCCCACAGCACACCGGCCGTTAGCTGTGCTCTCGCATAATAGTCACCGACTCCCCCGCTGAGCTTTAACTGGCTCCCTCTTCCCCTCTGGGTGTCCTCTGAGCCAGGTTCTGACCAGCCGTGTCGCTGAATATTGATTACTCGTGACTCAACAGGGACATTTCACCAATGTTTTTTTTGCTATGTAATACGGATATGTCTTATCGCGAAGTCCAACCATGAAAACCATTAAAGCAAATTGGCAATTAAATATGCATGGCATAGCCCGCTGAACAGTTTGAGATGGAATCTCAATATTTGTTTTTGTTTCATAGGATATCGTCTGAGCTTTGGCTCTGACCTGCTAACAAAATCTTGGGGATCAAGCTCGAAGCGGTTACGCCCCCGATATTTGCTATGAATGAAAGTACACAACTCTAGGCTTATATCACCATACTTCAGGGTATTTTTGACAGGGCAGAATTGCTGGCAAAATATTGAGAATGTGTTTTCTTTCAATGACAGACCAAGTATTTACCAGTCGCACGGGATTCCAGAGTTTGAGATGCTGGTATGGTACAGTTGAATGCACACTGTATTTACTATGTCAAAATGTTTTCACACACGCATATACATCATTTACAACCAGCTGTTAAGCAGATATTAAGCACTGAATTCAATAACGTCTGAATCCGTTGATTTAAAGAACCGTTGTGGCTTTGTGTCAATAAACACCGGCGTGTCAGCAAGAGGAACAGCTTGTGTTAATTGGATTGGGACCATACCGACGGAGCTATGTTCAGTGTAGTTGTTTATTAAGAGATGCATTTCAAATGCATCTGAATGGATATTTGTCTTTAGCTAGGTGGGTTGGCTGATAGAGCATGTGACAGGACGGCACTTAACAGACGTGTGTCCGTTCGCCTGTGTTCATGTGAGAGAGAGATATAGAGAGGAGAGCATTTCTATGTGATTCTCAGCGTGCTCTACTGTTCTCCAGTTAATACCAGCTTTGTCACAGTGTGTTGGCTGAGAGTGAGGTCCATCAATCTTTGATGAATGCTGCCGTCTCCTTGCCGCTGCACTGATTTGCCTTTCTGTTCCCCGGCTGTGTTACCAGCGCTCGGTCATATGCTGGGAAGTTTCCCCTCCAGCGCACACATTTTCCGGCGAGGAACCTGAGGCTGGAATGGAATTTTAGAATTTACTTATTCGCTTACATGTTTGGGGAAGTTTATTGACCGTTAATATTAGGTGCAAAAACAATGTAAATGTGTAATTTTATCAGTCTACTATTATCAACATCTCATGGTTTTGATTTAATATAATATATAATATATTTCTTAAATTGTAATACAAATGATGGCATATCGGATAAAATGGAAATGAACTATTTCGTAGTGATCATTTTGTGCTGGTTATAAGTATTAAAGGAGGTGAATAATCATACAGTTTAAAGCTGTTGTTTAAAGATTCTGGCCAAAGTAAGCTTAAAAACTGATCTTTGAGCTTTGGAAATACCCTTTGTAGTGCCAACGTGGCCTTGTTGTTCATCTCGCCGTAATTGTACAATGAGTAACGCTATCTTGAGTATTACTGAAACCTCCCTAATGTCTCTGTTGAGGCCATTCGTTCTATTTTAGTCCGACCTTTACGACCACTGCCTGGGATTCAATAGCCAGAGACCGCCAGTCATTGAGTGTGGAGCTCTCTCTGTTTTTCAAGAGGGATCACATCCTCACAAACGTTCCAGAACTAAGAGAGGTGCTTTGTTGTTCTTGATTCCCGGACTACACCTTTAAGCAACACACAGCGTCTCGTCAGGCCGTGGCACGGGAGTCGTCGCCTTAAGCCCCGAGTTTCTTCTCGTTCCCAGGAGCAACGTGACATCACGGGCCAGATTGGAGGATTAGAACTACACCAGGCCCAGAAGTGTCTCTTCCCTAAGCCTCCTACAACACAGACAATTAGACAAGCGAACGTGCGCAGCGATACAGAACGCCTGGTCGCCCAGATGTTTGTGCTGTACTTTCTTTTGCTTATTTTTGTTAAAAGAAAAAGTGTTTTAAACAAATGTTAGTGACGGGAAGAGGGCACTCATGACCTGGACGTAAGAATATTCTGTTCTTCATTGATCGTGTTATATCAGAGAGAATATGTTGTTTGTTACCTGTACGTATAGATATAGAGCGCCTTTCATATCACCCCTTTCCAAGCCATTTTATGACATTCTTAGAGCTTAAGACTAAATGGTTTTGTCTGGAGACAGTTTCGAAAGAATGGAAACGTTAGTCTATTTTTCTGACAAACTGTCGACTGCCTGTTTGTATCAGTTGCTAGCATGGTGCTTGCCATGCCAGGAGTTGTGGGTAAAATCCCCGATGGGGCACAGAAATGTACATACATGTGTAAAATTGTACCGTTCATACAGACCCGATAGCTGTATTTCAGTAACGGCGTCTGCAAATAAAATCTTGTTTATTGCTATTTTTTTACCCTCTGACCCTATCAAATAGCTGAAAAGGCTGGCAGAAAAAAAGATGACATGGTATATTAGTGGGATTTTGGTCTCTGTACGGGATAGGGATATTATTTCCAATTTGCTGGTTTTATTTGCTCGAATTTGTGAGAGGAAATATGTAGACAGGGATCAACGGGAAATGTGGTACTGTGGTACTTAAAGGCTCAAAGAATTTGCAATCCAATGTATCTCTCAACTCAAATTTCTTAAATCCTGTGATGCAAATGAACGAACAGACAGAGGATCCGGTGCCGGTTGGCTGTTAAGAGTGGCTTGTCAAAGCTAGTGCCGAGCAGAGCTTTGCCTCTGATGCGAAACATGTGGACTTTGGAGTCTTCTGGTTTTTGGCGTGTGTTTTTGCCCGATACAGGGAGCAAAGCACACATTTCCAGCGCCCGAAATGATCAGGGATTGCGAAAGTCTCAGATGAGCCATGTGTATTTGCTGAGTAGAGGAACGGAGCGTCGCTTTAATGTGTCAAAACAAGACGGAGCCTCCTTTTCTACACGCGCGGGCCTCCATTACAAGGCTTTACTAATCCGGACATGCAAAAACCCACGTCCGAAATGTGCCTTTTGTGTATAATCCCAACACAATTCCTATACAGGATTAGGATTTCACTTTTTTTTTAAATAACCGGGAGAGTACTGGGGAATTGTGTCCTGTGAGTTATTTGCGGTCAACAGTATAACCAGACTATGATGTGCATTAAGTTTAATTACTTAATGTTGTTATTCAGGCCCCTATTAATCTGTGGGGTGAAGCCCCTGGAGCTGACCAAAATAAGACCACTGTGATTATTTTTCCGGATGTCCTTGACTATCTGCGTGACATATTTATTGTCAATATATCAAACCGACTTCTGTCCACTGGCCCGACTTTTCCCAAGAGCAATAAATCTGATTGGACGAAATGAGATAACATTGTTCGATTGGCCACGCCTCATCCTGTCCAACGACGTAGAGCCTCACAGAGGGTAGCATGCGTTGCATGGGGACACCTTGTAAAACCACAGAAATTCAAAGAGAGAAAGCTTTTCTGACTAAGACTGTAAACAAGAAATAAATGTTGGCGTGTGACAGTGAGACGAGGGTTACGAGCTTGAAATCAGGCATACTTCTACACACATATCTGACTTTATCAGTGTCCAGGTAATTTGTATACACAAGTTACACAAGCCTGCATTTAAAGGTGTGATCTGGGACATTTTCTAAATAACTATATTCTCTTTTTTCCTTTTTTCCATATCTACTTATTAGAAGAGCTATCAAACCGCAGGTGGCCACGAGCCTTTTTATTTTGCTCTACCCCTTACCACCTCTGTCCTCTTGACCCGATAACGTGCTGGGTTTTGGAGGTGTGTCGAGAACCACGGCTCACGGGGTAATGAAGGCCACATGGTTCTCTCTTGTAACAAGTCTCTGGGCAACATACTTCACGTCTTCACACTTATCTTCACCAACCACTGTTTTCCCAGATATATATTCTAGAAATGTCCCTGGTTATCCATCTCCGAGGAAACTTGAAAACTGAAGAGCAAGTTCATGATACAAGGAGATGCTTTAGTCTGAATCCCGAAGTTCCATCAAGTGTTAGATTGCATAACGTTAGCCTTACTGCAACGACATTGGTTCTGAGAAATTCTGAGATTTGGGTGCATTGTTTCTCATGTATCCTGCGAATATCTACATTGATTGTTTTTAATATTTTAAAATATTTATTTGTGTGAGTATTGTTATGTACATTACGTAATACAATGTATTGTCTCATGAAACGCCCTCTTAAATATCTCGATGTGTAACTAATTTCTTCAATGTAAAAAAGCTTCATCACTTAAATCTCCAGGAACCGTATAGAACGTGTTAAGCTGATAACAACTAACTTTTGTAAGACAAAGGCCTTACTGAAAGCTACTGACCATTGACTTGCTAATCTCAATTCCTCGTTTACCAGGATGGAGGTATTAAATTCACCCAGTCTATGGGACAGTCTGAAATGTTTTACAGATCCTATGATGTCATCATGTACATTTACCTGAGCCCTTTTTGGCCATTTCGAGTGTTACTTCAGATCATCTGGGGTTAAGAGTTGTCCTTGAATGTATTTACATGCACAGCCCTGATAGGACGTGACATCAAAAATCGTGACAGAAGTTCCATCCCGCCAGAACCGACTGAAAGGCCAAGCTTAATAACGTCAAATTGACCGTATTGTTAGGAAAGCGTAGTAGCGAAATAGCGGAAAAACTTGTTTTTCACTGCACTGGGCCTTTAAATTGAATTTGCTTTCTCAAGTTAAGCTAGGCTTAGGGTTGAGCGAACATCATTACGGTTTCTGCACTTAATTAATCCAGTCAATATTGAACACGGGTATGACAATGATTTGAATAGGTTCAAGTGTGGTGCTGGTAACATGGGCTTGTGGGATTAATTCCCGGGTGGTTCACCGAAATTAAACGTGTCCCCACTACGAACTATAACTCTGGGTTCATGACAAATATACAGTGCATGATATTACACAGTGAGATAACTGCTTTCGTCCCTTTATCCCATCACATTCATATCAAAGCATGTGAACCTTGGTGCGTAAACAATGCCTACAGTGCTTCACAAAGGCAAACAGCGCTCGCCGAATTCCACCGACACACTATTGTGTCACTGTGATTGTATCGATCTCCCTCAAGCCGTAACCTTTCACGCCGCGTCCCTCCCTTTGTCCGTTTGCTCTTTTGAGCATTTATAATTCATGGAGCTTATTACTTTTTCCCTCTGTTCCTTTCCCGTTCCCCATAGCCCTTTCTCTATATCTCCCTTTGTCCCGTTTAACTCTTTCTTTTCTCGGAACAGTCTCCTCTAGCCGCACACTGTAAACCGAAGTCCCCCTCTGTCCCAGTTCCTCATCCCTTCTGTCTTTTGACCTCTCCCTGCCCCCTGATAGCTAAACACGCTGTTCTTCTTCCTGAGGGCTAAGCTCCGCCTACCTCGTTTATCTCATGCTGAGCAGATGCCACTCACTTCCCTCAGAGATCCGGCACCCTGCGGTTAGATATTTACAATTGATTTGCTAATTGGGATCCGCATTCCTGGTCCACGAGGCACCGTGATTCGCAGGTGCTTAGCCCGTTCAAGGTACTTTTAACTCAGGGATACATGTTGTCAAGGAGTTGGCTCACCTTTTAAATGGGTAAATCACCATGGCGATTTATCATGGCCCGGGTAATGAGACCATGTAGACAACTGCACCTAAGATGAGATCTTAGAGATGAGGTTTTCTGTGTATCTGGAGTTTTGATTCCACCGTGTGGTTTTAAAACCAGAATTGGAGTACTATGAACAAATGTAGGTTATACTTTAATCTGGATACTGACGTCTTTGAGGGATTTTTCTGAAAAGCCCTTTTAGGGTTTCAGTCCATGCAAAGGGCACAATCAAAATGCAAAAGATACATATGCTGTATATGTTTGAATGTGTCTTTAAGCCTACAGCTTATTTAAAAAATTAAATATGCCAAATCAAGTACATGACAGAGATTAGTAATGAATTGCAAGCTTTCCTGAGCTGGCAAATCAATGTGTGCAGCATTAGTATTAGCTAGACTTGTGCATTTTGACATTTGCCAGCTTTCAATAACTTGGCCAAAAGGTCTGTGTAAACTACAGCGTATGATGCTCAAAAAATGTATTAATTTGCTCGAGCTACTTTCTCAAATGGCTCATTGAGCATAAAGAAATAAATTGGATTTCAATCATGTAACCTATGTCAGTTAAATAAGTTATTATTATTGGGGAAAAAAATAACACAATTTTTGTTAACTGCTTAGCCCTACCGGCTATCAACAACAAGTAAAACCGAGTTCGAGGGCCAGACAGGAAGGCATCATTTCTAGTTTATCAACTAATCTATAGTCTGTCCCCCCCGCTGGCACGGGTGTCTGTTTTGATTATCTATATCAAACTATATCCGACGACCCGGCTTGACAGATCTCTATGATGTCTGACCTGTCATTTGATTCCTTCAACCAGAGACCTCTGTCAAAAGCTGAGTATTATCAGTAATATGTCTCTGACAGACAGCTGATCCAGTCACCAACAGATTCCCCCTGATGAAAAGGGGGGGGGATGAGCTGAGCTAGAACTGCTGTTATGTCATCTCTGCAGACAAGTGAATGTGATGTGGGATTCTTCAGTCTGCACCTGCTTTTGACAAATCAATAGGTTAAGCCTTACAGAACACAGCACTGCTAATTTTGAAATACAAACGTCGACTACAGATAATGTGTAAAACCGAACGTACAGTCAAATTTGAGATTCATGGAGCGTTTTACACTGGGATTTCGGACCATAATATTTCACCCAGACACCACTCTGCTTATCGTCTTCAGGTGGCGTCAAGCATTGTGACCAGATTAAGGCTGTCAGTGATTAGCATCCTATGCTAGGGATGGAGGCTTTACAGCTGTACAATTTGGCTTCTTCTGTCCTGTAACACTTCCTCACTGTCTCTCGTGTTTTGGTCTCCTGTGTGCTGACCGAGCTGTAAGTCTTGAGACGAATGACATGCGCATGGAACGAGATAGAGCAACGATGTTTTCAAGACAACACTGGTGTCTGAAACGGCGTTTAAATCACACCAACAGTAAAAAAATATCTGTCCTAAAACTGCATAATGCAAGCGAAATAAACTAACTGGGAAGAAATTCCCAGGTGACAGGGACACCCGGTACCTGAGAGTGTCCGGAATGTGTCGCTCATGTGAACGCTTATGTTGTGCGTATATTCCAAATCACGATCTGCACTGGAATGCGAAGTTGGATCTAAAATGAGTGCCGTCTGAAAAATGGAACACAATGTTGCCTTGATTGCGATCAGGTTAAAATAATTTCCAAATAACTACTCTGTGTTGTGACACATTCCTCCGGGAAACCACCATTAACGTTTTTATGTAACCTGTGCCACAGTAGATCTTCTGTCCGGTCGGACCGGACGGGATATTTGCGCTTAGTTTCCCGATTGCATCAACGAGCCCTGGGCGCTCAACACCCGGTTGCCGATGCCAGTGTGGGGTTTGTCCCTCCTCCAATCAGTGTGTACTCGCTGCTGACTGGGAGCACCCCACAAGCCTTGTCGTTTTGGATACGCTCACACCAAGTCACATGACCGCAACGGTTTGACATCTCACACGTTGACTACGAATACGGATTGTTGGCTTGCCATCTAATCTACGCGGACCTTGGCATGTTCCTGTGTATGCAAACAGCAGCCTCTGAGCTTAAACTAGTAAATGTAAATGTTATTTTTCACTGTGCCCATTGATGTATATCCAGGCACAGGTATAAGACTGAACATTCCATTTTTGATGCGAAGATGGAACGGGTCTTGTTGTATGTAACATGAGATAAGCACTCTATTTTGTTTATTTATAAGGCACTCCAGCAGAAACTTCCCGTGTATATTGCCGCTCTAAGGTTAAGACAATTCATTGTAGCACATAAACACAAGGTTGGCTAGGACTTTGCACGACAAGGATCACATCTAAATTTGGTAAAACCGTTTTAAGTTCCGGAGCTGCAAACACGCTTAGTTTCAAATGGCTGGTACCCCTCACATTATGCAAAGACTAGATTACAGATTTTTTAGGAGAAATGTGTATGTTATCGTTTTGGTGAAAAAGTTGGTATTTCCTCTAACTGAGATTCAATCAGAGGAATACCTCAATTACAGTCAATGAATTCCAGAGAAACACAGAGGTGCTCACATGCTGAAGCGATGGGTGAATGTAGGGATAGCATGTTGAAAAAAGAGGTTACATTGATGTGTTTCCAGATTTTTCTCTTAAGATTCAACACCTTGATCATTTATGATAAAAATGTAAAGATCTATCTATTCTATTTTAACAATTTAACAAAACAACAAAATTAACAAAAATATATGCGAGTAGGAAATAGCATCAGTGGGTAATATAAGTGATATATACAGTACATAACCAGTGAAGGAAATAACATCAGTGGGTAATATCAGTGTTATATACAGTAAATAACCAGTGTAGGAAATAGCATCAGTGGGTAATATCAGTGATATATACAGTACATAACCAGTGAAGGAAATAACATCAGTGGGTAATATCAGTGTTATATACAGTAAATAACCAGTGTAGGAAATAGCATCAGTGGGTAATATTAATAATATATACAGTACATAACCAGTGAAGGAAATAGCATCAGTGGGTAATATCAGTGATATATACAGTACATAACCAGTGAAGGAAATAGCATCAGTGGGTAATATCAGTGATATATACAGTACATAACCAGTGTAGGAAATAGCATCAGTGGGTAATATCAGTGTTATATACAGTAAATAACCAGTGTAGGAAATAGCATCAGTGGGTAATATCAATAATATATACAGTACATAACCAGTGAAGGAAATAGCATCAGTGGGTAATATCAGTGATATATACAGTACATAACCAGTGAAGGAAATAGCATCAGTGGGTAATATCAGTAATATATACAGTACATAACCAGTGAAGGAAATAGCATCAGTGGGTAATATCAGTGATATATACAGTACATAACCAGTGAAGGAAATAGCATCAGTGGGTAATATCAGTGATATATACAGTACATAACCAGTGAAGGAAATAGCATCAGTGGGTAATATCAGTGATATATACAGTACATAACCAGTGAAGGAAATAGCATCAGTGGGTAATATCAGTGATATATACAGTACATAACCAGTGAAGGAAATAGCATCAGTGGGTAATATCAGTAATATATACAGTACATAACCAGTGAAGGAAATAGCATCAGTGGGTAATATCAGTGATATATACAGTACATAACCAGTGAAGGAAATAGCATCAGTGGGTAATATCAGTGATATATACAGTACATAACCAGTGAAGGAAATAGCATCAGTGGGTAATATCAGTGATATATACAGTACATAACCAGTGAAGGAAATAGCATCAGTGGGTAATATCAGTAATATATACAGTACATAACCAGTGAAGGAAATAGCATCAGTGGGTAATATCAGTGATATATACAGTACATAACCAGTGTAGGAAATAGCATCAGTGGGTAATATCAGTGATATATACAGTACATAACCAGTGAAGGAAATAGCATCAGTGGGTAATATCAGTGATATATACAGTACATAACCAGTGTAGGAAATAGCATCAGTGGGTAATATCAATAATATATACAGTACATAACCAGTGAAGGAAATAGCATCAGTGGGTAATATCAGTGATATATACAGTACATAACCAGTGAAGGAAATAGCATCAGTGGGTAATATCAATAATATATACAGTACATAACCAGTGAAGGAAATAGCATCAGTGGGTAATATCAGTGATATATACAGTGCATAACTAGTGAAGGAAATAGCATCAGTGGGTAATATCAGTGATATATACAGTACATAACCAGTGAAGGAAATAGCATCAGTGGGTAATATCAGTATTATATACAGTACATAACCAGTGAAGGAAATAGCATCAGTGGGTAATATCAATAATATATACAGTACATAACCAGTGAAGGAAATTGCATCAGTAGGTAATATCAGTAATATATACAGTACATAACCAGTGAAGGAAATTGCATCAGTGGGTAATATCAGTAATATATACAGTACATAACCAGTGACGGAAATAGCATCAGTGGGTAATATCAATGATATATACAGTACATAACCATTGAAGGAAATAGCATCAGTGGGTAATATCAGTGATATATACAGTACATAACCAGTGAAGGAAATAGCATCAGTGGGTAATATCAGTAATATATACAGTACATAACCAGTGAAGGAAATAGCATCAGTGGGTAATATCAGTGATATATACAGTACATAACCAGTGAAGGAAATAGCATCAGTGGGTAATATCAGTGATATATACAGTACATAACCAGTGAAGGAAATAGCATCAGTGGGTAATATCAGTGATATATACAGTACATAACCAGTGAAGGAAATAGCATCAGTGGGTAATATCAGTGATATATACAGTACATAACCAGTGAAGGAAATAGCATCAGTGGGTAATATCAGTGATATATACAGTACATAACCAGTGAAGGAAATAGCATCAGTGGGTAATATCAGTGATATATACAGTACATAACCAGTGTAGGAAATAGCATCAGTGGGTAATATCAGTGATATATACAGTACATAACCAGTGAAGGAAATAGCATCATTGGGTAATATCAGTGATATATACAGTACATAACCAGTGTAGGAAATAGCATCAGTGGGTAATATCAATAATATATACAGTACATAACCAGTGAAGGAAATAGCATCAGTGGGTAATATCAATAATATATACAGTACATAACCAGTGAAGGAAATTGCATCAGTGGGTAATATCAGTAATATATACAGTACATAACCAGTGAAGGAAATTGCATCAGTGGGTAATATCAGTAATATATACAGTACATAACCAGTGACGGAAATAGCATCAGTGGGTAATATCAGTGATATATACAGTACATAACCAGTGAAGGAAATAGCATCAGTGGGTAATATCAGTAATATATACAGTTCATAACCAGTGTAGGAAATAGCATCAGTGGGTAATATCAGTAATAAATACAGTACATAACCAGTGCTAGGAAATTGCATCAGTGGGTAATATCAGTGATATATACAGTACATAACCAGTGAAGGAAATAGCATCAGTGGGTAATATCAGTGATATATACAGTACATAACCAGTGAAGGAAATAGCATTAGTGGGTAATATCAGTGATATATACAGTACATAACCAGTGAAGGAAATAGCATCAGTGGGTAATATCAGTGATATATACAGTACATAACCAGTGAAGGAAATAGCATCAGTGGGTAATATCAGTGATATATACAGTACATAACCAGTGAAGGAAATAGCATCAGTGGGTAATATCAGTCATATATACAGTACATAACCAGTGAAGGAAATAGCATCAGTGGGTAATATCAGTGATATATACAGTACATAACCAGTGAAGGAAATAGCATCAGTGGGTAATATCAGTGATATATACAGTACATAACCAGTGAAGGAAATAGCATCAGTGGGTAATATCAGTGATATATACAGTACATAACCAGTGAAGGAAATAGCATCAGTGGGTAATATCAGTGATATATACAGTACATAACCAGTGAAGGAAATAGCATCAGTGGGTAATATCAGTAATATATACAGTACATAACCAGTGTAGGAAATAGCATCAGTGGGTAATATCAGTGATATATACAGTACATAACCAGTGAAGGAAATAGCATCATTGGGTAATATCAGTGATATATACAGTACATAACCAGTGAAGGAAATAGCATCAGTGGGTAATATCAATAATATATACAGTACATAACCAGTGAAGGAAATTGCATCAGTGGGTAATATCAGTAATATATACAGTACATAACCAGTGAAGGAAATTGCATCAGTGGGTAATATCAGTAATATATACAGTACATAACCAGTGACGGAAATAGCATCAGTGGGTAATATCAGTGATATATACAGTACATAACCAGTGAAGGAAATAGCATCAGTGGGTAATATCAGTAATATATACAGTTCATAACCAGTGTAGGAAATAGCATCAGTGGGTAATATCAGTAATAAATACAGTACATAACCAGTGCTAGGAAATTGCATCAGTGGGTAATATCAGTGATATATACAGTACATAACCAGTGAAGGAAATAGCATCAGTGGGTAATATCAGTGATATATACAGTACATAACCAGTGAAGGAAATAGCATTAGTGGGTAATATCAGTGATATATACAGTACATAACCAGTGAAGGAAATAGCATCAGTGGGTAATATCAGTGATATATACAGTACATAACCAGTGAAGGAAATAGCATCAGTGGGTAATATCAGTGATATATACAGTACATAATCAGTGAAGGAAATAGCATCAGTGGGTAATATCAGTGATATATACAGTACATAACCAGTGAAGGAAATAGCATCAGTGGGTAATATCAGTGATATATACAGTACATAACCAGTGAAGGAAATAGCATCAGTGGGTAATATCAGTGATATATACAGTACATAACCAGTGAAGGAAATAGCATCAGTGGGTAATATCAGTGATATATACAGTACATAACCAGTGAAGGAAATAGCATCAGTGGGTAATATCAGTGATATATACAGTACATAACCAGTGAAGGAAATAGCATCAGTGGGTAATATCAGTAATATATACAGTACATAACCAGTGAAGGAAATAGCATCAGTGGGTAATATCAGTGATATATACAGTACATAACCAGTGTAGGAAATAGCATCAGTGGGTAATATCAGTGATATATACAGTACATAACCAGTGAAGGAAATAGCATCATTGGGTAATATCAGTGATATATACAGTACATAACCAGTGTAGGAAATAGCATCAGTGGGTAATATCAATAATATATACAGTACATAACCAGTGAAGGAAATAGCATCAGTGGGTAATATCAATAATATATACAGTACATAACCAGTGAAGGAAATTGCATCAGTGGGTAATATCAGTAATATATACAGTACATAACCAGTGAAGGAAATTGCATCAGTGGGTAATATCAGTAATATATACAGTACATAACCAGTGACGGAAATAGCATCAGTGGGTAATATCAGTGATATATACAGTACATAACCAGTGAAGGAAATAGCATCAGTGGGTAATATCAGTAATATATACAGTTCATAACCAGTGTAGGAAATAGCATCAGTGGGTAATATCAGTAATAAATACAGTACATAACCAGTGCTAGGAAATTGCATCAGTGGGTAATATCAGTGATATATACAGTACATAACCAGTGCTAGGAAATAGCATCAGTGGGTAATATCAGTAATAAATACAGTACATAACCAGTGCTAGGAAATAGCATCAGTGGGTAATATCAGTGATATATACAGTACATAACCAGTGAAGGAAATAGCATCAGTGGGTAATATCAGTGATATATACAGTACATAACCAGTGAAGGAAATAGCATTAGTGGGTAATATCAGTGATATATACAGTACATAACCAGTGAAGGAAATAGCATCAGTGGGTAATATCAGTGATATATACAGTACATAACCAGTGAAGGAAATAGCATCAGTGGGTAATATCAGTGATATATACAGTACATAACCAGTGAAGGAAATAGCATCATTGGGTAATATCAGTGATATATACAGTACATAACCAGTGAAGGAAATAGCATCAGTGGGTAATATCAGTCATATATACAGTACATAACCAGTGAAGGAAATAGCATCAGTGGGTAATATCAGTGATATATACAGTACATAACCAGTGAAGGAAATAGCATCAGTGGGTAATATCAGTGATATATACAGTACATAACCAGTGAAGGAAATAGCATCAGTGGGTAATATCAGTGCATCAGTGGGTAATATCAGTGATATATACAGTACATAACCAGTGAAGGAAATAGCATCAGTGGGTAATATCAGTGATATATACAGTACATAACCAGTGAAGGAAATAGCATCAGTGGGTAATATCAGTGCATCAGTGGGTAATATCAGTGATATATACAGTACATAGCCAGTGTGTTTTTTACTCCCAATTTCATGATTGGACAGTGCAATTATCACATTCATTGATGAGACATGTCCCAACATTTCCAAATTCAATGAGAGTCAAATGCAGTGAACAAGCACGAATATCTACCTTTCCTGCTTAACATTCCTTTGAAGTACAGAGCTGTTTATCTTCGAATTTAGTTGTCTTTAGCGGTTCATATTATAACATATCATGATATCAAGGTGCCGGTATAATTTCATTGGTCTGACAGTTTCATATGATTGCCAGACTTGCAATGGTCGGTAAACCATTAGATCGCCCACATTTCACTGCTGGACAAAATGGCATCAGGCTATTTTATCAGCCCAGCTGATGGTAGGCAACGCCGAGGTGCCAGTGCACCTTTAGAGTCAAAGTAGTATTTGTCAAATGCACCGAATAACATTATTTACTTGCAACAATATTCAATATTGACTGTAATTGTAACCTTGGTTAATAAAAATAATAGTTATTAGTGACAGTAACAGTAGTTAATAATTACTCTATTTGTAGCAGTAGTAAATAGTAAATGTAAGTGATATTGACTATGACAGTATTAGTAGTTAATGACAACAGCAGTTATTACTGACTATGGTTGATTTGACAGTTTTTTTGTAACAGCAGTTAATTTGACTGTATATTAATAGTGACTGTAACAGTAATAGTAGTTAATAATGACTTAGTGGCAGTAGTAAATATTGACTGTAATTGATATTGACTGTAATAGAAACAGCAGTTAATGGTGACAGTAATTGATAATGACTGTAGTAATGGCAGTTGTTAAGGTGACCGTAACAGTTGCAGTAGTTTCGTTGACCATCCTCTAGCCTGTCTGACTGACAGCAAATGTGCAGTATCCGGGTGCCTAAACAAAATCATGCTAATGCTGTGAGCAAAACTGGAAAACAATATCAAAGTATTCTATGCTATATATTATGCAAATAACCAAAGAATGCTGATTATGTGATATTTGCTTTTATCACAGGTATAAAGGGATTGGAAGCAAGCAAAAAGGGGTTTCAACAAAGCCAGGCTTTCGGGGACGGTTCAGTCATTTTTAAATAAATGTTATCATTACCTGGCTAACTATGCAAGAACTAAAAAATAAATGTTGTATGTGCTTTCATTCTGGTATTCGGTGTCATGTGTAAATCGTCATTGTTGTCTTACGGTGAGAAATAAGAAAACAGAGCATCAGAAGAATCAACCTTTTTCGAGAGCACTCTTTTGAACTCGGGGACGTAAATAAGTTATGAGCTTCGGTGATTGTGTGTGGATATTGCTATGAAGGACAGGCGACAAGGTAAAAGAAAATGCCACTTCAGAATCAGATCGTATAATGAATTTCTGAGTTATACATTTTGAAGAGGGAGATGTCAGCAAAGAGACCAACAAATAATCTGAAATCCAGAAATGGCAGGAGAAGGAAGGAGAACCTGCACACAGATAATACGGTATATGGTTAGGTTGAACTCATGGGGTATGGGTTCATTTAGACTGGTTACGTTTAGCTAATAGGTATTCCCACTGGTCGGGGGCTATAGGCTGATTCAAACCATCACAAACTAGTTTGTCTTGCATTGTGATTGAACATGCAACAGTCAAGTCAGCTTCACATCCACCATCCCCGAACACCTCACATATTTTAGATTTAACTGTATTTGTGCTCACCACTGCCCCTAGGGGCCTGATGTACAAGTCGCTTTTTTGACCAGTGGTTTCCAACCTGTGGTTCGCGCTCCCCAGGCGGTTCGCTGCTGTGCAGCCGGTGGCTCAAATAAGTTTTGCAATTATGGTGAACTGCAACATTATTTCTGTACTTATTACTATTATTGAAAACAAATACTGAAAACAAACATAATCGGCAAGTGATTGAATGCATAAATACCTTCAAAAAATATCTTTATTGGATACTAGGGAACATAAAAGTTTGGGAACCACTGTCCCTGGTGTTCAGTAAGTCAGGATACTCCAGTAGATATTTCACATGCATCCTTTACTCTTTCAGGGGACCGCATGAAACATCAAACACATCACAGAGCACATAATTGTTGCATTACATTCAATTAAAATACTTTCAGATAAAGATGATAAATATATTGCCGTTTTACATTTTGATCCTTTTGGGACAGCTTAGGGAGAAGTAGAGAAATAAGTGGATGGTAAATGTTTACATAGAGACCCACTCGCATACTAATATTCCTTTTAACAGTGTTTTGTCTGATACAAATACAAAGTAATGCGTACCATTCACCTTGTCAATTCTCCCACAACAGTTAATAAATGTTAAGAGTGCCGTTCCGTACTGATATTTTTTGCCAGGTAATTACGGTACGGCTCCAACCGCGATGATGTGTTCAGATAATCCTCTTGCCGTTTTCGAGCGAGGAGACGGAATTCGCATTCGACGCACGGCAGTCCCTCACGACGGCTGCAGGGAGAAATATGTTGCACTCGTATAATTCCCCTAAACGCTTGTGCCAATATCTGAAATCCCCACCAAGTACACACCGAGTTAAAAACGACGCTTTTGCATTGTGCTGGGGGCGGGGGGGCGATCTACAGTCTACCATGGATTCTATTACAAAAGCTAAAAGTTAGCCTTGAGGTGAGCGTCGGACGTCGGGTGCAATTTGTTACACTTCTACAACTCAGCCTCAATCATCCTCAATCACACTTTCACCGGCGTTGGGCCTTTTATTTCAGATTCCAAGCAGATTGTCTCGTTTGGAGTCTGAGGGCTTATTATCCCAAATGGCGCCCTTTCTCTTCAAAGTGCACTACTTTGAGCGGGATCCTCGTGGGCTTGGGTGTTAAGCAGCGCACCTCGCAGCGGGATCGGGTGCCATTTGGGACACGTTATGAGAGACAAATCCCGAGGATGAAGTAGGCTACATCGCTGAAGGCATTCTGGGAGCCATCTTGTCATTATCCATATCGAGTAACATCGGGCGTACGACTCAAGTAACTTAGTTACGCTGGAGTGTGAGCATCCTTATCTCAGAGCATCTTGTTTTAGTCCTGACAATATGTCCGTCCACAGACAATTGTCATTTCCCGTCGCACAATACTGCCAACGCATATCGGTAAACGCAAGACGAAAGGTTGAATAGTCTGGGTTCACAATGACAGTATACGGCTGAATCAAGAGTTTTGCATGTTGAGCTTTCATTTTGTTGGAGAAAAAGGTAAACCTTTTCATTGCGATGGTGTGCTAAAAGCACCGTGGGGTGTATTTGTACCCATGTTGTGGCTGCACATGTGAAGCCTAGATCACTGGACCATCCTAGGCCACGTGTCATTTTTTTTATGTCAACACAGCAATGGGTTGGTTTGATTCCTGCAGGCCTACTGAAGGTTTTTAGTCTTCTTTGCGCTCGCTACTGCGAGTCATTCTAGACAGGAGCAATGCTAAATTAGTTAAATGTAATTATATTCTACACCCAATGAAGCATGCAATTACTGCCTCACAATATCTGTTTACGGAAGTTGTGTTTTTCTTTAACATTTGCATTTTAGTCATTTGGAAGATGCCATAATAGCATCAAATGTCCCATGACAATTCGCCGTTAATGGCTGTTATATCTTGAATGCGCGCATCCCGTGGTGACAACATGGTGCCCATTCACATTCAACATCTCAAACTGTGTTTGTTCAACCTTGTATTTAACTCTCTGAACCCCCGCTGCTTCGTCTTCCATAACGCCTCACACTGTGCGTTGACAAAGTGTCGAGGTTGAACCGGTTCAAAACATCAACTCCACGCTGATCCGGGATAAGTTTTTCTGCCGTTCAGCAGAATGACCAAGGTTAGCTTCGTGAGCGATGATCTGATCCTAGGCCTGTGCCCGTAAAGGCTAACCTCTGAACAGTGGGAGAGATCAGAAGGAGGCTGGACTAGCCTCGGGGATCACCTGACCTGTATCTAATTAAACATTTATAGGCGGATCAGAGGGCTCCTGTGGGGTGGGGGCGTGGATGGTCTCACAGACTGTGACAGAGAGAGAGAGGGAGAAAGAGGGAGAGAGAGGGAGAGAGAGATGGAGAGAGAGAGAGAAAGAGGGGGAGAGAGATGGAGAGAGAGATGGAGAGAGAGAGAGAAAGAGGGGGAGAGAAAAAGTGTTACAGAGAGAGAGAGAGAGTAAAAAGATGGAGCTAGCAAGACACACACGCACACGCACACACACACACACAAAAAGGGAGCTCTCGCCTCTCGTTTACACAGCCTGTGGGCAAATGTGACTTTAATGAGCCGTTGGTGAAGGGGCATAGGACAGGGTTCGGAATGCACCAGGCGACTGGTTCGGATCATACTAAAACGTCCACTTGCACGTGACTGTCTCGGTTTGCGGCACGACCTGCGGCCCGCGGCACCCCATTGGGCTAACTTCTGGTGTGTGACTGTGACTTGCGGAGGTGGGGGGGGTGACCCGTGTTTAAGATTTCCGCTGACGTTAACTCTGTAAATCGATTATATTTACAGGGTTTTCTGGAAGATGTGCACATTTAGTCTTGGATGGAAGCTAATTCGTTCCAAATATGTTCAAGGATTTGTTTTTCAAGTCAGGAAAAGGCATACTTCAAGTCATCTTGCAAACGGGAATCCACACAAATACTATATTATGTAAAAGTATGTAATATTGTTGTTGTTTTTATTTGAGGAAGTAATTGTCATTGTCCAATTGCAAAGCAATTTGCTATTACCAATTTAGATATGTATTTGATTCAGATAAACGGCACCTTCTTTCCATCCCTCCAGGTCATTTGCTAAACATGGTGGCACAGAATGTCACCACACCATTATCATGGACCTCTGCGATTCTAGCCATGGGCTGTTTATGCTGCTAGACAGAGATAGCACCGGAGCATTGCTACCAAGACAGAGTGCTTCTAGCACTAGGCCTTATGCTCCTTGCGCACTCTTACACGTTCATGATGAAACCCACACACCAGCACATCTATATACACACACACACACCAGCACATCTATATACACACACACACACCAGCACATCTATACACACACACACACCAGCACATCTATGCACACGCACACACACACACACACACCAGCACATCTATATACACACACACACACCAGCACATCTATATACACACACACACACCAGCACATCTATACACACACACACACCAGCACATCTATGCACACGCACACACACACACACACACCAGCACATCTATATACACACACACACACCAGCACATCTATATACACACACACACACCAGCACATCTATACACACACACACACCAGCACATCTATGCACACGCACACACACACACACACACCAGCACATCTATATACACACACACACACCAGCACATCTATATACACACACACACACCAGCACATCTATACACACACACACACCAGCACATCTATGCACACGCACACACACACACACACACACACCAGCACATCTATATACACACACACCAGCACATCTATACACACGCACACACACACACACACACCAGCACATCTATACACACGCACACACACACACCAGCACTATACACACAAACACCAGCACATCTATATACACACACACACACCAGCACATCTATACACACGCACACACCCACACACACACCAGCACTATACACACAAACACCAGCACATCTATATACACACACACACACACCAGCACCTCTATACACACGAGCACATCTATACAGTACACACACACACACACACGCGCGCGCTCTGACCATGCAGACCGTCAAACATACAAGCTCTTAATGCATACACAGTCATCTTTACCAACTCTCACATGCTGAATCACTGCGCGCACGCACGCACACACACACACACACACACACACACACACACACACACACACACATCTCCATTAATCCACGCTGCATGTACACTGTAAACACAAGCCATTTTCCTGTTGCATGACTTAACTTGCACATCTGCGAGGGGAGCACGGATGGTTGTGTGTGTGTGTGTGTGTGTGTGTGTGTGTGTGTGTGTGTTCCATGACGTCACTGCTCTCTAAACGCGAGGCATCCCGGTAGTAAGAGCAAGCTTCTGCTGTAGAAGGGACTCAACGGAGTCTGTAGAGGAGCGCACGCAGGCGGAGGATAGTGGACTCATATGTGCCATCGCTTTTATCGATTTTTAATACGTCGGAAATGTGAATAACGTGAAATAACCTGGGTCGGATTTGCTCCCGTCTGTGAATACCGTTTTGCGAGATGCCCGCATATACAATCTGCCAACATTTGCTGGGATTTATCTGACCGGAACTTTGGAAGCTGGTGAGTAGTCCGACATATTTATGCTGATATCAGGGAGGACCTAAAGCCACTGCGAAATTAATACAAATGTAAAGAATAATAATAATAATAGTGACAAGGGTTTTATTGTGTTTTCTCTCATGTCATTGTATCCACATGTAATGTTAATTATTAAAAAATAAATAATAATAATTAAAATAATAAAGCCACTTCTGCAGATACCAGGTGTCTTAATATCATGATTCAAATTATGTGCATGTGCAACTTGCATCGGAGCTCGGCTACACGCACGGGCATGTGTCACCATAACCAAGAGTGTTCTCTTTACACAACTAAAACGAGCACACCAACTACACACACACACACACACACACACACGTACGCACACACGCACACGCACGCACGCACACACTATATAAAGTTCTAGGTGATCGGAGGCTTGTGCGCTCGGGTCCAGATGAGAAATGGATGGGAATATAGCTCGAGCTACAGTAGTGAGAGAGCGCCATCAGTCGCCTATCGGCCACACTTCCATAGGCAGGAGAGTGGAAATCAGGGTTTGGGTCAATTCCGAATTGTGTTCTGAATTCCCTTTTAATTACAAATGCGTTTATGAATTCACATGCATTGAAATGTAAAATGTACAGGCTGATTTATTCTTAATTGTACATGTTCACCCGTGGTGATACAATGTGGTCATCTGTACAATGGGGCACATGATGGCTGAATGAACAAGTTATCCTAAAAACAATGTATGAAGCACAGTGTCTGTATTACAAGGTGGTATAGTCGGCTCTAGCTATGCATCAACATTTACTTGAGACTTATATATTACTTACTATATAAGAATACATTTCCCAGAATGCCTCACGTTGCAGTTGCCTGTGAACGGGACGAGGCTACAATAAAGAAAACAATTAAAATAGCAAAACATTAAATGTTTGACAAAATTCGCCTACTGGTTGATACAGAAATTAGGAATTGACCCAAACCTCGTTGGAACATAGATATTAAGCTATAATAATCATATAACTGCACGTGTATTATTGATATTATTCAAACATGATTTTAGATGTTTGATAACCAGCTGTGTAATCATGTGCAGTTATTGCCTGAAGTGCCATATACTTATAATAAATAATATGTTATAAGAACCCCAATACTATATACCACCATATTTACATAGCTACATAAGGACTTCATTAACTCAAGCGAAAACAAATGGAAGTAAAAATGTCTCCGAATAACCAAACACTTTATTGGATAAGGGCTTCTACATACACAATGTTCGTATATATTTTTTAAAATAATGTTATTGATGCATGTGAAGTGCGATCACCGGTAGGATAAATCATTCATAGGTATCCTATTGGGATTATATTTGCCTTTGTCTTCCTATTCTTTATAGATGCGGATCTATTATCGTTTGAAGGAATTCACGTCTTTGGGATTAGGGACTAGGGAATAGTATGTATAAGGTTCCTGTAACTTCGGTTGGGTAGATCAAAGTGATCCGTTATGTTCGGTTCACGGAACGGGGAGAAGTAGATCCGGGCGTGCGCAACGCGGAGAGATACCAGACGAGCTCAGCGTGAGAGAGAGAGAGGGGGAGAGGTAGGGAGGGAGAGAGGGGAGAGAGGGAGCGAGAGAGAGGGGGAGAGGGGGATAAAGGGAAGGGAGAGAGAGGGGGGAGAAAGGGAGGGAGAGAGAGAGGGGGAGAGTGAGAAGGAGGGAAGGGGGGGAAGAGGGAAGGGAGGGGAGGAGGGAAGGGGGAGGGGAGGAGGGAAGGGGGGGGAGAGGAGAGAGGGGGGGAGAGCGAGAGAGAGAGACAGAGAGCTCCAGGAGAAAATTACGTTTTGGAGTGCGACGTTGAGCTCGGGTCCACGTATTTACCATGCAGACAGTTGGACTTTATAAAACACATGAAAAACCTCCAAATCCACGCCGTTAATGAGGGAATAGGTATGTAACGACATGTATCTGTTATTGAGTGTGTATTTGGAATAAGCACGTTGTCTTCATAGTGTGATTAATTGATTCAAAAGTTTAAAGTTTATGCAATCTCACCGAACTAGTTCTCCCTAGTGGCGCAGGAGCAATATGGTTTCAAATCAGAGCCCTTTCTTCCAGTGAAATTTAGCGCCTAACGTTTCAATAAAACGTGTTGAATGAATTGTAGGCTATTAGATTCGGTCACTGTTTTTGCATTTGGTTTATTTGTGTGATTTGTACACGCTGTGTTTAGTGTTCGGGCATTGTTGCCCCGGTTTGGGACAGTATATACCTCTGGCTCACACGCACCGTGCCAATGTGAAAAGAATAGGAAAGGACACATTTGGGGGATGGGTCGGAAAATTAAACTACACACCGACAGCAATCATTTGCATTAAGTGTTTGCCGTTTGCCTTCTTACAAAAATATGCAACACAACGGGGAGTTGTACATAGGGTATATTATATATTTTGGCCAATACTTTAAATATAAAGTATGATTTGCCAGCAAAAGCATAGTCAAACAGCTGGACATTCTGCATGTGTAGACAATTAACAATGTCAATTACTTGGGAAACCTTACTAAACTGGCACAATAGTATCACAGAAGTTAGTCTACTCCCCGGACCGTGAAAGGCAGGACTAGTTAGTCTACTTCCCGGAGGAAAAAATAGATAGCCTCGAGCAATACTCATTTGAAGTTCCCATGAATGCCTTATGGTATGTTGCTATAGCCAAGCACTTGTCCGCATGGTGGACGTCCTTTCCCACGGGGTGAAATCGTGATAGGATGATCGGAGTTTGCTGATGTTCTCCCGGTCAGATCAGTGCACTGGAGGGTCCGTGCTTTGTAACATGCATGTGATCACACACCGTGCGGCCTACCTATGTTTATGGTCTGTGGTCACATCACATGCTTTGCTGACATCCAGAATTGTATAATAGAATGTTAGTCAAGTACAGCCACAGCTGTTTGATTCTTATTTGCTAATCCGGATTTGCCAATTGAGTATTTTTACCATTTCAAGGTCGTTTTAATACTTTTGTTGAAATACGTTTTTGCAAACAAAGGCACTTCACTTTAGACGACACGCCATTTAAGTTGTCCTTGGAAGTATATACTCATTTTGAAAACCTGAGATTTTTTATCATCTTCCAGCCCTTTTCTTCCGATTTACGGCCTTGTGTTTAGTTTAGAACAGCCATGCCATAAAATCGGCAAAGCCATGAACTAAGGCTCCATTGTCAGTAAAAAAATATGTTTTGGACACTTATTTTGAAAATACAATATTTCCATAAAGAATGATCGACTTATTAGGCTACATTCTTTGGGAAATTTAATATAAGCAGTTACCAATTTCCTAAATGTCACTTCCATTGATTGTAGACCCGATATTAAAAGTGTACAGAATCACCTTTGCATCTCTTTTTGTGTTATGTAGCTGGCTTGTAGCTATTATTTGCACCATGTCATGTAGATCAAAGAATTGCAAAAATGTGCAAATGTTTGTGCACGACAAAAGATATTGTACATCATAGCTTTCGTGTCTAAATTTATTTGACCTGTAATGGAAAAAGTGACAATTGATTGTCATTACCAATTACCTCTGTCTAAATTTCTCTACAGAGGATTGAATTTAATCATATTGTGTTGTAAAGAGTTTCTGCTTTGAAACATTCTGTCAAAAAGTGAAACAGATTTATGTATAGACCACCTACACTGCCGTTCAAAAGTTTTTGGTCACTGAGAAATTTTGATTGATTAAAATTACATAAAAAATCAGAAGTGTTGACATTGTTAATGATGTAAATGACTATTTAGGCTGGAAACGGTCCATTTTTAATGTAATGCTTTGTTTAAAAGGCAAGTTGTGTTTGGTAATCCAGGTCTTAAATTGTAAAAGGTTAATTGATTATTTAAAAAAAGGTTTACAATTATGTTAGTACAGCTGAAAATGGTTGGTCTGATTAAAGAAGCAGTTAAACTGACCTTCTTTTAAGCTAATTGATTATTAGAAAACCCTAGTTGAGTATCTGGAGCATCAGCAAGTGTCTGTTTGATTACAGGCTCAACATAGCCAGAACCAAATTACTTTCTTTTGAATCTCATCAGTCTAAATTTAGGCTATTCCATGAGAGAAATTGCCAAGAAAATGAAGCTGTACAAAGCTGTGCAACATTGCAAACTGTCTCGAACCTGAATAAAGAGAGAAGAATGGGAGACCTTGGTGCACAACTGAGCATGATGACAAATACATTTTAGTCGCTACTTTGAGAACCACAGGTTCTCAATTGGCAGCTTCATTAAATAGTACCAGTAAAAAAAAATACATGGCAAAACACCAGAGACTGGACAGAGGAAGATTGAAAAAAGTGTTATGGATGAAAAACATTTGTGAGACGCAGAGCAAACGAAAAGATGCTGGAGGAGTGCTTGACGCCATCTGTCAAGGATTGTGGAGGCACTGTGATGGTCTCGGGTTGCTTTGGTGGTGGTGAAGTGGGAGATTTGCACAGGGAAAAAAGGATCTTAAAGATTTGAGGCTATAACTTTATTTTTGCAATGCCCTTCCATGTGGATGGTGTTCGTTTTAGCCAATTTCATCCTACAACAGGATAATGACCAAATGCACAGATCATATTCAATGGCTATTTAGCAAAGAAGTGGTCAACTTGTATTCTGTTTATAATGGCGTGGCCAGCACAGTCATCAGATATCAACCCTATTGAGCTGTTGTGGGAGCAGTTTGACCGTATTGCACTTTAGACGTGCCCATCAAGCCAATCCAACTTGTGGGTGGTGCTTCAGGAAGCATTGGGTGACATCTCTTTAGATTAGCTCAACATATTGACAAGTAGAATGTTGATGGTCTGCAAGACAATAATTGCAAATGGAGGGTCTATAACCGTCAACGTTATAACTCTAATTAAAAAAAATATTTCTAATACCGATGCATCGGCAGTATATCGGTATCGGACGATGTTTGCCTTGTTTACTGACATGGGCCTATCGGCAAATAAGAAGACATTAGCCGGTGGGAGTGGCCGATTTTTAACAGGCGTGTCTCACCAATTTTGCGCAGAGTATGATTGAATTTAATGAGTAATGAAAGTGTAACGAAGGGCTGAATTACTTTAAAACAGTTCAGTTATTTTTTCTAATTAACATTTCTTTGGGTCCCTGACACAGAAGGGGGAATAAATAACAACAAAAAGCAAAATAATAATGATTTTAAAAACATCTGCGCTGGTATCAGCATCGGCCAAATTGTTATTTTAAACATTGGTGTTATATATTAGGGTATACTTGCCGTAGTTAGGAGTAGGGCATGCTGGGTAAAAAGGCGAATATTACAACTATGTGGAGATTAAATAGTTATGCAGTTGCCTCCGGTCTTTTGAATAATACTATGGTTATAATGTGTGGTTTGTAAAAACTACAGAACATAACAATTGGAATCGGTATTGGCCCAGAATTTCACAATCGCTGCATCTCTAATTTCTAACCTTGACAATTTCTGTATTTCCATTTTGCATCATTTTCTTTTCAAACACAGTTAATGTAAAACAAGGACTTTTCTTAGTGACGACAAGCTTTTGAATGGTTGTGTATCGTTCCTTTTTATCCTATTGCTGGAATATTAAGAGAGATGCCAACTTGGATAAATCAGTTATTTGGCCTGCAGCTTTTCTACCTTTCCCCCGCTTTCACATAGCTGCCATTTACTCATTTATCAACCTGGCAATCGTTTATCATCCCATTTATATAGTTCAGTGAAGCTCATAGCCAAGAGAGGAATCAGGTTAGAGACCTTTGTCTGAAAGATATTAACAGCAGACACTCACCGTGCCGCTTTCAAACCACAATTTTAATAGAAAGATTTAACCTTGATCTGCTACTGTCGTAAGCACTTTGGCAATGTATTTCTTCAGGCGAAAAAAAAGATTTACTTTTTAAATAAAATATATCCCTTCTAATAATTCTAATATATCCCTTCTAATAATCTATTTCTGTGTGTCTAGGTGGTTCGGTGAAGAATACGGTACAAAAATGGGGAAACGCCTGACTTCACTGCTCGTGTTGCTCCTGCAGATTGTCTGCAGCTGCACAGAGGACCTAAGGATGGAGAAGCCCATGGGCTTGCATTTTACTCACACTGTTTACAATTCCACCATACATGAGAACTCTGCTGCAAAGACCTACTTGGAGAGCCACGCCAAGATGGGCATTTATATCACAGACCCCGCCTGGGAGATACGGTACAAAATAGTGTCGGGAGACAGCGAGAACCTTTTCAAAGCAGAGGACTACATTCTGGGAGACTTTAGTTTTCTGAGGATAAGAACCAAAGGAGGCAGCACTGCCATTCTGAACCGGGAGGTAAAAGACCACTACTTGCTCATTGTCAAAGCTGTGGAGAGAGTCACCAATGTGGAGGCTCGCACCCGTGTCAAGGTCCAGGTCCTGGACACCAATGATCTACGGCCTCTGTTCTCGCCCACCTCCTACAGTGTCTCGCTCCCCGAGAACACGGCCATACGGACCAGTGTGGCCAAGGTCACGGCTACGGACGCCGACATCGGGACGAACGGCGAGTACTACTACAGCTTCCGCGAGTGGGTGGATATGTTTGCCGTCCACCCCACCAGCGGTGTGGTGACGCTAACCGGTAAACTGGATTACTCCGAGACCAAGCTGTATGACCTGGAAATCCTCGCGGTGGACCGGGGCATGAAACTCTACGGCAGCAGCGGCTTCAGTAGCATGGCCAAGCTGACCGTCAGGGTGGAGCAGGCCAATGAGCATGCACCAGTCATCACCGCTGTCACTCTAGCGCCATCGGATGCTGACCGCGACCCCACTTACGCCATAGTGACCGTAGAGGACAATGACCAGGGGCCGAATGGTGAGATCGCCTCATTGGCGGTAGTGGCGGGTGATCCCCTCCAGCAGTTTAGGGCCATGCGAACTCGCCCTGGTAGCAAGGAGTACAAAATCAAGGCGGTCAAGGATGTAGACTGGGACAGTCAACCATTCGGATACAACCTCACGTTGCAGGCCAAGGACAAAGGAAGCCCTCCTCAGTTTTCCTCAGCAAAGGTTGTACACGTCACATCCCCCCAGTTTAAAGTGGGTCCCCCTAAATTTGAGCATACTGTCTACAGGGTCAATCTGAGCGAGTTTGCCCCTCTTCATACACCGGTTGCTATGGTAACCGCCTTGCCAAAGTATCCGCAGTTAAAGTATGCTTTCAAATACCAGACAGAGAAAAATCGGTTTGCTATTAATCCAGACACTGGCTTAATTACCACAACTGGACCAATCTACGCTGATTATGCCCCTAAATTTGAACTAGAGGTTATCACCAGTGACAAAAAGGCTTCAACTAAGGTTATCATCAACATCATTGACGTGAACAACAACGCCCCAGAGTTCCAGCAGACCTCTTACAAGGCTGCCGTTGATGAGAATTCCCCTGTAGGGACTGGCGTGTTGGCGGTGAAAGCCACTGATCTAGACAGCGGTGAGAACGGTTATGTGACCTACACCATTGCCAACGTGAGCCCACAGCCGTTCGTCATCGACTACTTCTCTGGAGTCATCAGCACAGCAGAGGAGCTGGATTATGAACTGGTGCCAAGAGTTTACAATCTTAAAGTCAGGGCTTCAGACTGGGGTTCCCCTTTCCGGAGGGAGGTGGAGGCCCCCGTATCTATCACGCTAAACAACCTGAATGACAATAAGCCTTTATTTGAGAATATAGATTGCGAGGTTACGGTACCTAGAGACCATGGTGTGGGAGAGCAGATAACGACAGTGTCAGCTATTGATGCCGACGAACTGCAGCTAGTCCGGTATGCCATAACCGCCGGAAATGACCTTGATCTCTTTGAATTGAACCCCAATTCGGGGGTGCTTTCTTTGAAACACACACTGAGCGAGGGGGATGTGGCTAAAGTATCATTCCATAGCCTTCAGATCATTGCCAGTGATGGCGAGCATGAAACTGAACCGATGTTTATGAATATCACAGTCATCACTGCTCGCAAGCCTGTCCAGTTGAAGTGTGTGGACACCGGGGTGGCTACTATGTTGGCAGAAAAGCTGCTTCACGGCACCAAGATCCATTCCCCAACTGAGCCCGATGAGAACTACATGGATGTCCATTCAGTTAACCGCTACTCTCCTCAGTTTGCTGAGTCTTTCCCCAGTGTCATTGAGGTGAAGGAGGACCTTCAGGTTGGGGCGAGGATAGTCCATCTGAGCGCCACCGACACGGACAGTGGTTTTAACGGAAAACTTGTGTATGTTATTTCAGGAGGAGATACAGAAAGTCGATTCATTGTAGAAATGAATACTGGTTGGCTTTTGGTTCATGCTCCACTGGACCGGGAAACCACCGATCACTACACACTTAACATCACAGTGTACGATCTGGGAATACCGCAGAAATCTTCCTCGCGTCTTCTCGACGTTAAGATCTTGGATGCTAATGACAACAGTCCGCAATTCTTGAAAGACGCATATTCGGTGGAAATTAGTGAAAACACGCCAGTGGGCACTGAGATCATCCAAGTCGATTCCACCGATAAGGACCAGGGAGATAACGGAGTGGTCAGGTATTCAATCGTCGCTGACACTGACCAATTTGCAATCGACGAGCTGACTGGAGTAGTGACGGTGAAACGGCCGTTGGATTGCGAGGTACACCCTGTATACGTCCTAAAGATTGCTGCACGTGACCAGGCCACTGACGAACCTCAGCTTGTGTCTACGGTGTTGCTCAAGGTCATTCTCGAGGATGTCAATGACAATCCTCCCAGGTTCATCCCTTCGAATTACCACGTGAAAGCAAGGGAGGACCTCCCGATTGGCACTGTGATCATGTGGCTTGAGGCTTATGACCCAGATGTCGGGCCTTCCAGTCAGGTACGGTACAGTCTTATCGACAATGGGGACGGCAACTTTGATGTGGACAAACTCAGCGGCGCAGTGCGCATCTTGCAGAGTCTGGATTATGAGAAAAAGCAGGTGTACAATCTCACGGCGAAAGCCAAGGACAAAGGGAAGCCCTTGTCCTTATCTTCGACCTGCTTCATTGAGGTGGATGTAGTGGACGTGAACGAGAATCTCTTTCGCCCGTGGTTCCCTTCTTTCGTGGATAAGGGATTCATAAAGGAGGACGCCCTCATCGGGACTTCTGTAATGAAAGTAACGGCTCAGGACGAAGACAAGGGCAGAGATGGGGAGATACGGTATTCCATACGGGATGGCTCCGGCCTAGGAATATTCACCATTGATGAAGAGACGGGTGAGTTTCTCCACGCTTCCCCCATCCGTCATTACCATATTGCCGCTATGTGAAGGCCCATTTTGTTAATCATTTATTATTTAAGGAACCAAATGGGCATGCATGCATTTTAAATGACTGGGATTCGAGTAGCGGTGTAATCCCCTGTATCAGGACAGACTGTTCTTGTCCACCCGGTGTTGAGCCCCCTCCCGTAAAATCACGGGACGGTGCGATACGAAGGGCGAGGGTTGCTTTCTGCTGAACCGCTGCTGGGCTTCCTGATTCCTTTCTTATTCTCTCATGAGGAAAAAGGATTGATAGCGAGAACAGATGGAGCAGCTGTCTCCTAGACCTGCTGTAGACATTCCACACTAGTTGTTGTGGAATTAAAAGGATTGCTCTTTGATTTCACCCACTGAATCCTCCCTTCCCACACAAAGGACTGTTGAGCTACAAAGCACTGTGACATGCACTTCTTGGCCTCTTTCTAAGTTT
This sequence comes from Dallia pectoralis, assembly GCA_029465975.1. Lineage (NCBI taxonomy): Eukaryota > Metazoa > Chordata > Actinopteri > Esociformes > Umbridae > Dallia > Dallia pectoralis. Next base: position 9,566,432 of record CM055742.1, read on the forward strand.
AACTAAAGTATTAATCGTTTTTTTCTTCTCCTCTGCTGCTCACTGCTGTAGTACCTATGCCGTGGGTTTGAAAAAAAAGCGGTATGGAATTCAACGTTTTTTTGCCACAAAATACTACTGGTCATTCCATATAGGGTGTCTGTCTGGCTCACTGACCTTTGTTTTAAGCTTAGTTACAACACTCTGCTGGCTTTATGGCTGTTCTTCTTTTAAAAAGTGTATTTCTGTACTGGAATATACATATTTCATGTCCAGATGACTTGGTTGGTGAAAGTTAATGCATAATAAATCATCTTTTTAGCACATACTGTGTGTAGTTAGATATCTGGTATTGCCATGCAACGATTTAAATTTGGTATTGCTATGCAACGGTTTTAAAGTCGACGTGAGTAGATTTTGAGAAGAGAGGTGAATGCGCACACACACCTTATTAAGTGGCGTAAATTAGCTGGGCCTTCCGTGAACCTGTGGGGAAATCACACTTTCTTTCCTGGTAAATTTATCATGACTGGATGAGCCGGCATGAAGCATTGCTCCTCATGGGCCATCTGTCAGCTATTGTTCTGTCTTGGTGTGATTGTTCTCTCCATTGTCAGATTGTTGTTATAGATTATTCTCTCCCCCCTTTTTTTTTTTCTTAAGACACTGAGGGAAAATGTAAATAGATGGAATTGGAGCGAGCCTCTGATTCTTGAAATGCAATTTAAAACTCGTCAGAGGCTGGTTTAAAAACGGCTTCACTTTCACCACTCAAAGTTTCTAGGAACGTTCTCATACACAATGCAATCTTCGGGGAGTTTTCTGACTCCCTACGTTTCTAACTAAGTGCCTTATATTTAGACAACAGAGATCCCTGCTCTGGGCTTCATTAGCTGAGACTCTGCTTTCGCGTTGGAGCTGTGGATCTTAGACAAAATCTCTGAAGTGAAAAATGACACCCAACTCCAGTTTGAAATCCCACCCTTAAATGAGTCGGCGATAGGTCACTGGCACCTCCTGACCTGCTCCTTCCTCCCCTTCACCTCAACGTTAGTTACCTTCCAAGTGATTTATCACGAGTGGCAATGATAGGATTGTCCTGCTATTCAGCTCCATCGTCAGGGATCACAGCTAGAGCTGGTAGCAAAGCAGCAATGCCCCAGGCTGTGGTTTGCCTGATGGGAATTCGTGGAGTTTTTTGAGGGCCGGTGTGAGGTCACCACACAGGGTCAAGGGATTATGTTCTAAAAGGGATCAAAACTAACGGGGGCACACGCAGAATCACTTCCAATCAATTTCACCCATCTGACTAGCGCTTTCTGACAAGTGAACTAAAAAACAAGGGTTTATAAGGGAAGAAAATAAATGGCAAAGGGATAAAATCCAAGTGTTGGCCTTGTTGCCAGAAGCCACACACCTTAAGCTCTGGAAAAGGTTTTACGGTGGAGCTAGAAGGGACGGGCGGTGAACATCTGTGTCTGGTTAACGTGAATGCTGTTTGAGCGCATGGTCTCCATGTGCACGCTTTATTTATGCACTTTTCTTTCCTCCAAAACCCCAGTCTGGAGGAAGAAAGGGTAACGATGGGGAATGTGTTAATTAAAAAGTCTTAAGTGCCCAATTTGACTCCCGTACCCCTCATTTTGACAAAAACATCAAATGTCGGCCTTCACAGTCATTATCATTATGGGCCTTGATCTTGTCCTTTATAGTTAGCTACTCTCTTAATGTATTTCTTTGAACAGTGGTGGATACACACTTTCTTCATTTTCACATCTTTAGGGATGAGGACAAGCCACATTTTAAATACGTTTTGGTGCAGGTAACTACACCAAGCAAGCGATCAGTTGCCCGAAATTGGTAACAGCGTATTTAAGCATTAATATAATATTGATTTTGTAAAGTTTTTTTTTCCCGATATGCAACCATGAACCGCCAATGAAAAAATCTAAGAAATGTCTTCACATGTGCCGTTCTTATCGTTTGACCGCAGACAGCAGTATCTCCTAAAGGACTGGCCCATGCCTCTCTGGCGTTCTGGTCTATGTACGGTATTTACATCTGCACATCACACAGGCATGTTTAGTGCCGGGGGATATGTTGAGCCCCAGTGAGAGTTACTGCACAGGCCAGGCTAATTCTGTCCTCGTGTGTGCCCAGACATACCTGACGGGGTAACCAAGTTAATAGAGCCCCGTGCACACTTAGGTTAGCCGTTCGGTATGCCACTAACATGATTGATGTTTTCGAAGGGACGCTCTGAACTTCTGTTATTTAATAAACCGTTTTTTTCTCAGAGAATTCAACAAACAAATTAACTGGAGCTTGTAGTCATGAAACGGAGAGGATCAACAACTCAGTTTCTGAGAATTAAAGGCTTCTAGTAGCTTTAGCCTATTGGATAATACACCGCTGATGCCAAATCTTTTCCGTAATTTAGACAAATTATTGTAAAAGGTTAGGAGAATAGGTGAACTCTAAATAAATAAATACAAATGTATATATTTTTTTACATAGGATACAACTTCTTTCAACATGACCATATTAGCAGAAGAGTGGTGGTTGTTGGGTGTAGAAGCAGTGGGGTGGTGGTTGTTGGGCGTAGAAGCAGTGGGCTGGTGGTTGTTGGGCGTAGAAGCAATGGGCTGGTCGAGGTGGTGACTTGTAATCATTTGGTACAAAGCCGCTGGAGTTAAAATCAACTCCTAATGGGCTTCCCTAAGCACTATAAATGTGTTTCACTGGCGTGACTATAAAAAGACAGTCAATTTAAGTCAACAGCTGTGGGGTGGAGGATATTGCTTGTCATGTGCTATACTTTATTAGTGTTGAGGTAGGAAATATGTACTTTACGTGTTGTCTAAAGGAAACTTCAAGTGGTCTAGGTTTGCCTAAAATTGATTGATCTCTCAGAGGTAGGGGCTCAGAGAAGGGCCCCCTGTGGTGAATTAACATGTATTTTTGTTAGAACTGCTACTTGGGTTCAAAGCTCGGTGTAAAGTGCAACTTTGACCTGACTTGCGAAAATTTTGTTTTGAAAACCTCATTTGTCCGAACACTATCGAAGTTTGTTGGCCAATAAACTAGGTGAACAACCAAGATGTTATAAAGTCGTTTGTAGTTACTAACTCTAATTAATTCTGGGACTTCTGCGATGCATTTCTGGATTATTATTATACAATTTCATTTGTTCAGTTGTTCACATTATAGGTCACATAAAGGTGGAAAAAGTTCTGACATGATTCTTTTTTTCAAATTTTTTCACATCACAAAAACCGGGTGTGTAGACTTTCTTTTGTCACATATTGTCACATACATGATGACATTGGGCACATATTGTCACATACATGATGACATTGAGCACATATTGTCACATACATGATGACATTGGGCACATATTGTCACATGCATGATGACATTGGGCACATATTGACAAAGTGCACAATTTCAAAGAAAAGGTTCTGGCACTTTCACAATCAGTGGCCGAAATTCCCCAAATGCTTCTTTTATGGGGTAGATTAGGTTAAAAGGAAGAACATGTGGATGTGAGCAAAAAATGAATATTGATGAAAGGCCCCAGGCTTAAAATACCATCAGCAGAGGTGAATGAAAGTGTATGCCTTCATGCTGCGTTTTTGCATCTACTTTATGAAGAGAAAACCGAAGGAATCTTGAGTGGACTCAGTGGATTCGCCTCTCCCGTCCATATGTTCATTGGATAATGCATGCATTGCCCTTTTGCTTCATGTTGTTAGGAGCTGGTGTGCTGAAAGAGCTCTTTGTAGAGGCGAATTAAATAGTTTGACGGATAATGACAAAGTGCAAGCGTGTTTTTTCCTCCCCCTCCAAAAAAACTTGCCCACATTGTCCTTCCTGTCGAGTGCGAGGTAGGGCCAGTGCCTCCGTGATGCCAGATAAGGAAGGTATGTGTCTTTTCATGTTTTGCCGCGTTCACCACTCCTGGCGGGGTGAGGGGAGGTCGGTTAGAGGCGATAGCCTTCACTGAGCCCCCAAACATTTACAGGAGATTGCGCCCATGTCCAGTCTCTTGATTTTGTTGGGGAGTTTGTTAAAATACTAAACTCAGAAGCTCGAGGCCCGACGTGTTACTTCTTCAGCAGACTCGAAGAGCCACATGACTTTGAATGCTCTTTGCTTGAGTGCTGTTGCTGGGGCAACGGGACCAGGAATGTGAAACGGGCCAAAGTTGATTGTAGGGTGCTAAATGAAAACCACATTTTCCCCCATTTGAAGTTTGTTGCATCTCTCGGGCCATTGAGTCTTTTTAGAGACCTGTAAAGGTGCCACGTGCAGATGGCCTGCTTGATTGTCATGCTAATGTTGAAGCCTGCTGTTACTGATTGTTGGTTTATATGTTCTTCCCTTCTCTTTAAATCGCTGTAAAGTTAGGTTCTACACATGTCGCATATTTTTTTTACATAGACCTTTGACAGACAAGATTGCGGTACAAAATATGGTTATCATGTTCTTTCACAGGGCGAAACATAAATACATTTTGTTCTGAGTACTGAATACTGGGGAAAGAGTTTGTCACATTCTCATTATGTTGACTTGCGATTCCCGGATACTTTTTATTCATGTGAACTGTGTGTGTCTGTTAAAAGTTGGATTTCCTCCATAGCCACCCAATCACAAGCTTTCTGCATTGTATAAGGAGATCCGATTGAGGATTACTTGGCTGTTTATTTCAAAGCGTCTGTATGATTCATTGGCACCGAGAGCGTAACTGACTGGATGTCAGAGTGAAACGGTACTTGGCGAAACGAGATCTGAGTTTTGTTGCGTAGAGAGGTAGCCACTTTAAATGTAAAAAACAGTGAGAGATGAAGACAGATGCTCGTTTCAACTTTGAACAGAGCTCATAATTTTCCCTCAAGCTTCTAATGCACATATTTTTTTTTACGAAAATATCAGAGCAGCAGAAACATGACCAGGGACGGCAAGTTATTGGTACCGAATACTTATTTTGAACAGAGACAGAGCCGTGTCATGGCTGAAGTGTCGTCGGTTGTCTCTTTGGTTTAAAAACTTGAAACCCCCATGTAACGATGTTTCCGTAACGACATGGCCCCTGACACACCTCTGCAGCATTCCGGTAATTTCTTGGACAACTATATGGCTTTTCGTATATCGTAAACCCGCTCGGCAGAAACGCGGCTCTATCATATTTCCGGACAACAGAGTAGCCCGCCACATCGAGGACAATTAAAAAAACAGAATGAAACAAGAGTGAGCCTTTCAAAATGTCACCGCGGCGGGCACTTGGAAGCAAGGACGGGCCTATATTTCAAAGCATCTTATCAGTCTCCAGAGAAAGCCTTTCCAGGGGAACTGTTCACCACGGCGCGTCCAGGATGCCAGTACAGTCGGTGTCATGGAGCGACTATTTCAGGAGGCTAGATATAAATGTGGCGATAAGATGGAAGACAGACGGCGTGTCGCCCCCCTCTATTATCAGTGGACCGGGCTGAGGCATCAGGAGGCCCGGGGAAGTAGCGGGTCTTAAATAATAACGGGATATTAAACCAGGCGGCTCACGGGGCCCGCTTCGAGGTCTTTGAAATAACAGTGTGCTCTGTGACCATGGGAGCTGTCTGGGCATGTCTCAATGGGCTTCATCAACTAGAATTAATGGTCCACCCCAACACACACAAACACACACACTATCACATCAGGAGTGTTCCACATGCGTCACTTCCCTTGCGTGGTTGAGGTCTTCTTCATTCCCTCCCCCCTTTCTCTATCTCTCCCTTCTTTTTCTTTCTCTCCACTTGTCTTTGACTTTCTCTCCGACATTCTCTCTGTATCTGCAGTTTTTTCTGTCCGCATCCACCCACTCATTCCTGATGAATGCAGCCATTCTTTCTAGTTTATTCCTTGGGCCAGGGAATATATATTTCCTTTCTTGTATTCTACGATACATTATGAAATATCCGAACCCCTTAAAAACGCTAATGCCCCGCTGGTCCATTAATGCAGTTTTAGTAAATGCCACTTGTTCAGTGGTGTTACTCAGTGCCCTCTCCTTTTAAGATTAGGTCAGTATGTAGCGCGCGGCACGGTACTCCACACTGTTAAGCCGGCTGAAATGATCCCGTTTGTCTAAAGTACCATTTCCCCTTTAGGCCCCAGCTGTTGATACTAGCGCCGCTTTTGGCCCCCCAACGGCGACTGTATACAGAATGCACAATGATGCGTGAAGCGGAAATTGTTCGGCGGGGGCGCGACTCGTCGTGGTGTGCGATTGCTCAGACCGGGATACCGGGAGAGATAAGCGGTAGACAGGCTTTTGGCCGAGACACTGCCTCTGTGTCAACTTATCATATGGAGATCTCAATGATTGTTGTCCCTGGTCTACGCTAACGCGATGACAGCCCACCAAGTCCTGGTTACTTCAAAGCGCTACCATATTAGGTCGATGAACCCTGTATGGTCCGCGATCCTGCTACAGCCTTCTGTGTCCTGTTTTGCATTTGTGGCCAGTCTGCGGCCTGCGTGATACTATTTGTTGTCTCGTACTGTAGTAATTATTCATTATCCTATATATAAGTACTTGAGATGATGACTGCGAGACCCAGGGGCTATGAGGCTATTCCACGAGGTGCACTTCACGGCCTCATGAATTTTTCTGACGTTTCAGGAATTAATGCTTGTGTATCAAGAGGCGTTGGAAGTGCTGCGGCAGCGGGTCTTAGCTTCTCAGAACCCTGGGAACCGAAGAGTTTTCGTGTTCTTAAGTCGCAGGGGCACGGGAAGCTTAGCTCTGGACTCATTTTCCCTAATACGCCCAGGTCTCCACGTGGAGGAGGAATTTGAAGCATTTCGCCAGGGTCGGTGCATGAGGCGCTGGGATAGTTTATGTGAGCATGAGGCCAAAGAGGGCTAAGGAATGCTAAGCAATTGGAGAGCTAAATTTACAAGAGGTACAGTAGTTTTGGAACATATTCAAATCCCTTTGTTTTCTACACATTAGGTTGCGTTATCAACTAAGTTCATAATTGATTAGGATTCGGCCATCAATCTACACACCCCGGGTTTTTGTGACAAAGATTATTCATGACAGAACTTTTTCCACCTTCAATGTGACCTATAACAACCACAATTCAATTGGAAAACAAACTGAAATCTTTGAGGGGGGGACATTTTTTATTAAAAAAACTTTCAACGAAGTTCTGACATGATTGATCTTTGTCTTGTTTTTTTTCACATCACGCTGTAATGTCAAAGCAAACACAGCTTGTTCCAATTGATGTTCTGTCTCACGCCCGTTGATCATCCTGGATGTCTGCAGCGTTTGGAGTCTGTCTGTGGCAAATTCAATCGATTGGATATTTAGAAAGACACACATCTGTCTAGAGAGTCCGACGCTTCATACCTGTCTCAGGGCGACCATTACTGCAGCACTCTGCAATCAGGCCTTTTTGGTAGAGCGGAGGAATGCACTCCTAGTTAAAAAGCATATGACACGGTGCCTGGAGTTTGCCAAACAACACCTGAAGGACCAATAAGCATGTAGATACCTGTTATCTAGTCTTTTGCAATGGACTCAAATGAGTATCAAACGGAGTGTTAAGCCTGAATGCTGTTATGTCTGGCAAAAACAAGCTAGTGTCTGTCAGCTGTCTTATTCCGACCCTCTGGTGAACTACGGTGCGAGCATGAAGTTATCAGGAGAACTCTCATGAATGCACATGCACGGGAAATTGTGGCAAAAACTTCAAACAGTGTGTTTTTGGTATGTCACATTGTGCGTTGGTTAATGGCATTTGTAAATGCATTCACTCAATTATATATTCCGTTAATTACACAAGAAATTGCGGGTCTGAATACTTTCCGAAGCCACTATTGCTCAAAGCAAACTTCTGACGTTTTTTTTGACAGACCAAGGAATTGCTGATGTAAGCTGAAAGAGCTGATTCCTTGGTCTTGTGAAGACACGTTTTAGCTAAATCACATCTCTGAAGTGTGTACATGAATTCCTGTGCAGTCTATTTTTGTGAAGGTCATCGGGAAAACCGTCTTGACTCCTGTAGATCTCTTTGTCGACAACAGAGAAACTGTGAAATGACAGTTTCCGTCTGTTTGTGTCCAAGTCAATGTTGCCTGATGGCTCATTACATGTTTACTGTGCCAGAAAACAACATTATACATACTCAGTTTCTGAAGTAGAGGACGACACGCTACCCTATGAAAGCGAACACAGGGGATAAACAGGATTTTGCGAATCCTAATCCTCTTTTGACAACCAGTAATCTTTTTGGGCGCTCTAATTTGTTGCAATTGCCAGCTTTTGAAATCCATGCCATGTAAAATCCTCAGCATTTATGACAAGGCCATTGTAGTCAAAAGGCCTTCAGGGGGCAAAATATTGTCTCAGCAAATTTTGACCGCGCAGACTAATTACCCACTTTCATATCGAACAGGCAAGACTCATGTCTCCTGAACCATATAGGGAACATCATAGTGCAACCCAGAATGCCGTTGCGCCGCTGCCTCCCTCCAGCCTCCCACCTTGCCTCCCTCCAGTCTCCCCAGTGTAACTAGCTATTGAGTAAATGTCAACGTGGACCTGTTCCGGAGATGATTGAAGCAAACACACTTTGCAGTTCACACGCTCGCATGAGATGGCAGAACCGTAGGTACAACTACACCCGTCAGATCGTTTCATTGGGTTGTCGGGCCGACGGGCTAGGTAGCTGTTGAAGATGTAGCCACAGGGCATTGTGGGAATTGGGAAAGAGAGAGAAACAGCTCATCGGGCTGGGTTGGTTGACTATATTTATTGTCTTTAGGTGCTGGTGTTGCAACTTCCTCATTAGGTTTTTAGTATGGGCGCGGAGGCAAAGTACATCAGATTGAATCTTTCATAAACACTCAGTGAGTCATTAAACAGTCAAATCTCGATTCGACTGATATGTTTAATCCGTCATCTTCCGGTTTGTTGTGTTTCAGCCAGGCCTTTAGGTTTGAAAAGAGTCAACATCAACTGGAATCAGTATTCAGCGGCTCTCGCTAAACGGGTTTCTCTCTGAACGGGACTTTTGATTGTAGGCATCAACTTCTTCTGCATTTCTCTTCCCCTGTAGGTTCAGTGCCATTTGGCATCGCACATCCCGGTTGTGTAAGGGTTCTGTGAGAGAGGGAGTTTTCGGGCATGGCCCTCTAAGACCAGCCGTTTCCCGGGCTAGTCACCGCTGAACCGCAGCGGCATGGATGGAGTCATCGTTTGCATGCCAATGGCTTCAGGGTTGGCAGCGGGCCGCTAAAAGCTTGACACTCTTAAGCAAGTGCTATGCCAGTCTCTCCCAGTCGAAAGGATAAGCACTCAAGCATGGGCATCGCCTTGGCACCGACCCTTTGCTTGCTTCTGAGTGAGAGACAAGGCGCTGGACAGAGGCGTGCGCACACACACACACACACACTCCTCAGTTTCAGTCGCTTCCTCTTGTTTTTTTCAACCAATCTATTGCTCGCTCTCTCGGATCCTCTCTTTTCAGTTTCCAATCTTCTGCCTCTCACACACTTATTTATACTCATTCCTGATGCACTCGCAGGGCGCTGGCAGTCAGATTAGCACTCACATTTGTTATTTATGCTTCACATTTGCAATTCCCCACACGACTGTTCGTCTCAGAAGCTGTCGTCATTTGCTGCAGCCACTTGATAGACTGTGTGCGAGGAGATGTTCACACTTGCCACATTTGAACCCATTTCTTCGTGGCAATGTTGTTACCAGCACCATCGTTTTTTATTATATTTATATAGATATATTTACTTCATTAAATCATAATTCTTTTTAATAATTCACCGCTCAACAACTCTTGTTGGTGGTTTAATTTTGACTTGTACTTGGACCACCCAATGTTCTTATATGCGATTATGTTGCACCCAAGAGCTATTGTCCAGGTTGCGCCCTGACATCCGCTACCTGGGTAAAGTGTCATATCTGTTTTTCCATTTTCTTCACTGCCTTCCTGCCTTAGCACACTATTCAAGCTAACCGAGGAGTAATGGCAAATACACCTTAGACATGAGATACGGTATGTCTGAGATAAAAAAAATATAGAAATAAAACCTGAGGTAAAAAGAATCTTAGAACCCCCTGAAAAGTCTGACAGTTCTCTTAGAATTTTCTCTTTTTCACCCCTTTTGTAAGTCTTTCCGTTCTCCCGGAGGGGGAAAAGGTATGCCTCTATCTCACTTACAGACCTGCAGCGCAAGACATTGAGTTACAGAAAACAACAAAGGGTTCTCAAAGGCAGGCAGATGGAAAAGTATGAGATATGCCATAGAGCTGTGTGTTTTTTTTTTGTTGGAACGAGTTCCTTGTCTTATCAGGACAGTATTAGACTCTCCTTCAGCATTTCCTGTGCACAGAAGTGAACTTTGACTAGGGAGTGTGCGGTTTCCCCATGCCCATTCATGGGAAAGTGGCCCACACCCTGGACCGTATAATGCGTTATCGTCGGAGGTGCGCCATGGCAATGAGATCACTTAGAATGCCCTTGATAACACTGACCTTTAATTTCGGTCGTATACTTTAGTAGGGACTGCGGTGTTTGCTCTACAGACCGTCGTCACAGCAACTCTGTTATTTTGCCGTACCTCCGACACAACAAGTTGAATCATTTTCTTATCTCATGATTGCCTCCCATGTATATTTCGCTTGTAAAACCTCACCATAGGTGCGGGGCAATCGTCAAGGGAAACCGCTGCACACCTATCCGGTGAAGGCAGGCAGTTCCGATTGGCTGGCAATTCGTTACAGTCTATGTTCAAGTTGTCCCTTTTCCCGACGCTTTCACCACTGATCTCCATTCAGTCGCCATATGTATTGTTGGGTAATGTTGGTCCTTAACAGCCTTTGAAACACACCGCTGTTTACTCAGCTGAAAGCCATAGGCTCCTCACGGCATATGGACTGCTGTAAAACGTTGGGCCTGTCGGCAAACACAGGCAGCAGGGCCTGATGTCTTTACCCATGATTTAAAGAGCACTGCATACGTTTCTTTTTCAACCCTTTCTTCACCTTGCCTTTTTTCTCTTTTTTTCTTTCATCCTTCATCTGGCGCTGTATACTGAAGGCAGACATGCCACTATGTTCCCAGACTGTTTGCATGTAGGAGCATATTCAGCCTTTTGACACGTTTGTTGTTCAGGTCACATTAGGGGTGTGCGATATGACGATATTTAATCGTGGACGATTAAAATGTCTCCACGATTCACTTTTTCGGAAATATCGTAGAATCGCGCTCCAGTGCACGTTCAATTAGATGCAGATCTATGGCGTTTTTTCAGCTACGTATCAACATGCAATGCGCGGTGCGCTAGATGTCAGCGTGTTAACACTAGAAGCGCCAACAGCCCATGCCCGCGGGCGTTGCAGTTAGTAATTAAAATAAATATATAATGTTGAAACGCTACAGCCTCGTTCTTCCATGACTTTTCCTAAATACGTGCATTTTACCTTGTCCCGTTTTCAGAAACTGGATGCGTTTTGGTCTGATCTATATTGGACACCGTTTTGGTCTGGTCTATATAAAACTGGATGCGTTTTGGTCTGGTCTACATGAAACTTGACGCGTTTTGGTCTGGTCTACATGAAACTTGACGCGTTTTGGTCCGATCTATATGAAACTGGATATATGTAACCGATTAATTTGCTGCGGTCTCATGTGCACTCATAACATCACTAATGAACACTCTGCGCAGTGCAACCGGTTAGTATGCGTGTCCTGCTCAGGCAGACAAAAGCTGCGAGATATACATAGATAATAGATTGATTGGCTTGGTTGAATTTGAATGAACTAGAAAAAAGAGGTAGGCCTACGTTTATAAAGAAATATATGTTTTACTAAATAAACAGAACGAAAATATAAAACGAAATTGATTAATGTATCTACCGGGTAACAGCAGAATATACCCGACCGTGACCAATATACAAACTGTGTTGTAAAATACGTGTTTCATTGTCTATAGTGCCTTAGTTACTGGGCTGTAATTACTATAATACATTTTACAAATGTAAATGATCAAATTATACACTGTAGCCTAATGTTTTTATTTCAACAGTCTGTGTTGCAATATATACGGCCAATCATGCGCAAATCATTTGATTGCGCGTCGCTTGTGATCTAAAATGTTTTAGCATTTATTACATCAAAATAGGACATACAGTTTGATTGATTTTAATTTATTCGATCTTTAGAAATTTAAATATCATAGCCTGTGCATTTTAAAATCATGGTTTTAATTTTGTATTGTATGGCTACATAAGACAATAAATAGGCTACATACTATTTTAGTAAAATGTTTTACTGCATAATTCACAATTCATTTAATTCAGGATGATAACACAGTAGATCATCTGATGCTGTAGATGGATGGCAGGTTACACAGTGAATGGATGGTGAAGCTGCGGATGAGAATGAAGGTGCTTCTTTGCACCATTGCACTTCCTTTAAATATACACGTGATTAAAATATGCTACTTTAATTTTTTTTCCCTTTTATGTTTTGTTACCTTGTAACGCTATATTCTTTAAATGGAGATATAATTTGCTTGTATTGCAGCTCAGTAATTAGCAAAATAGTCTTAAAAAGCAACATGAAAAAGAATCGTGATAAAATCGTGAATCGTGATTTTTCCTGAAAAAATCGTGATATGATATTTTTCCCATATCGCCCACCCCTAGGTCACATGGTCTCTATATGTATTAACTGAGACGGATACTGCTTATGTTTGGATCGGAGTTGTCCTCCGCTGAAAAGATTCCCCCCGAAAGAATTCACGCTCTCTCCGCCTTTCTCCTCGACAACGAACGAGCTCTCGGGTAATTACTATTCTTTCTCCCTCCCAGGCGTCATAAGGACTCAAGAACTTCTGGACCACGAGACCACCCGGCACTACTGGCTGACCGTGTACGCCACAGACGGCGGTGTGGTGCCGCTGTCGGCCTTCGTGGAGGTCTACGTGGAGGTCCAGGACGTCAACGACAACGCACCGCAGACCTCAGAGCCTGTGTACTACCCGTCGGTGGTGGAGAACTCGCCCAAGGACGTGTCCATCATCCAGGTCGAGGCGGTGGACCCGGACTCCGGCTCCAGTGACAAGCTTGGCTACAAAATCACCAGCGGCAACCCACAGGGATTCTTCGCCATCAACCCCAAGACCGGTAAGACCAAATTGAACGCCGGCTTTACGTCGAGTTGAATTCCTTGCTCCTCGCACAAGGTCATGTAAAAGCACCTCCATATAAATGCATAGCAGATAGGTTGTAGACATTACACATGTCCGTTTGTCCTAGGTTACAGACAAGGTTTCATACCAAGCCCAAGCATCTTGGTCCCTTGTAACAGAGACTCCAGCATGGTCAATTAACTTCAGCATGTGACGTAACGGAAAGGCCTACTGGGGATGTTCCTTCTACACCCAGTTGCTTCACATATTGTGTTCTCAAAATGGTCAAACATTAAATATTTTATCCTTGTCCTTTTTTTGCCCACTGGAACAGGCATTGATTTTACTCCTCCATAAAAGAAAATAATAGTAACAGCCCATTTTTTGGTTTGGAAGGCTAAAGATTGAAAATATTTTTTTTTTGCTTTTTTCGGGGAGGGGCTGTGTTTTGATGAATCGGTCACACTTCGTATCTGGTTGGACAGATCCCATATAATTAGCCGCACATTTGATTAATTACTCTAACACAGTAAAGCCTGTCTTTGTTCCGTTTGCAATGTTCGCCCGCACTACATCGCTTATCTCCAGTCCCCACGTCCAGCTTTACAAAAGCAGCTGAGTTACTAAGCAGTTTAGAGGCTCCGAAACATATTAAAAAGTTTGCTCGACTGAATCAATTCAATGTGAAATTGTTTTCGCGTGTCCCTTTTTATCAAATTAACACCGAACGCTTGGATTACAAACAAGCTTGTTTACTTTTATTGCACTGTGCCACCTTGTTTGTCTCTCGGTAACTGCTAATTAACGAACTCATTTAAATCCTGTCTCTTGAGTGTTTTATTCCGGCCTATTATTGGTTTAAACGCAAGTGCTCATTTAAACGAAAATGAAGAATGGCCGTCGGAGCGACCGGCTCTCCAGCATCCCCGAGGTTGACTTGTGTGGTCTGGTTCTCCGCGGAGGTCCTCCCATCAAACCGGGGTTATTTTTGTTAGAATTCTCTTCACCAAATAAGGGCCGGTCATGTAGCTCGCTCGCTCTCTCTTTCTCTTTTTGGGCTTCCCCTCCGGAACAATCCTAATCCTGGCGAGTCTCCAAGGAGATGGGGAAAATAAAGGGAATGGGAGAATGAAAGCAAGCAAAGAGAAACCGGCGCCCAGCCCCTGTATTTAGCTTACTCGGACATTAACTCTTAATGGTTTAATGGCCAATAGGTTTGATAACTAGGGTGGGAGTTTGCGTGTGTGTGTGTCACAGATCCACTCAAGCAGATAAAGCATCCCAAATATACATTATTCATTGCTTTTACTACTAAGCAGCTATTCTTGAAGTTATTTACCGTAGGCCAGAGAAGTAGAGATAAGCCAGAGTCTGGCTGTTGAAATATGAGCTTTTTTCGGCTCTTAGAAGGCAGTAGGTCTGGATTTAAGTTCCCTCTCTGTGGAAGTCCCTGGTGAAAAAAAGTATATAGGGCAGATCAGCGGAGATAAGAAAGCCCCACCAGTGATCAATCACATTGGATCTGATCAGCGCAGCGGTGTCATTTAACCGGGTGTTTTTACCGTTCTGTCTGACATTCTATTACCCGTTGCCGTAATAGCTTCAACAGAGCCTTCAAATGAATAGGCAGATCAATTTCTGACCCCGGGCATTGATTTGCGCTGACCTCTAATGATTTTAATTTAACCTCCAAAAATGGAAATCAGCCCCCAACTCCCATTCCATGTCCAGATTCTGTAAACATTAAAGTGCGTCTGTAAATGTACATTCCCCTCCATTTTAGTCTCAGCTTGTCCTAGATCCGGCCCTTCTTTAATGTTTCACTTTCATAGCTTTGTGTCGCAGCTGGATTGTTTTGCCTCCTAATCACTCCATATTTCCTCGTCTTAACAGATGCGTTACATTTGTTCGAATGATTGTTTTCCGGACATTTTTTGCTACTAAAGAGCAAAATGTAACTTGCCCTTTACAAAGAACCGCCCTTTCTATGGAACTTTCTATCTACAGAACACGTTTCCCTTTTATCCCAGATAACAGGGGTTTTTGTAGAACTGCCCGCTTTGCCCAGCTAGCAAGTTCAGAGAGGACGTCAAACTCTGTTTACATTCCGACATGCAAACTCTTCTCCGACGGCTTTGTAGCTGTCCTCTTCGTAAACGTTCTGGATGCAGCGCCGTGACAAACACGTTCCACCGAGGACGCTGCGATGGAGGTCACCCATTCATGCATATCAAAGCACGTTAAAAAGCCAGAGCTCGTCGCGTCGGGCATAACAAGAGGAGGCGTAACAAGAGGAGGCGTAACAAGAGGAGGCGTTGCACGATGACCATCTTCAACAGAATCCCTTTCAGTAGCATTCAGCCTGCATTTCTCCTTTTTTTGCGCCACGGCTGCTAACTTGACCGCGTATGTCCACAAGTAAAGGTGATATGCTTCGACGAACTTGACCGAATCTCCACATCTGCATGCTTTGGTGTAATTTCTATGACGATAGCAAGCGGCCGAGACGCTCGAAGCGCATTCAAGCTGTTGCCTGGAACAGTGGGACACATTGTTTTTGCATTTTCCATGTCACTGCCCTCAGTTGGATGAAAATAGGCCTGATACCCGTTCTACATTATCCAGTTAATATGATACTCGTCCCACATATTACAGGTTCCTTAAACAGTTTTAACCTTACAGCACACAGACCTCTGTAATTATATGCTCAAATGCAGCAACGGGAGCGATGCCCAGTTCTGGCATATCTACAAAGCAATGGGGGCGGGAGAAAGAAAGCAAAAAAGCATGTTTGGGTTTCAATATAAGTTGCATGCATGTGTGAGGCTAAGCTAGCTAACCAGCGTTTTAGCAACCGAAGAAATCCCTTTAGATTTCTGCCTAGAAAAACAAACAACTTCAAAAGCTGATAGATGCAGATTGGGTCGACTCTATTTTGGTAAACATTGATAATATGTAGCTTTGCTAGCTAGCTGTCATCGACGCTATTCTTTCCCCCCTGTAGCTTATTGACTTTTGTCTGAGGGCTTCAAACGTAGATGAAGGCTCTTCTCTTGGCTGGATTCGGGTCGCTTTGCCCTTTTCCATGTGCGGTTCTCGTATCAGCTGGTGAAAGCCCTGGATGAAAGGCTTACGTTATTTCTGCAGAGTAAACAAGTCCTGCTGTTTAGTTCCCAATGACTTTCCGAGTTTCATTAAAGTGCAAGGATTGCTCTCTCATTTTCTATCCCAAGACACCACGGCAATCTCATTCGGAGAAAGCAATGAGAAATAAGGTTTTGGGTTTTGTCATGGCCCGGAATAAAAAGAGCTCCTCTTCAGAATCCCCAGCATTCGGATGCCTGGGAGTTTTTCCCTCTTGGTTTACGGAAGAGCCACGAGAAGAACTGGGTCAGTTGAATAATGTTGGCTTTGTGTGAGTGACTCCTTGGCTGTTAATGTCGCTCGGTGTGTGGGAGCGGCATCTGTGCATGGTCTTGCATTTGCCTCCTGGCATAATCCGGGGCTTACCCCAACACCCCTCCCTCCCCTCGTGTCTGGTACTCATTTCAAACGTATCCCACCGTGGCCGGAAACGCACGGTTCTGTTTTTCCCACCCTCGCTTGACCCCCAGTGAGCCCCTGTCGGTGTTTAGTTACAGAGTTACCCGCCCGCCGCCGCCTCCATTCTCTGCACAGCTTAGAAACATTGGCCTCATCAAGAGGACCTGTTTCAAGGTCGCGGGTCGAGGTAGACCCGGCTAGAAGGAAAGCAGGACAAAGGTGTCTTTTTAATGATACCCTGGCGGAAGAGGGATTTAAAAGATTCAGGCAGCCGGCCGAAAGGTATTGGAACGGACTTTAACCGTCTCTCGACTCCGGAACTGGGGTGTTTGCTCAAGCAGCCGTGTCGGAATCACACCCTCTGCCCGCTACCGGAAATGTTGAGGGCAGGGCGTGAGGTAAAAGGAGAGGTAGGGCAAAGATCACAAGATCTGTGTCACACAGTTTGTCACAGTAGCTGGCCCTCCTTTGTAATCTAATGTGTCACCATGTACGATGTGACTGTGGGGAACATGGCATTGTGACATGTAAAAACAAGCACACCAGTTGTCTCTGTGGTTAGAAAGTGTTCGCAAGACCATGGATTAATAAGACTGGCCATTTTTTAATACCGCAGGTTTTGTCTAATCCTCGTAAGGACACTAGGTTCAAGGTTCCTTTGGCTCGTACAATGTCCTTCACCCAGACTTTTTGAATTTTTATATTTGGCTGCCTGTGAAAGTTAGACTCATGGCGAACACACAAAAGCTCTTGAGGTGCCCCAAGGCACACAAATGTTCCTCAGTTTACAACGGTGTGGTTTAGTTCCGTCCTGTATTCAGTCAGGGACCCGGTTTGAAACGAGGCCCCACCACACACACACACACACACACACACACACACACACACACACACACACACACACTGGAGCAGAGAGACCAGCCATTGTGCTCAGTTGAACGGGAATATCTCTGCTACTGCAAACATCGCTCCCTCTGATCCGGCGTCTCATTTGCATTTTTTAATTCCAGTGGAAAAACTTGGGACAAAAAGGAACGAGACAAGAAAGGGTTTACAGCCGGTGTTCCTGGCTGCAAATCATCTACTCTGTGATTTACACGTATCTGCTTACAGCGACGCCTTCTCTTGTTAGAAGGTGGGGTGGGGTGGGGGGGGGATGTGGTTGGGGGGGGTTGATATCATGTAGCTATTCACACTGCGGTTTACAAAAGGGCCCAGTTCAATGGCGAGGCAAAACCATATGGGAAATGGATACTACCTCCAACAACTTCCTGCCGTTTCCTGATATTCGGGTGCCAGACAATTGACACTGAACACACACAGGCTTATCAAGGAAGGAAGGAAAGGCGTAGAGTAAAAGTTGAAAAGAAGAAACTTTTTTAAGGTCTATGTTTAAAGTGTGACCATGAGTTCTCAGCACGCCTGTACCTCCTCCGACTGACCCCCCCCCCCAACCCCCGGTTCTTACAACGCTCGGCATTTGCTCCTAATCGGCGCCCCTGCACCTCCTTCACCTCGCTAGGGACAGCTGAATATACATCGGGGCGGTTTCACGCAGATCAGACTGTCCGTAGCGCGTGACCGAGCACAGGGAATGTACACACATCACACCATGAAGGCCACGTTTTCTCTGTCTATCCACTCACACACAAGGTGTTTCCGCTCTCCCAATATTTTATAATCTCTCCCTCTCTCACTCTTTTCTGCTCTCTCTCTCTATGTACCCTTTCTTTGTGTATGAGAGTCTATCTACCTTTTTCTCTCTCTATTCTACCGTCACCTGTACCTTTCTGAACAGCAGACGCGTTACATAACGTAGCCGGTATAAACAGCAGAAAGACCACAGCTGGGTAATTTACGCCGACGTAGCGCCACGGCATCCAATTACCTCTCCCCGTCACCGAACCATACATCAGTCCCACGCTCACGCCGGCATCTGGATCTGAACAGACAGCCTCTCTCCGCTAACACGACAGGGCAGCGTTCCTCTCAGCACACCCTAGCGAAACCTTTTAAAACGGGCGATGAAAAGCCTCTCCAGACCAGTCCCTCGCCGTTTTTGTTGACTCCGCCCACTCCCATTTAGCACTTTATGAACACGACCCACCGCGGCCCACAGCAGCCCCATTAACCCCGGGCCTCAAAATCAGTAACACCCGACTGGCTTTAATACCCGTCCAATTTATCACGGCCACAGATGACATTGACCTTATAAACACGCTGTCGCCCCGAAATTGTATTCCGTCCGTGATATTTGTTTCTCTTCGCGGTTAGAAGCGGTCGCGCTTCTTCCCGGCTTGCGCTCATCGCCGGCCGACATGTCGCGTCGGACCGATTCCCAAGCTTCCTAAACTCCCCGAGCTACCGGGACATTCGTTTAAGAGAGGATCTATTTTCCCAAATCCGTGGCGGTCCTAATCAATGTCCGTCTGAGTGGACGCCCGTAAGCTCACGACAGGAGTGTGTGTGGTCTGTCCCACTTCGGCAGCGTGCCAAATGCAACTTTGTTCCGTCGTGTCGTAACTAGTCCTCTAAGTTTACGTGTAAAATGTTGTGCCTTTTGGGACAGAGGAATAATCGTTAGTTAATATGCCATCACATGAATATCTATTAGATGAGCCGTATTAGCTAACCTGTTAGGAGGATAATGAGGTGTAATGGGGTCCTCTGAGGCATGCTTATCCTCCTTCGTTGTTTCTGTGTGTGTGTGTGTGTGTCTGTGTGTGTGTGTGGCTGGTATAATAGAGCGTGGCAAGCATTTTGTTGTCAAGAAGTCCAAGGATACCTTTCCACTAGGCAAAAAAATACCTGCCGTTTACACAAAGACACCTTCTTAGCAACCGATGTGGGAGGGGCACTGTGTGTTTGTGTGTGTGTGGTGTTATTTGTCTGGTTGACCGAGCCCTCGTCCCTGTTTGAACCTCTGAATCATTATAGTGTGTGTGTGTGTGTCTGAGGTGGGCTCTTAAACGCAGGGGCTTTGTGAATGCTGCTTGCGGCGCGACATTCCTCCCAGAGCCAAATGATACGTCTGCATAGGCCGGTCGACGGCCCTCAGTCTGCGGCTCCGTGGCTGTGAGGAAGCGCCCAGACAACCCGTCCTCCACTCAATGTTTGCCCCGATAAAAACCTTACCTCAGAAAAGAGAACGTCCGTGGCGACAGAGATCGAATGAACTCTTGTTTGTTCTATGCTAGTTTCTGTACATGTGCATTGTATGCTTACAGTAGTTCCACTTTATTTGATGATTATTTCTTAGAAGAAACTTGTAAAGCAAGACTGGAGTTGGAAACTGGGGTGAATACTATATATTATCAAAATGATATACTGAACAGTAATATTACATTGGATGAGGTACTTAAAGTACTAGAAAATAAAGCCAAGGAAAATAAAGCTGTGGGTATTGAAGATCTCCCTAACGAGGTACTTAGGAACCCTAGCTTGTGTAGTGTCCTACATTGTTTGTGTCATATATGTTTTCAAAATGGTATTATCCCATCTGAGTGGAATAGATCAATTATCAAACCCATCTCGAAATCTATAAAAGATGACCCTAGAGTCCCGTTGAATTACCCTTAACAATAGACTGAATGCTTTTTTGGAGGCTTATGGAGGATTGGTAGATGAACAGAATGGTTTTAGGAAAAACAGGGCCTATATTGATCATATTTATGTGTTATCCTCTGTGGTGAGAGCTCGTTTGGATAGGGGTAAAAGTACTTTTACCTGCTTTGTTGACTTCAAAAAGGCATTTGATTGTGTTAACCGAGACCTTTTGCTGTTTAAATTACTTTCATCTGGTATTAATGGAAAATTCTATAATGCTATAAAACGCCTTTATAAAGAGCCCATTGCTTGTGTACAAATAAATAACTTGAGAACGGACTGGTTCCCAACGCCTTTTGGGGTGAAGCAGGGAGACTTACTCTCCCCTTCCTTGTTTGCTTTTTATATAAATGATTTAGCTCAAGAAATTAAACAGGTAAATTTAGGTGTGCCAATTGAGGACATAAATCTAAGTATTCTGCTTTATGCAGATGATATTGTTTTGATAGCTGAAAATGAAGTTAATTTACAAAATATGCTGAATATTATGAGTTCATGGTGTAGTAAATGGCGTCTTACTATTAATAGCGAAAAAACACAAGTTGTTCATTTTAGGGAAAAAAGTGAATTACAGAGTTTTCATACATTTCAGTTTGGCCCTGTGCCCTTACAGTATACTCGCTATTATAAATATCTTGGTTTTGTTTTCGATGAAAATATGATGTTTACAGAGGGAAGGAAAATACTAGCAGAGTCTGCTGGAAGAGCATTAGGTTTTGTGTTGAGCAAAATGAAACTTATGTACAGATCTTGGTTTTTCTACGTTTACACAACTGTATAAATCTATGGTTGACTCCGTTTTGTTTTATGCTGCAGGAGTTTGGGGTTTTGAAGAGGTTTTTGACTGTAACTCTGTTCAAAACCGTGCTTTAAGGTGTTTTCTTGGTGTGCATAAATATGCAGCAAAGGTAGCTGTTAATGGGGATGCAGGATGGGATCCATGTATTGTGAAACAAAGGTGTGAAATGGTGCGATTGTGGAACCGTCTTGTTAGTCTGCCAGAGGAAAGGCTAACTAGGAAAATGTTTAATTGGGACAGAGCAAAGCATCACCCCTGGTCGGGAGAAGTTTCAATAGTATTGTCTGTGTCTGACTTGCATATAATGTACCACAATAATCTCCAATGTAATATAAAGGTTGTTAGTAGGGGTGGGCGATATGGGAAAAATATATCACGATTTTTTCAGGAAAAATCACGATTCACGATTTTATCACGATTCTTTTTCATGTTGCTTTTTAAGACTATTTTGCTAATTGCTGAGCTGCAATACAAGCAAATTATATCTCCATTTAAAAAATATAGCGTTACAAGGTAACAAAACATAAGGGAAAAAAATTTTAAAGTAGCATATTTTAATCACGTGTATATTTAATGGAAGTGCAATGGTGCAAAGAAGCACCTTCATTCTCATCCGCAGCTTCACCATCCATTCACTGTGTAACCTGCCATCCATCTACAGCATCAGATGATCTACTGTGTTATCATCCTGAATTAAATGAATTGTGAATTATGCAGTAAAACATTTTACTAAAATAGTATGTAGCCTATTTATTGTCTTATGTAGCCATACAATACAAAATTAAAACCATGATTTTAAAATGCACAGGCTATGATATTTAAATTTCTAAAGATCGAATAAATGAAAATCCATCAAACTGTATGTCCTATTTTGATGTAATAAATGCTAAAACATTTTAGATCACAAGCGACGCGCAATCAAATGATTTGCGCATGATTGGCCGTATATATTGCAACACAGACTGTTGAAATAAAAACATTAGGCTACAGTGTATAATTCGATAATTTACATTTGTAAAATGTATTATAGTAATTACAGCCCAGTAACTAAGGCACTATAGACAATGAAACACGTATTTTACAACACAGTTTGTATATTGGTCACCGTCGGGTATATTCTGCTGTTACCCGGTAGATACATTAATCAATTTCGTTTTATATTTTCGTTCTGTTTATTTAGTAAAACATATATTTCTTTATAAACGTACCTCTTTTTTCTAGTTCATTCAAATTCAACCAAGCCAATCTATCTATATCTCGCAGCTTTTGTCTGCCTGAGCAGGACACGCATACTAACCGGTTGCACTGCGCTCAGTGTTCATTAGTGATGTTATGAGTGCACACGAGACAGCAGTGCTTAATCCGTTACATATATCCAGTTTCATATAGATCGGACCAAAACGCGTCCATTTTCATGTAGACCAGACCAAAACGCGTCAAGTTTCATGTAGACCAGACCAAAACGCATCCAGTTTTATATAGACCAGACCAAAACGGATCCAGTTTCATATAGACCAGACCAAAACGGATCCAATATAGATCGGACCAAAACGAGATCAGACCAAAACGCATCCAGTTTCTGAAAACGGGACAAGGTAAAATGCACGTATTTAGGAAAAGTCATGGAAGAACGAGGCTGTAGCTTTTCAACATTATATATTTATTTTAATTACTAACTGCAACGCCCGGGGGCATGGGCTGTTGGCGCTTCTAGTGTTAACACGCTGACATCTAGCGCACCGCGCATTGCATGTTGATACGTAGCTGAAAAAACGCCATAGATCTGCATCTAATTGAACGTGCACTGGAGCGCGATTCTACGATATTTCCGAAAAAGTGAATCGTGGAGACATTTTAATAGTCCACGATTAAATATCGTCATATCGCACACCCCTAGTTGTTAGACAAAGATTGTAAAGTCAATATGAACATCAATGGAAACAGGATATATGGAAGAAGCCAAAACTTAGAAATTATGTTCAGTTTAAAAATGATTATGTTACAGAACCTTATATTTCTCTTAATCTAAAGAGAAGGCAGAGGTCCCTCTGTGCTCAACTGAGAACTAGCACCTTACCTCTGGCAGTGGAAGTAGGTCGATTTAAAGGTACACCTGAACATTTACGTTTGTGTGAATTCTGTGATCTCCAGGTTGTGGAAGATGAATTTCATTTGATTTATTTTTTGTCCTTTATATAGTGATTTAAGGAACTCTCTTTTTTGATTAATTCAATTAAAAAATCCTGATATATTTTGGAAATATGAAGGGGAGATTTTGTGCTGGATGTTTGAACATAATGTGTTTGCTTTGGCAAAACTTATAGAAAATGCCTGGTATCTGCGGCAAAGTATTTTGTATCCTATATGATAAGCTATCTCTATTTGTATGTGTACTTATTTTTAGTGGTTTAGTTATGCTATGTTGGGTTCTGTGTTATGTCACGTGGCTACTTGGAGATATTTGTGAAATGATGACTGTAGTGTCTAATAAGCCCATGAGGGCTGGGCACCATAACAGGGTGTTTGACACTTAAATAAACAAAATCAATCAATCAATCAATCTGTACAATCACACCACATATCTCCTCGCACTCATATAGCCCTCGTAACTGCCCCACCCCCACTGCCAGAGCATCTACCGTCCCCTGCTAGACTGATAATCAGCGCAGTAATGCTTAGGTTGTGTCCCGTGCCGGCATTGTCCGGGACGGCTCTCGCAGGCTCCCATTTCGGAGACGCCGTTGTGCCGAGAGTCATGCTGCCGAGTGCCTCTGCTTGTTGTTTTCCCCCCTCAAACTAGACGGCAGTAATTACCGTCGGCCCCAGCTCAGCCCGCGCCTGAGGAAGCTTCACTTGTGTGCCTGTGTGCCTGTATGTGTGTGTTAGAGTGTGTGTTCTGTGAGCTAGTTTGTGGGTTTAAGCAGCAGGCATCTTTCTCTCTTGTTATCTGTGTGTGTGTGTGTGTGTGTGTGTGTGCATTTGGAGAGCTTTGTCGAAACGGCAAGATTTCTTATTAGTAGCCTGCCAACAACTTTACAGCTTTTCCAATTTGAACGCAACTCAAATCAGGTTTACTGCTTCCAGAACCAGTACACAGCACAATCTAGTCTCCGACCCAACAACCGACCACAGACCGGGACATTGGTTAATATTCGACGCGGTCCACATCGGCGCTTTGTGGGCCAAATTTAGGGAATTAACGATGGGATGCCTTGATGCGCCTACCCAAACAGTTTGTCTGATGGAACATGGTTGATTTCAGTTCATTCATCAGGGGAGCTGTCATTTTTTTCTTCTCCACTCGTAGCCTGGCAGTTTGGCAGTCGCGGTGGGTGTTTACACATTTCCGACTGCCCCAGTGGTGCGTGGCGGATTCTTCCGTTCCGATGAACCCACACAGGCCGATAATCACACGTCTCAAGTGGAGACGATAAGCTGATATCATCCGAGGAAATATTACATTGTCATCTGCTAAGGGAGGTGGGTGCCAGACGACGACGTGCGCCAACTCGGCTGTCTCCGAGTCCGTCCAGTGGCACTCCCACTCGCGTGCACGTTTTCATGACCTGTTTACGAAGACGTTCCTAAATCAGCGGGACAGAAAAATACGTCTATGCAGATTTGCCGTTTACCGGACAAGTGGCGATTGTTCCCTGCCTGCACTCTTGTCTGGTCTTCGGGGGCCTCCTGTGGTATCGCGGCCCTCTAGCTAAAAGCCTGTTGCCGTGGCTCAGGTAAAGATAGGACGGCAAGCCAAGCAAAGAGTGCTGCTGCATAGGTGTTGACGTGTATAACCCCACATCAAAGAACCGCACTCCAGAGAGCCAGGAGGCTGCTAAGATCGTTTTTTCCCCTTCAGATTGATCCAACCAGCCGGATCCACTTGGAGCGACCTTTGAGAGTTCTGTCCGAGTTAACTTTAGCTCCCCGCTAGGACAGCGGTTCTTCGGTATCACTGAATGGCTGCAGAGATTACCAGATTCTGGGCTTTTTTCCGCCGGACCCAAGCAAGGAGTGTGTGCACACCTCTGTCAACAGCTCTTTCTCTACCACTGTTTGGGAAATGTGGGTAACTCGATCCTTGTTTACGTCCATTCAAATGCCTCGTAAATTGGCCGTTTTTCCAGACTGCCTCACCGATTCTGCCTTTCCTACTTCTACAGAGACCCTTATTCTCTGTGAGCTTTAAAAAAAAAGACATCCCGGTTAGCCGCTAATCTCAAACCAATAGCATTACACTTCCCGCCTCTACCCAGCACTTTTGGTAACCGAACAACAGCGAAATGTATCCAGTTGACTTAGTTACTGACTTAGCCCTTATTGTAGCGCTGTCCACAATATATATCCGTAGCGATTTTTCTTGGATGTGCTTGTCCAAACCGCAATGCCTTCATAAGGTTAGTTCAATTTCTTCCTAAGACAGCTAGCTTGGCACGCGAGCTGGGGAACTCTGTGTCTTCACTATACTCTGATATAGAACTAATCTCTGGGGAGCTTCGGCTCACTCCACTCCTTAATTTACTGAACGGCGCTATTTCAGGAGTGGCTATAAGTTGTAAGTCTACTATTCTGGTTCACAGCATATGTGCCATTGATGGGCTTGGGTTTCGGAAATCCTTTTTGTTCCTGTACTAAGCAGTCACCGTGTGGTCGACCGGCTGCCTCTGGTGCGGTTTGTGCTGGCACGTCTCTACACTGCACTGCTCTTATTGCCATACTGCAATTATGCCGGGGAGAGCGAATACACAGCTTGTTTTTTTTTTCATTTAATTTTTCTTACATTTAATCTTTTTGGTTGATTCTCATTCGAATCGCATTGCAACTTCACCACGTATGACTTGAGACACTAGATCTCTGGCCTGGGGCCGTGACTGACTGGTTTTGCCTCGTGTGCTGCCTTTACCTTTCACTGTGTTTGTTCAGCTGGCAATGCAAGATGCTGTTCCAGTTTAGAAGCAATTGACGTTTTCACAGAGGTTCTAGAGCTCGTTAGCGGACTGTGCAGTATTTCACAAATGGCCGGGCCGGGGTGGGGAGTTGACCTGGGGTTGGTGACCTTTCTAGGTGACTCTCTTAACCCTTCTGTGTATTGGAAAACGGATTGGATGACTTAACAAAAGAAACACAGAAGGACAGGCTTGGTTTTAGCAAACACGGTGAAACTGGAATTTGCCCTGGCATTTGCCTGCTTCAGTGTTAGTGTGGTCTAGAAAAAGCTCACCATCTTTAGTCTAGAAAAAAAAAAATCATCTTTAGCTCACCGTGCGTATTGTCATGATGTTTGCTTGCCCTTTAGAATAAGCCCTTCTACTCAGTATTAGCGGCGTTTACTCAATATGGTTTTTAGGTCTGTGGTTTATGGATTTCATTTTTGTGATTGCATGAAGCCAAGCAAATAGACATTACATTACCATGTCGTACAAGACAGCATGGCATTGTTTAAACAGGCAGACCGAATCTGAATTGTCTGGCCAATAATGTGTGCGGGAAAAGATCTAAACTAGGCAACCAAACAAAGTGACTTAGAGTGAAGATTGCCTCTGAATCCTACAATACCCTCCCCCTAGTTCCCTATTTACTGCGGTTTTCTGGTCTGCGGTTTGACCTTTTTATTATCCTGATTACATGAAGTGAGTCGATAGAGCACTGGCTCCACCGTGGCCGTTGTACTAACAGACCTCTGTCTCCACAGGCCTCGTCACAACCACCTCGAGGAAGCTGGATCGAGAGCAGCAGGACGAGCACATTCTTGAGGTGAGCACCTTGTTTTGACTGGTCTACCGCTGAGAGAAAGAGGGGGAGAGCTGGAAGGAAGAAAAACGACGTCCTCCTCTGTCTGTGTCAGGGTTTGTTTGGAAAAGCATTAGCAACGCGCTAATTGTCGGAAAAGGCTCTCGACTACGACCTCCCCAGGCGATTAGGCTTACAGCAACCGTTTTATTTGCCTCAGTAAACTTTAACCTTGGCTGTCTTCGACCTCCGACGGGCGTACAATGGCAGGGCACGCCAAGCGTCGCCAGTTGAACTAGGCCGGGGCACAGAGACGTAGCTCGTTGCTCAACACCAATCGGCGAAAGGTGGCAGGGGGCGGGGGGTGGGGTTGGATCCTGATTCTGCCGGTTGCCTTTTCCGCGGGGAGTCTGGGTGACTGGGCCTTTGTTCTTCACCGCTGTTCCGTCTCTGGATCGAGGGAGGCATGTCGGGACAGGAAGTAAGTCGTCAACATCAAGCCGGGCGTTTAGACATGCCGATTTTAATTGAGCCTCACTCCTCGCTCTTCATCTATCTGTCTTTCGTCGATCTTGCGTATTTCCCCCGTTACTTCTCTTCCCTTTTCCTCACTCCTTCATTCTTTTAGCCCCTTTACGTCTCTCCCATTTTCCTCACCCCTTCATTCCCTCCTCCCCCCCGACAAAGTCAGTTACTGCCAGGCCGTTTTATGATAGGCGAGATGGAGTAGCCAGATTGGGAGTGGTTATTATTATCATTATTGTAGGAGTTGACACCATCCAGGGTTCATTGGAATACCGGTCAATGCCGGTGTGAGCCGGTGTGAACCAGTGTGAGGCGGCATTCCAGCCACTCCCTGTGTGCTTTCTTTAATACTGCATTCACACAGTGGGATGCACTAATTGTATTCCCGGCGCTCAGGAGTAAATTATAGTGCGGAAGCAGAGGGCAGGGATCCCCTTCCCCGAGGAGGACCGTTCTCCCCTTCTCCTCCCTTTCTCTCTCCCATCCTTCCCTTCTCCTTTTATTCTCTCCGGCCACACTTCTATGTGGAATGAAATGTCTTCCTCCTGGATCTGAGTGCCAAGAGGCCTCCAGAGGCGGGGCAAATTGAGGCTCGATTGAGGCTTTCGACACAATAGCCCTCTAATTTGCTGAAGTCACCAGGTTAGGAGACCTCCCTCCGTCGTTAGCGACCGAGCAGGTTCCCAGGACAGTCAAGAGTCAAAAGCCACCCTCAAGGGCTCATCTCATAAGGGGATAGTTTGGCCTGTGACAATTGAATTAGAGATGAAGAGGGCCGATAGCCATTGGTAAAAAGCCAGTGTGTTTTTTCCCATAAGACCTCGCTGGGTTCAAACACAATTTCTATTCTTTTCACTACCTTTTAGTAGTTAGGCCAAGAATACCTTGGGTGCCACATCTACAGCCATCAACGTTTTGCCACTGTTCGGCTGATATTAACACGTTAAGCTCAACTAAGCACGCACATTTATTTAACAGTATTTAGAAATAGTATTTAAACCCAATTCCTCTTTTGTCTGAACCGGTCTGTGTTGGATTAAATATTAATACTTAGAGTCTGTTTAGGAATCCTGTACTGTAAGCGCTGTTCATTTGAACCATTTGGCACAATGCATTTCCCGCCAGATGTTACATTAAGCGTTAAAAAACAAAGTGCTCTTCCATCCCTTTCATGTTGGGACCAAATAGCAAATCGCTCTGACATTCGTACGCTCATTCTATTCCCGGGAGAGAAGCAAACTAATTAAGTGCGCTCTTTAGTCGGAAAACCGAACTCAATTCGAAATATACTTTTTGATGGAATAAAATAAAATAATGAGTTGTCAACGTATTAACGCCTCGAAAGAACATTCACATACTTTACGAAAAAGAAGCGTTTGCCGCGTTTGCCCGGCTGCTCGACAGGCAATCAGCGGAAGAGAGAAAAGCAGAGAAACAAATACGTGATTTCACTCCAGTCACTTTTTCCACTACTTTGACCAGGGCTCATATGGGACAAGGACCTTTGCTCCTCCTGCTTGCAGAAGCTGGCTGGTAACTGTGGCCACTTCAGAAGTTTTAGCAGCGGCGCTAGCTGGTCAATGGTTTCAGCCAGACCCCCTGCAGGAATAGACTCTACTGGACCAGATTTATGGGGCCACGCTTCCTCTACATACAGATCTAGGATCAGATGCCACACATTCGATTGTTCGACACATTACTAGTGAAACTGATCCAAGTACGTCTTCTGCTGTTGCTGTGCAGAGGACGTTTAGGGGGAAGAGGT
Organism: Dallia pectoralis; assembly: GCA_029465975.1. Taxonomy (NCBI): domain Eukaryota; kingdom Metazoa; phylum Chordata; class Actinopteri; order Esociformes; family Umbridae; genus Dallia; species Dallia pectoralis. The sequence goes on from CM055742.1 coordinate 9,595,579, forward strand.
TGAACCCTGGCCTGGAACTACTGGCTTTTCCATCGCTGCCCGTTCAGGCCATTGGGGACTCCGGGTTATCTTAGGAACAGAGCCCCCTCTAGCGGGCGGCTGGCTACCAGAGCGGGGGCTGGGTCAAACATGTGGTGGGGGAGCCGGCTGGCTGTGCATGCCTTGTTTGCACCAGATGCTCCGAGGGGAAGTGGGCCGGCTGGTCGGTTGACTGGGGGCTTAGCGATTGTATGGGGGGATGCTTGTGTGTGTGTGCCTGTGTGTGTGTGTGTGTGTCTGTGTATGTGTGTGTGTGTGCCTGTCTGCCTGTGTGTGTGGGTGCCTGTGTGTGTGTGTGTGTGTGTGTGCCTGTGTGTGTGTCTGTGTGTGCCTGTGTGTGTGTGTGCCTGTGTGTTTGTGCCTGTGTGTGTGTTTGCGTGCATGCGTGTGTGAGCAACAGGCAGCGGAGAGAGGCTCATTTTGGTGACTGTCTGTCAGCTTTAGCAGCAGGGTGAGAGACCAGGAGGGAGGACATGTTGGAACATGCTGACCCAGAGTCAGGGCCTAAAACGGAAGAGACATGAACACACAGAGAGAGAGAGAGAGAGAGAGAGAGAGAGAGAGATACGAAAGAGAAAAAAGAGACAGATATTGACAGATATAGCAGGACAAGAGAGAGAAAGGGGGAGAAAGATTAAAATAGAAAGACAGAGAGCGTAAGGCAATAGAACTAACGATGCACACTTTTAGGAGAGTAGCAATATGGCCCTTCTCTGAGAACCATTTTGAGGAGGTCTGTGTTGATGTGTCTGTTACGATTTCTGTTGTCAAATCACTGAGTTAATATGTTTGTGTTAATATGCCTGTGTTGATGTGCCTGTGTTGATGTGTCTGTGTTGATGTGTCTGTGTTGATGTGTCTGTGTTGATGTGTCTGTGTTGATGTGTCTGTGTTGATGTGTCTGTGTTGATGTGTCTGTGTTGATGTGTCTGTGTTAATATCACTGTTTGTCGGAGGGAGGGAGAAAAGGATGACATGTATCGGATGAACACTTTGTAAAAGTGGGATGTTCTAGAAACTGTCCTTGAGCACACACACACACACACACACACACACACACACACACACACACACACACACACACACACACACACACACACACACACACACACACACACACACACACACACACACACACACACACACACACACACCTTACTCTCCACTGCTGTCACAGTATCAGAGTTGAATTTTTCTGATCGATGCTAGTGTCTTGTCTGTCTGGACGCTCTGCACAATCACCAGGTAAACTTGGTCCCAGATCCCGCACCCTGGTCCCTCCAGCCCCCTATCAGCCCCCTATCAGCCCCCTATCAATCAGCCCCCTATCAGCCCCCTATCAGCCCCCTATCAGCCCCCTATCAGCCCAGCGCTCTTGAACCGTTCGTCACAAGACCCAGCAGTTCACTCAATGATTGTGCGTCATTCAGAACGCACCTGGAATATCTTCCGAAACCTGGCCAAAGTAATTAATCTAACGGCAGCGTCATTAAACCATGTGAGAATGCGGGCCAAAAAACAGCCAGAGCCATTCCCGCGAGGTGCGCGTCGTCACAAAGTCGAAGGGTTCTAGTCGCCTCATTTCAATAATTCAGTTTGAGGCAAATAGCTTGGACCGCCCCGGGGCGACTGGGCGAGGGAAAACAAACACGCGTAGCGACGCTAATCGTCGCCGACGGCGTCTTCGCCGAAGCACCGAGCAGATGGTTTCCAAAGGCGTTAGATCGGCCATTTCGTTGTGCTTTTCCCGAGCCTTAAGCTCGGAATTGCTCACACGCCTCCCGGATGTGAGATGGATGGACAAACCCCGGGTTCAGTTTCCCAGCAACTGAATTAGAATTAAGTGTCGTGTTTGTTTGGGTCAGCAAAGCTTAACGGTGCCTGCGCTCATTAAACTCCCTCAGCTGTACATTTCATTTAAAAGATTAGACAACATTCAGCCATAAAGGCCAAATGAACAGTATTGAAACTGCTTTGTTTTACTGTTACTGAGGTCTGGCCGGGCTTGCGAGTCCACAAAATGATCCGGGAGCAGCTGGTGTCTGAATAGTTGAAGCTCGTTGGTGCTTCTCTTTCATTTCAGCCAGTAGTTTTGAAAGTGGGGCCCTGTTTGTTAGTGCGTCATCAATTTGCTGCAAAGTTTTACAACCTGCAAAATGTGTAATATCCAGTGCGCTATATGTATAATATGCTACGTATCCGATTTATTGTTGTGTTTAAGATCACGGATAGCTTGGTCTGGCTTCAGGACAAAAGCATAACCATTGAACATAAGGCATCTGGCTGGTGATATGTCAAGAAAACCGATATACTTTTATCGAATCTATTGTTTTGGATTCTCTTGAATGAAAGACTGCTCAACACATCTGCATCCCTGAGAAAAACAAGTCCTGTGCCGGTTTGGTCTTTTGACCATTTCGCTGTGCTTGTCTGAGGAGAAACTGATTTGCATTTCGCATTTATTGTATTCGTTTACCCCGAAAAATAATCACTAAAAGGAAATGAAAAGAACTTCAATAAGCAAGGGACTGTATAACAGCCTGCTCCCTTTGCATAGTTCCTGGAAGCACGGCGTGTCTTCAAATAAGATGACTTGACAGCTAGCTAATTTCAGAGGGAATTGCTTCAATTTTGGCTGCCAATTGATTTACTGGGGGAAAAAAACACTTGTGAGCGATGAAATGAAGGGAGAGCGAACGAGGCAAGGGGATGGAAGACAGAGGAGAGACGAGTTAGCTTTTTTCTTCCTCTCCTTTGATTATGCAAGGCATTCAAATAAGGGAAGACTTCAATGAAGCGTCAGCACTCCTGTTCTGCTATATTGACGAGCCACTTGGCTGGCACGACCAACGACCCAGAGCTATTCGGCTTCAGTCCTTGAGAGCTGAATCATCTCCGCTTTCTAATTAGAGATGGAATCAGGTCCAGGACATATCACTGAGTGCAATTATCTGGCAGCAGAAACAAAAAGCCAAAGTGTTTTGGCCCATTATGACCCGAGATGAATTGATACTTTATTCAGGTAAAAGCTTTGAAGGTTTTTTTATTGAACTTTTCATATTTCTTCACACAATCGCAGCCGTGGGATTATTTCTTCCGTCTTTGCTGTCGAAGTCAGCGCTTTTCCTGTGCTTTGTTTTCTTGAAATTCCTTGTTTCCTTCGTTACAGATCACCGTCACCGACCACGGCAATCCCGGAAAGTCCACCACGGTTCGCGTCATCGTCAAAGTCCTGGACGAGAACGACAACCGGCCGCAGTTCCTGGAGAAGATCTACAAGATCAAGCTTCCGGAGCGGGAAAAACCGGAGAAAGAGCGAACCCTGAAGCGGGACCCGGTGTACCGCGTGATTGCCCTGGACCGCGACGAGGGCGTCAACGCCGAGATCTCGTACTCCATCGAGGATGGAGACGAGCAGGGGAAGTTCTTCATCGAGCCTAAGACGGGCCTGGTGTCGTCCAAGAAGTTTTCCTCGGCTGGCGAGTACGACATTCTCACTGTGAGTGGCGCACCTGCTCAAGGTTCCTCAGGCAGTTTATTCAGATGGGATTTCATTGATCCCATTGTGGATTTATGCGAGTTTGTATAGAGACTCTTTCTTGTTTGTTCGGGTGTAAAAAACGCATTCAAACCGTTCGTATGAATTTTACCTGATGACTGAACGGGCTGAGTTGACATTTTACATTGGTAGATGTCTTTGTTAGGCTGCCCTGGTTTTGGTCACCTGAAACCTGTTTATGGGCTGGGATACCATGACAACAGGTGTTCTACTGGGCTCTGGATTTACTTTTTCTCCAAGTGGCCTGACTTGACCGTGTTTTGAACCTGTGGCCTCCTTTTTCACTCTCTCTCTCTTTCCCTCTCTCTTAACAATCCATATGTCCATCTCCCGCTCTCTCTCTTTTTCTCACTCTTTCTCTAGAATCCTCCTCCCCACGTTCCCACTCACAGCCTTTTTTCATTTGAGGATTTTAATTAAGGCCTCCTAAGGTAGATCGTTCGGGGTTCTAATGCGTCTTGTTGTGTATCACCCCTCTATCAGATCAAAGCAGTGGACAACGGTCGCCCTCAGAAGTCGTCCACATGCCGCCTGCACGTCGAGTGGATCCCCAAGCCACAGGTGGCGGCAGACGCGCCCCCCCTGGCCTTCGAGGAGCCCCCCTTCGTGTTCTCGGTGATGGAGAGCGACCCCGTGGCTCACATGGTGGGAGTGATCACCACGGAGACGTCTGACACGCCCGTCTGGTTCGAGATCACAGGTAAAGCGCACGCAGAGTTTCGTCTGCCGGTATTGGCTTTTGTTGAACACATTTTATTGCCAAGGGAAGATTTGTCTAGCTTTTTCAAACTTTTCAAACTCAACTTTTTAAAGCTAATGTGTAGCTTGAAAGCTAATAACCTGCCAACCTATATCTACCCTTTTTCCAGCTAACTTTAATAATCCATTATTCCAGTGACATCTATGCACGGTGTGACTTAACCTTTACGCATCTCTACTTTTTAAACTGTCCTATTTCCTGAAAATCCTTACCCCCCTCCAATTCCTTTTCCTCACTAACATCTGACTGACACTTCTCTCTTTTTTGTCTGTTTTCTCTGCTGCTCTCTGTCCTTGGGGAATGTCTCTCTGCTTTATTGGATGTGGTCTGTCAAGGAGGAGACGTAGATGAGGTTTTTTACATCGCTCAGATGGCTTGTGACCTGAACTGTACAGCAGCAGGTAGATCTGCTGCCACGGGGTCTTTCCACTGTCATTGCCTGTGTTTAGTGATCTCCTGTGATGTCACGCAGACCTGGGTTCAAAGACTATCTGACCTGATTCAATGCACTTTAGCTGTGCTTCCCCGAGTTTGCCAGTTTTAATATATGAGGAACCTCGAAAGTGCAAACCCTAACAATCCGGAACCGGAGACAAGCCCCAAGCTGTGTGAGACGTCGTGTGGTATTTGAACCCAGGTGTGTGTGACGTGCCTGTGGTTGAGCTCGTGCCGTGTTCCCGTCCTGTATCGCCGAACGCATCTAATCACAAACTTACTGTTCTGCACGCACGCATGCGTGCCGTTCAGTCACACAGGCAACGCGACCCGCACACCTGTAGAACCGTATGTGCTTAACGCATACGCCGAGTACGCCTGTCAATGTGGCCAATGTGCATCCGCAATAATCCCACGAGAAAGCGTGAACAGACAGACAGTAGGACAGGCATGCGTTAACAGCAGGGACCACATGTCCTGTTTATTGTGCGTTTTGTATAAGGACGGCGTTATAATAGGATTCACAGAGGAGTCGTTTGTATAGCAGACAGGTGTGCGGCATTCAGCCAGCACTATATGTCACCGTTAACTCACGGGGTCGCGCCACTGCATTATCAGGGGCGATGACGGCTCCGCTCACTTCCTGTCCATTCTCATCGTGCCCCACCCCTCCGACTTCCTTCGCCAGGTGGGAACTATGACAGCCGCTTCGACGTGGGCAAGGCCAGCGGGACCCTGATCGTGGCGAGGCCCCTCGACGCCGAGCAGAAATCCAATTACAACCTGACAGTGGACGCCACGGACGGCACGCGATCCGTCAGCGCCCAGGTAATTGGAAGCCTAATGAAATGTTTGTCCACGGAGGCGGACTTTGTCACGGATCTTTCTCCGCACACACACACACACACACACACACACACACACACACACAGGGTGAAAGTGTCCGATTCAGCGCAGTGGTAATAATATGAAGAGAATAGATGCTGGGCTTTTGTGACGGGTCAGGGAACATGTATAGGAACGAAACGGTGTTGAGTTGCCATGAGAAACAGGTCCCCTGGACGTTTTCTCTCTCTTTGTGTCTGCGGATCCTTGTGAAGCTCGTCTCCAAAGACGACAAGAGGATTCACTTTTCATAGGAAAAAAATAAATTGGTAGATTTCGGTTTGCACGGGAGTTCCCAGCTTGTGTTTTGGTGCCGTAACCCTCCCTTAACCAATGCCCAGTGTTGTTTCCCGGTTGATTCCGTTTTTACTTTTGAGGAGGATGGGAACGTAAAAGTTGGTTAGGCGAAGAGATTTCAGTGGCTGTCCATAGGTTTTATGTCGCAGTCGGCCCCCGTACCAAATCATCCGAGACTTCCCCTGACTGATGGACCGGCCCGCTGCATCGCCACAGGCTTTAGTTCCAAGCCGGGCTGCCTGTTTAGGTTAGCCTGTTGCCGGGGCTTACCGCATCGACAATGGGCATCCTCCAGACTTCCCCCCGAACGTCATAATGCACGTTTGGCGGACGTACCGTCTCCTCTCCAACCACGTCTACCGGCGCACGTCCCAAACGGCAACCACATCGGCTGCGCATCGAACAGCTTTCGGCTCTCGTCCGTACGGACTTAGGGAGCATTGGGAACGCTGTTGGCAGCCCACGTCCGGGATTCTTCCATTGTCTCATTCCTGAAGCTTTGGAGCGGGAAGGAATGGTGGCTGTCTAGCCGGGCTGTTTTTTTGTGTGCATTCCACAGCCCAGTGTCTGCACCTGCACCCCGCCTTCCCGCCCATTTTCCCCTCCTTGTGGTTTTCTTTCCCTCCCTTTATCTCCGTCCATCAACCGCACTGTCGTTCTCACGCTTTTTTCCTCTCTCGCTTTCCCCCCTCGGGGAAATGAAAAGACAGCGGTCTGAAGAAAAACTGCCGGTCCACGCCGCATTCTTTAATCCGGTCGCGTCGGGAGATTAACGCTCCCTTGAGGTTCCAAGTGTGCTGAGCGGCGATGGTTCTCGGAAAATCCCCTGCGAGTCACCTCTGATGTCAATCTCAAGGATGATTCATAACGCTACATCTGCCTGACCTCCATCATATTCTTGGGCCGGTGGGGCACTGGCGGGTTTCCAGGGGAGTTACGCCACTTCTTAAAAGCTAGCGGAGATCCGTCGCGGGGGAGTTGAGGGGGAGATCGGTTGCGGGGAGATCCGTTGTGGGTGGAGATCGGTTGCGGGGGGAGATCGGTTGCGGGGGAGATCGGTTGTCGCAGCCTGTGAACGAAGCCTTCCGTCATGTGACCTGCGTTCTGCCCCGACTCACAGACGAAAGTGCCGGAGCGGAGGCATCAGATGGTCTTTAAGATAAGACATTCAGCAGTTCAGTCACTACCCCCAGTCTAATCCCAATCCAGGGTGTACAGTCCAGCAGTCCGGTCCAGAAGTCCAGTCCAATGGTCCCATCCAGAGGACTGGTCCAGAAGTCTGGTCCAGAAATCCGATCCAGCACATTTCTGATGACAAATGAGTCTCTGGCAAACTAGGAAACAGCGGGCATCACTGATTCCCTGGTCAGTCATCTACTACCTTGGATTTGGATAGTGTGTGTGTGTGTGTGTGTCCCTATTCCCCGGATTGTGCCTGAGGCTTTGGTTAAAAGCATTGCAATAGGATGCCATTCGGAACACCATTTGTTGAGGGGAACGCCGACACAAAGGGTTGGAAACGGCATTACACAATGAGTCACGTTGCCAACGGGCTTCAAAGGCTCGTCGCTTGTTACCGCCAGGGATGTGTGGGGGGAGGGGCCTTTTGTGGAGCCCCTTAGAGACAACAGAGACAACCAGAACACTGGTGGACACACATATGGGGAATATTGCTTCTGTTGGATGTCATCTGTGTGTGTGTGTGTGTGTGTTCCAATTCATTGGAAGTTAGGTTGTGTAATTAGTAGAAGCACACGGCACATTTTAAAGACTTTTAAAGAGCCGACGGCTCATTTAGAATTCAACAAAGGATTCGAAATATGTTCAAGGACTCCGTGCGAGGACACTGAGAGGTACAAATAACTATTGGCCATTAATGCGCCGAGCCAAACCTCCCCATACCCCCCCGGTGACACGGCGGCGTTTCGCTATCCGCTTGCCCATGAGTCACGAAGGCCTGACGAACAAGGCCCGGACCCGCAAATGTCGCTACCGTAGGTTTTCGATTCATAACCAAGGTGGAGGTTGAACGGGGAGCACCGACCCCTGACCTCAGAACAGCAGAAAGCGCATCGTCGACATAAAACCCACTTCACTTTTACACACTCCTGGAAAAAGGACACTTTCCATGTCAGTTTGATGGAAAATCTAAATGTCAGAACGACAATGACCAAAAGCAAATCTTCCCTAGTTGCAATGTGGTTATGTAAGGTAATTACTAGTTTCTCTTTGGTTTGATCTGTACAGGGACTTAAACGTATTTCAATATCCCATGTAGCCCCTTCTGGATTTGTCAGAATTGTTCTATTTTTTTAGTAATCAGCTATTAATGTTTGGAGATAAGTCAAGGGTAGATTACGGTGTGAACAACGTATAAAACCGACTTTTGTGAAGTAAGCCAGGTGGGAAAAAAGCACAACCAGAGAAAGTCAAAAATAGATTCAAGTGTTTTTTGTTTCATGACATGCTCTCTTTACCCGGCGACCAGGAGTGTGCTGTGGTTTAATGGACAGAGAATGCTCCCGTGGATCTAACAGATCTAGTCCCACGCACGCTCACACACATAAGCCGCCAAGCACCTTGTGAAAAAACACAAAGATTCACTTATCTTCCCCTTCAAATTGATGTCATGTGTCAGGTGTTGCTACCAGACGAGCCGGCCTATTTCTTTACATTCTTTTCTCTCCTTGGAATGCGTTTGTTTTCTTGTTTTCTGCCTAATTCTCTCTCGTTCCCCCTCCTCTCTCTCTCTTTCTCTCTCTCTCTGCCTCAGCACTTCCTCTCCTCTCTCGGCCGAGTCTCTTACGTTTTATACTTTTTCCTCCCTCTCGGATCTACCTCGCCGATAATCTTTATTCTTCTTAGGGTGAATAAAGTGTCGACAAGGAACACCGTTCGAATTCCCATTTCGGGAAAGCGGGGTCGGACCGCGCCGACGACCCGGGCCCGGAATACCTGCCACGTGGCAGGGGACCACCAACTCGCTTCATCCTGAACACGGCGCCCAAGCTGAGGGCCGTGGTTGTGGCGATCTGTTTCTTCTCCAAGTCCCTTACACATGTAGCGTGTGGGACGCCACGCTATCTGGTCGATATCTGAGGAGTGCGGCGCGGGGGAGGTGTGAACTCTGGTGCTCGCTTTTTCTTCTTCCCTCCGGCACAGTTTTCCCTCTATGTCCCTGGCAGAAGTCGGCAAGCTCCCCGTGGCGGGTACAGTTTGTCGTGCGGTTGCAGTCCTGTGATCGACTGTTCTCTAATGTCCGTCTCTCCTACTCTTTCTGTTATGGACGCAGCGATATAATGGCCAGCCGTTTGGATCGTCGAATCACATGCGAAAATGTGTTCATCGGTTTGGCCGCTTGCTTTATTGAGGCCGATCTTGTGTCTTTTCAGGCTATTGTTTTACTGTCACTGTTGCAGTTGAGCATTTTTATGTATTACAGAAAGATTATGTGTAGGTCTCCAAAATCCCCAAATCTCCGCTTTTCCAGTGATTTTAGTTGTTATGATATATATCCGGACACATTTTGTATCATTGAACTTGAGCATTTGAATAACGCAGGTACAGAAATGACACAGCTTCAGCATCCGTCTCTTCCCTCTGGGTATTTGCCTCTACCTAGCTACATATACACACCAGCCTGTCTCGTAGTGTCGATCTGCTTCTGTGTTTCATTTCTGTACCTGTAACGCAGGTACAGAAATGACACAGCTTCAGCATCCGTCTCTTCCCTCTGGGTATTTGCCTCTACCTAGCTACATATACACACCAGCCTGTCTCGTAGTGTCGATCTGCTTCTGTGTTTCATTTCTGTACCTGTAACGCAGGTACAGAAATGACACAGCTTCAGCATCCGTCTCTTCCCTCTGGGTATTTGCCTCTACCTAGCTACATATACACACCAGCCTGTCTCGTAGTGTCGATCTGCTTCTGTGTTTCATTTCTGTACCTGTAACGCAGGTACAGAAATGACACAGCTTCAGCATCCGTCTCTTCCCTCTGGGTATTTGCCTCTACCTAGCTACATATACACACCAGCCTGTCTCGTAGTGTCGATCTGCTTCTGTGTTTCATTTCTGTACCTGTAACGCAGGTACAGAAATGACACAGCTTCAGCATCCGTCTCTTCCCTCTGGGTATTTGCCTCTACCTAGCTACATATACACACCAGCCTGTCTCGTAGTGTCGATCTGCTTCTGTGTTTCATTTCTGTACCTGTAACGCAGGTACAGAAATGACACAGCTTCAGCATCCGTCTCTTCCCTCTGGGTATTTGCCTCTACCTAGCTACATATACACACCAGCCTGTCTCGTAGTGTCGATCTGCTTCTGTGTTTCATTTCTGTACCTGTAACGCAGGTACAGAAATGACACAGCTTCAGCATCCGTCTCTTCCCTCTGGGTATTTGCCTCTACCTAGCTACATATACACACCAGCCTGTCTCGTAGTGTCGATCTGCTTCTGTGTTTCATTTCTGTACCTGTAACGCAGGTACAGAAATGACACAGCTTCAGCATCCGTCTCTTCCCTCTGGGTATTTGCCTCTACCTAGCTACATATACACACCAGCCTGTCTCGTAGTGTCGATCTGCTTCTGTGTTTCATTTCTGTACCTGTAACGCAGGTACAGAAATGACACAGCTTCAGCATCCGTCTCTTCCCTCTGGGTATTTGCCTCTACCTAGCTACATATACACACCAGCCTGTCTCGTAGTGTCGATCTGCTTCTGTGTTTCATTTCTGTACCTGTAACGCAGGTACAGAAATGACACAGCTTCAGCATCCGTCTCTTCCCTCTGGGTATTTGCCTCTACCTAGCTACATATACACACCAGCCTGTCTCGTAGTGTCGATCTGCTTCTGTGTTTCTGGTCGCCTGCCCACGACTCCAAAGTGGCGCCTCTCTCTCTGCGTGGGATCAGCCGAGGCGCAATGGGGGGCAGAGCAGCATTCCAGCCCGGGCACCTCGTAGGCAGGAAGCGGTGCCTGCCATGCTGGCACACTGCATTAACCCCCCTCACCACCCACTCCTTCAATTTCTTCCCATTCCCGACCCCGTGCCAGCCCTCATGCCAGCCTTGGAATGTTCTGACACGATCTTTTTCAGCTCCCATGAATCCATTTATTTTCTAAATGTTGCCTTTTCGAAGTCCTTGTTCTTTCATCCCCCCCCCATTGGCTCTTACTCATTCTGAACCCCCCCGACTTACTTCTCAGGCGTTCTCTCCACTGTAAACAGTCTCTCTCCTTCACCATATCTCTCCCCATCTCCTGCAATCTCTTCACTTGTCATGTGTCTCCGTTCGCCATCTGAGACCCGATCACGTTGCTTTGAGGCTCGTCCCTCAGGAGGGTTTCCGAAAAGAGCTTAAGGGAGCGAGGGGTGGAGGGATGTCATCTCCTCCGCTGTCTTTTCACTAGCAGTCACGCTGTATCAGTCAGATTCGGGGTAATGCCTCCATGAAGCTGTTTACATAAACCTTAAGTGCCCTTTTTTGCCCTAAATAGATCAAGTTGACGTTCGTGTCTTTTTTACAACCCCCCACCCCGGCTTTCTTCCCGACACGGTGGACGGACACTCGTGCGCTTTCATTGCTTTTTTCCCGCCGCTAACCGCATTACGGGGGCCCGGATGCTTGTGAATGGCTCCCGTTTCAAAGGCTGCCCTATCTGCGACCGTCCAGACTGAGAGTCGTTGTGTAGGGGCTCAACACGCAGGATTGTGAAGTGTGTGGTTGTTTGTGTGTGTGTGTGTGTAAATAGAATCGCAAGCGACCCAGGGACCTTAGGCAGCAGAAGTCGATCGTGACATGAAACGAGGACAGGTGAAAGGAGACCGGTGGAGTGCCGCAGGGGTCTGATCTGTCCCGCACCTTTACAGAAGTACAGATTGAACGTGTGTAGAACGGTTCCGACCACTGGCGTACGAGCCACAACAAGCCCCCGAGGCACAATACACTTTGTGACAGGTTGCAGACCCTTTCTGTATCAACTGTTGAGCGGACGATTAAGCGCTACTGCAGTAAGTGCTACAATCTGTACACATTCTCATCCTGTCCCCGTCGTGGCATTGCCAAGTGCCAAGCCGTACAGTTCCCCGCAGCACACACGACTCCATACACAATCTGTCGGACAGAGACAAGACTGTTGACCGTTTGCACGCCGCTAACAACCGAGCTCAGAAGCCGTCGCTGTGTCAAACTAGCGCGTTGCGCCTGAGTCTCCGTTCCTGCTTGCTTGACGCGGGCATCGACGAGCTCAGCCAGCACTGCCAACCTCACAGCGCAGGACAGATTGTGAACTCTAACGCGCCCGTCAGATCGGGCTATATTTGTCTCTCGCACTAGGCTGGTACTGCTCTCGACGCTGTCGCGGCTGTCACGAGCCACCGGCGGTCATTTTTAATGGTGTAGTTGAGAGTCGAGGTTTTGGCGAGTGAGAGAGCCGCCTATTTCTAGCGTCTCGAGTCTCAGTCAAGCTATAGGCAAGAACAGCGCCTGGTTTGTTTCCATATGGTCCCACACAACGCCGTGCCAGAGCAACCACAGGGCCTGAGGCCACAACCGAGGCCGGCAGAGTGCTGCTTGGCTCAGTTCGGTCCTGCTACTTACCGATTACCTTGTGAGCAATGGTGTTCTATCGATGTTCTTTCGCTGCAGGTTTTTCCCCGAGTTCGGTCGATTTATAAAACATCCGTAATGAAGGAAGCCTATTAGCATGACTTGACACGTTAGCATTATACCACCACATGCCACTCCTGTAATCAATGTGGAAGTGTTCAGTGTAAAACGTCTGTGCAGTCAAATACTGTCCGGCAATGAAAACTAAGAAAGATATTGCAATTTGATGTTTTAGCCATTTCCCCGGCACTACTAGGAAATACACTATGAATCACGTCTGTCTGGTTGCAGCAGGCAGGCCCATTTGGCTCGCCTAACCAGGCCAGCCCAGTTTCGTTTGACCCAACAGCGCCAGGTACTGTCACACCAAATCATCTTAAGACGAACACACTAATTGTTAATCGCTCCGTGTAAGAGAGGCGGCCAAACGACTGAAATGTCAAATGCAGTACGTGCTCTGGGTTTGTTCTCACCATCTGGGACGTCGCCCCCTGGTGGACGGCATCCAGGTGCCGAATCCATTCTCCTTTGTTCCTCCGTGTGTTTGGCCGCAGAAGGGCCCCGCCAGAATAGCTCTGGCCACATCCACTGCGTCGGCTCGTCTAATCCCCTGTCGGAAGCCCTGTAGCCTAGTGGCTCATGTTGATTAAACAAACACCCACTGGAATTCCAGGGACCAGGGAAGTGACGGTTTCTATGAAATGGGCCCAGACTGCCAGTCGTGGTACAGTGGTGAGCACATGTCTGTGTGGAGAGCACATTCAGGTGCGGTATATATATATATGTGAAGTGTCATGGTGGATATGTGGGATGCTGCTCTGTGGTGGAAATACACCAAAAGTATCATATCAGAAAGTCATATTAAATAAATGACGATTTTATTGATTTCCCTATATAAGAATATATGTGTGCATATATATTCTGTATCCTCAGTTCATCTTCATACTGTGGAAACTACTGTCATTGTGTGTGTGTGTGTGTGGTAAATTGTTTGCTTATTTTTTGGATTTGCTTTTTTTGTACATTGTAACGTGCAATGTTGACGTCTCACTTTGATTTATCAAGCGATCACCTGTAATTTTATCAGCTTCCTCCTAACACTCCCACAAGTCATCTCCTTCTGGATGCGTTAGGTTTAATCCGCCATTGATTTCTTGTTTTCATTGTCGGCGGTGCCAAGTGGCTGTTCGCGGGTGGGGGGCGGAAATGCCGCGCGCGCCATTATATCTATCGATCCAGTCGGCGTCTATTCAACGCCGCTCATTACTTAGGTAGATTGCCGGGAGAAATAGAGACTGGCAGAAGAATGACGAGAACGGGAAGAGAGATCATGGGAAGGGACTGAAATCCAGCGAGGAGGCGTGCACTCATCTTGCACTCTGCCGGATATTCACAACACATATTCACAACACTAACATCCCCTCGTTTTCCGACCAGGTTCTGATCCGTGTCATTGACACCAACAACCATCGGCCCCGGTTCACCCAGGCACGCTACGAGGCGCGCGTGTCCGAGGACACGCCGCCGGAGACCGAGGTGCTGCGAGTCGCCGCCGCGGACGACGACGAGAAAAACAAGCTGACCTTCACCCTGCTGAGCAGCACGGACCCGTTCAGCCTGAAGAAGTTCCGCCTGGACCCGGGCACCGGCGCCCTGTACACGGCAGAGCGGCTGGACCATGAGACCATGCGACGGCACACCCTCACCGTGATGGTTTGTGACTTATGGATTATGGACAATGCGATTAGCGCAGCGAGGCCATCTAGTAGGGGTCAATAGCTCTCATTTAGGTCTAATTTAGAATTGTCTGACTTCCGTCTATTGACAAGTCTAAATAGTGGTTACTTTTTTTTCCATGTAATGTGATGATAACTTCCAAAGCTTTGGACTATGAATGCGTCTGTATTGCAGTAAAAGCATATCTGGTAAAAGGAATGTGGCTGTTCTAATAGTATATAATAGTTTGATTCTGTGCAGTTTTCTCCATTGAGAGTATTTCAGAAGAGTTCTGCTTCTATAGACATTGGGTGTATCTCAACATATGAGCAGTAAGCATGTATCGATTGATTTAGTTTGTTTGTTGGTATTTGTTCAGTGGAAATTACTTTGCCCTGCCTTCGGTTTATTCTTTTCTGTTTTGGTTCTCTGGGAATACTCAAATCCCCTTCCAAATTAAAAAACATGTTAGATGTCTGCAGGTATTTTTTTGTAATTTTAAATACAACACTGTTTGGGGTGAAAATGGTTGGTTTCAAATGATATTATTTCTCACTCTGCCTGCCTCTCCCTGCTTTCTCCCTGTCCCCTATTTCCTTCGCTCTACCAGGTACGTGACCAGGATATACCCGTCAAGAGGAATCTGGTGCGCGTCATTGTGGACGTGGAAGACGCCAACGACAACGCCCCTTGGTTTGTAGGCTCGCCCTACTCCGGACGTGTGTTCGAGTCGGCCGCCGTGGGATCGGCGGTCCTTCAGGTCACCGCCCTGGACAAAGACAAAGGCCAGAATGCAGAGGTCGCGTACAGCATTGAGTCAGGTAGGCTTAGAGCCCTACAGGTGATATTTTAAGATCTCAATGCTGGTCCGAAGTCAGTTCCAGAAACATCCACGCAAACTGTTCACGGTTAGAATGAGACGAGAAGCCAGTCCTGGGTCTCTGAGGAAATGTCACCACATTCTTAACATTTCTGTCATCATGGCGTTGGAAACAGCCCGGGTGGAATGTGAGCCGAAGTCCACTGCTCACTGTCCCTCGTCATGAATGGCCTGCTGCCCACGTGGCAGAAGCACTAGGAGAACCTTTGTCAGAGGATCTCCGTCTGTGGGAGTTTGACCGATGCTCTGTCTAAATTTCCCACCATTGTTTTCCCTGTAAATGGCCTGTTTTGGGAGGGGAGTCAGTTGTGTAGACATTGACTGTCTGTTGTTGAGGATGTACATTATTCAGATAGTTGAAATGACTCAAGCTAATTAATATAGATCTTGCCCGACTGTGTTTTTTCAGTGACTGTGGACTGGTGTAGAAGGGTAAACACAGTATGAGTATCACAATATTATTTTTGTCAATATTATATTGATTCCCTGGCTCCATAAAGTATTGATTCTTTTTTATATTTTAGAAATGTACACATTTCAGAATTCAGGTGAAATCAATGCCATAGTAACTAAACAAATACATCTCTTGTGTTCATTTCTTGGTGGAACAGGAAACGTGGCAAACTCATTTGCCATTGACCCCGTCCTTGGGACAGTTACCGTGGCGAAGGAGCTGGACCGAAGCAGCAAGAACCAGTTTGAGCTGGTTGTGAAGGCAACCGACAAAGGAACGCCCCCGCTGACCGCCACGGCGACAATCCACATTGCTGTCACAGTGTCAGACAACGCAACCCCGAGATTCACTGAGAATGAGTTCTCAGCGGAGGTCAGCGAATCAGCCCCCTCTGGCAGCTACGTCACTGTGATCTCAGCAACCAGCCAGTCCTCTGTGTTTTACCAAATCAAAAGCGGCAACACTGACAGTGCCTTTGATATCAATCCAAACTCGGGTGTTGTTGTGACTTCCAAAGCTTTGGACTATGAGATGACACCAGAGTACAGGCTGACCATTCAGGGCACGAACATGGCGGGCCTCGCTAGCAACGCCACTCTGCAGATTCATCTAAAGGACGAGAACGATAATCTCCCCGTTTTTCTCCAGCCAGAGTTTACAGGCATGATCAGTGAGTCGGCGCCGGTCAATAGTGTCGTCTTGACCGGAGACAACACCCCGCTGGTCGTCCGCGCCTCAGACGCTGACCGTGAAACCAACGCCATGCTCATCTATCAGATCGTAGAGCCATACGCCCACAACCACTTTGCCATTGACTCGAGCACAGGCGCCATTAGAATCACAACCGCTCTGGATTACGAACAAAGGAAGGAATTCCGCTTCACCGTTCAGGTCCACGACCTCGGAATGCCCCGTCTGTTCGCAGATACGGCTTCCAATGTGACCGTTAACGTGATCGACGTGAACGACTGCCCGCCACAGTTCCTGCAGCCACTCTACGAAACAACAGTGATTGTACCGACTTACAAAGGCGTCGAGGTGATCAGAGTCGCCGCCTCGGACGCTGATTCGGAACCCAATTCCCATTTGTTCTTCTCCATTTCGGAGGGAAACATCGGGGAAAAATTCAAGATGGACCCCACCACTGGCGTTATCATGATACAGAACGTTACTCAGCTTAGAAGTAGGTACGAGTTGAGAGTTCGAGTATCAGATGGCCGGTTCGCCAACACTGTGTCAGTAAAGATCAATGTCAGTGAAAACAAAGAGAGCAGCCTGAAGTTCACCAAGGACACCTACAAGGCCTATGTCCAAGAAAACTCATCTGAGAAGAAAACGTTAGCGGTAGTTGCGGCAGTCGGGAGCCTTGTCAATGAGCCCCTGTTTTATACTATTCTGAACCCCGACAAGAGGTTTCAAATCAGCCACACTTCCGGGGTGGTTTCAACAACAGGGATACTCTTTGATCGGGAGGAGCAGAACTCCTTTGACGTTGTTGTGGAGGTGACGAGGGAGGGCGCTTCCACTGAAGTTGCCCATGTTCTGGTGAGGGTGTCTGTAGAAGACAGGAATGATAACCAGCCCATGTTTGTCAACCTGCCCTATCAAGCCTTGGTCCAGATTGACGCAGAGGAGGGGCAGACAATCCGGCAAGTTACTGCAGTCGATGCGGACATTGGCCACAATGCCGAAATCCAGTACTACCTGAAGGAACACCACAAGCACTTCCAGATTAGCCCCTCAGGAGAAATCTCTCTCAAGAAGCAGTTTGATAAAGACTCCGTCAATACAGAGTTTGTAATCAGTGTGGTGGCAAAAGATGGAGGCGAACCTTCCCTCTCTGCTGAGGTCGAGGTGCCTATAACTGTGGTCAACAAAGCCATGCCGGTGTTCGAGAAGCCATTCTACAGCATTGAAATCCCGGAGAATATCCAGTTACATACGCCTGTCGTTCACGTTCAGGCTTCCGACTCTGAGGGCCCCAAAATAGTATACACCATCTCTGAGGGAGATCCCTTCGGCCAGTTCTCCATCAATTTTAACACGGGTGTCATACATGTAGTTCAACCGCTAGATTTCGAGAGCCACCCGGCTTATAAGTTGAGCGTGACAGCCACAGATTCATTAACCGGCGCCCACTCTGACGTCTTTGTCGATATCATTCTGGAAGACGTCAACGATAACGCCCCCGTGTTCCAACTGAAGTCATACAATGGAAGTGTTTCTGAAGCTTCTTTTATCGGCACGTCCGTTTTGCAAGTTGCTGCCACAGACTACGACACTGGTAACAACAAAGTGCTCTTCTACCAGTTTGTCGAGGACCTGGAGAAAAGCTCTGACTACTTCAGCATTGACCGCGACACAGGTATGATTTGGACTGTCCGAATGCTGGACCGGGAGGTTAAGCAGCAGCACAAGCTGATAGTCCGTGCTGTGGACGGAGGAGTACCCGCCCTTTCCAGTGATGTTATCGTGACGGTAGATGTCGGCGACTTGAATGACAATGCTCCATCGTTCACAGAGAGTGTTTATGAAGCCACGGTTAGCGAGTTGGCACCCCGCGGATACTTTGTCACTCAAGTCCAGGCATCAGACGCCGATAGTTCAGATGCCGGGAAGCTTGAGTTCTCCATCCTGTCTGGCAATGAAGACCAGAACTTTGCCCTGGATAAAAACACTGGTGCCGTTTACATCTCTAAACACCGTAAACTAAAGATGGATCCACTGTATAATTTGAAAGTGTCCGTGTCAGACGGAGTATTTAGGAGCTCGTCCATGGTTAAAGTGACAGTCAATGGCGCCAATTTCCACAACCCCACCTTCTCCCAAGTTGACTATGTGGTTGAACTTGTGGAAAACTCACCGGTTGGCACGTTGGTTGCTGAGGCCAAAGCCACGGACGAAGATGCTGGCACATATGGCCATTTAACTTACCACATTGTCAACAATTTCGCCAAGGACAAGTTTTCTGTCAATGAAAATGGAGAGATTTTCACCCTTGAGAGCCTAGACCGCGAGAATGTAATGGAGAAGGTCATTCCGATATCGCTTATGGCAAAGGACAGAGGTGGCAAAGTCGGCTTCTGCATAATCAATGTAATTTTGACTGACGTGAATGACAACGCCCCACAGTTCAGGGCAGTGGAATACAATGCCAACGTCGCGTCAGATGTCCCAAGAGGAACCACTGTGGTGAAAATATCGGCAGCAGACATGGACGAAGGAAGCAACGCAGATATTGCTTACGCCATCGAAGCCGAAGTTGAAAATGTTGAAGAAAACTTCGAAATCCACCCCCTCAGCGGAGCCATTGTCACCAAAGAAAGCTTAATTGGACTTGAGAATGATCTGTATGCGTTCTATGTCAGGGCTAAAGATGCAGGAAGTCCTTCCAAGCAATCCGTTGTTCGCGTTTACATCAGGATAGTGGCACCCGAGGTCCCAGTCCCCAAGTTTGCTGAGTCACACTACCGGTTTACCATCCCTGAAGACATGCCAATTGGCACAGAGATTGACGTGTTCCAGGCGGAGAGCGAACAGCCCGTGATGTACAGCTTAGTGAAGGGCAACACTCTGGAAAGTAACCAGGATGAAGTCTTTGTGGTGGACCGGGACACCGGGGCTCTGAAGCTCCAAAAGAGTCTGGACCATGAAACCACCAAGTGGTACCAACTCACGCTGCAAGCCCTGAGCCTTCAGGAGGGCTACGAAACAGTTGCATCGGTGGATGTCAACATCCAGGTCAAGGACCTCAACGACAACAAGCCCGTGTTTGAGTCTGACCCGTACGTGGCAGTTGTGGTAG